>CM038223.1:137580075-138780075 GCA_021442155.1 Cymbidium sinense | reverse complement strand
CTAAGTAAAGACCCCATTTTCAAAAATCAAAATAAAAATCAAAACACATTTGAACTTTATTTAGCATACATAAATTTGCTAAGTAAAGATCCCATTTTCAAAAATTAAAATAAAAATCACACATTTGAACTTTATTTAGCATACACAAATTTGCTAAGTAAAGACCTCATTTTCCAAAATCAAAATAAAAATCAAACACATTTGGGCTTTATTTAGCACACACAAATTTGCTAAGTAAAGATCCCATTTTCAAAATCAAAAATCAAACACATTTGAGCTTTATTTTGCATACACAAATTTGTTGAGTAAAGATTCAATTTTCAAAATTAAAATAAAATCAAACACATTTGGGCTTTATTTAGCATACACAAATTTGCTAAGTAAAGATTCCATTTCTAAATTCACAAATGATATACATCATGGACAAACAAGTAAAAAAGAAAATTATTTTAAACATCTCATTTAGCATACCCAAATTTGCTAAATGAGTAATCACAAATAAAATCAATTGACCCTCTATTTAGCATACTCAAATTTGTTAAATAAAGTCACCAAACATAAAATCAAATTCAAATATGAACAAATGGAAGCATCAAAAGTCTTTCCAAAATATTTGAACCCATTCAACATACACAAATTTGTTGAATGTGGTTTCTAAACTCAAATGAACTCAATATCTCTTCTCCAATTATTCAAAATCTCTCCTAAATTCAATGAGCCCCACTTAACATATTCAAATTGTTGAGTGTGGGTTTAAAATCTAAATAAAATTTAAAAAGTCAGCAGAATACCAAGGCAGAAAATTTGATTTGTGTTTGTTTTCAACAATTACAGAGTTCCAGTTCAGTTTCAATTTAGTCTAGTCAACTTTTCTCAAGTACAGTATAATACAGATGGATTCCCATTAGTATGTGTTCACCTTCCCCTTTGGGATGGATTTGGCCTTGGATTAGGCCAGCCTACCCCAAATTGATTTTGCGCATTTGATTGATTTTGGCTGAGGATTTGAGGGAGCCAGGATTACTTGTGAGGGGAAACCCTCACCTGAGTAGAATGTGGTGGTCCATCCATCTATTGAGATGCCTTCAGATTCTAAATTTCCCTCATTGAAGAGGAAGGAGGTAGAGGTTCTGCAAAACTATCCCACCCCATGCACATTTATTCTCATCACGCCCCATGCAGCTGGGCTTACTCATCGGGCTTCCTCTGGGAAGGCTACTCGTTCAGTTGCGTATTGCTCTCACTTTTAATAGCATTCTATATTACTCCACCTAGTCAAACTCATCATCACAATAAGAGCCGCAAGATCAAGGAGCACCACATGCATTGCCAAGGAGATGGAGACAATATCTCACATTGTAGAGGAGGGGTCACCCAGGGTAGTTTCTCCTTTGCTTACTCAGAACAAGTTCCACCCCCTTTCTGGTTCTAAAGGAGAGGAAGATATCAGGAGGATTGTAGTATCACCTCCACCTCCGGTTCATTATGAGACACCTATCAAAAATAGGAGGAGGTCATATGCTAGCCTTCGGACAGTTTTATGCTAAGAAGTGGGTTTGCTGCTAAGAAATCGCTAGTGCCTAGCCTTTCACAGCACAAAAGAATATGAATGTGATGTCAAACTACAACAAAATCATGAACCAATGTGCCAACCGTTCGGATAGCTTTGGCTGTGTTATGAGATATTACAGTGGATTGATCCTAGAGATCAAGTTCACCTTATGAGAAAGCATATAGTGTCATAGCTTTTGGAATGTGAAGATGAGAACTAGGCAATGTTTTGCAATAGGTGGGTAGTTTGCTTCAGCAGGGATCAGATGACAGCTGAGGTAATAGAAAGTGTTCTCGTTCCCTTCATCATTGGTTTGGGCCCACAAAGCACCAAGGGAGTCATCCAATGCAGCGGTGTAAAGCATAAGTGGCTTGTTTGGGAAAGGGGCTGTTAGAACTGGTGGCTTCACCAAATACTATTTGATGCCTTCAAAAGCATGCTGACACTTGTCGTCCCACTTAAACTTAGCATCCTTTTTGACAAGTGCTAAAAATGGCTTGCATTTGCTCGATAGATTGGAGATAAAGCACCTTAGATATACCAACCGCCCTTAGAATGATCTGAGTTGAGTTAAACTTTTAGAGGGTGGCATTTCTAAGATATCTATTCCTACCCCTACCTTGCATGGGATAGTAGATCATGGTTCTTCTCCCATTTGTGAGAAAGCCATACCATCAAAATATATCTCCCAGCAGTGAATGTTAGTGTCCCCTAAGTTCATGATTTGTTCATTAGGGAGGTCATTCCTAAGCGGGAAATTAACAAGAAGTGGGTGTGCTGCTAAAAAATCTTCTTGTGCTTGTCCTTTCACGGCACAGATGGGTATGAAAGTAATATCAAACTGTGACAAAATCATGGACCATTGCGCCAACCGTCTGGATAATGTCAGTCGTATCATGAGATATTATAGTGGATTGATCCTAGAGATCAAGTTCACCTTATGAGAAAGCATGTAATGTCATAGATTTTAGGATGCAAAGATTGAAGCTAGGCAGTTCTTTTCAATGGGTGGATAATATGCCTCAGTAGGGATTAGATGATGATAGAGATAGTAGAGTGTGTTCTCTTTCCCTTCAACATTGGCCTAGGCCAACAAAGTGCCAATCTAATGATGTGTAGAAGATGAGCGGCTTGCTAGGGATAAATGCTAGGCGGTGCCATCGGTAGTGCTTGATGTCTTCGAAGGCATGCTAACACTTGTCATCCCACTTGAACTTGGTGTCCTTTTTGACAAGTGCTGAAAATAGTTGGCATCTTCTTGATAGGTTGTAAATGAAGCATCTTAGATACACCAATCGCCCTTGGAATGATCTAAGTTGAGTTAGACTTTTAGGGGTGATATTTCTAATATTGACTTGATCTTCTCCAAATCAATTTCTATTCCATGGCGCCGGTCAACAAACCCAAGGAATTTCCCTGAAGCTACTCCGAGTGCATACATCATGGGATTCATTTTGAGGTTAAATTATCTTAACCATTCAAAAAGTACTCTCAAGTCAAATAGTTGATCTTCCTTTTCTTTAATCTTGACTACAAGATCATTGACATTGCACTTGACTTGATGATGAATGAGTTCATCGAAGATTCAAGTCATGATCCACTGGTATGTAAGACTAGCATTTTTAAGACCAAAAGGAAGGACCCTATAATAAAAGATTCTGATTGGGGTTTGAAAGGTAGTATTTCTTTCATCTTCAGGGTCAACTTTATTTGGTTATATCTAGATGATCCATCCATGAAAGAGAAGACTACATGAGATGCGGTAATGTCCACCATCAGTTTCGGGATTAGTAGTGGAAATTCATCTTTTGGACATGCCTTAGTTACATCCCTAAAATCAATGCATATATGAATTTGGCCACTCTTTTTCTTAATTGGGATGACACTGGCCAACCAGGTAAGATATTTTTCTTCCTTGATGTAGCCAGCATCGATCAATTTCTTGACTTAAGAAATGACTTATTATTCAATGTCTAATCGCATGCATCTAGGAGCTTGCTTGATAGGGTTAGCATAAGACTCTATTGCTAGTTTGTGGACTACTACGTCAGGAGATAAACCAGGCATCTCTTTGTAACTTCATGTGAAGCAATCCTTAAACTTAGTCAATAGCCTAACTAAGTCATTGGTTTCATTATTATTCAATAAAGAACTGATGTATGTCGAATGTGGATTATCTTCAATTCCTAAGTTGATATCCTTGAGCTCGTCAATGGTTGGTCTGATCTCTTCTTCAAACTCTAGAAGTATATCTTTGACTTCAAAGTCATTTGGATCATCTGAAGTTTCTAAATACACCTCCTCATATGAGTTGGCATAATTTGAAAAGAACCTATCAGATTCCAAGTGATTGGTGATGACTAGGCAATAATTATCATCATCGATTATACCCATTATTTTGAATCCTAGTCTTGGTCTTGATTGAGGATGTCTGCTTTGGTTATCCCATAACCTTTCAAAGTAGTCTGACTTGTGTTTAGATCAAGTATGTGGGATTAATCTTTTCTTTGCTAGATTAAGAGCACAAGGAGAGTACCAATCAAAAGGCAATTATATTAAATCTTTATATGAATCATCATCAAGTTCTACATCAACTTCCTGACTTGAGGATGATGCTCCCAAAAAGAATCTTTGAGTCTTCCCATTTATGGATGACTTAAGGGCTTCCATAACTACCAAACTCTCAATTTTTTGTTAAAAAAGAGGGGTAAGAGTTAAGGTTCTCAACTGATGTCTGTCTATTTCATATACAGACTTGGATATACTTATGCTTTACTTTGGAGCCTGGTCTTCATCACTATCATGGTCAAGTGTCACCTCAAAAGGGATCTGCTACTAAGAAGAGCTGGCTGGTGTGTTAACGACATAAGACTCATCCTCTGAATTAGATTCTAAGTCTTTGTGGATAGCAGGTGTACTCCTAGTGGCTGGGGCATACCTTCTATTGGGTTGCCAATAGGGAGGCTTTCCACCTCGGGGGCTACCTTTGAACTATCCTCTTCCTCTGCCTAGTGGAGGTTGGATCATCCTACCCATATGTTCCCATGGAGTAATGAACCATGGGTGGAATCTAATGTCAGGCTCTATATCTTCCCCTAAGTCCATGTCTCGCTCACTTTAATTTTCTTTTTCTTTCTCTTTTTTCTTTCCATTTTTTATTTCTTTTTATTTTTATTTTCTTTCTTTTTATCCCTCAGGGGGAACTTGAATAAGCTCATGAGAATGGACTTGTTGGTTTTGGAGGAGAAAATAGTTGCATCCTCATATATCCCAACCTCATGAACTATGAATGGTTTGAGATCTCCTTTGAGATAATACTCACTCCCACCTCTCATGAACTTCATGCAGTGATGTAGAGAGGATGGAACTGTGTTGTTTTCATGTATCCACGGTCTCCTAAGTAAAGCATTGAAAGATGTATTCGAGTCTATGATATAAAACTCAGCTTCAATCTTCCAATAATCTATCTCTAATGGCAACACTATGGAGCCTGAGGCCCTCTCACCTTATTCATTGAGTCATCTCAACATCATCATCTCTTTTTGGAGTTTGGAGATTGGAGATATCAATCCTCAAGTAGGCAAGGGTTCTTAGACTCATAATATTGACTGATGCACCTTGGTCAACCAGAACTCTTGATAACTTGTATCTACCAATGTCCACTATAATATAAAGAGGGAAGTTGTGCTTGGTCATCCCTAGAATTAAGTCTTCATCACTGAATGTAACTCTTAAGATGTTCTTTAAACTATATGCCTCCTCTTTAGTTGCTGTCAACTGAGCTAAGCATATCTCTGGATGAAGAAGAGCCTTGATTAGTGATTCCCTCATCTCTTTGGATAAGACATGGGCATTATATATGCTTAACTTAGCTGGCAAATTTCTAAGATGAGCTAGGATATTGTAATCAACTCTAACTTGGTCCAACACAAGCATATCCATAGGTGGAACATCCTGTGGAGGGGCTATCTACTCACTAGAACCAATGACTTATTTACCCTTATCATGAGGTGCTACCCTAGGAGGTAGGACTTTGCCACTACACAGGTTATCTTTAGTGATTACTTAAAATGATGAAGTTGTGGAAAGTTCTACCTTTTCATTAGGTGTACCTACAGCTTCTCCTATGGGATCTTCAGAGTCAGTTAACTCCAAGTCAATCTAAAGAGATGGACCCTATTGATTCAGAAAAGGAAAGTCAAATTCTGAATCAGAAGAGAGGGGGTCAAAATGACTAGAACTATTATTTTTTTCTAGACTTGGAGAGCATTCAAGAGAAATAAAATTAAGGGTATGAGAAGTGGACAAGATGTAAGTAAAATCTTTCTTCATTGATTTCTTTTTGGGTGGAGGTACATGATAGAAATCTAATAAAGTAAGTGGATTAAGGGATTTAATGCCCTTGTCCACTGATACAATGCTCTTATCGGTAGAAGAGGAGCTAGTAGAGGAAGAAGTAGTAGCTACAATGATGGATGGAGTGTTGGACTCATGGTGCACCTCTGCTATCCCGCAAGTAAGATTAGCACTTGCCGCCGCCGGGCTATCACTTTTTCAAGTTGTCTTTGATAACCTACAAACCTTCCGTGATGTTGGAGGTTTGAGTTGCCTCAGGAACCTATGAATAGAGTTTCTTGATCTTAGAAATAACTTTTTTAGAGGTTCAGGATAAGGAAATATCCTAACTTTCTTTTGTCTTAAAAGGATTGCATGTATCCCCAAGAATTACTCTAATAGAACTAGATGGTTGTTCTAATAAGTATTCCTTAGGGATAACTATAGTGCCTGACTTGTAGCTACGATAAGCCAATTTTTAAAAGTGATACAATCCTCTAAGACATGACTAATCATATAGTGATAGGGAGAATAGTTAGGATCATTTCTCTTGTCCACTTCCTCTAGCCTCTTAGGCTTTGGTAACTGAAGGTCAGGTTTCTTTAAGAGATTCTTAAATATTTTCCTAACTACCTCCCTTTTGAATGAATATGGCTTATTGAATCTATCAACAAGAGTATATGGGTAATAGCTATCTGGCAGTGGATTTGAGTAGCACAGCTGGGTATGCTGCTGAGGTGATGGGAATGGCCATTGTGGTGACTGATATGATGGTCGAGGTGGTGGTAGAGGAGGTTGCAAAGGAGGTCCGAGCTCGGGGTCTCGATGACTCGGCTCGCTCTCATCCATGACACAACTGTCTGTGGCTTCTTCTTAAACACCTTTTGTAGCTTGGGCTGAGGTGATTGGTCAAGAAAGGACAATTATTTGGCTTCCACTTACAGGCTAGCCTCTTTGTTGATTAGTTTCTTAAATGTCCTGATTGTAAAGCCCTTAAGCATGAAGGTGACTGGACCATAAATAATCTTGAGAAGAATCTAAATGGCATGTTGTTCAGATAGCTGCGGCTCATATTTCATGCTCAGGTTGTGCCACTTGAGAATATAATCAACAAGGGACTCATTAGGATTCTGCTTCGCTACAACGAGGTCACCTATAGTCACTCTTTTCTGAGCTCCAGTGAACCTCTTGATGAAGAGGTGCTCCAACTCAGCAAAAGTCATCACCGGACTATTAGGTAGTTCAGCGTACCAATCAAATGCAACCCCTGCTAGGCTGCTGATAAAAAGTCTAATTAAGAGTGCGTCACTGCCACCGGTGTTGCAATAGTCAGCCCTAAAGTGTGCAATATGCTGGTTCCCATTGCCATCAAAGATCTTGAAGGAAGGCGGCACAAAACCCTTAGGGTATTGAACTACATCGAATTCCTCTGGGTTTGGTCTACCCTTTGGAATTGATGAGCTCCCCCTGGCTTATGCCAAACTTTCCTCACCTGCTGCTCTACCATATGCTTAATATCCTTTTCATGCATCGAGGTTCCATCTATGACCTTCTAATGCAAGCTACCAACATCATCCATTCGGGAGTGTACTTAGGATGGTCTAAAGTATGCACCAACTTTGGTTTGTCGGCTACCATAAGAGAAGGCTACGAAACTGGGGCTAAGGTCTGCAATGCTAGAACCACTGCCATCAACTCCTATACTTTATTCTCCATCCTATCAATGTAATCATCCCTCTGCCTGAGCTGGTGGAGGAAGTGCTGAGTCGAGTGAGAAGTGTCACCTTCCTCAAGCATAATACCTTTCTGGCTAAGCTGATCTCGCTGTAAGGACCCCCGTGTATCAACCATGTGAACCCCAACTGTGTCATCCAACTTGTCATCCTCATCAGGATCAAAGGACTCTATCCTCCTCCTAATCTAAATGGTCACTCCTAAAAATCTATCTCTTCTCAGCAAAGTAGTTCTCTAAAATGTCATCTAGTGATTAATTTGCTATGCCTGGCTGGAACATCCTGAACACTCGCTGATGACTGTCCACAGGACTATGCTCCTCTGACTCTATGCACCAGATGCTGCCTATTGACAAGACTTCCTCCCTAAGAGGATCAACTGTCATGGGGACTATGTGTATATCCCCCCCCCTCTCCCTCTCTGTCTGAGGTGGAGGTGCTTTGTGGTGTTTATTTTGTGTTTGTGTGTGTTTATGTGAGGGGACATCCCACAAATTTGCAGATGTACTCATTAGGGTGATCAAGTGTCACATTAAGGAATAGTGTACTATCTCGAGAGATAGAAGTCACTATCCTATAATGGACCTAATCACCTAATGAGGACTCCTAATGCATGATGGGTCTTCAAATGTACCAGAGATCTTTCCCCTACTTTATATGCAAAAGTAAAGTAGGGTTTATTTTAAGTTGGGTTTGTTAAGTTCTCTATGAAGGCAAGCCTCCATAGTTAATTACATCCTAAGGAATGAGGTTCTTGCGGTGTTTATTTTTGAGAAGTGGGACACCACCAAGATCTCAGGTGGTACTTATTGAAGAGATTGGGTATGACATTAAGGAATGATGTACTATCTTAAAAGATAGAAATCACCACCCTATAATGGACCCAATCACCTAATAAGGACTCCTAAGGCATGATGGGTCTTCAAATGTACCAGAGATCTTTCCCTTACTTTACATGAAAAAGTAAAGTAGGGTTTATTTTAAGTCGGGTTCATTAAGTTTCCTATGGAGGCAAGCCCCCATAGTTAATTACATCCCAAAGAATGAAGTTCCTTAGGAATAATCTCGGTTAAAGTAGGAATTAAAGTCTCCAAAGATTTTAAAGCAAAGACTATTATAAGATTGGCTATGTTGGAAAATAAAATGGGATAGATCAAAAGGAGAGACTTATTTTGGAAGCCAAAGGAGATGAGTAGAGAATGCTTTATGATACTAGGAAGCTTAGTGAGCAATCCAATTTATCCTATGGTTGAACTTTATATTTTTGAAATTGAAGAGAGTTAATTGTTTGAGTTGACATATTATTAAAATACTAGGATTTATAATCCCATAACATAAGATTGTGAAAATGCCTAAGAGGTGAGGATTTATGCTTGTAGCCCGCAAAGAAAAAATGCAACCTCAGATCCAAAATTCAGGGAGCTTTGGTGAGGGCCAAAGCATAACCTAAATCTAAGGCAAAATGGGTATATGGTTTACCTCCATAAGAGAGAATAGGACGTCCGATTGTTAGACTTACAACCGCCTAGAGTGGCTGCCAACTAACACCTCATACTCTTTAAATCCATGTAGGCAAGTCATATACTTTTACAATATGACTACGCTATTATTTATTTAGAAAAGAGACTAGGTCCTTAAACTCACTCCCTAAGAGACTAGAGTATGAGTGGTATGAATTCATGACTTAATCTAATGCAAATTTATCAAATTTATTTAATTCTTTTGGACTCTTTGTTTTGACATAGGCTATGGGATTTTGTATGCCTAAATGCATGACAACTTGATTATGGGCTAAATCAAGAGAGAAAGGGGTGTTCTTCCATCATAGGCTCTCACAGGTTAAGCCTTTATTCTC
Source organism: Cymbidium sinense (assembly GCA_021442155.1). Classification (NCBI taxonomy): domain Eukaryota; kingdom Viridiplantae; phylum Streptophyta; class Magnoliopsida; order Asparagales; family Orchidaceae; genus Cymbidium; species Cymbidium sinense. The sequence continues at coordinate 138,770,600 of CM038223.1, read as the reverse complement.
TAGCATAGATGGAAGCCCCCTCTTAACAAGAGTGGAAGAATATGACATGCATGATATTATACATTCATTGATCCAGCTAAGGGGTTGGTAAAAATTTTATTATCTTGATTTAATTCTTAGGCTTTCATGTGAGGTTATGAATTATTTTAAATTTTAATTCTGAGTTATTAATTAGGGTAGAAAAATTAATTTTTATCCTAAGATCCTACTGTATACAGGCCACACATTCAAGCATCAATCATAAAGAAACTATGAAAAGCATGCTGTTCTAGTGCGTAATCTAAATACAACATCAAATAATTTTGTAGACTATCGTAAAAGAATAAAAGGCCACTGTGGTTGGGTTTCATCGTACACCCCAAAAAGAAAAAAAAAGAGATGGGTAACCGAGCTCTACCCTTATATAACCTAGATTACAAAAATAATACATGTTATGTGGGTATTCTTTTCTTCATTTCTTCCTTCTCTTTTTTTTAATTTGATTTGCTCCAAAGGCATCACAGGGCACCCCAGGGACTAAGCCTTCTGGCCACTACTCATTCAAATCCTCCATAATATTAATCCTAATTCCTAATACAAAATTACATTAAAAATAAAAAAGTAAATCTAGCTACACCTACAAAACAAATGTTAGTTAAATACACCATACAATCTAAGCAGTCATATGAATAATTTGGACTTAGCACCCCACACAAGGGTAACAAAGCCCACCTGTCCTAACGTGAGTTATGCTTAGGGACTAAGAAACCTATATAGCAAACGCATTTATATTTTTATTACAGCAGCCCCTTAAGCACAACCCCCTGCAGAAAATATGATTAGGCTAATCATGGCCTACCATCCAGTCTATGAGGCATACACCCTAACATCCAGTCTAAAATATTACATCACAAAACAAAGCACAACATCATACATACAATGCTCTAACTTAGCATTAGAAGTGGTGACTTAGTATTCTAATGTGCGTGCTTAAGGCTTGTGTGGCAAGACTTTACTAAGCTTCTTTAGTTTAAGTTTCAATTTGGAGTTTGAATTTTTTTAAATTTTACCTTTGGGTGATTTCAATTTAAATGATTTAATGATTTATTTTTCATGTTTATTTCACTTTTATTTGGTTAAAATGATGTTTAGGTTTTCAAGAATGAAAAGTAGAATAAATTCTATTTATAGATAAAACTCACCCTATTCTACATCCTAACTCCTAAAGAGTCTAACTAAGGTCTTAAGTATCTTAATTAGCCCTTTTAAATTTGTGTAATTCATTTGATTTGATTGAGATTTTAGAATTTGAGTTTGTTTAATCTTCATATATTTGACTGATTAATTTTGGATTAAATGTGTTGATTTGATTAAATCTTGATAATTCAATATCCTTAATATCTAATGAGGTTTAAGTTTGTTTAAATCCATGTGTTTTTTTATTGATTAATTTTATATTAAATGTGTTGATTTAATTAAATCTTGATAATTCAATATTCTTAATCTCTAATGAAGTTTAAGTTTGTTTAAATGCATGTGATCTTGATTGATTAATTTTAGATTAGATGTTTTGGTTTAATTAAATCTTGATAATTAAATATCCTTTTAAATTAATATCTAATTCTTTTCTTTGATTATGATTATGTGACTTAATTTTATGTTTATTTGATTTGATTATGGTTCATTTAATTATAATTTGATCCGATTAGATTAATTGAGATTTTATTTTGATTTTAATAGAATTTGATTCTTTACTATTAGGATTTTATTTTTAATGTTTATCAAAGTTTGGTTTGTATTTTGATTTCATATATTGGATATTAGTTTATCTTATTTAAGTAGGTTGAATGAGATTTGATTTGACATATTAAATTGATGAGAGTCTTTCTTAATTTAATGTAATTTAATTTAATTTGATTTGACTAGCTTTATTAGTCTATGGGTATGCTTAGGTTTAATGTGATTATGTAATTAGTTTAATTAATAAGTATATTTATATTAATTATAGATTTGTTTAATTTTAATTTGATTTCATATTTGTTTTAGATTAATGATGATTAATGACTTAATAATTTAGGTTTAATTTATGTTTGATGTTTTAAGTTTAATATGATTAATTTGATTGACTTAATTAAATTTATTTAAGATGATCAAATTAATTAGTAGATTAATTAAGTGTTTGATTTGAATTTGATTTAAAGAGTTAATTTGGTTTATTAAGATGATGGATTTAATTCATTAAGTTTGCATTAATTAGATGTTTGATTAATTTGGTTATCTTAAGGGTAATTAGTTTAATTAAGAAGTGTGTTTAAGTTAATTATTAAATTAAATAAATATTTATTTAATTTTTAATTTGGTTTTATATTTATTTAGATTAATGATGTAACTAATGACTTAATGATTTATATTTAATTTAGGATTTGATTGGTATTTAATCGCATTTATGTTTGATTAAACTTAGGTTTAATATGATTAATTTAATTAACTTAATTAGTTTACTTGAGGGTTGTGATTAATTATTAAATTTAATTAGGGATTTGATTTAAGCTTAATTTCAGAGTTAGCTTTAATGTAATTTATTTAAATTAATTTGATTCATTAAGATGATGGATTAATTCATTAAGTTTGCATTAATTAGATGTTTAATTAATTAAGTTTGATTAAGGGTAAATAAATTTTAAATCATTAGAATAATTAAAGGTTTGTTTAATTAGAGGTTAATGACTTAATTACTCATATATGACTTATTTGATTTGATAGTTTTAATTAAGCATTTACCTAAATTTAATTGATTAAAAGGTTATCATTGTTATTAACATTTCAATTAAACTTGATTATTCATAATCATAGTTAGGTTTGATTTTCTTCATTTATTATGTTCATTAGATTTCATTCATGTTTGATTTAGTTGTTAGGTTTATGTATTAATGGCTAATTAATTATCTTATTCTAAATGAATGTGATTTAATCATATGTTAATTAAGTTTACTTTAACTTTATTTAGTTTAATTTGATTAATATCAAATTATTATGTTGAATTGGTTTATTAATCAATTTGATTTTTAGTTTATTTAATGATTAATTAATATTTAATTTATTTTAATTTGTTAACTTCTTTCATATAATTAAGATTTAATACTTGGTGTTGGTTTAATAAGATTAGTTTGATTTTACATTAAAGTTTCATTGATTTATTTAATTATGAGTTTAATATAAAAATCTAATCATTTAATTAAATTTCATTAACTCAATTAGGTTCAATTATGTTTAAATTCAATTTCATTTGAGGGATACATGGTACTTTTCTGACTTAAGGTTTGATTACCAATCATTTGGATATTACATCATTTTTTATTTTGATTTGGTATTTAAATTATTTTTAGATTATGTTTTAATTAATTCCTTAATTGATTAAATTTTAATCTTAAGTATTTGTTTGGGGTTCATTAGGATTCAAAAAATTACATTATTTTCTTAAGAGTCTTAGATGTCAACTGAAGTGATTTAAGTAATTTTGAAGATTTTTGTAAATCTCTAGATTTTTATTTGATTTATTTTATTTAAAATGGACAATTTGAACTTCACTAAAACATAAATTAAGCTCAAACCATTCATTAGAATTTGGATATTTTTGGTTCATTGAATTTCTCTCGAAAAGATGGATCCAATGAGCCCTTATAACTTATTTTTGTATGAAATTTTGAAGTTTCATGGCACTTAAATAATTTTTAAAATAAAAATAGGCATTTTTCCACTTAACCCGGGTTACACGGGCGAAAAGCGTGGTAATCACGGATCGGCTGATGGACGATGGCATCCGGTGCCATGCGATTGGCCTGCACAGTGTCGCATAAGCTGGATGAGCGGGAAAGTCCCGTGGCATTGGGCGGCGCACCAATGCCGGACGTCATCGTGGATTGATGATCGGATCGATCCGCGATGACCGATCTATAGATCGAAATCAACGATCACGATCAACCACACGATCGTGGATCCAAAATTCACAATCGAATCCGAATCACGGGATTGCGCAATCTGAGCCGTCCGATCCCCGAATGGCGAGATCAGATGGATGACGGAAAATCCGGCAGAACATTGTTCATCCGATGGGATTTCAATTTTGAACCAAAATTTGTTTGATTTGGCTCATTTTCATGGTGATTTTCACTGAAAAATCTCTCGATTCATATTAGGACTAAATATTATAAAAAAAATGCATGGGCTTCTCTAAGGAAATTTTTAAAAATTGTGTAAGAATCAGCACAAATAAAAATTCCTATGGCCGGCTAAAGTTTTGCAAAATTTACCTCACCGGGGATGGTTTTCGATGACGGTGAAGATTTGAGCAAGCTCCTAGGTGCAAGAAGAAGCTTTGGTATGAGTATAGTCTTCACCTTCACTTCAGAATGATGTATCTTCCGATGTTTTCTGTTTCCTCACCGTAATCAACCTGATTTTGGTTTTTCTAGCCTAAGGGAGATGGGGAAATGGTTGTTGATTATTTTCAGAAGCTCTTGAGGGCTGAATAATGGTAGAAGGAAAAGGAATGAAGCCTCATTTTTCCTCCTTTAATAGTGGCCAAAAATCTCCCTATTTTTGAATTTTTGGCTCTAAAGTGTTGTCATTTTGCTTGGGGTGGTTGGGATGGATGATGGATTGATTGAGGATTTTGGATTTTTGCTTCAAACTCCTCTCTTACTGTCATATGATTAGCTTCCATTGAATTCCATGGATGGAGGAGAGTTGAATGCATGTGATGGGGAGAATTAAAAGAAGTTGGGTGGAATCCTATGTAAGGGAGGACCCATGAGGGATTTAATTGGGTTGGGTTGATTTTGGGCTAATCCCAAATGGGTTTGGGTTAGGTTTGATCAGCCCCCAATGGGACATGGCTTGGTTTCAAGAGATTTGGCTCAATTTGGGTCATATGGGTCAAATTGGGTCAATCGAGTTAGGTTGAATTGGGTCAAACCAAGACTTAGGTTAGGTTCAAATGATAATTTGAAGAGTTTTGGTATAAGCAATTTAATTTAATTTGGCTTAGAATTAATTTTGGCTCATTTGAAATCAAATGGGTCAAATGGGTTAAGTTGATAAATTTGACCAAAATTAGCCAAATTAGCTTGGGTTATGGGTTGATTCATGTTCAATTGGTTAATTGAAGATGAATGTGGTCTTTGGTTTGAATCAATTTGGATTTAGGCCAAATCCAAATTGACCCATTAGGCCAATTTGGGCTAAATGGCTCAATTGGGCTCGATAGATCAAATTGGGTTCAATTATGACTTTGGTCAAGTTCAATAATCAATTTGGAATGAACCTGAGCCATTGGTTACAATCAATTTGGGTTAGATCATGATTTGACCTAATTTGGTCCTTTAGGCCAATTTGGGTCAACTTGGATCGAATGGCCAATTGGGCTTATTTTGGCTCAATTGGTGGTCAAGTCATATTTAAATATTGATTTTGGGTTGATTCAAATCATTGGTTTCAATCAATTTAATGTAGGATGAGTTTTGGCTAATTTTAGTTCATTTGGGATAAGGGTTAACTTGGTAAAATGACTAAGTTGACTTAGTTTGACCTAATTGATTGCAATTGATCATTCTAGGATGGTCAACAATCATGGTGGAAGGTTTTGGTGATCTTAGTTTATTCTATTTTGGGTTGGATTGAAAGTTAACTTAAATGGGTCCTTTTGGTCACTTTGGGTTAAGTGGACCTAAGTGAGTCAATTAGTTTGGTTTTGGTTTGATCCGAGTTTAGCTAAACTTATATATGAGCCCTAGATTAAAATATAAATTCAATGGAAATCAATTTAGAGTCTAAGGGATTTTGGCTCATTTGAAATTTTCAAGTCAAAAGAGATAGGCTGGGTTTGACTTGGGTTGGCTTTGATTTGATTTGATGATTATAGGTTTCATTTATATTTGGGTAGATAATTAAATGAATGATTATTTCAAGAGAAAATCTATTGGTTTCGAGTTGATTTGGATAGGATTTGGCTAAGTCTAAAAAATTGGCTTAAAGGGCTTAGATTGAGTTTGGATTTGATTTTGGATATAGTTTTGATCGAATTTGGATTTCATTTATATTTGTGAATATAAATGAAGGAATAATTGATTTATAAAGAAATCAACTGAATTTGATTTGATTTAAAGTGGGTTTTGGCTAAGCTTATGAAGGTGGTTCATATGGCTTAGGAAGGATCTTAGGAGTTGAATTTAATTTTGGGTTTCAATCATTTGGAGTCAAATTTGGGCTATGGATTTGAAATTTGGATTTAAATTTGAGATTTGGTTTAAGATTTGAATATGGGTTTGATTTGAGAAAGTGTATCTAGATTTGGTTTAGGCTATAAGATAGGTAATTTCCTTAAGCCCTAAGGCATAGAATAATCTTATGATTAACCCTTCTAAGTCTCTAAGCTTAGATTAAGTGTTCACCTAATCACTAGATGTGTCTTATGACTAAGAAAATCTTAGTGTCTAGAAGATTCTTAAGTCTAAGAGGATGGGGTTGAGAGCTCACTCCAAAAGTGAGGTAAACAAAAGGACCCCCAATAGGTGTGGTGTAACTGACAAGACACACCGCATGAATGGCGTTGATCGAAATGATCAATAACATCCAAAAGATTGTAAACACTAATATAAATGATCTATACCTAGACCCAAGAGGTAGATAGAATCACAATCTTAGTGCGATGCAGCTCTCTTTATGCCGGGGGCATAAGAGAGCAAGAAGGAATTCACTGGGGATTGGGTATATGAACATTCCACTAGGGAAGCTAGTTCAAGTTATCCGTTGAGGGATAAGAATTTGAGTTTGATTGTGAATATGATTTGTTTGGGCGTGTATCTGCTGAGGATAAAATTCTATAATCCTATAGGGATCAAGATCAAATTGATTTTAATTTATTTTATTTTAATTGGTGTGGAGGAATATCCACTAGGGATATGTGCTCGAATCTATTAGGGATTGGGTATGTGAACCTTCCACTGGAAGGATTCTGGCCGGGGATAAGAATTTGATTGGATTTCTTTGATTTGTTTGATTAGAATCCACTAGGGAGGTTGGTTTAATTTGTTATGGCTCCACTGGGGAGAAGGGTTCTAGATTGAGGGATGTACACTTGATTAAATTTGTTTGATTTAGATTAGGTCCCACTAGGGAGCCTGATTTGATTTGAGCCTCATTGGGGAGAGATTTGGTTTATTTAATTTGTTTAATTTGACTCCACTGGGGAGGTTGGATTTGAATTTATTTTATTATGGACCCTATAAGTGTGCGATGGACTACACTAAGAAAGAGCCACAGGGGCCTTGGCCTATCTTAGATTTATAAGTCCAAAGCGGTAGTCTACCTGCCATAAGGTAAGACTATCCAACTTGAGGGGTTGCCTTTCGGTGTGTAACGACTATGCTAGGAAGAAAGCATAGCAGACTTACATCTTCTAAAGTAGGGAAAAGCTGCTAGGGTGATCTATTGGATGAACAATACATTGAATCCTACCTAAGGTGACTACTGAGTGAGCATCACTGGGGATCTTACCTCAACTCAAGAGTAGTCCTGATGATTAATTTGATTTTATATTGATTTGATTTGATTTGATTTAATTTGGTGTGTTATGTTGTGGACCCTCTTGGCGTGCGATGGACCCACTGAGAAGAAGCTATATCGGCCTTGACCTGTCTCAAATTTATAAGTCTAAAGGGGTAGTCTACCAGCCACAAGGTAGGACTATATGACCTAAGGGATGCCTTCCAGTGTGCAATGGCTATGCTAGGAAGAAAGCATAACAGACTTACATCTTCAAAAGTAGGGATCAATCATTAGGGTGATCTGTCAATGGCGTAACAAATTGATCCTGACCTAGGGCGATTATTTGACGAATGTCCCTATGGACTCATATTGACTCAAGAATAGTCAGAATTAATTTAATTTTAGATGGACCCTATCGGCGTGTGATGGATCAACTAAGAAGAAGCTAATATCAGCCTAAACATATCTTAAGTTTACAAATCCAAAAGGATAGTCTACCAACTGTTAGGTAGAACTAACCAACCTATGGGGTGCCTTTCGGTTTGCAATGGTCAAGTTAGGAAGAAAGCATGGGGACTCATATTTTCCTAAATAAGGAACCACTGTGGTGATCCATCGCTTGCACAACAAATTGGGCCTGACCTAGGGCTGCCCGTCAGTTTGCAATGATAGTACTGGAAAGAATGTGTAATGGATTTATATCTTTCAAATCAAAGATGATCACCGGGTTAACTCATTGGTGGCACAACAAGTTGAACCTGGCCTAAGGGTGACTACTGAGAGAGTGCCGACCCGGGGGCTTATCTCAACTCAAAGTAGCCAGATAATTCCTATAAGGAGTTTTGCTGACACTGCCCTAAAGATAGGATGCCTGCTTGGAAAAGGGGCCACTGGGGGCTTGAATTCCTAATCCACAAGCAAATATATATTTTATTCATTTTAAGTTTGCATGGACCCTGTTGGCTTGCAAGGAACCACACTGAGAAGGAGCTCATATCAACATAGACCTATCTCAGACTTATTGGACCAAGGGAGAATGTGAGCATCCTCTAAACAAATTCTCCAACCACAGGGGCGGATACTAGGAAAGGGGGATTCTCCAATCCAAAAGTAACCCGGGTGTCTAAATGGGGTCGCTAAGGATGTGATCCAAATAGAGTGCCCACAGGGGAGGTGCCATTAGGGGCTTTATCCAAAACCCTATAAAAGAAAGCCTGTAGGTATTCGGTGGCCAACTCAAGGAGAAAGCTCGGGGACTCACATTTACTAAGAGTGGTGTATCTACCGGGTGGGTCTCCCTCAGCATGGCAATAACCAACCAACCTAAGGTGCCCATCGATTTGTGATAATCAGTCTAGAAAGAAGGCATGTAGGCTTACATCTCCCTAAAGTAGAATTGATCGCCTGGATAATCTATCCTCGGCTCGACATGGGTTATCCGACCTACGACAACTACTAAACAAGGAGTTCTGTGTAAGGACTAGACCCAAGCATAAAGTAGTCAGGAGGAAAGGAGCTACTTGGGGATTAATCCTAAACCTAAAATATACTCGACCTAGTCAATGCATATTGGCTAGTCCAAGAAGAAAGCGTGTAAGCTTACATCCTCTTAAACAAAGTCAACATAGGGTAGCTTACCGGCTGCGCAGTAAGGCCTACCAAATTGATAATGTGCTCATTGGTTTGCAATGATCAAGTCAAGAAGAAAGTGTGGGGACTCACATCCACTAGGAAAGTGATCACTGGGGTGACACACTAGCAATGTAGCATGTCATCCTGACCTAGAGTAGTTAATGAGTGAGTGCCACGAGGGGGGAGGGGGGTTGCTCTCACATCAAAATAGCCCAAGATAAAAGATATGTGTTTGTTTGTGTTGTGAAAAAGGGAATAGGATGCCACTTGGGTTCTCTTACACCTACCTTAAACACATAGAATAATGGATGAAATGGTGTCATAAAGGAAATTATGACTCCACTAAGAAAGGATGTCGCTTGAGTTCTCTTACACCTAACTTAGTTGTACTAGTCGAAATAGGATGCCTCTTGAGTTCTTTTACACCTATCCTAATAGCACTAGAGGATTGTTTGTAGTTTGTATTGGTGTTGTCTTACTAAGGATAGGATGTCACTTAGGTTCCTTACACCTACCCTAAACACGTCATGGTGGATTCACAAGCAAAAGATATTTCTAACACAGAAGAGATGAAGCTTGAGATGAAAAGAAGTTTTATTGATAATCATTTTTGAATGTGATTTATTGATAGTATTTCTTTAGGCAGAGCCCATTTATTGGAAACATTGGGTGCTCTCCCTTATAATTTATGAGTTGATAAGATTCTCCTTGGTAGGCCTTCTCTATGAAAAAAGGGCCTTCCAAAGTGGGTTCAAACTTACCTTCCATCTTTCGACGGGCAACAATTGGTCTTCTTAGAATTAAAATAAGCTCTGCTACTTAAAAAGTTCTAGGAGGGACCAACTTGTTATGAGCTTGAATCATCTTAGCTTTGTATAACTCGAGGTTCTAGCATGCCCGTAGGCATCTCTCCTCTAAGCCTTTGAGCTCTTCTAACACAACTTGGCATTCTACTCCGTTGTGATTTTACTACCCACGACTATCCTTAGTGATGAGATTTGGACCTCTAATGGTAGGACTGCTTCGGATCCATACACTAAGGAGAAAGGGGTGGACTACGTTGGAGTTCTATAGGTGGTGTGGTATGCCCACAAGGCTTCAACCAACTGTTCATGCCATTGTCACTTATTGTCATCTAGTGTCTTCTTCAGTATTTGAATGAGAGTTTTGTTGAAGTATTATGCTAACCCATTTTCCTTGGATAATAGATGGTAGAGTACCTCTAATCTATGCTATGTCTCCGAGCAAAGTTGTCTATTTTAGTGCTCTTGAATGCAGTACCATATCAGATATACTCATCGAGGCACCCCAAACCTATATACGATATGGTTCCTGAAAAATTAGAGCACATGCTGAGCTATGACCTCTCTAAGTGGGTTTTCCTTCACCCACTTGGAAAAGTAATCGGTGGCAGCTTGGATGAACTGGTGACCCTAAGAAGAAGGAGGATCGATTGAACCCACTATGTCGGTACTCCAACACTCAAATGGCTATGAGGCCAATGTAAGATGTAGAATGTTGGGTGGTTGATGTAGGACCACACCGTGTACCTGACATTGGTGACATCTCTTTGCTACGTCCATGCAGTCTGTGATTATCGTAGGCCAGTAGTATCCTTGTCTCTTGATCTTGGCTTTCATTTTTGGATTGGATTGATCTACTCGTATAAACCTGAGTGTACCTCAATCATGATCCTATGGGTTTCATGTTTGTCCAAACATCGTAACCACATATGATCGAAGGATTGTCGGTACAAGGTACCATCTACGAGAGCATTAGAAAAAGCTCTCTGCTTCACGTGATGTGCTAGTGATTTCTCTTGAGGTAATTTGCAAGTATGTAAATAATCCATGAATGGTTGCCTCCAATATGACTCCCAGCCCTTTTTGGAAATGGTAACCTCCCCTTTAAGAGAGAATCTCTTGATGAGTTCAGCGTCAATAAGGGATAAGACTTGTCTATTTTTGACCCTTATTAGAATGGACTCATCTTCCTGCCATGCCAATTCTTTGGCAAGCTTGGCTAATGTGTCTACTACTATGTTTTCTCCTCGAGGAATCTTGTAGATGGTAACCTCTGGGATTTGGGCCAATAACTCCATGGTATTCTTATGGTAATGATGGAGCTTAGGCTTTAGAACTTTGTGGGATCAATCGATTTGGTTGATGACTAACTGAGAATCCCCAAAGAAGTTGATACTTTGACATAGTAATGATTAACTCAACTAAAGCAATCAAAGCCTCATATTCAGCTTCATTGTTGGTGCATGGATTGGATAGATGATATGAGAATCTCATCACATCATGGTCTAGAGTTAGGAGAATTATTCCTACCCCTGCCTTTCCTGGGATAGTAAATTATTGTTCTTCTCCTCTTTGAGAGAAAGCCGCACCATCAAAATACATCTCCCATTGGTGAATGCTAGTGTCCCCTAAGTTCATGATTTGTTCATCGGGGAGGTCATCACTAAGCTCAGAATCAATCGGAAGTGGGTGTGCTACTAAGAAATTTGCTAGTGCATGTCTTTTCACTGCACGAAGGGGTACGAATGTGATATCAAGCTACGACAAAATCATGGACCCCAACCATCCAGTTAGTGTTGGCCATGTCATGAGATATTATAGTAGATTGATCCTGGAGATCAGATTCACCTTATGAGAAAGCATGTTGTGTCGTAGCTTTTGGGATGCAAAGATAAGAACATAAGGCGAGTACCAATTAAAAGGTAATTGCATTAAATCTTTATATGAACCATCCTCAAGTTTTACATCGACTTCCTGGCTTGAGGATGATGCTCCCAACAAAAATCTCTTTTTCTTGATATCTGTGGATGACTTGGGGGCCTCCTTAACTACTAAACCTTCAACTTTTAGAAGAAAGTGAGGTTAGAGCTACAGTTCCCAACTGCTGCATGACTGTTCTACATAATAGTGGTTCAAATACATTCATGCTTTGCTTGGAGGTCTAGTCTTCATCACTATCTGGCTTGAATGTCACCTTCAAAGGTACCCACTGAGAGGGGTTGGTTGGCATGCTAACCACGTGAGACTCATCCTCCAAACTGGACTCTAAGTCTATGTGGATAGCAAGGGTACTTTTGTGAGCTGAAACATAGCTCCTACTGGTTGGCCACCAGCAAGGAGGTCTTCCACCTCTAGAACTACCTCTGAATTTACCTCTTTCTCTACCTGGTGGGGGTCAAGTCATCCTACCCATGTGTTCATATGGAGGAACAAACTGTGGGTGAATGTAACATCTAGCTCTACCTCTTCCTCGGTGTTTGATTCTCGCTCACTTGCATTTTTATTTTCTCTTCCTTTTTTCTTTTCTTTTTCTTTTTCTTTTTCTTTTTCTTCTTTTTCTTTTATTTTTTTCTTATTTTTCTTTTGTTTCTTTTTCTTTTGTTTTTGAACATTCACCAAGCTTGCGAGAATAGACTTTTTGATTTAGAGGAAGATAGTAGGTTGCATCCTCATATATTTTGACCTCTCTAATTGAGAATGGCTTCAAGTCTCCTTTGACACAATACTCGATTCCACCTCTTCAAAATTTGATGCACTGATGTAAAGAAGATGGAACCGCATTGTTTGCATGTATCCAAGGCCTACCGAGCAAAGTAGTGAACGATGTATCTGAATCTATTATGTAGAACTTGGCTCTATCTTCTAATCATCTAACTCTAGTGATAACACTATGGAGCCTAAAGCCCTCTCACCTTGTTTGTTGAATCCTCTCAACATCATTCGATCTCCTTAGAGTTCAAAATATCGATCCTCAAGTAGGCAAGGGTTTTTAAACACATAATGTTCACTGATGTGCCTTGTTCAACTAATACCCTAGAGAGCTTGAATCAGCCCATGATCACTATGACGTAGAGGGGATGGTTGTGCTCGATTGTCCCTAAAATAAGGTCTTCATTTGTGAATGTAACTCCATGGGTTTCTCTTGAATAACACGCCTCCTCCCCAAATGGTTGAGCTAAGCATATTTCTGGATCAAGAAGTGCTTTGATCAATGACTCCCTCATTTCTTTGGATAAGATAAGGGCATCATATATGCTTAATTTAGCTAGTAATTTTCTTAAGTGAGCGAGGACATTGTAGTCAACTCTAGGCTGATCCTCCACAAGCATATCCATGGGTGGAGCATCTGTGGAGCGGTTGCTTGATCACTAGAACCAATGACTTGTTTACCCTTATCCTAAGGTGCTACCCTAGGAGGTAGAACTTTGCCACCAGGTTGACTTCATGACTTCATGATTTTAGGAAAGTTCTACTTGCTCATCAGGTTCACCTATAGCTTCTCATATGGGATCATCACAGTCGGATGACTCCAAATCAATGTCAATGGGCGAACCTGAATGATTCAGGAATGAAAAATCTATTTCTAAATTAGAAGAGGAATGATCAAAACTAGAGTTATCATTATTAATTTTTAGACTTAGAGAGTTTTCAAGAGGAATAAAATCTAGAGTATCATAAGTGAACAAGATATAAGTGAAAGCTTTCTTCATTGATTTCTTCTTAGATGGAGGTACATGATAAAAATGTAATAAGGTAAGCAAGGTAAGGGGTTATGCCATTATCCACTGATACAATGCTCATACTCGCAAAAGAGGAGCTAGTGGAGGAAGAAGTAGTAGTTGCAAAGGTGGATGGAGTGCTGAACTCGGATGGTGATTGTGCTACTATGCTATCCCAGGCAAGTAAGGTGGGCTGCTGCTGCTGGGTTCTACTTCCTTCAAGTTATCCTTAGCAACTTGCAAACCTTCCTTAAAGTTGGAGATTTGAGCTACTTTAGGCACCTGCAAGGATAACTTTCTGATCTTAGAGATAATTTTCTTGGAGGTTCGGGATAGGGAGATATCCCAACCTTCCTCTATCTTAAGAAGATCGCTTGTATCCCTAAGGATTACCTTAATGAATTGGAGGGTTGTTCTAGTAGATATTTCTTAGGGATGACAATAGCAACCAACTTATAACTACACTCAAGCCAGTCCTTAAAGGTAAAGCAATCTTCTAAGACATGACCTAGCATACGGTGGTAGGGGCAAAAGTTTGGATCATGACTCTTGCCCACATCCTCCAACCTCCTAGGCTCTGGTAACTAAAAATTAGGCTTCTTTAAGAGGTTCTTAATGATCTTCCTAACTACCTCCCTCTTGAATGAATAAGACTTATTCAGTTTATCGGCAAGAGTAGGTAAATTGTAGCTACATGGTGGTGGATAGGAGTACTACTACTGATTCTATGGGTGGGGATACTGCTGCTGATGCTATGGATGGGGATACTACTGAATAAGTGGCAGTGGAGGCTGATGTGGAAACTGAGGTGGCTGATATGATGGTCGAGGTGGTGGCAAAAGAGGTAGTAGAGGAGGTTCGTGCTGAGGTCCGGCCAACCTGCCAGCTTCCCTTGTCAAGCCTAACTTCCCCTGACTTTTTCTCAAATGCCTTTTGCGGTTTAGGCATGGCTGACTGATTTTGGAAAGGTAACTATTTGACCTCCCCTTATAGACTTGCTGCCTTATTGATTTATTTCTCAAATGTCCTAATGGTAAACCCTTTAATCATGAAGGCAACCGGGCCATAAATATTCTTGAGTAGAATTTCAATGGAATGCTATTCAGATAGCTATGGTTCACATTTCATACTTAAATTATGTCATCTGAGAATGTGATCAACAAGGGACTCGCTGGGGTGTTGTTGAACTATAATGAGATCGCCCACAGTTACCCTTTGTTGAGCTCCAACAAATATGTTAATAAAGAGCTACTCCAACTCAGCAAATGTCTTCACTAAACCATTGGATAGTTTAGCGTACTAATCAAATCCAATGCCTGTTAAACTATTGATGAAGAGATAGAATTAGAATGCATTGCTACCACCGACATTGCAACAGTCAGCTCTGATATGTGCTATGTGTTGACGAGGGTTCCCACTGCCATAAAAAATTTTAAAGGAAGGAGGCACAAAACCCTTAGGATATTGGAAACCATAAAATTCCTCCAAGAAAGTCTACCCTTTGGAACAGATGAGCCACCTCGGGCTTGTGCCAACACATCCTTCACTTGTTGCTCCACCAACTGCTTGATATCTTTTTCTTGTATGGAGGTGTTGTCCACCACCTTCTTATTCAAGCTACCACTATCTTGATCTATTGGAGAAGTGCTTTTGGGTTGATCTAGGATATGTGCTAACTCAAGATGATCTATCTCTATCGGTATATGCTGTAGTACTGAGGCCTAGTTTTGAAGTGCATGAAGGGCTGCTAACAAGTCTTCCATTCTCTTCTCCATCTGTTTGATCTGATCATCCTTTTGTTTAATCTACTGACGGAGGTGTTGGGTTGAATGGATGGATTCATCTTCCTCAACCACAATACCTTCCTGAGTACGCTGATCTCTATGAAGGGAGCTCTTAGTATCGACCATGTAAACCTCGATTGAATTCTCAAGGAGATCATCCTCATTTGGATCAAAGCTGACCTTTCTCTCCTCACAATCTCGATCACTCTAAAAGCTCTTTCTTCTCTTTAAAGTACTATTGTTGGGAATCTCATCCAGGGGAATAATCTAGCGTCTTGTACAACTGGATCTTTGACTAGTGGAGGGTTGTGCTGCTTCGGAGATGCACTACATCCTATCTAGCTTTCAGGTCATTATTGGAAGAGACATGTTGCAGTGGCTGTGGGTAGTAGTGTCCATAGGGAGATCCACTTCCATGGGGACTATAGAACTGTCCCCTTCCCCTTCTACAACTACTACTATCACTGCCTCTGATAGTGGTGGTGAGACCACGATGCTGCAGGGTTGCCACTCCTTCTTCACCAAGATTGAAGTAGGAGGTAGAGTAGGAAAACTCATCCTCACCTCAGTCAGTGGAGTAGATGAAGTGGGATCCTTTGGCCATAGCCAGATCACCAATGGGGCTTTCTTCTCCCCGAATGTTATCTTCTATGCCTTTGTAGGTGGATGGCGGACTGACGGGTGATGGTGGTGGGCAGGAGATGTGGTGGAGGCAACACTGGCTCTCTCTGGATAGGAGCTCCTCTCCTATGGTGGGTATCACCCGTCAGTAGAATGCTATTAGTATGATCGACGTGGGTAGCACACCGATCAGAAAAGTCCACAGGAGGTCGGCTCACATCTCTCTACTAGTAATGCGATGCAGAGCCTCCCTAGCCCTCTCTCTCGATGCATCATACTATGAGGGATGTGACGTAAATCAAATTGAGCCAGGACTCATCATAGTAAGCTCCACAAACTCGATGATCTAAGGTGATGACCTTCTCTTGTCACTGATAGGATCCTCAAAATGAACTACGGGCAGAGGTGAAACTGATATCCTCCTTTCTTTCCATTAGAACTAGAGAAGGGGTGAAACTTATTCTCTGTGATAAGAGGAGACATTATCCTAGGTAACTCCTATGTTGTAGGCTAGGAAACTGCCTCTAGCTCCTTGGCTATGTGGTTGTGATGTCACTTGATCTTACGGCATTAGTTGCGGCACTGAGTCTTGCTAGGAGGGGTAGCACAAAGACTATACCCAACCTTGCAGGTGAGGGAGACTATCCTTGATGATAGGGTAGCCTTCCCCTTGGAAGGAGCCAATGAGTGGGTGCTAGCCCGTACTTGGGCAAAAAAGGGGAACCATTGAGCACACTGGCACTAGAACTACAACTACTGTAGGAACTGCCACAACCTTCCTCTTTAGTGAGGGAAACTCTAAGTCAGATGGCATCTCAACCTGGATGACTAGCTTCTACCCGGTCACCACACTTCTGCTGACGGTTGTGAGGGTGGTCCCTCACAAGTGATCCTAGCCCCCTCAAAATCTTATCCAAGATGAATGAGGTGGGCAGAGTCAGTTTGCGGGAGGCTGGCCTGATCCAAGGCCAAATCTATTCTGAAAGGAAAAGTAAACACGTACTTTTGAGCTGCCATGTGTGAAAACTGCAAAGACTACAATGGGTGATCTGAGCTATATGTTTGCATTTGTTGAAATATAACTTGTATCAGATTTCTACCTTGATATTTCTTCCATGCAAGTAACATAAGTTTGAAGTTTTGAACCCACACTCAACAATTCAAATATGTTAAGTGGGGTTCATTGGAGAGATTTGGATATTGAGGAGAGTCTTTGCCATTTGATTTTGATTTAGAACACATACTCAACCGATTTAGGTAGGTTGGGTGGGGTTCTAAAATTTGAGGAGAGATTTTCTTAGAGATATTTGTATTTTGTGCATCTTGTTTAAAAGTATTGCTAGTTTGAAAGACCTTTACTTAGCAAATTTGGGTATGCTAAGAAGAGGTTGTGATTATGTATTTAAAATATTTTGCTTGTTAAGATTTGATTGTGTGATATTTTGATTTGAAAATGGGGCTTCTTACTTAACAAATTTGGCATATTAAGTGGAGGAAACATGTGTTTGATTTGTGCTTGATGATGAGACTTTCACTTAACAAATTTGGTATGTTAATTGAAAGTCAAATGTGATTGTGAGATAGATTTGCTTTTCTTTTAGATGGGAGCCCCACTTAATAAATTTGTTATATTAAGTGAAAGCCCTAAATGTGTTTGAGATATGTTTTTTTTTTTTTTTTTTTTTTTTTTTTTTTTTTAAGAATGAGACTCTCACTTAATAAATTTGGCATGTTAAGGGAAAGCTCAAGTGTGGTTTGACATTAAAAATTGGATCATTATTTAACAAATTTGGTATGTTAAAATAGGGATCAAATGTGTGTTGAAAAGAGACCCTCACTTAACAAATTTGGTATGTTAAGCGAAAGTCAAATGTCTTTATGATTTTGAAAATAAAACTCTCACTTAATAAATTTGGTATATTAAGTGAAAGTCTAATTTGTTTATAATTTTGAAAATGAAACTCTCACTTAACAAATTTGGTATGTTAAGTAAAAGTCAAATGTATTTATGATTTTAAAAATGAAACTCTCACTTAACAAATTTGGTATGTTAAGTGAAAGACAAATAAGTTTATGATTTTTGAAAATGAAACTCTCACTTAGCAAATTTGGTATGTTAAGTGAAAGTCAAATGTGTTTATGATTTTTAAAAGAAAAGAACTCATTTAACAAACTTAGGTATGTTAAATGGAGTTCAATTTGTTCTTATGATTTTCAAAAAGGGGGTTCTCATTTGACATACTTGGACATGTCAAATGAGATCCAAATGTGTCTTGAAGTCCAAGACTTTGGCAAGAAGGAGTTCTATCAGATAAATGCAAATGGTGTCAAATAGAATTCAATTTGCTTTACCTTCTCCAAGGGAAGGGGAACTCCCATTTAACAAATTTGGGTATGTCAAGTGGGGGGTTCAAATATGCCTTGACTTCTCTTTTGTGAGTGTATGATTTATTGCTTTTCAAAAAGGAGAAAAACTTTAACTCTAGCACATGTAAAGTATGCTAAGTAGAGTTTCAATTTTATATCATGATTTTATTCAAAAATAGCATATCCATCCAACAAATTTGAGTGTGTGGGATGGAGATAGATATTTCCAAAGAAAATGTGCTTTTGAAAAAGACATTAAAAATGATTGATTTTGATTTTGAAAAGAACCTCCATGTAACAATCATAGGATTTATTTAATGAGGTTTGGTTATATGTGTTTTGTGCTCTTTTTGAAAATTTCTTACCAATTTTTATGTAAAGATCTCTTATTATATGAATTTTGAAAAAGTGCTTTTGGAAAAACATGTTATTATGCATAAGGGTTTTATTTTTTATTGTTCATGTGATGAACCTTGCCTCACCATCAAGATGGTGAAGAGGTTCTTAATTTCGGTCATCTTCTTTGTTTGATTAATTTTAATTTTCACCTATTAGGGGAACCCAATAGGGATTTTAAGACCCTTGGCGAGCTTTGCTTAAGGATGAAATAAGCTAAGTGCCAATGGAAAGAATGACAGTCTCTGGCCTATATAAAATATAAGTCCACTATCGATGCTTGGAGATAATAATTGTCTACTAAAGATGGAGAGAGGAACCATCCCTAGCGGAGTTGCCAGAAAAATCTATGGTGTTTATTTTTGAGATGTGGGACACCATGCAGATCTTAGGGGGTCGGGCACGACATTAAGAAAAAATGTACTATCTTAAAAGATAGAAATCACCACCCTATAATGGACCTAATCACCTAATAAGGACTCCTAAGGTATGATGGGTCTTCGAATGTACCAAAGATCTTTCCCCTACTTTACATGGAAAAGTAAAGTATGGTTTATTTTAAACCAGGTTCGTTAAGTTCCTATGGAGGCAAGCCCCCATAGTTAATTACATCTTAAGGAATGAAATGCCTTTGGAATACTCTCAATTAAAGTAGGAATTAAAGTCTTCAAAGATTTCAAAGCTAAGACTATCAAAGGATTGGCTATGTTGGAAAATCAAATAGGATAGATCAAAGGGAGAGACTTATTTTCGAAGCCAAAGGAGATGAGTAAGGAATGCTTATGATACTAGGAAGCCTAGTGAGCAGTCCAATCTATCTTATAGTTAGGCTTTATATTTTTGAAATTGAAGAGAGTTAATTGTTTGAGTTTACATTTTATTAGAATACTAGAACTTATAATCCCACAATATAAGATTATGAAAATTCCTAAGAGGAGAGGATTTATGCTTGTAACTCTCAAAGGGAAATAACAACCTCAGATCCTAAATTTAGGGAGCTTTGGCGAGGGCTAAAGCATGACCTAAATCTAAGGCAAAAATAGGTATATGGTTTACCTCCACAAGAGAGAATAGATCATCCGATTGTTGGACATACAACCGCCTGGAGTGGCCACCAACTAAAACCTCCTACGCTTTAAATCCATGTAGGCAAGTCATATGTTTTTGTAAGATGGCTAGGCTATTATTTATTTAGAAAGGAGACTAAGTCCTTAAACCACTCCCTAAGAGACTAGAGCATGAGTGGTATGAATTCATGACTTAATCTAATACAAATTTTATCAAATTTATTTGATTCTTTTGGACTCTTTATTTTGACACGGGCTATGAGATTTTGTATGCCTAAATGCATGCGAACTTGATTATGGACTAAATCAATAGAGAAAGGGGTGTTCTTCCATCAAAGGCTCTCATAGGTTAAGCCTTTATTCTTGGCATAGATGGAAGCCCCCTCTTAACAAGAGTGGAAGAATATGACATGCATGATATTATGCAGTTGTTCATCCAACTAAGGGGTTGCTAAAAATTTTATTATCTTGATTTAATTCCTAGGCTTTTATGTGAGGTTATGAATTATTTTAAATTTTAATTACGAGTTATTATTTGGGGTAGAAAAATTAATTTTTATCCAAAGAGCCTACCGCATCCAGGCCACATATTCAAGCATCAATCATAAAGAAACTATGAAAAGCATGATGATCTAGTGTGCAATCTAAACACAACATCAAACAATTTTTTAGACTATCATAAAAGAATAAAATGCCAATGTCGGTTCCACCATAAAAAAAAGAAAAGATGGGTAGCCGAAGCTCTACCCTTATATGATTATAAAAATAATACATGCTATGTGGGTCTTCTTTTCTTCATTTCTTCTTTCTCTTTCTTTTGATTTGATTTGCTCGAAAGGCATCACAAGGCACCCCAGGGACTAAGCCTTCTGGCCAGTGGTCATCTTAATCCCTCATAACACTAATCCTAATTCCTAATGCAAAATTACATTAAAAATAGGAAAAGTAAATCTAGCTACACCTGCAAAATAAATATTAGCTAAACACACCATACAATCCAAGCAGTTATATGAATAATTTGGAATTAGCACCCCACACATGGGTAACGAAGCCCACCTATGCTAATGTGAGTTATGCTTAGGGGCTAAGGAACTTGCACAGTAAATGTATTTATATTTTTATTACAACGGCCCCTTAAGCACAACTCCTGTAGAAAATATGATTAGGCTAATCACGGCTTACCATCCAGTCTACGTGGCATACACCCTAACATCTAGCCTAAAATATTACATCACAAAATAAAACACAACATCATACATACAACGCCCTAACTTAGCACTAGAAGTGGGGACTTAACATTCTAATGTGTGTGCTTAAGGCTTATGTGGCAAGACTTTACTAGGCTTCTTTAGTTTAAGTTTCAATTTGGAGTTTGAATTTGTTTAAATTTTACCTTTTGGTGATTTTAATTTAAATGATTTAATGATTTATTTTTCATTTTATTTCACTTTTATTTGGTTAAAAATGATGTTTAGGTTTTCAAGAATGAAGAGTAGAATGAATTCTATTTGTAGATAGAACTCACCCTATTCTACATCCTAACTCCTTAAGAGTCTAACTAAAGTCCTTAAGTATCTTCATTAGCCCATTTGAATTTGTGTAATTCATTTGATTTGATTTATTTGATTTGATTAAATTTTAGAATTTGAGTTTGTTTAATCTTCATGTATTTGATTGATTAATTTTGGATTAATTATGTTGATTTACTTAAATCTTGATAATTCAATATTCTTAATATCTAATGAGGTTTAAGTTTGTTTAAATCCATGTGTTTTTTATAGATTAATTTTAGATTAAATGTGTTGATTTAATTAAATCTTGATAATTCAATATCCTTAATATCCAATGAAGTTTAAGTTTGTTTCAATCTATGTATTTTTGATTGATTAATTTTAGATTAGATATTTTGGTTTAATTAAATCTTGATAATTAAATATCCTTTTAAATTAATATATAATTCTTTTCTTTGATTATGGTTATGTGACTTAATTTTATGTTTATTTGATTTGATTATGGTTCATTTATTTGTAGTTTGATCGTATTAGATTAATTGAGATTTTATTTTGATTTTAATTGAGTTTGATTCTTTGTAACAAGGATTTTATTTTTATTCTTATCTATTTATCATGTTTATCAAAGTTTGGTTTGTATTTTGATTTCATATATTGGATAGTTAATTAGTTTATCTTATTTAAGTAGGTTGAATGAGATTTGATTTGATTAATATTAAATTGATGACAGACTTTTTTAATTTAATTTAATTTGATTTGACTAGCTTTATTAGTGTATGGGTTTGCTTAGGTTCAATGTGATTATGTAATTAGTTTAATTAATAAGTATATTTATGTTAATTATAAAGATTTGTTTAATTTTTAATTTGATTTCATATTTGTTAGATTAATGATCTAATTAATGCCTTAATAATTTTAGTTTAATTTATGTTTTGATTAGTATTTAATTACATTTATGTTTGATTAAATTTAATTTTAATATGATTAATTTGATTGACATAATTAGCTTATTTAAGATGTGCGATCAAATTAATTGATAGATTAATTAAGTGTTTGATTTGAATTTGATTTAAAGAGTTAATTTGGTTCATTAAGATGATGAATTTAATTCATAAAGTTTGCATTAATTAGATGTTTGATTAATTTGGTTACCTTAAGGGTAATTAGTTTAATTAAGAGGTGTGTTTAAGTTAATTATTAAATTAAATAAAGATTTATTTAATTTTTAATTTGGTTTTATATTTATTTAGATTAATGATGTAACTAATGACTTAATGATTTATGTTTAGTTTAGGATTTGATTAGTATTTAATTGCATTTATGTTTGATTAAATTTAGGTTTAATATGATTAATTTATTTAACTTAATTAATTTACTTGAGAGGTGTGATTAATTATTAAATTTAATTAGGGGTTTGATTTAAACTTAATTTAAGAGTTAGCTTTAATGTAATTTATTTAAATTAATTTGATTCATTAAGATGATGGATTAATTCATTAAGTTTGCATTAATTAGATGTTTAATTAAGTAAGTTTGATTAAGTGTAATTAAATTTTTAAATCATTAGAATAATTAAAGGTTTGTTTAATTAGAGGTTAATGACTTAATTACCAATATATTACTTATTTGATTTGATAGTTTCAATTAAGCATCTACATAAATTTTATTGATTAAAGGGTTATCATTGTTATTATCATTTGATTAGATCAAGTGATTTAATTATTTATTTTTATTTCAATTAAACTTGATTATTCATAATCATAATTAAGTTTGATTTTCTTTATTTATTATGTTCATTACATTTCATTCATGTTTGATTTAGTTGTTGGGTTTATGTATTAATTAATTATCTTATTCTAAATGGATGTGATTTAATCATATGTTAATTAAGTTTCTTTAACTTTATTTGGTTTAATTTGATTAATATCAAATGATTATTTGAATTAGTTTATTAATCAATTTTATTTTTAGTTTATTTAATGATTAATTAATATTTAATTTATTTTAATTTCTTAAGTAGTTTCATATAATTAAGAGTCAATACTTGGTGTTGGTTTAACAAGATTAGTTTGATTTTACATTAAAGTTTCATTGATTTATTTAATTATGAGTTTAATATAAAAATCTAATCATTTAATTGAATTTCATTAACTAAATTTGGTTCAATTATGTTTAAATTTCTATTTCATTTGAGGGATACATGATACTTTTCTAACTTAAGGTTTGATTACCAATCATTTGGGTATTACATCATTTCTGATTTTGATTTGGTATTTAAATTATTTTTAGATTATGTTTTAATTAATTCCTTAATTGATTAAACTTTAAACTTAAATGTTTGTTTGGCGTTCAATAGGATTCAGAAAATAACATTATTTTCTTAAGAGTCCTCGATGTCAACTCAAGTGATTTAAGCCATTTTGAAGTTTTTTGTAATTTTTAGATTTTTATTTGATTTATTTGATTTTAAATGGACAATCTAAACTTTAAAATTTAATATCTCTCAATCTAGAAGTTCTTTTTACTTGAGATTTTTATGGTAGGTGTATTTTAACTCTTATTTCAATCTTTGAACACTTCAATCAGACTTGTATTTTTAGAGTAATTAATGAAATTTGATTTTCACTAAAACTTAAATTAAGCTCAAACCATTTATTGGACTTTGGAGATTTTTGGTTCATTGGATTCCTCTTAGAAAGACAGATCCAACAAGCCCTTATTTGTAATTTTTTGCTAAGTATTTTTTTTTTTATGAATTTTTGAAGTTTGAGGACACTTAAATAATTTTGAAAATAAAAAAATAGACATTTTCACACTTAACCCGGTCGCGTGCGGCAAAACGATGACATGGCATATGGCAGGTGCTATGTTATTCATGCCATTTTACGATTGGCTGCTGGCAAGCGTCGACCGCAGAAAGTCCACGGTGATGGATGCGATGCAGATCGGTAAACCAATCGCCGTCGGATGATCGGATCGATTGCGTGATCTCGCGATCCGTGAATCGATGTAGTCGGTCGAACCACACCATCGTGGATCCAAAACTCACAGTCACGGATTCGAACCTATGTGATTGCGTGATTTGAGCCGTCTGATCCTCGAATGGCGGAATCAGACAGCTTGTGGGAAAATCCAGCAAAACATTATTCATCCGAAGGGATTTCACAATTTTGAACCAAATTTTGTCCGATTTGGCTCATTTTTGTGAAGATTTTTATTGAAAAATCTCTCGATTCATATTAGGACTAAATATAATAAAAAGTGTAGGGGCTTCTCTAAGGAAATTACTAAAAATCATGTAAGAATCGACAAAAATAGAAATTCCTAAGGCTGTCTAAAGTTTGGCAAAATTTATCTTGCCCGAGATGGTTTTCAGCGGCTATGAAGTTCTGAGCAAGCTCCTAGGTGCAAGAGCAAGCTTTGGAATGGGTATAGCCTTTGCCTTCACTTCGGAATGATGTATCTTCTGGTGTTTGCCATTTCCTCGCCGAAATTAACCCAATTTTGGTGTTTTTAGGCTAAGAGAGATGGGGAAATGGTTGATGGTTATTTTGGGAAGCTCTTGGGAGCTAAATAGTGGTAGTAGAAAGAGGAATGAAACCTCATTTCCCCCTCCTTTAATAGTTGTCAAAAATCCTACTTTTTTAAATTTTGGCTCCAAAGTGTTGTATTTTGCTTGGGGTGATTGGGATGGATGATGGATTGATTGAGGACTTTAAAATTTTCTGCAAAGTCCTCTCTTGTTCATATGATCAGCTCCATTGAATGCCATGGATGGGGGAGGGGGGGAGGAGTTAATGCATGTGATGAGGAGAATTAAATGAAGTTGGGTGGAATCTTATGTGAGGGAGGACCCATGAGAGATTTAATTAGGTTGGGTTTATTTTGGGCTGATCCCAAATGGGTTTGGGTTAAGTTTGATCAGCCCTCAATGGATCATGGCTTAGTTTCAAGGGATTTGGCTTAATTTGGGTCATATGGGTCACATTGGGTCATATTAGGTTAGGTTGACCAATTGGTCAAATTAGGTCAGACTAAGGCTTAGGTTAGGTTCAAATGATAATTTGAAGAGTTTCAGTATGATCAATTTGATTTAATTTGGCTTAGAATTGATTTTGGCTCAATTGGAATCAAATGGGTCAAATGAGTCAAGTTGACCAATTTGACTAAAATTGGCCAAATTGCCTTGGGTTATGGGTTGATTCATGTTTAATTGGCTAATTGAAGATGAATGTTGTTTTTGGTTTGAATCAATTTGGATTTAATTTAGATTTTGGCCAAATTGACCCTTTAGGCCAATTTGGGCTAAATGACTCAATTGGGCTCAATTGATCAAGTTCAATTATGACTTTGGTCAAGTTCAATAATCAATTTGGGTTAGATCATGATTTGACCCAATTTGGTCCTTTAGGCTAATTTGGGTCAACTTGGATCGAATGGCTAATTAAGCTTGGTTTGGTTCAATTAGTGGTCAAGTCATATTTAAATATTGATTTTTGGTTGATTCAAATCATTGGTTTCAATCAAATTTGATATAGGATGAGTTTTGGCTAGTTTTTGTTCATTTGGGCTAAGGGTTGACTTGGTCAAATGACTAAGTTGACTTGGTTAGACCTAATTGATTGCAATTGATCATTCTTGGGTGGTCAACAATCATGGTGGAAGGCTTTGGTGAGCTTGGTTCAATCCAATTTGAGTTGGATTGGAAGTTAGCTCAAATGGGTCCTTTAGGTCACTTTGGGTCAATTAGACCTAAGTGGGTCAATTGGTTTGGTTTTGGTTTGATCCGAGTTTAGTTAAACTTATATATGAGCCCTGGATTGAAATATAAATTCAATGGCAATCAATTTGGAGTTTAAAGGATTTTGGCTCATTTGAAAATTTCAAGTTCAAAGGGCTAGGTTGGATTTGACTTGGGTTGGCTTTGATTTGATTTAATAATTAGGTTTCATTTATATTTGGGTATATAATTGAATGAATGATTAATTCAAGAGAAAATCCATTGATTTTGAGTTGATTTGAATAGGATTTGGCTAAGTCTAAAAAATTGGCTTAAAGGGTTTAGATTGAGTTTGGATTTGATTTTGGATATAGTTTTGGTCATTTCAATTTGGATTTCATTTATACTTGTGGTTATAAATGAATGAATAATTGATTTATAAAGAAATCAACTGAATTTGATTTGATTTAAAGGGTGTTTTGGCTAAGCTTATGAAGGTGGTTCATATGGCTTAGGAAGGATCTTAGGATTTGAATTTGATTTTGGATTTCAATCATTTGGAGTCAAATTTGGGATATGAATTTGAAGTTTGGATTTGAATTTGAGATTTAGTTTGAGATTTGAATCTGGGTTTGATTTGAGAAAGCATATCTAGATTGGGTTTAAGCTATAGCATAGGTAATTTCTTTAAGCCCTAAGGCACAACAAAATCTTATGATTAACCCTTCTAAGTCTCTTGGCTTGGGTTAAGTATTTACCTAATCACTAGATGTGTCTTATGACTAAAGAAATCTTAGTGTCTAGAAGATTCTTATGTCTAAGAGGATGGGGTTGAGAGCTCACTCCAGAAGTGAGGTCAACAGTTCCTTAGGAATACTCTCAATTAAGATAAATGATAATTATCTCCAAAGATTTCAAAGATATGACTATATCAATCAATTGGTTATTCTTCAAAAATCAAGTGGGTTTGATCAAAGGAGAGAGTTATTATTGAAATCAAAGGGAGATGAGTAGGGTATGCTCATGATACTAGGAAACCTAGTGAGCATCCAAAACTATCCTTTGGTTGGGTTTTATATTTTTGAAATTGAGGACAATTATTTATTTGAGTTGAATTTTTATTAGAAATCTAGGGCTTATAATTCCACAATACAGGATTATAGAAATGCCTAAGAGGTGAGGATTTATGCTTGTAACCTCAAAGGGAAACATCAACCTCAGATCTTAAATCTAGGGAGCTTTGACGAGGGTCAAAGAATGACCTAAATCTAAGGTAAAAGTGGGTATATGGTTTACCTCCACAAGAGAGGATAAATCACCCGATAGATGGACTTAAAATTGCATGGGGTGGCCGTGAACTAACTCCTCCTATGATTTTAAATACATGTAGGAAAGTCATATGCTTTGCAAGATGGTTAGGTTGTTAGTTATTTAGAAGAGAAACAAAGTTCTTAAACTCATTCCCTAAGACTCTAGATCATGAAAGGCATAAATAATGACCTAAATCTAATGCAAATTTTGTCAAGTTTTATTTTTATTTTTGGACATTTTTATTTGACACATGTTATGGGATTTTATATGTCTAATGCACGAGAAAATCAGTTATGGGCCAAATAAAAAAAAAGGAGGTGTGTTTCCATCATGGCTCTCAAAGGTCAAGCCATTTTCTTTGGCAAAGGTGGAAGCCCTCCAATGGCAAGAGTGAGACAATATGATTTATGCTTGATATGAGACATACAACATCCAGCTAAGGGGTTGCTAAATCTTTTATTATCTTGATTTATGTCCTAGGCTTTAGATGAGGTTATGAATTATTTAGTTTAATTTTAAATTGATTAGTCAGATAGAAAATTTATTTTTTCCTAAGAGCCTAATCGCATCCAAGCCATTCAACAATCAATAAAAAATTAAGAAACTAGGAAAATCATGTCATTCTAATTGCGCAATCATAAACATAACATCAATCAATTTATAAAATTAGCACAAAAGGAATAAGAGGCCGATGTGGTCAGGTTCCACCGCGCAGCCCAAAAAAGTAAAATGGGTAGCCGAGCTCTACCCTTATACAACCCAAATTACAAAAGAATAATTACAAATGATGAATGTTATGGGGGTCTTCATTCTTCATTCTTCATTTTTATTTCTTCATTTTGATTTGCTTCTTTTCTTTCTTCCTTTTAGCTTGATTGGAATATGGTTGCTCCAAAGGCATCACATGGTACATAAGACTTGATCTTGTAACTAATGTTCATCCTAATCCCCCATAACATTCATTCTAACTCCTAATTGCAAAATTTACATCAAAATGGGAAAGGTAAACCGAACTAAACCTGCAAAACAAAATTTAGCTAAACATATCACACAACCCAAGCAGTTATATAAATAATTTGAACTTAGCACCCCACACATGGGTAACCAAGTCCACCTGTCCTTATTTGGACTATTTTTAGGTGCTAAGCAACCTGCACAGCAAAAGCATTTTTATTCATTTTATTTTTATTACAGTGACCCCTTAAGCATAATCCCTAGCAAAAAATATGATTAGGCTAAGATCGCCCTATCATCCAGTCTACGCACATACACCCTAATATCTAGTCTAAAATATTACACCACAAAACACAATCATGCATTAAACCATGTATGCCCTAACAAAGAGCTAGAAGTGGTCACTTAGCCTAATGTGTCTGCCATGTCTTAGCTAGGCTTTAAGGTTAAAATTTTTCAAGTGTGAAAGATTCAATTTAGATGGTGGTGTCATTTTAAGTGATTTAGTTGACTTGTCAATTTTAGATGGTGATTTGATGTAGTTTGAATGAACCTACAGTTAGTGACTAAATATTATGAAGAGAAGAAAAGAGAACATAGCTCTCTTTTATCCCTACTTTAAGAAATTGATAATGAATTTTCTTTAGTGAATGATTTATTATGTGTTTTAATTAACCCTAATTTTAGATTCACTCTAAATAGCCATATTCAATAAGAAAGGCATCTTAGGACTAGTTGGGGTGGATTACTATAACATAATACACACCCATTCATTTCTTCCCACCATGAATACCATGCATATGAATAATCCTAAGCATACCTATACATGCAATGCAAATTTTAGCACACTTTGATGAAGGCTGCAAAGAGATGTGATTTAAAAATTTGGATATTCCATTTGTTAATTGGATCATTAATGCATGTCCTTGTTATGTAAAAAGAGGGATTTTCATCCATTAGCTAAATGCACATCCACATGTATAAAAGTTATAAGTGAGTATGCCATTATTTTCTACAGGGCGAAGGTACAAGACCTGGGCTACTTAAAGCCTCACGGATGTCAGACGATATACCACTTTTCTTAGATACATGTAGATGTACTAAAAGAACCAAATGGATAAGGAATCATGCAAGAGATTATGTCTGATTTGGTTATATGATTTACATGTGTAATATGAATATCCTTCCTAAGTCTTAATATAGAGATGCATAGGAATAGATTTAGGCAAGTGTTGTGTTCTTTTCAAATGAACTATACACTTGCAAATCCCATGTAATTCCATGTTAAGAGAAGGAAACAAAACTTCATAATACACATCTTATGCTATAATCACATGCAAGCTTATAAATATTTATAACTAGCATCACTTCATTCATAATCTTTGATTTATAAGTTTTAAAAGATAATTTTTGGTTTAATAGTGATAATAGCCACTCATATTCTTAATTTTAGCCAACACATGCAATTTGACATAAAAGGAAACATTTTATTTAATTAATTTTAAAAGAAATGAATGCATGATTTCATATGGAAAATAATATTTAGCATGATTGGAAAGAAATAAAGGAATGTAAGCACATGACTTCATTCACCCTAATTAATTCTTAAGGACAATCATATAAAATAAGATCATTTAAAATGAATCAAAATTCTTTAAGGAGATTTTATCTTTGAATTTGATTTGACTTAGGAAATATGAGAAGGGTTTGCTAGTCCTAACTCATTCCCCCCATATGTGAATTGGTTTGGTTTAATTTAGAACAATTAGATTGATTTTGTGTTTTGATTAAGTTAAGGTATGAATTAAATCCATTAATTATCCCTTACCTATACCACTTTAACATAATTATCCAAGTAATTATGAGCTAACATATGATATGCAACCACATGGAAATTAAATTAGCAATGCACCTAAGAAATGAAGGGGCCTAATGCAATTGGCTCACAATTATTGGTTAATTAAGCAAAGGGTTTGATTAAGTACTTTTATAACCCTCTTACACATGTGGTTTGATTATAATTTCCTTTGGAATTCTTTAGGTTATTGAACACTTAAGAATTTATACAAAAATTGAATGATTGGGTTCTAGAATGATTTGGTTTTGAATTTGATTAATTAAACTATTTAATGATATGATTAAGCCATTAATTAGTTGCAAATTGATTAAGTGTTATCTAAATAAAATAAAATTAGGAGAAAAGATTGGAAAAGAGATCCTAATCTCATTCCCTATGTCCAATCATTATTTTATAATGATTAGCCAACTTAATTAATAGATTCATTACTATTTAATAAGCTAATTAATCATTTAATTAATTAAGAGAGGATTAAGAATAATTTCCAATTAATCAAATAAAATTCCAAGAAAATTAAGAGAGGTCATTCCAATAATCAATCTCAAAAGTTTGGAATTAATTAGTAATTAGAGTAATTAATTTAATTATATTTCCAATAAAACCCAAATTGAGTCAAAATTACTATTCAAAATTAATTGATTTTAATTTTTTTATTATTCTCTCTCAATTACCTTTAAAATGAGTATTTATTTATATTTTTGATTTTTCTATTAGTTATGAATTTTAGAAGTTTCACCATTAAAAAAAGATTAATAATCTCCTAATCCGTCGCCATGGTACGATGCGCCATGTGTGCGGGATAAGTTATCACATCCGTAAGTGATGGACGATTTTTTTCACATCATCTAAGATCAATATCGGATTAATCTCATAAGGAGAAATCGGAGATCTAAAGCATGAGATGACCAATCTAATCATGTGATGGATGTCAGGATCTGCGAGAAATCAGAATCAGTCATTCGAAGCTCATGCTCGATGGAGACTCAAATTCATCCCACACCTGAAGCACAAGCAACATCTAGTGGAGATGGATTGATCTTCACCCACATTTTCTATACATCAAAATGATGACAATCAAGGAGGATCATATGGACAAATTTGATTTGATAATTCTCAAAGACCAAATTTAGGTGATTTTCACCTTCTCTGAAGCTATCATATTGATGTTTCCAAATGGTGAGCTCATCTTGAAGGAAATTGAGTCTACTCACTTTGGTTTGATGCCTTCAGCTCAAGCTCTCCTGGTGAGTTGATTGCTTGAATAGCTTGATCATTTGATTCAATTCATTTCGACTCACCTTGGTCCAAGGATGGTGTGCGCAAGGTTAATTGCACTTTCGTTGAGGATTAAGTGAGTTGCTCTCAAGATTTATCTCCCCTATTCCAATTTTGAGTAAAATTAAGAAATGGGAAGCAAGGAAGCTTGGGAATGGCTGGGAAAAGCTTGGGGAGGCTTTGATTCAACATTTAAAGCTCTAAGGAATGAATCTCTCTGTTGAGAGAGAATGAGTATATATCTCAGATGTGGATGGGATTTACCATTTTAGCTCAATCTTGGATCTGAGTTGAAAAAATCCCACATGGGTCATTTTGGGTGAGTGAGGGAGAGTGGCCCATGTGATTGTGTGTGAATTTGGTGAGCCAAGTGTTCAAGTGGTGATTGGGGAGGTTTGGCCTTCCCTTGGGTCATGACCCAAGCTCATTGGGTCATGTTCACCCTCCTTGGTGCCCATGTGGACCAATAGAGGTGCCAAGTGGCCTTGAAAAGAAATGGCCAAATTCTAAGTGAATTTGGTCATGATACCCTTGACCCAAGGGAAAAGTGGTCATTTGGCTATGAGTTTGATTTGCAGATTTGAAATGATTTAAAATTCAAATTTCAAGTGATTTGGAGTTCATTTGATTTGATTTGTTCAATTTGACCCATTTAGGTCAAATTAGGTTGACCAATTGGTCAAATTGGGTCAAACCATGTTGTCAAGTTCAAATGATCATTTGGAGCCTATATCATTGGTTTAATTTGGTTTAGATTTGGTTTTTCATTTAGGTTCATTTGGGTCAAATGGGTCAAGTTGACCAATTTGACCCATTTGACCCAATTTAGGTCATGTTGGTTTAGCTTGGTTGATCATTTGAAATGTATTGCAAGCTTTGGTTTCAATCAATTTGATTTGGGTCAAGTTTGATGGTCAAGTTTATTAATCTAATTGGTTAGCTTGGTCAAGTTCAACAATCAATTTGGAATGAATTTGACCCATTTGAATCAATTAACTGATCAAGATTTGACCCATTTTGGCTTTTTTAGGTCAATTTGGGTCAACTTGCAAGGGCCATTGGTTTGGACTCAAGATGGTTGATCATGTTCAATCATTATGGATTAGTTTAGATCAATCCAATCAATTGGCTATAGATTTTGGCTTGTTTAGGTCATTTGGGTTGTGTTGACTTGGTCAAGGCTAGTTTGACTTGGTTTGACCAATTTGAGTGATTGATCACAATGAGTTTGCTTGGTTCAATCCAATTTGGGTTGGATTAGGTTCAAAAGGTCTTTATTACTTGTCAAGTGAGCCTAAAAGGGTGAATTTTTGATCAGGCTTGATTCAAGTTTGGTTGAACTCACATATGGACTTATGATGGAAATATAAATCCAATTGCAAGTGGTTTGGAGTCAAATGGGTTTTGGTTCATTTGACAATTTCAAAAAAGGATGAACATGGTTTGATTTGGGTTAGTTAATTTTGGCTTGGTGATTGTAGTTTATGTTTATATTTGGGCATGTGATTGGAGTGATTATTTGAAGAGAATGGTTTGAGAATGATTTGGCTAAATCCAAGAAATTAAAAGGATATAAATTGGGTTTGGATTTGAGTTTTGAATTTATATTGATTTTTTATTTGAATTTATATTTCATTTATATTTGTGATAAAATGAGAATATAAATGATCCATGAGAAAATCAGAGTGATTTGATTGTGAATTTGGCTAAGGTAGGTCAAAAAGTTTGAAAAAGGAGTTTTTATTTGTTTTGATTTATATTCATTTAATTTGGATGATTTGGATGCCAATTTCATTATAGTTGTGAATACAAATGATGGAATAAGTTATTTATAAAGAAATCACTTGGCTTTGAGTTGATTTGAAGGGTTTGTCTAAGCTTATGGATGTGATTCATAAGGCTTAGGAAGGTTTTTTTGATTTGGAATTGGTCATGGATTCCAATCATTTGGAATTGAAGTTGGATTTGGAATTGATTTTGGATTTGAATTATTTGGGATTGGAATTGAATTTGGAGTTGATTTTAGATTTAAGAAGCTCAATTGAGTTGGGATTGATTTGTGATTTGAGAAAATCAATTGAGTTGGAATTGATTTGAGAATTGATTTGGATTGGTTTGAAGGAATGTACATGGGTTGGATTTGAGCTATAGGATAACTAGTTGCTTTAAATCCATAATGCATAGCTTAATCCTATGATAAACCCTTCTAAGTCTCTAGGGTTAGGTTAAGTGTTCACCTAATCACTAAGTCTCAAGGAACTCTAGTGTCTAGAGGAGTCCTGTGTCTAAGATGGAGAAGTTGAGAGCTCACTCCAAAAGTGAGGTCAACAAAGTGCCCTGTGTGGTGTGACTAAGGCATGCCATATAAGTGTGAGATGATCAACAACCAATGATCAGCACTAGATGAGCTACTCAAACCCATGTAGAAGGAATCAAGATCAGCAAGCAATCAATGTCAACAAGAGAGTGAAGGAGGAATAAGATTGAGTATGTGAACCTTCCACTAAAAGAAGGTACATAAGAGTGAAATCAATAGAATGAGTCCACTGTGGATGTAACCTTCCACAAGAAAAGTCTGAATTGACCACTAGTGAAGATCATCTAGAGGAGAAGAAGATTATTTAAGACTCACCAGAGGAGAGATATTTAAAGAATTTGAGATGAACCAGGGATGATAGTATGTGGCTTGACCTGGGTTACCAACCATGTGAAGACTATCCAAAAGTTGCCTGGTGTCTCATTGAAAGAAAACATAGCACATCTGAGGATTGTTAGTGATTTGTTATCAATTAGGGACTGGTGTTTTGTTTCGATTTTAAATTTTAATTATTTTGATGGACATCGTTGCATGGATGGACACCAGTAGGTCATGTCTGGCCTACTTCAAATTTACCATCCCAAAGGGGTAGTCTACCAACCACATAGTAAGACTATCCAACCAAAGGGTTGCCTTCTAGTGTTGACTATGAAGAAAGCATACTTACATCCTCCAAAGTAGGATCACAGACTGGTGACATAATGAATCAACCCAACCTTAGGTCGATCTGATGGAATGCCGCTGGGACTTAAATCAGCTCAAAGATAGTCAAAATTTTTAATTTATATTTGATGGATCATGGATGAGCCAGAGGGGCCATGTTGGCCTTGGTCTACTTCAGGTTTATCGATCCAAAGGGGGTAGTTTCCCGGTCGAAGGGGAGAACTATCCAACCAAAGGGGTGCCTTTCGATTTGCAGTGACCAATTCAAGGAAGAAAGCAAGGGGACTCACATCTTCTAAAGACCACTGGGAACATATTAGCAAGTAACATGTCAACCTAATTTGGTCATTTATGATAGTCATGCTAGAAAGAATGTGTAGTAGACTTACATCTTCTAGAGTAAAATAACCATGGGGCAATCTATTTTTGGAAAAATAGATTGAACTCAACCTAAGGGACTAGAGAGTGTCGCTGGGACTTATCTCAACTCAAGTGTAGTGCAATTCCTATAGGAGTTTTTTAGACACGCCCTAAAGATAGGATGCCTACTGGGAGAAGGGGCTTGAATTAATCCATACAAGTGAATAAATTTATTTATTTGTTTATTTATCATGGACCAAGGTTTAATGATAAGAAGGAGCTTATATCAACTTAGACTTATCTAAGATTTATTGGTCCAAGAGAGAATATGTGCATCCGCTGAACAAATTCTACAAGGGTGGCTACTAGGAAAGGGGGAATGTCCAATCCAAAAGTAATCGGGGTAGTGTTTAAATGGAGTCTCTAAGGACATGATCCAAGTAGAGTGCCCATAGGGGAGGGGTCACTAAGGGCTTTATCCTGATCCATGAAGAAAATAATGTCTATAGGTATTCAGCGGCCAACTCAAGGAGAAAGTGGGGACTCATATTGCTAAGAGTGGTGTATCTACCGAATGAGTCGCTGTCAGCATAGCGAACATCAACCAACCAAAGGTACCCATCAATTTGTGACAATCAGCCTAGGAAAAAAGCATCGAAGACTCATATCTTCCTACAGTAGAACTGATTATCGGGATAGTCTCTTTTTGGCTCAACATGTACTATCCGACCTAGGGAAACTACTGAGTGAATGCCACTGGAGGACTTATATCAACTCAAAAGTATTCGAGAGAAAAGGAGCCATTGGGGACTTACCTTAATCCTTAACTTGACCCAGTTAGTTCACGATGGCTAGTTTAAAAAGAAAGCATATAGACTTACATCCTCTCAAACACAGCTAATTATGACGGTAGCTTACTGACCACACAGTAAAGCCAACCATTCCAACAAGGCGCTTGTTAATTTGTAGCAGCCAAGTCAGGGAAGAAAGCATGGGGACTCACATCTTCTTGAATAAAAGACCACTGGGGTGATGCATTAGCAAGGTAACACGTTAGTCTGACCTAAAGCAGCTAATGAGTGAGGGTCATAGGGGCTTGCTCCCACATCAAAATAGCCCGAGATACAAAAGATATGTGCTTGTGTTTGTGTTAAAGGAGGACAAGATGCCACCTGGGTTCTTTTACACCTATCCTAAAACATGCTTAAGAGTTGATGAAATGGTGCCACGAATGGCAGTTGTGATCCCACCAAGAAAGGATGTCACTTGGGTTCTCTTACACCTAACTTAATCGTGCTAGTCAAAATAGGATGCCTCTTGGGTTCTCTTACACCTACTCTAGTAGCACTGAGAATCATGTTTAATTTGTGTTCGTGTTGTGAAACAAGGATAGATGTCTCTTGGGTTCTCCTACACTTTCTCTAAACACATCGTAGCAGATTTGCAAACAAGTAAATAATGCTTTGAATGAAGATAATATTTTGATGAATTGGAATGGAATTTTTGAAGATAATTATTTTGAAATATTATTTTATGGATATTATTTCTTTAAATAAAGCCCATTGATTGGAAGCATCAGGTGTTCCCCTTTACAATTAATAAGTTGATAAGATCCTCCTTGGTAGGCCTTCCCTATGATAAAAGGGCCTTCCCAAATGGGTTCAAACTAGCCTCCCATCTTTTGATGAGCAATAATTGATCTCCTTATAACTAAAACAAGCTCTCATATTTGAAAAACTCTAGGGTGCACCAGCTTGTTATGAGCTTGAATCATCTTTGCTTTGTATAACTCGAGGTTCTGGCATGCCTGTAGGCGTCTCTCCTCTAAACCTTCAAGCTCTTCTAACTCAACCTGGCATTTTTCTCTATAATGATTTTACTACCCATTGCTATCCTTAGTGATTGGAGCTAAATTTCTAATGGTAGCTGACATACACCATGGAGAATGGTAGATTGGGTTGAGTTCTCAGTATGTGGTGTGGTATGCCCACAAGGCTTCAACTATGTCACCACTATAATGTCGAAAGTGTCTTCTTCAGTATCTGGATAAGAGTTTTGTTGAATGCTTCTGTTAAGTCATTTTCTCTGGGCTAGTAGATAGTGGGGTATCTCCAATCTATACCATCTCAAAAGCTATTGATTTTGGTGTTTTGAATGTAGTGCCATTATCGATATAATTCATCGAGGCACCCCAAACTATATATATGGTTCTAAAAAACATTGTCGAGTTGTGACCTCTCTAAGTGAGATTGCCTCCACCTACATGGAAAAGTATTCAAAGGTAGCTAGGATGAACCTATGACTGTTAGAAAAAGGAGGATCAATCAGACCCACTATGTCAATACCCCAACACTTGAATGGCCATGTGGACAATGTAGGGTGTAGAATGTTGGGTGGCTGGTGCAAGACTACACCGTGTATCTGACATTGATGGCATCTCCTAGCTACATCCATGCAGTTTGTAATCATCGAAGGCCAGTAGTATCTTTATCTCTTAATCTTTGCTTTCATCTTTGGATCAGATTGATGCACTTTGCATAGACCTGAATGTACCTTGTCATGATCTTATGAGTTTCATATTTATCTAAACAATGTAACCACATTTGATCGAAAGATCGTCAATACAAGGTGCCATCCACGAGAGCATAGGAGAGAGCTCCTCTGCTTCATCTGATGGGCTTGTGATTTCTCTTGGGACAGTTTGCCTCTAGTAAAGTAATCTATGAATGGTTTCCTCCAATCCAGCTCCTCATCTTTATTGATAATGGAAACCTCCCCTCTAAGAGAGAGTTTCACGATGAGTTCAGCATCAATAAGGGATATGACTTGTCTATTTTGGATCTTTATTGGTATGGACTCATCCTCCGGACATGCCAACTCCTTGGCGAGTTTGGCCAAAGTATCTGCTACTGCATTCTCTCCTCAAGGAATCTTGTAGATGGTGGCCTCAGAGATTTGGGCCAACAGCTTCATGGTGTACTCATGATAGTGATGAAGCTTAGGTTTTAGAACCTTATAGGACCTAGTAATTTAGTTGATGACCATTTGAGAATCATCGTAGATGTTAATGCTTTTGACGCACACTGTAATAGCTAACTCAAGACCGTCAATCAAAGCCTCATACTCAGCTTCGTTGTTGGTGCATGGATTGGAGAGATAATATGAGAATCTCATCACATCACAGTCTAAAAAGTTAGGAGAACTATTCCTACCTCTGCCTTTCTTGGAAGAGTAAATCGTGGTTCTTCTCCTTTTTGAAAGGAAGCCACAATATCAAAATACATCTCCTAGTGGCAAATGCTAGTATCCCTTAAGTTCATGATTTGTTCATCGGGGAGATCATTACTAAGCAGGGAATCAGCAGAGAGTGGGTGTGCTGTTAAGAAATCTACTAGTCTATCCTTTCATCACATGGAGGGGTATGAATGTAATGTTAAACTATGATAAAATCATGGACCAATGTGCCAACCATCCAGATAGTGTCGGTCGTGTCATGAGATGTTGCAGTGGATTGGTTCTTAAAATCAAGTTTACTTTATGAGAGGGCATGTAATGTCATAGCTTTTTGGATGCAAAGATAAAAACTAAGAAATGTTTCTCAATAGGTGGGTAGTTTGCTTCAGCAGGGATCAGATGATGGCTGAGGTAATAAAGAGTGTTCTCCTTCCCTTCATGTTATTTTGGGCCAACAAAGCGCTAAGGGAGTCATCCAATGCAGCAGTGTAAAGGATAAGTAGCTTGCTCAGGATAGGGGCTGCTAGAACTAGCGGCTTCACCAAATACTATTTGAGGTCTTCAAAAGTATGCTGCACTTTTCATCTCACTTGAACTTAGCATCCTTTTTGACAAGTGCTAAAAATGGCTTGCAACTCATCGATAGATTAGAGATAAAGCGCCTTAGAAATGTTAATCACCCTTGGAATGATCGAGTTGAGTTAGACTTTTAGAGGGTGTCATTTCTAAGATAGCTTTGATCTTTTCTAGGTCTATCTCTATTCCTTGATGTCAGACAATAAACCCAAGGAACTTCCCTGAAGCTACTCTGAATGCACACTTCAGAGGGTTTATTTTGAGATTGAATTATCTTAACCATTTGAAAACTACTCTCAAGTCAAAGATATGGTCTTCCTTTTCTTTACTTTTGATAACTAGATTATCGATGTAGTATTCTACTTGATGATGAATGAGTTCATTGAAAATCTGAGTCATGGCCCATTGGTAAGTAGCACCAGCATTTTTAAGGCCGAAAGGCATGACCTTATAATAATATATTGTGATCGAGGTTCAAAAAGAAGTATTCCTCTCATCCTTGGGGCCATCTTAATTTGGTTATAGCCAGATGACCCATCCATGAAGGAGAATATTGCATGAGATGAGGCAATGTCCACCATTAACTCTAGTATAGGAAGTGAAAATTCATCCTTAGGACATGCCTTATTTAAGTCCCTGAAATCGACACATATGTGAATTTGGCCATTCTTCTTCTTAACTAGGATGACAACTGGTAGGGTATTTTTCTTCGATAAAAAACAACAATCAGTTTCTTGACTTTAGAAATGACATGTTCGATTTCTAATCACATGCATCTAGGAGCTTGCTTGATAGGGTTAGCATTAGGGTCTATTACTAGTTTGTGGACTACATTAGAGATAATCCGGCATCTCTTCAGCTCCATGCAAAGCGGTCCTTAAACTCAATCAATAGCCTAACTAAGTCATTGGTTTCTTCTTCATTCAATGCGATGTATGTAGGCGTGGATCTTCTTCCCAAGGTTGATTTCTTTGAGCTTGTCGATGGTTGAATGGATTTCTTCTTCAAATTTTGGAGGTGCATCTTTGATTTGAAGATCATCTGGATCATCTAAAGTTTCTAAACACACTTCCTCATAAGAGTTAGTGTGGTTTGAGAAGATCCTATCAGACTCCAGATGATTGGTGACAACTAAGCAGTAATCATCATCGTCGACTGGACCCACTATACCAAATCCTAGTCTTGGTCTTGATTGTGCATCCCTGCCTTCGTTGTCCCATAGCTTCTTAAACTACTTTATCCTGTGCCTAGATCATGTGTAAGGAATCAAACCTTTCTTTGCAAGATTATGAACACAAGGTGAGTACCAATCAAAAGGTAATTCCATTAAATCTTTATATGAATTATCCTCAAGTTCTACATCTGCTTCTTGACTTGAGGATGATGATCCCAATAGAATCTCTTTGGCTTGACATCCATGGAAGATCTAGGGGCTTCCTTAACTACCAAACCCTCAACTTTTTTAGAAGAAAGTGGGGTTAGGGCTAAGGTTCCCAACTACTGCCTAATGGTTTTAAATAATACTGATTCAAATATATTTATGATTTGCTTGGAGGCCTGGTCTTCATCACTATCTAGCTCGAGTGTCACCTCCAATGAGACCTACTTGAGAGGGTTGGGCGGTGTGCTAATCACATGAGACTCATCCTCAGATGGATTCTAAGTCTATGTGAATAGTAGGGGTACTCATGAACTAGAACATACCCTATTGGTGGCCCAAGGGGTCTTCCACCTGACTCTGTATCTACCTCCTCCTTGGTGGAGGTTGAGTCATCTACCCATGTATGTTATGGTGGAAGCACTGGGTGGAATGTAACCGCTCTACCTTTTCCTGTCCTTTCTCGCTCACTTGTACTTTATTTTTTTTTTTTTCTTTTTCTTTTTTTCTTTTCTTCTTTTTCTTTTTCTTTTGTATTCAAATTTTGGCCAAGTTCACGAGAATAGATGTTTTGATTTTGCAGAAGATAGCAGGTCGCATCCTCATATATCTCAACCTCTCTAACTGAGAATGGCTTTTCATCTTCTTTAACATAGTATTCGATTTTATCTCTTCAAAACTTGATGCACTGATGAAGAGAGGATGGAACCATCTTATTCTGGTGTATCTAAGGCCTATCGAGGAAAGTAGTGAATGATGTATTCGAATTAATTATATAGAACTTAGCTTCAATCTTCCAGTTGCCTATTTCTAAAGGTAATACTATGGAGCCTAAAGCCCTCTTGCCCTGTTCATTGAATCCCCTCAACATTATCTGATCTCCTCGAGTTAGAGATGTCAATCCTCAAATAGGCAAGGGTTTTCAAGCTCATAATGTTCCGATGCACTGGATCAACCACCCTAGAAAGTAAATCACCCCACTATGATGTAGAGGGGATGATTATGCTCCACATCCCCCAGAAGAAGGTCATCATCATTGAATGTGACTCCCTAGGTTTCTCTTGAATAATGTGCCTCCTCTTCAATAGCGGTCAGCTGAGCTAAGCATATTTCTAGATCACGAAAGGGCTTTGATTAATGATTCCCTTATCTCTTTAGATAGGATAAGAGCATCATATATACTTAACTTAGCTGGCAACTTTCATAAGTGAGAGAGGAGATTATAATCAACTTTAGGCTAATCTTCCATAAGCATATCCATGGGTGGAGTATCTTATGGAGGGACTGTTTGCTCGTTGGTACCAATGACTTGCTTTCCCTTATCTTGAGGTACTACCCTAGGAGGTAGAACTTTCCATGGTTGACTTGATGACTCTTGTGGATGATTTAGTGGAAAGTTCTACACTCAGTTCACCTACTTCTCCTATGGGATCATAGTGATGATTCCAAATCAATCTCAATAGGTGAACCCAAATGATTCAGGAATGGGAAATCTATTTCTAAATCAAAAGAGGAATGATTGGAACTAGATTTATCATTATTATTTTATAGACTTAGAGAGTTTTTGAGAGGAGTGGAATCAGATAACCAATCAGAAGTGGCATAGATGTAATTCAAACTAGCTTTCTTCATTGGTTTCTTAAATTTAAAAAGAGGTACATGGTAGAAATCTAATAAAGTAAGTGGGGTGAGGGATTTGATATTCTCATCCGCTGATACAAGATGTCTATTAGAAGAAGAACTAGCTGAAGTAGGAATTCCAATTGAAGTAGTAGCTACAACGGTGGAATGGAGGTTGGACTCGATCGGTGGTTGTACTACTTGGTTATCCCAGGCAAGTATGGGCTGCTGCTGAGCTCCCACTTTCCCAAGTTGTCTTTGGCAACTTTTGAACCTTCCTTGATGTTGGAGGTTGAGGCCTCGAGCACCTATAAGTTTTTGATTTTAGAAATAATCTTTTTAGAGGTTCGAGATAAAGAGATATCCCAACCTTCTTTATTTTGAGAGGATCACATGTATCCCCAAGGATTACCCTAATAGAACTAGATGGTTGTTCTACTAGATATTCCTTAGGGATAACTATAGCA
The DNA here is from genome assembly GCA_021442155.1 of Cymbidium sinense. Lineage (NCBI taxonomy): Eukaryota > Viridiplantae > Streptophyta > Magnoliopsida > Asparagales > Orchidaceae > Cymbidium > Cymbidium sinense. Next base: position 138,728,443 of record CM038223.1, on the reverse strand, counting down.
CCCAACTTGTAGCTATGCTCAAGCCAGTCCTTAAATGTAAAGCAATCCTCCAAAACATGGCCTAGTATGCGATGGAAGGGGCAAAAGTTAGGATCATTACTCTCGCCCACTTCCTCCAGCTTCCTAGGCTCGGGTAGCTAAAATCGTTTCTTTAAGAGGTTCTTAAACATTTTCGACTACCTCCCTCTTAAATGAATATGGTTTGTTTAATTTATCCAAAAGAAGGTGGGTGATAGCTTCTTAGCATGTATACCCTTTAGAGTATGGGAGGAGGAAGGCCGAAGGTGGAGGTTCTTGTGGCCATAAGATGACCAAGGTTCTTTAATAGAATTTCAATAACATGATGTTTAGACAACTGTGGTTCGTATTTCATGCTTAAATTGTGCCATCTAAGAATGTAATCAATAAGGGACTCACCGGGTGTTGTTGGCTACTTGAGATCACCCTGATTTCTTTCTTTGAGCTCAAGCAAACCTCTTAATAAAGTTGCTCCAACTCGGCAAAGTCTTCACTAAATCATTGGGAAGTTCAGATACCAATCAAAAGGCGTGCGGATTAGACTCTTGACAAAGAGATAATAATAATGCATGTGCCACTAGTGTTACAAGCAGCCTAAAGTGTGCTATATGTTGGCAAGGGTTCCCACTGCCATCAAAACTTTTGAAAGAAGGAGGCACAAAGCCCTTAGGATATTGGATAACATCAAATTCCTCTAGGTAGGGTCTACCCTTTGGAACTGATGAAGCACCTTGGGCTTGAACTAATGCTTCCTTCATTTGTTATTTCTCCATGAGTTTGATGTCTTTTTCTTGTATGGAGGTACTATCCACTACATTCTTATGCAAGCTAGTGTTGCCCTACTCTACTGGAGGCAAACTCTTGGGCTGATCCAGGACATGCAATAACTCAGGCTGACCAGTCTCTACAATGGTAGGTTGTACAGCTAGAGCTTAATTCTGAAATGCTAGAACTGCTAACAAATCTTCAACTCTCCTTTCCATCCTATCAATCTTCTCATCTTTTTACTTGAGTTGTTGAAGGAGGTGTTAGGTTGAATAGGCTGTATCATCCTGTTCGACCGTAACACTTCTGAACTATGATGATCCCGAAGGAGGGAACCTCTAGTATCAACCATGTGTACCTCGAGTCTTCAACAAATCATTCGAGGTCAAAGCTAACCTTCTCCTCTTAGGTGGACCAATCATACCTAATTTCTTTCTTTCTAGTAAAATATTGTGCCAAGATATCATCCAAAGAGCGGTATAAATGTGTCGGCACAAATACTCATGGCTGACTGATGGTGGGATTATGCTCGTTGACGGAGATACACCTAACCTCCTCTGCTATTGGAGTGCTAACCCTATGAGGGCTATGCTCACTTGAAGACACATGCTCATGATTGTCAACTATTATGGGTGGAGTGCTGCCCCTGGGGGGATCTACCACCATGGGTACAATAGAACTTTCCCCTTCCCCTTCTACCGCTACTATATCCATAATCGATTGAGGTGATGGTGGTGGTGGTACCACTATGATATTGTGGGGTCGCCACTCCTTCTTCACCGCAACTGAAAAGTGGGAGGTCAAGTAGAAGAACTCACCCTCACCTCTGTCAGTGGAGTAGATGAAGTGGGATCCCTTGGCCGTAGCCGGATCACCAGTGGTGCTTTCTTTTCCCTTGATGCTACTCTCATGGCTTTGGGTGGAACAGTAGAAGATGGAACCTAAATTGGCGATGGCAGATGTGGAGTAAAGTGGTGTGGTGGAGAAAACACCGATTACCTCTGTACGGGGGCTCTCCTCATGATGGGTGGTACTAGTCAACACAATACTATCATTGTGATCGACGAAGGTGGCATGCCGATCAGGGAAATCTACAAGGGCAGAGGCTACTGATTGCCTGACATATCTTTGCCTTTCTTTGCTAGTGAAGTGAACTGATACTTGGGCCACTCTGGCCCTCTTTCAATGGATCTCCTCGAATACACTATGAAGAATAACTTATCGCAAATCAAACTGGGCATTGGACTTTGATTGTTCATAAGCCTTACTAACTTGGCATAAAACTATCCTGAGGATAGCATATGACCTTCTCCTATCTCTGACAGGTGTCTCATAATAAATCATAGATGGAGGTGATATTGCAATCCTCTTATCATCTTTCTCTCCTTCAGAACTGAAAAGGGGATGGAACTTGTTCTGAGGAAACAAGGAGAACCTCACAGGTGACCCCTCCTGTGATAAAATATTATCTATCTCCCACAGCATGCATGTGGTGCCACTTGATCTTCATCTATTATGCTGGGTTTGGCAGGTGGAGTGCAGAGCTAAACCCTACCTCAAAGGTAGGGGGACTATCCACGAAGCGGATAGCCTTCCCAGAGGAGGCCAATGAGTGGGTACTAGCGGGCGTGATAACTGGCCTGTAACTAGATGCTATGGGAACCTCTATCACCTTCCTCATTAGTGAGGGAAACTCAGAATCTGAGGGTATCTCAATACGGATGAATGGCTTCTGCCCAACCACCACATCCCTGCAGATAGTGGTGAAGGTTGCCCCCTCACAAGTAATCCTGACTCCCTCAAATCCTTGGCCAAAATATAATAAATGAGCAAAATTAGTTTGGGGGAGGCTGGCTTGATCCAAGGTCAAATCGATCCCAAAGGGGGTGGTGAACACATACTTTTGTGAATCCATCTATATTGTACTGCACTGAGAAAAGCTGCTAGACTAAGTTGAAACTGAATTGGAACTCTGCAATTGTTGAAAATAAACTCAAATCATATTTTTTTCCTTAGTATTCTGCTGACTTTTTAAATTTGATTTAGAGTTTGAACCCACACTTAACAATTTAAATATATTAAGTGGGGCTCATTGAATTTAGGAGAGATTTTAAGTTCATTTGAGTTTAGAATCCACATATGTTGAATGGGTTCAAGTATTTTGGAGAGACTTATGATGCTTCCATTAGTTCATATTTGAATTTGACTTTATGTTTGGGGACCTTTTATTTAACAAATTTGAGTATATTAAATAAAGGGTCAATTAATTTTGTTTTAGAATTTATTTTGGGATTACTCATTTAGCAAATTTGGGTATGCTAAATGAGATGTTTGAAAACAATTTTCTTTTTGCTTGTTTGCCCATGATATATATCATGTGTGAATTTAGAAATGGAATCTTTACTTAGCAAATTTGTGTTTGCTAAATAAAGCCCAAATATATTTAATTTTTGTTTAGATTTTGAAAATGGGATCTCTACTTAGCAAATTTCTGTATGCTAAATAAAGTCCAAATGTGTTTGATTTTTTGCTTTGGTTTTGAAAATGGGATCTTTACTTAGCAAATTTATGTATGCTAAATAAAGCCCAAATGTGTTTGATTTTTATTTTGGTTTTGAAAAAGGAATCTTTACTTAGCAAATTTGTGTATGCTAAATAAAGCCTAAATGTGTTTTATTTTTGTTTTGATTTGTGTTATTTTTGAAAAGGGGGGATTTGTGTTCAACAAATATACTGTGTTAAATAGAATTCAATTTATTTTCAATTTTCTTTCTAAAAAAAAAGAAACTATCATTTAAAAATTTTGGGTAAGTCAAATGGAATTCCAATGTATTTTGATTTTCATGATTTTTGCAAAGGAGATTTCCATTTAATAAATTTGGGTATGTAAAATAGAAGTCAATCATATATTATTTTTCAAAGATGAAATTTTTGTGTGTGATTATTGCCTTTTTGAAAAGAAGGAAATTTCAACTTAACACATGTGGAATGTGTTGAGTGGAGTTTCAAATGGTGTGATTTTATTTGAAGATGAAACCTCAATTCAACAAATTTGGATATATTGAATGAAGATGCTTATTTTCAAATTTGTGCTTTTTGAATAAGAAAGAAACTCCAACTCTAATATATATATATATATATATATATATATATATTTTTTTTATTTTTTATATATATATATATATAATATATATAATATTGGGTGGAGTTTCAAATGATATGATTTTATTTGGAAATAAAATCTTTATTCAATAAATTTGGGTATATTGAATGAGGATTCTCATTTTCAAATATGTGCTTTTGAAAAGGAAGAAACCCTAACTTCAACATATGTGAGATATATTGAATCGAGTTTCAATTTTATGATATGATTTTATTTGGAAATAAAATCATCATTCAATAAATTTGGGTATATTGAATGAGAATGTTCATTTTCAAATATGTGATTTTTGAAAGATTATTTTGATTTTTTTTTGTTTTTTTTTTTGTTTTGAAAAGAACTTACTTGTAACAATCCTAAAGATTGTTAAATGGGGTTGAGTTATATATTTTGTGAAAATTTTTACGCAAGTATTTTATTATGTGAACTTTGGGAAAGTTCTTTCGAAAAGTGATATTTTTATAAAGGATTTATTTTTATTATTTGTTGATTGAACTTTACCTTACCATAGAAATGGTAAGGAGGTTCAAAAATGTCTTTAGTCATCTCTTTTAGTTAAATTTTATCTTCACCTATTGGAGAACCCAACAGGGGTTTTAAGACCTACATGGAGTGAGGTCTTAAAACCTAAATGATGTTGGTTAGCTTAGCTTAAGAATGAAATGAGTTAAGTGCCAACGGAAAAGAAGAATAGTCTTGGAATCATATAAAATACAAATCCACTATCAATACATGGAGACAATGATCATTTACCGAAGATGGAGAGAGGAACACTCTCCAGTGGAGTAGCCAAAAAAACCTGTGGTATTTATTTATTTTTGTGCTCGTGTGTGTTTATGTGAGGGGACACCATGCAGATTCACATATATACTCATTAGGGTGATCGGGTGCAACGTTAAGGAATAGTGTACTATCTCAAGAAATAGAAGTCACTATCCTATAATGGACCTAATCACCTAATAAGGACTCCTAAGGCATGATGGGTCTTCGAATGTACCAGAGATCTTTCCCCTACTTTACATGGAAAAGTAAAGTAGGGTTTATTTTAAGCCGGGTTCGTTAAGTTCCCTATGGAGGTAAGCCTTCATTGTTAATTACATCCTAAGGAATAAGGTTCCTTAGAAATATTCTTGATTAAGGTAAATGATTATTGTCTACAAAGATTTCAAAGATATGACTATCAATCAATTGGTTATTCTTCAAATATCAAGTGTGATTGATCAAAGGAGAGAGTTATTATTGAAACCAAAGGGAGATGAGTAGGGGATGCTCATGATAAAAGAAAACCTAGTGAGCATCCCAAACTATCCTATGGTTGGATTTTATATTTTTGAAATGGAGGAGAATTATATGTTTGAGTTGAATTTTTACTAGAAATCTAGGGCTTATAATTCCACAATACAAAATTGTAGAAATGCCTATGAAGTGAGGATATATGCTTGTAGCCCTAAAGAGAAACAACAACCTCATATCCTAAATCTAGGGAGCTTTGGTGAGGGCCAAAGCACAACCTAAATCTAAGGTAAAAGTGGGTATATGGTTTACCTCCATAAGAGAGGATAAACCACCTGACTATTAGACTTACAACTGCCTAGGGTGGCCGCCAACTAACTCCTCCTATGATTTTAAATACACGCAGGAAAGTCATATGCTTTGCAAAATGGTTAGGCTATTATTTACTTTAAAGTGAAACTAAGTCCTTAAACTCACTCCCTAAGAGACTAGATCATGAAGGGCATGAATAATGACCTAAATCTATGTAAATTTTGTCAAGTTTTATTTTCATTTTTGAACATTTTTATTTCACACAGACAATGAGATTTTATATGCCTAATGCATGAGAAAATTAGTTATGGGCCAAAATCAAAAAGAAGAAGGTGTGTTTCCACCATGACTCTCAAAGGTCAAGCCATTTTCTTTGGTGAAGGTGCAAGCCCTCCATTGGCAAGAGTGAGACAATATGATTTATGCATGATATGAGACATACAACATCTAGCTAAGGGGTTGCTAAATCTTTTATTATCTTGATTTATGTCCTAAGCGGTAGGTGAGGTTATGAATTATTTAGTTTAATTTTGAATTGATTAATTGGATAGAAAATTTATTTTTCCCTAAGAGCCTAATCACATCCAGACCATTAAACAGTCATCAAACAATTAAGAAATTAGGAAAATCATGCCATCCTAATTATGTAATCATAAAGATAACATCAATCAATTCATAAAATTAGTGCAGAAAGAATAAGAGGCTGATGTGATTGGGTTCCACGCACAACACAAAAAAGAAAAAATGGGTAGCTGAGCTCTACCCTTATATAACACGGATTATAAAAGAATAATTACAAATGATGAATGTTATGGAGGTCTTCATTCTTTATTCTTCATTTCTTTATTTTTATTTCTTCATTTTGATTTACTTCTTTTCATTCTTTCTTTTGGCTTGATTGGAATATGATTAGTCCAAAGGCATCACATGGTACATAAGACTTGGTATTATAACCAATGTTCATCATAATCTCCCATAACATTCATTCCAAATCCTAATTGCAAAATTTACATCAAAATGAGAAAGGTAAATCTAACTAAACCTACAAAATAAATGTTAGCTAAACATACCACACAACCTAAACAGTTATACGAATAATTTGGACTTAGCTCCCCACACATGAGTAACGAAGTCCACCTATCCTAATTTGGACTATGCTTAGGGGCTAAGCAACCTGCACAACAAAAGAATTTATATTCTTTTTATTTTTATTACAGTAGCCACTTAAGCATAATCACTTACAGAAAATATGATTAGGCTAAGATCGCCCTATCATCCAGTCTACGCACATACACCCTAACATCTAGTATAAAACATTACACCATAAAATAAAATCATGCATCAAACCATGCACCACCCTAACATAGAGCTAGAAGTGGTGACTTAGACTAATATGTGTGCCATTTAAGGCTTGTGTGGCATGTCTTAGCTAGGCTTTAAGGTTGAAATTTTCCAAGTGTGAAAGATTCAATTTAGATGGTGGTTTCATTTTAAGTGATTTAGTTGACTTGTCAATTTTAGTTGGTGATTTGATTTGGTTTGAATGAACCTACACTTAGTGACTAAATCTTATGAAGAAAAGAAAAGAGAAGAGAGATCTCTTTCATCCCTATCTTAAAACATTTTTAAGGTAAATTGATTAATGAATTTCCTTTAGTGAATGGTTTATTATGTGTTTTAATTAATCCTAAGTTTAGATTCACTCTAAATAGCCATATTCAATAAGAAAGGGACCTTAAGACTAATTAAGGTGGATTACTATCACATGACACACACCCATTCATTTCTTTTGACCATGTATACCATGCATATAAATAATCATAACCATACAATACATGCAACGCAAATCTTAGCACACTTTGATGATGGATGCAAAGGGATGTGATTTGAAAATTTGGATATTCCATTTGTTAATTGGATCATTAATGCATGTCTTTGTTATGTAGAAAAGAGGGATGTTTCATCCATTAGCTAAATGTACATCCGCATGTATAAAAGTTATAAGTGAGCATGTTGCTATTATTTTCTACACCAGGAGCGTAAGTTATAAGACCTACTTAGGGCTACTTAAAGCCTTGCAACCCTAGGATATCCAGACTGATATATAACTTTTCTTAGAAACATATAGATGTACTAAAGAACCAAATGGATAAGGAATCATGCAAGAGATTATGTTTGATTTGGTTGTATGATTTACATGTGTAATATGAAGATCCTTCCTATGTCTTAATATAGAGATGCATAGGAATAGATTTAGGCAAGTGTTGTGTTCTTTTCAAATGAACTATACACTTGTAAATCCCATGTGAATCCATGTTAAGAGAAGGAAAGAGAACTTCATAATACACATCTTATGCTATAATCACATGTAAGCTTATAAATATTTATAACTAGCATCACTTAATTCATAATCTTTGATTTATAGGTTTAATGGTGATAATAGCCACTCATATTATTAATTTTAGCCAACACATGTAATTCAACATAAAAGGAAATATTTTATTTAATTAATTTTTAAAAGAAATGAATGCATGATTTCATATGGAAAATAATATTTACCATGATTGGAAAGAAATAAAGGAATGTAAGCACATGACTTTATTCACCCTAATTAATTCCTAAGGATAATCATATAAAATAAGTTCATTTAAAATGAATCAAAATTATTTAAAGAGAATTTTACCTTTGAATTTGATTTAACTTAGAAAATACGAGAATGGTTTGCTAGTCCTAACCCATTCCCCCCATGTGTGAATTGGTTTGGTTTAAATTATAACAATTAGGTTGATTTTATGTTTTGATTAAGTTAATGTATGAATTAAATCCATTAATTACCCCTTACTTATACAACTTTAACATAATTATCAAAGTAATTATGAGCCAACATATAATATGCAACCACATGAAAATTAAATCAGTAATGCACCTAAGAAATAAAGGGGCCTAAAATAGCTCAATTATTTTAATTAAGCTAAAGGGTTTGATTAAGTACTTTTATAACCCTCCTACACATGTAGTTTGATTATAATTTCCTTTAGAATTCTCTTAGGTTATTGAACAACTAAGAATGTACCCAAGAATTGAATCATTGAGTTCTGGAATGATTTAGTTTTGAGTTTGATTAATTAAACTATTTAATTAATTTATTAAGCCATTAATTAGTTGTAAATTGATTAAGTGTTATCCAAATGAAATAAACTTAGGGGAAAAGATTAGAAAAGAGGTCCTAATCTCATTCCCTATGTCCATTCACTGTTTCATAATGAATAGCCAATTTAATAAATGGATTCATTACTATTTAACATGCTAATTAATCATTTAATTAATTAAGAGAGGGATTAAGAATGAAATAAGAAGTTAAACTAATTAATCAAATAATAAATTCCAAAAAAAATTATGGAAGGCAGAGGTCATTCCAATAATCAATCTCAAAAAGTTTGGAATTAATTGCTAGAGTAATTAGAGAGTAATTAGCTTAATTACATTTCCAATAAAACCCAAATTGAGTCAAAATCACTATTCAAAATTAATTGATTTTAATTTTCTATTATTCTCCTCTGAATTACCTTTAAAATAATTATTTATTTATATTTTTAGATTTTCTACAATTAGTTATGAATTTTGGAAGTTTTCACCATTAAAATCAAATTAATTAAGCCTAATTAAACTCTAATCTCTAACCATGTGGCACAGATGCACGCTTTCCATATGTGACAAGATTATTTAAGTTGTCACATCCATTTGAGTCGTGCGGATGCTCATTCTATGGACCGCCGATCTAAGATCTACCGAGATTAATTTATAGTTAGAAAATTAGAGAGATGTAAAGCATGGTTTAAGAGTCTATTTGATCATGCGGAATGACGCGGATTTGTCTCCTTCCAAACGGTGAGAGACAGATGATGTCCGTTGATCATCACTCGATCTGAGATCACTTGAGCTCGGATGGAGCTCAAATTCATCCCACACCTTTGGGGAAGCACAAGCAACACATCTAACGATGGAGATTATGTGACATAATAATTTCCTTCACAAAGGACCAAGCAAATTTTACTCTAAGGTCGATTTCAATGGCATACCTCACCAGAGCTTGTGACCGACGATTCCAACAATTGAGGAAGCTTCATTTGGATAAAATGAATCCTGTTGAGCCGCATAAGCTTTAATTTGGTGTAATTAGCTTGGAAGACCAACCCACAGCATGTAGGTGATTGGCTTGGATCAACTCCTAGCTCTGATTGTTGGGAAGCTCGGTATTCAATTTGTTTTGACTCGCCTTGGTTCAAGGATGGTGTGTACAAGGTTAATTGCACTTTGGTTGAAGATTGAGTGAGTTGAGCTTGGGATTGATCTCCCTTATTTCAATTTTGAGTAAAATTGAGAAATGGGAAGCAAGGAAGCTCGAGAATGGTTGGGAAAAGTTTAAAGAGGCTTCAATTTAATTTCTAGAGCTCTGAGGAATGAATGTCTCTCTATTTGGGTGAGAATGAGGGGGGGGGGGTATATCTCCCCCTCCTTGGATTGGATGGTGGATGGCTGATTTGCCATTTTAGCTCAATGGCTTGGATTTGCTGATCAGTTTGAGCTAGAAAACATCCCATATGGGTCATTTTGGGTGGAGAAGTGAGGGAGAGTGGCTTCCCATGTGATTGGTGAGTGAATTTGGTGAGCCAAGTGTCCAAGGGTGATTGGGCAGGTTAGTTTGGCCTCCCTTTGGGTCATGGATAACCCAAGCTAATTGCGTCATGTTCACCACCCTCCTTGTTGCCCATATGGACTAATAGATGGGTGCCAAGTGGCCTTAGGAAAGCAATGGCCAAATTCCAAGTGAATTTGGTCATGGGATACCCTTTGATCCAAGGGAAAAGTGGTCATTTGGCTATGATTTTGATTTGGGCAGATTTGAAATGATTCTAAAATGAGTTGGGCCAAATTTCAAGTGATTTGGAGTGATTTGGAGTTCATTTGATTTGATTTGGGTCAAGTTGGGTCAAATTCGATTAGGTTGACCAATTAGTCAAATTGGGTCAAACCATGGGTTAGGTCAAGTTCAAATGATCATTTGGAGCCTATGGGTATCATTGGTTTGATTTAATTTGGTTTAGATTTGCTTTTGGTTAATTTAGGTTCATTTGGGTCAAATGGGTCAAGTTGACCAATTTGACCCATTTGACCCAATTGGGTTAGGTCATGGGTTGATTTTGGCTTGGTTTAACATTTGAAATGCATTGCAAGCTTTAGTTTCAATTAATTTTTATTTGGTTTGATTTCAAGTTGATTTGACCTTTTGAGTCAAGTTGGGTTCATGGTCAATTAGGCTATATTGGGTCTAATTGGTCAATTGAAGCTTTGGTCAATTTTTAACAATCAATTTGGAATGAATTTGACCTATTGATTGCAATAAATTTGGCTTAGATCAATATTTTACCCATTTTATCTTTTTTAGGTCAATTTGAGTCAACTTGGGCTAGGAAGGCCAATTAGGGTTTGGTCTAACTTAAGTGAGGGCTTGGTCATGTTTAATAATTGATTATGGATTGATTTAGATCAATGGTTTCAATCAATTTGGCTAATAGTGAATTTTGGCATGTTTAGGTCTCATTTAGGCTAAGTTTTGACTTGGTCAAAAGCTAGGTTTGACTTGGTTTGACCCAATTTGAGTGATTGATCATTCTAAGATGATTGTTGATCATTATGTGAGGCTTGGCTGGCCTTGGTTCAACCTAATTCAGGTTAGATTAGAACTTGGTTCAAAAAGGGTCTTTAGGCTACTTTAGATCAAGTGGACCTAAAATGGTGAATTATCTTAATGAAGGCTTGATTCAATTTTGGTTAAACTCACATATGGACTTATGATGGAAATATAAATCTAATTGCAAGTGGTTTGGAGTCAAATGAATTTTTGTTCATTTGATAATTCAATTCAGAAGGATGAACATGGATTTGACTTGGGTTAGTTTGATTTTGGCTTGGTGATTGTGGTTTATGTTTATATTTGGGCATGTGATTGAAGGAGTGATTTTTTGAATAGAAAATCCAAGGGTTTGGATTGATTTGAGAATGATTTGGCTAAATCCAAGAAATTGGCTTAAAGGATATAAATTGGGTTTGGATTTGAATTTTGAATTTATATTGATTTGATTTTGGCCATTTGAATTTATATTTCATTTATATTTGTGAATATAAATGAGAATATAAATGAGAATATAAATGATCCATTAGAGAATCATGTGAATTAGGAATGATTTGATTGTGAATTTGGCTAAGGTAGGTCAAAAAGTTTGAAATGGGGTTTTGATTTGGTTTGATTTATATTCAGTTGATTTGGATGATTTGGATGCCAATTTCATTTATAGTTGTGAATACAAATGATGGAATAAGTGATTTATAAAGAAATCACTTGGCTTTAGGTTGAGTTGAAGGGTTTGGCCAAGCTTATGGATGTGATTCATAAGGCTTATGAAAGTTTTTTTTTATTTGGAATTGATCATGGATTTCAATCATCTGGAATTAGAGTTAGATTTGGAATTGATTTTGGATTTGAATCATTTGGGATTGGAATTGAATTTAGAGTTGATTTTGGATTTGAGAAAATCAATTGAGTTGGGATTGATTTGAGATTTGAGAAAATTAATTGAGTTGGAGTTGATTTGAGAATTGATTTAGACTAGTTTGAAGGAGTGTACATGGGCTGGATTTGAGCTATAGGGTAATTGATTGACTTAAATCCCTAATGCATAGCCTAATCCTATGATAAACCTTCCTAAGTCTCTAGGGTTATATTAAGTTTTTACCTAATCACTAGAAGTGTCTCAAGACTAAGGAACTCTTAGTGTCTAGAGGAGTCCTATGTCTAAGATGGAGAAATTGAGAGCTCACTCCAAAAGTGAGGTCAATATGGTGATACCATGACACTCTTAGGTCACCACTCCTTCCTGACCACAGTTGTGGTAGGGGGTCAAGCAGTGGAGCTCGATCTCACCTGAATAGGTGGAGTGGATGGAGTGGGATCCTTGGGTCATAGCCAGATCACCAGTGGGGATGGTCTTTCCTAGGATGGGGGCTTCTAAATCTTAGCGAGAGTTATGGATGCTACAACTTGAACGGGTCATGGTGGATGATGAGTGAGCTGATGGAAACAGACCGCTCTCGCTTGGAGATCTCCTCCAGATCAAACGGCCAAGAAAATTGTTCAATGATTGGCACAGTATGAATGGAAATCCATCAAGGTGAAGGCCTCACCGATGTCCTTCATCTCTCTTTGCCTGGTTGATACTCAAGCCTTGATGGCTCTCTCCCTGTGGATCTAAACCCTAACGCTTCTAGGGATCACAGATCTTAAGTTGAATAATGTACCACACTATGAGCATTTGTAAGCTCTGCTAACCTGGTGAAGAACAATCTGCATGGGCCTCCTACACTCCCTACTTAGTGTCTCAAAGTGTGTGTGATGCGAAAATCCTCCTATAATCCTTCTCTCCATCTGAAGTCGAGAGGGGGTGAAACCAACTGCCACTCAAGAGTGGAGAGGTCTCATGGGGAGAACCCTCCTTAGCAAGGTGGGAGGCATCATCGATCTCCTTGGATTCTCGCTTGTGGTCCCACTTGACCTTCCTATTTGTGTTGTTGCATTGGGTGTAGGTGAATAAAGTAGAGGAGCTAGAACCTACCTTGAAGGTAGGGGACACTATCTTGGAGGCCAAGATAGCCTTTCCCTTTAGGGTGACCAAAGAGGAGGTAGTAGCTCTCACCAGAGTTGTGGCACGGGCAACTAACTGAACTCATGTTGAAGCAGCTGGTACTGACACTGACACTGAATGGGGTGTGAGAACCATGACAGCCTTCATCTTCAATGAAGGGAACTCAGAGTCATACAAAATGTCAAAGTGGATGAGTGGTGTCTATCCCGCCACCCCTCCCTACTAACAGTTGTGAGGGGTGTTCCCTCACAAGTAACTCAGACTCCCTCAAAACCATGGCCAAAGTAAATCACATGCTTGGCAATACTCGTTGTGAGATTGGCTTGATCCAAGGCCAGATCCACACCAGGGGGGAAGGAGAAAATAAACTTGCCAAAAGCCATAATAACTGCACAGACTGAAGGCTGAAAAACTAACTGTGCTGAAATCATTGCATTTATTAAAATGTAATTGAATCTGACCCTTGCTTTAATATTTGTCTTTAATCATTGACTTCTAGATTGGATTTTGAATTTGAACCTACACTTAACAAATTTAGGTATGCTAAGTGTGGTTCATTGAATTTTGGAGAGATTTTTTTTATAATTGAAGGAGAGACATTGCCATACGATTTTGATTTAGAACCCATACTCAACCAATTCAAGTAGGTTGAGTGGGGTTCAAATATTTGAAAAGACTTTGTAGGTATATATATATATATATATATATATATATATATATATATATATAAAGTTGATTTGGAAAACCTTTACTTAACAAATTTAGGTATGCTAAGAAAGTTTCCAATTATATGTTTAAAATTTTATGAGGACATCTTTGTTTGTGATGATTGTTATGTGTGAGATATATGTTGATTTGATTTGAAAGTGGGGCTTCTTACTTAATAAATTTGGTATGTTAAGTGGAGGCCAAATGTGTTATGACTTAAAAATGAGGCTTTTACTTAACAAATTTGGTATGTTAAGTAGGAGCCAAGTGAGTTTGATATGTTGTGATTTGATTATGAGGCTCTTACTTAACAAATTTGATATGTTAAGTAGGAGCCAAGTGTGTTGTGATATGTATGTTGGTTTGCTTTGAAAATGAGGCTCTTACTTAACAAAATTGGTATGTTAAGTAGGATCCAAGTGTGTTGAATATGTGTTGATTTGATCATGAGGCTCTTACTTAACAAATTTGGTATGTTAAGTAGGAGCCAAGTGTGTTGAATATGTGTTGATTTGATTTCTCTTTTTGAAAAAGAGGGGAACTCTTTGTTTGACAAATATGGTATGTCAAATAGAATTAAAATGTGTTGTGATTTTGGAAGAAGGAAATCTATTTAATAAATTTAGGTATGTTAAATAGAGTTTAATTTATTTTTATTTTTTTGAAAATGGGACTCCCCTTTGACAAATTTGGGTATGTTAAATGGAGTCCAAATGTGATTTGATTTTCAAGAATTTGGAAAAGAGGAATTCTACTCAACAAAAGTGGGTATGTTAAATAGAATTCAATTTGTTTCAATTTTCCAAAAAGAAAGGGAACTCCCATTTGACAAATTTGGGTATGTCAAATCGGGGTTCAAATATGCCTTGATTTTTGTGTGTGATTTCTTGCTTTTGAAAATAGGGAAACTCCAACTCTAGCACATATGAAATATGATAAGTGGAGTTTCAATTTTATGTTATGATTTCATTTTTAAAAATAGATTCTTCATTTAACAAATTTGGGTATGGTGAATGGAGATAGCTATTTTCAAAAATGTGCTTTCGAAAAAAAAAAGGATTTTAAAAATTGTTGATTTTGATTTTGAAAAAAACCTCCATATAACAATTGTGGGAATTATTAAATGAGGTTTGGTTATGTTTATTTTTATTTATTTTTATGCTTTCTGAAAACTTCCTATGAATTTTGTTTGAATCTTTTGTTATGTGAATTTTGAAAAACTGCTTTCAAAAAGTGGTAGTTTACAAAAAGAGGTTATTTTCTTAAGTATATGATAAACCTTGCCTCACCAAGCTAGTGGTAAAGAAGTTCTAAATTTTAGTCATCTCCTTTCATTAGTTAATTTTATATTTTACCAATTGGGGGACTCAATAAGGACTTCAAGACCTGCAAGAAGTGAGGTCCTTAAACCTAGAGGATGTTGGCTAGCTTTGTTTAAGAATGAAATAAGCTAAGTGTCAACATAAGAAAAGATTGTCTTGGACTCATATAAGATATTAGTCTACTATTGATGCTTAGAGACAATAATTGTCTACTAGAGAAGGAGAGAGGAACAATTCCCAACGGAGTCACTAGAAAAATCTATTGTGTTTTTTTTGAGATGTGGAACACCACGTAGATCTTAGGGGGTACTTATTGAATTGATCGGGTATGATATTAAGAAATGATGCATTATCTTGAAAGATAGAAATCATCACCCTATAATAGACCTAATCACCTAATAAGGACTCATATGGCATGATGGGTCTTCGATTATACCAGAGATTTTTCTCATACTTTACATGGATGAATAAAGCAGGGTTTATATTAAATCGGGTTCTAAAGTTCCCTATGGGGGCAAGCCCCAATAGTTAATTATATTCTAATGAAAGTGAATCTTTAGGAGTACTCTCGATTAAAGTAGGCAATTATTTTCTTCAAAGATTTCAAGGGTAAGACTATCCATAAATTGGCTATATTTGGAAAGCCAATTGGGAAAGATCAAAAGGAGAGCTTATTATCGAAACTGAAGGAAATGAGTAAGGAATGCTCATGATATTAGGAAGCCTAGTGAGCATTCCAATCTATCCTATGGTTGGGCTTTATATATTTGAAAGTGAGGAGAATTATTTTATTAGAGTTGAAATTTTATTAGATTATTAGGGCTTATAATCCATCAACACAAGGTTGTAGAAATACCTAAGAGGTGAGGATTTATGCTTGTAGCCCAATCAAAATAGCTGCATCAGATCCTAAATCTATGGAGCTTTAGTGAGAGCTAAAGTATGACCTAAATCTAAGAGAAAGTGGGTATATAATTTACCTCAATATGAGAGAAAAAATCACCTGACTGTTGAACTTATAATCGCCTGGAGTGGTAGCCAGCTAACTTCTCCTACGCTTTAAAATGATGTATGCAAGTCATATAATTTTGCAAGATAGTTGGGATGTTTTTTACTTAGAAAGAAACTAAAGTCTATAAACCCACTCCTAAAAGGCTAGAGCATGAGTGGTATGAATAATGATTTAGTCTAATGCAAATATTTTCAATTTTTATTTGATTTTGACTCTTTATTTTGATAAAGGTCATATAATTTTTATATGTCTAAATGCATGATGAAATGATACTATGAGCTAAATCAGAGAGAAAGAAGTGTTTTCCACCACAAAGAAGACCCTCAAAGGTCAAGTCTTCCCCTATCATGCAAGGATGGCTTAGTAAGAGTGAAGAAATATGAATGCATGATGTTAAATATACAACATTTAGCTAAGAGATTGATAAATATTTTATTTATCTTGATTTGATGCCTAGGATTTATATGAGGCTATGAGTTATTTAAAAATTTTAGTTATGAGTTGTAGTTGGGGTAAAAAAATATTTTTTTCTTAAGAGCCTAATCGGATCCAGGCCACACATTAAATCACCATTCATAAAGAAACTAGAAAGAGACATGCCATTTCTATTGCACAATTTAAACATAATATCAATCAGTTTTATAACTCTAACACAAAGGAATAAGAGGCTGGTGCATTCGGGTACCACTGTATAGCCCAAAAAAGAGAAATGGGTAGTCGAGCTCTACCCTTATATAACCTGTTATATGAAAGAATAATTATAATTTACAAATGAATAAATGTTATGGGGGTCTTCTTATCTTAATTTTTCATGTCCCTTCCTTCTTTCTTCATATCTTCTTTGGTTTGAGTTACTCCAAGGCATCACAGGGCCTCTCAAGACAAAGCCTTCTAGCCACTGCTCATCCGAATCTCCCATAACACTAATCCTAATTCCTAATGCAAAATTACATTAAAAAAGGAAGGAGTAAATCTGACTATACTTACAAAATAAGTGTTAGCTAAACACACCATATAGCCCAATAGAAATTATATGTATAATTTGGACTTAGCACCCTGCATATGGGTAACCAACACACCTATCCTAACTTGGATTATGCTTAGGGGCTTAAGCAACCTGCAAAGAGAGCATTTATATTTATTTTAACAGTGGCCCCTTAAGCACAACCCCCTATAGAAGACATGATTAGGCTGATCACGGCCTAACATCTAGGCTAAAACAATACATCATAAAACCAAATATACATCACTCCATACACTTCTCTAATATAAAGCTAGAAATGGTGACTTAATTCTAAAGTATGTGTATTAAGGCTTGTGTGGTATGCCTTAACTATGCTTTGTTATGATTTTATAGGTATGAGAGGATTTAATTATAAGAGGTTAATTTCACTTTAAGTTGTTTAATTGATTTGCAAATTTTTACTTAGCATTTTCTTTTGTTTCATTTGACTTACACTTAGAAACTAAGTGTTATAATGAGAAGAAAGAGAGAGAATTACTCTCTTTCATCCCTACCTTAAGTCATATTGATTAATCAATTCTCTTTAGTGAATGACTTATTAAATATTTTAAGTTAATCGTGAATTTATGTTCACTTTAAATAACCATATTCAATTAGAGAGGCATCATGAGATTAATTGAAATGAATTACTATCACATGACACATATTTATTTATTTCATTTCATCATATGTAGCATGCATATGACTAAATCCTAAGTATA
This sequence comes from Cymbidium sinense, assembly GCA_021442155.1. Classification (NCBI taxonomy): domain Eukaryota; kingdom Viridiplantae; phylum Streptophyta; class Magnoliopsida; order Asparagales; family Orchidaceae; genus Cymbidium; species Cymbidium sinense. The sequence goes on along the minus strand of CM038223.1, from coordinate 138,710,488 downwards.
CTTACACATACAATATATTTTAACACACTTAAATGATGGTTGTGAGTATATAAATTTAGAATTTAGATGTTTTATCTGATTGAATCATTTTATCATGTTAATTTAAAGCTCTATCTAAATTCTTATATAAAAATACATATGAATGAAATTAAATAGGTATGTGTCATTGTTAACCCGGGAAATGAGGTAATCAAATGACCTCCTTGGGGCTAGCTAAAGCCTCGTGTTCATGGGATGTCTGTTGACCTCACTTTTGGAGTGAGCTTTCAACTTCTTCATCTTAGACATAGGATGCTTTTGGGCATTAAGAGTTCCTTAGTCTTAAGACACTTCTAGTGATTAGGTGAACACTTAACCTAACCCTAGAGACTTAGAAGAGTTGGGCATAGGAATAGGTCATGCCTTAGGGGTATTAGGAAAACTTGCCTACCCTATAGCTTAAACTAAATCCTTACTTCCATCTTTCAAGTCAAACTCCAAATTCAAATCAAACTACAAACTCAAATCAACTTCAAATTCAAATCAACTTTGAATCCAATTCAACTCTAAAATCAATTTCAACTTAATTGATTTTCTCAAATTTAAATCAATTCCAAATCAAACCTCAAATCAATTTCAACTTAATTTATTTTCTCAAATCATGAATCAATTCCAAATGATTGAAATCCATGATCAATTGTAAATCCAAAAATCTTTCCTAAGCCTTTGATTTCATCTTAAGGACTTAGCTCAAACCAAATTCAAATCACTCCAAATTCAAAAGATTTTCTCATTAGCCATTTATATTCTCATTTATATTCACAAAGATAAATGAAATATAAATTCAAATGACCAAAAATAAATTCAAAACTCAAGCCCAAATCTAACCTCAATCCAACCTAAACTCTTTCAAGTTAAATTCCTGAACTTAACCAAATCATTATCAAATCAATTCAAACCTTTGGATTTTCTCTCAAACAATCAATCCTTCAATCACAAACCAAATATAAACATAAACTTCAATCACCAAACCAAAATCAAACCAAATCAAACCCATGTTCATCTTTTGAACTTGAAATTGTCAAATGAAGCAAAACTCATTTGACTCCAAATCACTTGCAATTGGATTTATATTTCGATCATAAGTCTATATGTCCAAACTTGAATCAAACCTTGATCAAGCCAATTGACCCGCTTAGGCTCACTTGATCCAAAGTGACCTAAAGCACCTTTTTGAGCCAACTTCTAATCCTACCCAAATTGGATTGAATTAAGCCCTCTAAGCCTCACATTGGGAGCAACAATCATCATAGGATGATCAATCACTCAAATTGGGTCAAACCAAGTCAACACTTAGCCCAAATGAAACCCAAAATAGCCACAATCTACCATAGGCTAAATTGATTGAAACCATTGATCTAAGCAAGTTCATAATCAATGATTGAACTTGACCAAGTCATCATTTGAGCTAAATTAATTTGGCTACTTTGACTACCAAGTTGACCTAAAGTCAATGGCTTTTCTTATCTAATCCAAATTGATTGCAACAATGTACCATTGACTAAAAGGTCAATTTGAAATACCATTTTGATCAACAAACCATTAAAAACCAACCCATGAAATGGTCAATAGTCAATTTGGTGACCCATTTGACCTAAGTGAACTCAAAACCAAATATAAATCAAATTGAACCAAACCAATGATACCCATAGGCTCCAAATTATCATTTGAACTTGACCTAACCCATGGTTTAACCCAATTTGACCAATTGGTCAACTTGATCCAAGTTAACCCATTTTGACCTAAATGGGTCAACTTGAGCCAAATCATATCAAATCAACTCCAAATTCTTTAAAATTTGGCCCAACTTATTTTTGAAATATCTTAAATCTGCCCAAATCAAAATCAAGGCCAAATGACCATTTTACCCTTAGTTCAAAGGGTAACCTTAGGCCAAATTCACTTGGAAGTTGGCCAATTCCTTCTCATGGCCACTTGGCATCCTCCTAGTGGACCATTTGGACACCAAGAGAGTTGGTGCACATGACCTAATGGGATTAGGTCAGCCATGACCCAACCTAAGGCCAAATAGGGCCCTCTAATAAAAATTCTCCACTTGGATCACCTCCCACACTCACCTAGCACATGTGCACCTCCACTCATCTGCCAAAATTGAAGCACATGGACTCCCTAACAGCCTAAAAACCCATTCAATCTCCTAAATTTGATCAAAATAGCAAGATGGATCTTGACCATCTGATCCAAGTAGGGGGAGATATACTCCCCCTCATTCCAACTCAATGCAAACACTATGAATTCGATTGAGCCCTAGGAACCCTCAGCAAGCTTTTCCAAGCCTTATGAAGCTTTCCTAAGCTCATTCGAACTTCTCCTTCTAGGTTTTCTTCAAGGCTAAAACAAGAGAGGTAATTCAAAACTCCACTTCCCTTAATTCTCCATCAAACCTAAATTTCTCTTGCAAGCACCATCAAGGAAGCAAGCCGAGCTCACCCAAAGAAAATCCCAACTCTCCAAGCCACGGGAAGGGAGATTTTGATCAAAGCCGCAAGCCATTAGAGGGGAGCTTAACCAATTGGAAGATCTACTTCAAATCAAATCTTGAAACCTTCAACAGAGCTTCGTCTCCTCTAGATGAAGCTACCTCCTCCGTTGGAAGCCTTGGTGATAGCCTCTGATCCTCCACTGAAAAATGCTTGGTCCTTTGTGAAGGGAATTATCATCCCATTAAAATCTAGCCATTGGAAGCTCTTCCCAACACTTCTTGATGGTGTAGGTTGAATCTTTACCTAATTCGAGCTCAAGTGAGCTCAGATCAAGCCAGGATGGATGTCGCCTCCAGCCTCTTTCAACCACGGATTAACCCCGGTCGCCCCATCCCACTGGGACGCAAGTGGAAAGCGCATTACGCCACCAGCTGATGCGACGCATGATATGACATCTTAAATAATCAATCCCATCACGCCACATGGAAAACATGCCATGCGACGGTCTATGTGGCGCTGACGGGCTTAGTTCATTAATTAGGCTATCTAATTACCCATTAATCATAAAAACTTCATAAATTCATAACTAAATGTAGATAAATCCAAAAAATGTAAACTTAAGTTCATTTTAAAGATAATTGAAAGGGAAATTCAGTAAAATTATTTCTAATTGATTTTGAACAATGATTTTTCTTAATTAGGATTTAATTAAAAATTAAATTACCCTAATTACTCCCTAATTATTGCATTAATTAATTTCAAATTTCTTAGACATATTGAGTGGGATGACTTCTACCTCCACTAATTTTCTTGAAATTTATTAATGAGTTAATTAGGGAAATCAGTTAATGAATCCCTAATCTTCCCCTTTATGTAATTAAGAGTAATTAAGCATGTGAACAGTGATTTAATCCCTTAATTGAGATAATTAAACATTATTTAAGTAAGTAGAGATTTATGGAATGGATTTGGGGTATTTTTCCTAAGTTATTCTCTAAACCCCCTTTCTTCCTTAATCTAAACATAATTAAGGATTAACCCACTAATGATCTACTTAATTAGCTTAATCAAACTTTCAAAACTAATTTTGAATTAATCAATATCTTACTGGGTAGATCCTTAGGTGTTCAAAAGCCTATGGTAAATTTAAGGAAATCATTTCCAACCCACATGTGTGGGAAGGTTATGAAAGTACTTAATGAAAATTCTTAGTTTAATTAATCAATAATTATGAGCCAATTGCATTAGGTTCACTTTATTTCTTAGGTGCATTATTGATTTAAATTCCATGTGGTTGCATATCATACGTTGTCTTAATTTTTTGCTTAGTTATGTTAAAGTGGTGTAGGTAAGTAATAATTAATGGATTTAATTCACATCTTAACCTTAACAAAACATAAAAATTAATTAATTATTCTAAAATTAAACCAAATCAATTCACACATGGGGAATGGGTTAGAACCAGCAAACACTTTCTCACAAATCATTTTCAAATCAAATTCAAAATAAAAATAAAAATATATTTAAATAATGTTGATTCACTTTAAATGATCTTATTTCATAGGAGTGTCTTTAGGAATGAATTAGGGTGAATGAAGTCATATGATTACATCACTTTATTTCTTTTCAATCATATTAAATATTGTATGCGATATGAAATCATACATTCATATCTTTTTAAAAAATCAATTAAAATAAAACATTTCCTTTATGTCAAATTACATGCTTTGGCCAAAGTAAGAATTTGAGTGGCTATTATCATTATTAAATCAAAAACTATTTTCAAAACCTATAAATCAAAGATTATAAATGATGGTATGCTACTTAAAAATACTTATAAACTTGTATGCGATTATAGCTTTAAAATATGTTATGTGATTTTCTTTTTTTTTCTAACATGGATTTGAATAGGATTTGCAAAGTGTATAGTTCATTTGAAAAGAACATAATATTTACTTGAATCTATTCCTATACACTTCTGTGTTATGACTTAAGAACGATCCTCATTTTACACATGTAAATGATACAACCAAATTAAAAAAACAAACAAAAATCTTTTATATGATTCTTCATCAAAAAATAAATAAATTTTCTATCCAATTAATAAACTTAAAATCAAATTTAACAAACTCATAACTTCACCTAAAGCCTAGAACAAAAATCAAGATAATAAAAGATTTAGCAACCCCTCAGCTAGATGTTGTATATCTCACATCATGCATAAAATCATCTTGCTACACTCTTGCTAATGGAGAGCTTTCAGCTTTGCCAGAGAACATGGCTTGACCTTTGAGAGCCATGGTGGAAACACACCTCCTTCTTGCTGATTTTGGCCCATAATCAATCTTCTCATGCATTAGGCATATGAAATCCCATAGCCTGTGTTAAATAAATTGTCTAAAAATCAAAATAAAATATCACAAAATTTGCATTAGATTTAAGTCATCATTCATGCCCTACATGATCTAGTCTATTAGGGAGTGTGTTTAAGGACTTAGTCTTCTTTCTGAATAAACAATAGTCTAACTATCTTGCAAAAGCATAAGACTTGCCTACATTTATTTAAAATTGTAAGAGGAGTTAGTGACCACCCCAAGCTGAAGTCCAACAATTGGGTGGTTTATCCTCTCTTGTGGAGATAAACCATATACCCATTTTTATCATAGATTTAGATCATGCCTTGGCCCTCACCAAAGCTCCCTAGATTTAGGTTCTGAGGTTGTTATTTCCTTTGCGGGCAACAAGCATAAATCCTCACCTCTTAGGCATTTCCATGAGCTTGTGTTGTGGAATTGTAAGCCTTAGATTTCTAATAAAAATTCAACTCAAATAAATAATCTTCTTCAAATTTCAAAAATATAAACCCCGACCATAGGATAGTTTGTGATGCTCACTAGGTTTCCTAGCATTGTGAGCATCTCCTACTTATCTCCATTTGGTTTCGATAATAGCTCCTTCCTTCTGATTAATCCCACTTGATCTTCTTCAAATAACCAATTTGTTGATAGTCTTATCTTTGAAATTTTTGGAGACAATGATTACTTACCTTAATCGAGAATATTCTTAAGGAATCTCATTCCTTAAGATGTAATTAACTATGGGGGATTTCCTCCATAGAGAACTTAATGAACCCAGTTTAAAATAAACCCTGCTTTACTTTTCTATGTAAAGCAGGAGAAGATTCTCTGGTATATTCAAAGACCCATCATTTTTATGAGTCCTTATTAGGTGATTAGGTCTATTGTAGGATGGTGACTTCTGTCTCTCAAGATAGTACATCATTTCTCAATATCATACTCGATCATCTTAATGAGAATATCTGCGGATCTACGTGGTGTCCAACAAGCATATTTTTGTTTTCATTTACTCATAGATGAAGAAAATAAAAAAATTCATCATAGATTTTTCTGGCGACTTCGTTGGGGATGGTTCCTCTCTCCATCTTTAGTAAATGATCATTGTCTCCAAGTTTTTATAGTGGATTTGTACTTTATATGAATATGAGACTATCCTTCTTTTTTGTTGGCACTTAGTTTATTTCATTCTTAAGCTAAGCTAGCCAACATCCTTTAGATTTTAGGACCTCACTCCATGTAGGTCTTAAAACCCTTGTTGGGTTCACCAATAAGTGAAAATAAAAATTTAATAAAAATAGATTATTAAAGGCCTTCGTCCTTATCATTCCTATGATAAGGAAAGGTTCACTCCAAAAATAAAAGAAAAATAAATCCTTTATAAAAACAACACTTTCCAAAAATCACTTTTCCAAAAAGTTTACATAATAAAATATTTCAACCTCATCAAACAATCCTCATGATTGTTATATGTAGGATCGTTTCAAAAAATCAAAAGTTAAAAAAAAATCATTTTTTCAAAAAGCACATATGAATATCTTCATTCAATATACCTAAATTTATTGAATGAAGATTTCATTTCAAAAACAAAATCAACAATCATCTTTCAAAAATCACAAATGAACATCCTCATTCAATTTATTGAATGAAGATTTTATTTCCAAATAAAAATCAACTATCATCTTTTCAAAATTCACAAATGAATAACCTCATTCAATATACCCAAATTTATTGAATGAAGATCTCATTTCAAAAACAAAATCAACAATTATCTTTCAAAATGCACATATGAGCATCTTCATTCAATATACCCAAATTTATTAAATTAAGATTTCATTTCAGAAACAAAATCAACAATCATCTTTTCAAAAAAAAAAAAGCACAAATGGATATCTTCATTCAATATACCCAAATTTATTGAATGAAGATTTCATTCCAAATAAAAATCAACAATCATCTTTTCAAAAAGCACATATGAACATCCTCATTCAATATACCTAAATAATGAAGATTTCATTTCAAAAACAAAAATCAACAATCATTTTCTTTAAAAAAACACATATGAAAATCCTCATTCAATATATCCAAATTTATTGAATGAAAATTTCATTTGAAAAATAAAATAAATAATCATCTTTTCAAAAATCACATATTTGAAAATGAATACCCTCATTCAATATACCCAAATTTATTGAATGAAGATTTCATTCCCAAATAGAATCAAATCATAGCATTGAAATTCCATTTCAACATATCTCACATATGCTGAAGTTATAATTTCTTTCTTTTCAAAAATTACAAGTTTGAAGATAAGCCTCTCCATTCAATATATCCAAATATCTTGGATGGAGGTTTTATTTTCAAATGAAATACACCATTTGAAATTCCACTCAACACATCCCACATGTGTTAAGTTAGAATTTCTTTCTTTTTGAAAAAGCAATAATCATACAAAATTTTATCTTTGAAAAATAAATAGACTCCCATTTGACATACCCAAAATTGTTAAATGAGAGTTTCATTTTTCAAAATAAATTTGGATCTTTTATTTAGCATACCCAAATTTGCTAAGTAAAGATCCCTCTTTTTAATCAAAACATCAAAATCAAACACATTTGGATCTTTTATTTAGAATACCCAAATTTGCTAAGTAAAGATCCTCTTTAAAAAAAAAATCAAGACATATTTGGATATTTTATTTAGCATACTCAAATTTGCTAACTAAAGATCCTCTTTTCAAAAAAAATCAAAAATCAAAACACATTTGATCTTTTATTTAGCATATCCAAATTTGCTAAGTAAAGATCCTCTTTCCAAAAATCAAAAATCAAAACACATTTGGACATTTTATAGCCAAATTTGAAGTAAAGATCCTCTTTTCAAAAATCAAAAAATCAAAACACATTTGGATCCTTCATTTAGCATACCCAAATTTGCTAAGTGAAGATCCTCTTTTCAAAATCAAAATCATAAACATCAAACACATTTGGATCCTCTATTTAGCATACCCAAATTTGCTACGTAAAGGTCCTCTTTTCAAAAAAAAAATCAAACACACTTGGGATCCTTCATTTAGCATACCCAAATTTGCTAAGTAAAGATCCTCTTTTCATAAATCAAAACATCAGAAATGAAACACATTTAGATTCTTCATTTAGCATAACCAAATTTGCTAAGAAAAGATCCTCTTTTCAAAAATCAAAATAAAAAAAAGAAAAGAAACACAAACATTTGGACTTTATTTAGCATACACAAATTTGCAAAATAAAGATTCCATTTTCAAGTTCACATGATTCACAAACAAGAAAAAGAGAAAGAAAATTGTTTTCAAACAACTCATTTAGCATACCCAAATTCGGTAAATGAGCAATCCCAAACAAAATCAATTGACTCTTTATTTTAACATACTCAAATTTATTAAATAAAGGGTCCCCAAACATAAAAATCAATTTCAAATATGAACTAATGGAATCATCAATCTCTTCAAAATATTTGAACCCATTTCCAACATACACAATTTTTTTCAAAATGGATTCTAAATTCAATAATCTCCTCTCCAATTCTAAATTCAAAATCTCTCCCCTAAATTTAAAGAGCCCCACTTAACATATTCAAATTATTGAGTGTGGGTTCAAATTTTAAAAAGTAAATTAAAGCAAAAATTTGATTTGAACTAATTTTCAAAAATTATAGAAGTTCAACTCAGTTTCAGTCAATTTCTCAAGTTCAGTTCTGGTCAGTACTAATAGATGCCCATAAGTTTGTCTTCAATTTTCCTTTTGGGATGGATTTGGCCTTGGATCGAGCCAGCCTCCCACAGACTGACTTTGCCCATCAGATTCACTTCGATCGAGGGTTTGTAGGGGCTATGATCACTTGTGAAGGGACAGCCCTCACAACCATCATCAAGAGTGTGGTGACCAAGCAAAAGCCAGTCATCTATATTGAGATGTCGTTAGACTCTAAAATTTCCTCACTTAAGAGAAAAACTATAGCAGTTCCCATAGCAGTTGCAATTTTAGCTCCCATTTGCTCAATTATTCCCATTACAGCCCTAGTATGAGCTAGCACCCACTCTTTGGCTTCTTCCAAGGGGAAGGCTCTCCTAGCTTTAGGGATATTCTCCCCTTCCTACAAGGTAGGGTCTAGTTCCTGTACTGCTCCTCCCAGCAGAACTCAGTGCCACAACAGATGCCACAAGATCAAGCGACATCATGTGCGCATAGCCAAGGAGATGGAGGCAGTTTCCCAGTTTGCAGTAAAGGAGTCACCCAAGATAGTTTCTCTGCTGATCACACAGAATAAATTTCATCTTCTCTTTGGATCTGATGGAGAGGGAAATATTTGTAGGATCTCAGTGTCACCTCCACCTACAGTTCACTTTGAGGAACCTATCAGAGATAGGAGGAGGTCCTATGCTGGCCTTAGGATAGTTCTGCACTAGGTTGGCAAGGTTTCTGGATGATCAAAGTCCAAAGCTCAATTTGATCTATGACCCATCATTCCTCACAGTGTGGGCAAGCACATTCGGCAGGAGAGGACCAGGGAGGCCCGTGTATCAGTACATGTCACCCGCGGAAAGATGAAGGTACGCTAGACAGTCAACTACCTCTACCATCATGGATTTTCCGATTATCATGCTACCCGCGCCGATCATACTAACAACATTGTATTGACTGGTACTACTCACCACAGGAGGGGAGCTCCTACACAGAGAGAGTCGGTGATGCCTCCGCCACACTGTTGTACTCCACGTCCACCATCTCTAGTGTAAGTTCCATCAAAAGCCATGAAAGTAGCATCTAGGGAAAAGAGAGCCTCATTGGTGATCCAACTATGGCCAAGAGATCCCATTTCATCTACACCACCGACTGAGGCGAGACCGAGCTCTCCTGCTCGACCTCCTGTTCAGTTGCGATGAAGAGGGAATGGTGACCACATAGCATTATAGTCATACCATCACCACCACCACCACCACAGATCTTGGACATAGCAGCAGTAAAGGGAGAATGAGACAGTTTAGTTGTCCCTATGGCCATAGATCCTCCCAGGAGTAGAACTCCTCCCATAACAATTGATAGCCAGGAGCACATTTCTTCTAGTGAGCGTAGCCCTCACAAGGTTAGCTCTCCAGTAGCTGGGGAGGTCAGATGTATCTCTATCCATGAGCACAATCCTACCACTTGTCAGCCATGAGCTTTTGTGCCAGCTCAGCTAGACCGCTCCTTAAACGTTATCATAGCACAGTATATCATTCAGAAGAAGGAAATCTTAGGGTATGAATGGTCTGACCTAGAGGAAGAAAAGGTTAACTTTGATTCCAATGAAGATGATTTATTAGAAGACTCAGTTAAGGTGCATATGGTAGACACCAGAGGTTCCCTCCTTCGGGATCAGCATGGCTTGGAAGGTGTTACGGCCTAACAGGATGACACAACTCATTTGACCCAACACCTCCTTCAATAATTTAAATAGAAGGATGAACATATAGATAGGATGGGAAAGAGGCTTTAAGATTTTCTAGCAGTAGTTTTGGCACTTTAGAATCAAGCTCCAGCAACGCATCCTACTATTGCAAAGACCGGTCAGCCTGAGTTACTGCATGTCTTGGATCAAGCCAAGACTTCACCTCCAGTAGAGTAGGGTAGCACTAGCTTGTATAAGAAGGTAGTGGATAGTACCTCCATACAAGTAAAGGATATCAAACTCATGGTTGAGCAGTAAGCAAGAGAAGCATTGGCGTAAGCCTGAGGAGGATCATCGGTTCCAAAGGGTAGACCCTTCCTAGAGGAATTTGATGCTATCCAGTATCCTAAGGGTTTTGTACCACCTTCTTTCAAGAGTTTTGATGGCATCAGGAACCCACATCAGCACATAGTGCACTTCAGGGCTAGCTGTTACATCATTAGTGGCAGTAATGCATTACTATTCTGACTTTTTATCAGTAGATTAGCAGGCATAGTCTTTGATTGGTATGCTGAACTCCCCAACTATTCAGTGAAGACTTTGCTGAGTTGGAGCAACTCTTCATTAAAAGGTTCACTAGAGCTCAATAAAGGGTAACTGTGGGCTATCTCAATGTAGCACAATAACATTTGGGTGAGTCCCTCATTGACTATATTATCAGATGGCATAATTTGAGTATGAAATATGAACCACAGTTGTTTGAACACCTAGAGATATGCTTACCTACTTGAGGATTGACCTCTCTACACTCTAAGGAGATCGGATGATGTTGAGAGGATTTAATGAACAGGGTGAGAGGGCTTTAGGTTCCATAGTGTTACCTTTAGAAATAGGTGATTGGATGATTGAAGCCAAGTTCTATATAATTGATTCAAATACATCATTCACTACTTTGTTCGATAGGCCTTGGATATACCAGAACAAGATGATTCCATCTTCCCTTCATAAGTGCATCAAGTTCAGACGGGATGGAATCAAATACTGTGTCAAAGGAGATGAAAAGCCATTTTCAGTCAAGAGGTTGAGATATATGAGGATGCAACCTACTATCTTTCTCAAAATTAAAACATATTTTCTCGTGAACTTAGTAAAAATTCAAATACAAAAGAAAAAGAAAAAGAAGCAAAACAAAAAGAAAATGGAAAATACAAGTGAGTGAGAAAAGGACAACAAGGAAGAAGTAGAGCCACATGTACATTCCACCCACAGTTCATTCCACCATACGGACATATGGGTAGGATGACTCGACCTCCAATAGGTAGAGTAGAGGTAGATATAGAGGTAGTTCTAGAGGTGGAAGACCCCTAGTTGGCAGCCAGCCAACAGGGGTTATGTTCCAGTTCACAGGAGTACCCTTACTATTCACATAGACTTGGAATCCAACTCGGAGGATGAGTCTCATGTGATTAGCATACCAGCCAACCCCTCTCAGTGGGTTTTATTGGAGGTGACACTCGAGCCAGACAGTGATAAAGACCAGGCCTCTAAGCAAAGCACGAATGTATTTGAATCAGGTTTATGTAAAACTATTAGGCAGCAGTTGAGACCTTTAGCTCTAACCTTACTTTCCTCTTAAAAAGTTGAAGGTTTAGTAGTTAAGGAAGTGCCTAAGTCTTCCATGAATGTCAAGCTAAAGAGATTCCTATTGGGATCATCAACCTTAAGTTTAGGAGCTGATGTAGAAGTTGAGGATAATTCATATAAATAATTAATAGAATTACCTTTTGATTGGTACTCACCTTGTGTTCATAATCTTGCAAAGAAAGGTTTAATTTCTTATACATGGTCTAAGCACAGGTTAGAGTATTTTAAGAAGCTGTGGAACAACAGAGGTAGGGATGCTCAATCAAGATCAAGATTAGGATTCGGTACAGTGGGTCCAGTCAATGATGATGATTATTGCTTAGTTGTCACCAATCATATGAAGTTTGATAGGTTCTTCTTAAACCATAATAACTCTTATAAGGAGTGTGTTTAGAAACTTCAGATGATCTAGATGATCTTCAAATCAAAGATGCACCTCCAGAATTTGAAGAGAAAATACATTCAATTATTGGCAAGCTAAAAGAAATCAACCTCGGGATAAAAGAAAATCCACGCCCAGCATACATCAGTTCATTGTTGAATGAAGAAGAAACCAATGACTGAGTTAGGCTATTAATTACTTTTAAGGACTACTTTGCATGGAGCTATGAAGTGATGTCCAGATTATCTCCTGACATAGTAGTCCACAAACTAGCAATAGACCCTAACGCTAACCCTATCAAGCAAGCTCTTAGACACATGTGACTAGAAATTGAACATGTCATTTCTGAAGTCAAGAAACTGATCGATGCTGATTTCATCAGAGAAGAAAAATACCCTACTTGGTTGTCAGTGTCGTGCCAGTTAAGAAAAAAAATGGCCAAATTCGTATATACGTTAATTTTAGGGACTTAAATAAGGCATGTCCTAAGGATGAGTTTCCTCTTCCTATACTAGAATTAATGGTGGACATTGCCTCATCTCATGCATTATTATCCTTCATGGATGGGTCATCTGGCTATAACCAAATTATGATGGCCCCTGAGGATGAAAGAAACACTACTTTTCAAACCCTGATCAAAATCTATTATATAAGGTCATACCTTTCTACCTTAAAAGTGCTAGTGCTACATACCAACGGGCCATGACTCAGATCTTCAATGAACTCATTCATCATCAAGTTGAGTGCTATGTTGATGATCTAGTTGTCAAAAGCAAAGAAAAGGAAGACCATCTCTTTAACTTGTGAGTAGTTTTTGAACAGACAATACAACCTCAAAATGAATCCCCTGAAGTGTGCATTTGGAGTAGCTTCAGGGAAGTTCCTTAGGTTTATTATCCGATACCAGGGAATAAAGATAGACCCAGAAAAGATCAAAGCTATCTTAGAAATGCCACCTCCTAAAAGTTTAACTAAACTCAAATCTTTCCAAGGGTGGTTGGCGTATCTAAGACACTTTATCTCCAATATATCAGGAAGATGCAAGCCATTTTTAGCACTTGTCAAAAAGGATGCCAAGTTTAAGTGGGATGAAAAGTGTCAGCATGCCTTTGAAGACATCAAGAAGTATTTGGTGAAGCTGCCAATTCTAGTAGCCCCCATCCCAAGCAGACCACTCATCCTCTACACTGCTGCATTGGATGATTCCCTTGGTACTTTTTTGGCTCAAACCAATGATGAAGGGAAGGAGAGTACTCTCTACTACCTCAGCCATTGTCTGATCTCTGCTGAAGCAAACTAACCACCTATTGAGAAATATTGTCTAGCTTTAATCTTTGCATCTCAAAAGCTATGACACTATATGCTTTCTCATAAGGTGAACTTAATTTCAAGAATCAATCCACTGCAGTATCTCATGACATGGCCAACATTATCTGGATGGTTAGCATGTTGGGCCATGATTCTCTCCATACGGTGAAAGGACAAGCACTAGTGGATTTCTTAGTAGCACACTCTTGTTGATTCCACACTTAGTGATGATCTCCCTGATGAATAAATTATGAACTTAAGGGAGGTTGACAATCACCATTGGGAGATGCATTTTGATGGTGTGGCTTCCTTTCACAAAGGAGAAGAACCATAATATACTCTTCCAAGAAAGGCTGGGGTAGGAATAGTTCTCTTAACTCCAAACTGTGATGTGATGAGATTCTCATACTATCTCTCTAATCTATGCACCAACAACGAAGATGTGTATGAGGCTTTGATTGTTGGTTTGGAGTTAGCTATCACAGTATATGTCAAAAGCATCAACATCTATGGAGATTCTCAGGTGGTCATCAACCAGATTACTCGGTCCTATAAAGTTCTGAAACCTAAGCTTTGTCACTACATGAGTACATCATGAAGCTGTTAGCCCAAATCCCTAAGGTCACCATCTACAAGGTCCCTTGAGGAGAGAACAGTAGTAGATTCTTTGGCCAAACTTGATAAAGAATTGGCATGCCTGAAAGATGAGTCCATTCCAATAAGGGTCCAAATTAGACAAGTCTTATCCCTTATTGATGTTGAACTCATCGATAGACTTTCTCTTGAAGGGGAGGTGCTAATAAAGATGAGGAGCTAGATTTGAGGCAACCGTTCACAGATTACTTGAACATCGATAAACTATCTCAAGAGAAATTATAGGCCCATCAGATGAAGTAGAGAGCTCTCTCCTATGCTCTCATGGATAGCACCTTGTGCTGACAGTCTTTCGGTCAAATGTGGTTACGCTGTTTGGACAAACATGAAGCCTGTAGGATCATGACTGAGGTACATTCAAGACTATGCGGAGCACATCAATCCAGTCTAAAGATGAAAGCCAAGATCAAAAGACTAAGATACTACTGGCCTTCGATGATCACAAACAACATGGATGTGGCTAGGAGATTCTACTAATGTCTGGTACAAGGTGTGGTCCTACATCAACCACCCAACATTCTACACCCTACATTAGCCTCATGGCCATTTAAGTGTTGAGGTACTGACATAGTGGGTCCTATCGATCCTCATTCTTCCAAGGGTCATCGGTTCATCCTAGTTGCCACCGACTAGTTTTCCAAGTAGGCAGAGGCAATCCCACTCAGAGAGGTCAGAGCTCAGCATGTGATCCAATTTTTCAGGAACCATATCGTATATAGGTTTGAGGTGCCTCGATGAATTATATTTTATAATGGTACTGCATTCAAGAGCACTAAAATTAGTAGCTTTTCCAGGAGACATGGTATAAATTGAAGATACTCCACCATCTACTACCCTGGGGCAAATGGCCTAGCAGAAGCATTCAACTAAAACTCTCTTCCAAATATTAAAGAAGGCACTCGATGACAATAAGTGATAATGGTGTGAGCAATTGGTTAAAGCTTTGTGGGCATACCGCACCACATACAGAACTCTAACTCAATCTACCCCATTCTCCTTAGTGTATGGGTTCAAAGACGTTCTACCCTTAGAAGTTCAAGTCCCATCACTAAAGATAATGGGTAGCAAGATCACTACAGAGCAGTATGCGAAGTTGTAATTAGAAGAGCTCAAAGGTTTGGAGGAGAGATGCTTATGGGGGTGCCAGAACCTCGAGTTGTACAAAGCCAAAATGATTCAAGCTCACAACAAGCTAGTCTTCCCTAGAACTTTTCAAGTAGGAGAGCTTGTCCTAGTTCTAAAGAGACCAATTATTGCCCGCTGAAAGATGGGAGGCAAGTTTGAACCCACTTGGGAAGACCCTTTTATCATAGAAAAGGCCTACCAAGGAGGATCTTATTAGCTTATTGATTGTAAAGGGGAACACACGATGCTTCCAATTAATGGGCTCTGTTTAAAGAAATATTACCCATAAAATCATGTTTGAAAATAATTATCATCAAAAAATTCTATTCCAATTCATCAAAATCTTCTCTTCATTCAAAGTGTTATTTGCTTGTTTTGAATCCACCACGACATGTTTAGGGTAGGTGTAAGAGAACCCAAGCAACATCATATCCCTCTTTCACAACATGAACACAAATTAAACATGATTCCCCTAGCACTACTAGAATAGGTGTGAGAGAACCCAAGAGTTATCCTATTTCGACTAGCATAACTAAGTTAGGTGTAAGAGAACCCAAGCAGCATCCTTTCTTGGTGGGATTGTAACTACTATTCATGGCACCATTTCATCAATTCCCCAGCGTGTTTTAGGATAGGTGTAAGAGAACCCGAGAGGCATCCTATTCCTTCTAATACAAATAAAAATAAAAATAAATACATATCTTTTATCTCGGCTATTTTGATGTGGGAGCAAGCCCCCTATGGCACTCTCATTAGTCGCCTACTACATGCTACCTTGCTAGTATTTCACCTCAGTGGTCACTTATTCGGTGGATGTGAGTCCCTGTGCTTTCTTCCAAAATTGACCATTGCAAACTAACGAGTGTCTTGCTAGTTTAGTAGGCCTCACTGCATAGCCAGTAAGCTAACTCATGGTGATTTTATTTAAGAAGATGTGAGTCCCATGCTTTCTTCTTGAACTAACCATCATGCACTGACTAGGTTGAGTATATCTGAGGTTTAGGATAAGTCCCCTAGTGGCTCCTTTTCTCATGACTACTTTTGGGTTGATATAAGTCCCCTAGTGGCATTCACTCAGTAGTCCCCCTATGTCAGATAGCACCTGTCGAGCCAAAGACAGACTATCCTGACAATCTGTTCTACTATAGGAGGATGTGAGTCCCCGATGCTTTCTTCCTAAGCTTATTGTTGTAAACTGATGGGCACCTTAGGTTAATTGATGCTTGCTATGCTGACAGCAATTAACTCGGTGAATACACCACTCTTAGCAGATGTGAGTCCCCGTGCTTTCTCCTTGAGTTGGCCACCGAATACTTATAGATACAATCTTCTCCAGGGTTCTGGATAAAGCCTTTAGCGACTCCTCTCCCTATGGGCACTCTACTTGGATCACATCCTTTCCGACCACATTTAGACACTACCCGGGTTACTCTTGAATTGGACAGTTCCTCTTTCCTAGTAGCCACCACTATGGTTAAAAAATTTGTCCAGCGGATGCATAGATTCTCCCTTTGTTCAGTAAATCTGAGATAGATCTAGGCTGATATAAGCTCCTTCTCAGTATGATCCCTCATAAACTGGCAGGATCCACGATAAATAAAATAAACAAATAAATAAATCTATTACTTGTGGATTAGGAATTCAAGCCCCCAACACCCCCTCTCCCAAGCAGGCATCCTATCTTTAGGGCAGTGTCAGTAGAACTCCCTATAGGAATTGCCTGACTATGCTTGAGTTGTGATAAGTCCCCGAGTCAGTACTCTCTCCATAGTCGCCCTTAGGTCATGTTCAATTTGTTTTGTGACAAACAAGTTGCCCCAGAAGTCATTTCACTTTGAAAGATATAAGTCTATTATGCCTTCTTTCTATCATGACTATCAAAAATCGATGGATAGCCCTAGGTCGGATCGACATGTTACCTTGCTAATATGTCACCCCAATGGTTTTTAATTCAAAAAAGATGTGAGTCCTCATATTTTCTTCCCTGAATTAACCATTGCAAATCAAAAGACACCCCTTTGGTTGGATAGTTCTCCCCTTGGCCAGGAAGCTACTCCCATTGGATTGGTAAATGTGAAGTTAGGTCAGGGTCGACATGGCCCCTACTCAGTGTAGTCTATCACAAATCATTGTGATCCATCAAAAATAATTAAAAAATGAAATTAATCTTGACTATCTTTGAGCTAATTTAAGTCCCCCAGAGGCATTCACTCAATAATCAGCCCTAGGTCGGGTTTGATTTGTTGCACAAGCAACCGATAACCCCAGTGGTTCCTTATTTTGGAAGATGTGAGTCCTCATACTTTCTTCTTAACTTGACCATTACAAATTGAAAAGCAATCCCTTTGGTTGGATAATCCTACTATGTGGTTGGTAGACTACCCCTTTGGATTGGTAAATCTGAAAGGCCAAGACGCTACTCGCAGTCCATCACAAACCGATGGGATCATCAAAATAAAAAAATAAAAATTAATTTTGACTATCTTTGAGCTGATTTAAGTCCCCCAGTGACATTCACTCAATAGTCAGCCTAAGGTTGGGTTCAATCTGTTGCCTCACCAACAGATCACCTTAGCAACTGATCCCTACTTTGGAGGATGTAAGTCTGCTATGGTTTCTTTCTAGTATAGCTACTGCACACCAAAAGGCAACCCCTTTGGTTGGATAGTCCTACCATGTGGTTGGTAGGCTACCCCTTTGGATTGGTAAATCTGAAGTAGGTCAAGGCCAACATGGCCCCTACTCAGTGCGGTCAATTGCAAACTGACAGGGTCCATCTCAAAATTTAAAATTTAAAATCTGAAATAAATTCAACGCTCCTCCCTAGTAGAGTCCAAATAAATAAATAAAATAAAATCAACCAACCTCCTTAGTGGAGTCAAATCAAATCAATCAAATCAATCCACCTCTCCTTAGTGAGATGTAAGTCTTTCTAGTTCCCCCAGTGGAACCAATTCAATCCAACTTGAACTTGCTCTCCTAGCGGAGAGTTCATATTTTCATCCCCAGTGGATCCCGAATTCTATTCCCCCAGCAGATTTCACAACCTCTTATCCCTAGTGGATGACTTGAACTTGCTCCCTTAGTGGAGAGTTCACATTTTCATCTCTAGTGGAGCACCAAATCATAAATCAACAAATCAAATCAAATTTCTCCCCAACGAGACATAAATTAAATCAAACCTCTCATTCCCTAGTTGATGACTTGAACCTGCTTCCTTAGTGAAGGTTCACATACTCTATCCCTAGTATATTCCTCCTTCACTTTCGTATGCCTTTTGACATGAGTAGAGTCACATTGCACTAAGCTCTTGATTCTTTCTACACCTTGGTTTGAGGGCAGATCATTTCTGTTAGTGCTTGTGATCATTCGGCGTTGTTGATCATCTCAGTCAACACCAATACGTGCGGTGTACCTTATCACTCAAACCACACCTATTGGGTGCCTTTTGTTGACCTCACTTTTGGAGTGAGCTTTCAACTTCTTCATCTTAGACATAGGACTCCTTTAGACATTAAAAGTTCCTTAGTCTTAAGACACTTCTAGTGATTAGGTGAACACTTAACTTAACCCTAGAGACTTAGAAGAGTTAGCCATATAAATAGGTCATGCCTTAGGGGTATTAAGAAAACTTGCCTACCCTATAGCTTAAACCAAATCCTTCCTTTTTTCAAGTCAAACTCCAAATTCAAATCTAACTCTAAACTCAAATCAACTTCAAATTCAAATCAACTTTAAATTCAAATCAACTTCAAATCCAAATCAATTCTTAAATCAATTTCAACTTAATTGATTTTCTCAAATTTAAATCAATTCCAAATCAAACCTGAAATCAATTTTAACTTAATTGATTTTCTCAAATCATGAATCAATTCCAAATGATTGAAATCCATGATCAATTCTAAATCCAAAAATCTTTCCTAAGTGTTTGATTTCATCTTAAGGACTTAGCTCAAACCAAATTCAAATCACTCCAAATTCAAAAGATTTTCTCATAACCCATTTATATTCTCATTTATATTCACAAATATATATGAAATATAAATTCAAATGACCAAAACTAAATTCAAAACTCAAGCCCAAATCTAACCTAAATCCAACCTAAACTCTTTCAAGTCAAATTCTTAAACTTAACCAAATCATTCTCAAATCAATTTAAACCTTTATATTTTCTCTCCAAACAATCATTCCTTCAATCAAAAACCAAATATTAACATAAACTTCAATCATCAAACCAAATCAAACCCATGTTCATCCTTTGAACTTGAAATTATCAAATGAATCAAAACCCATTTGACTTCAAATCACTTGCAATTGGATTTATATTTCAATCATAAGTCTATATGTGAGTTTAACCAAACTTGAATGAAGCCTTGATCAAGCCAATTGACCCACATGGGCTCACTTGACCCAAAGTGACCTAAAGCACCTTTTTTAGCAAAATTCTAATCCTACCCAAATTGGATTGAACTAAGCCCATCTAAGCCTCACATTGTGAGCAATAATCATCATAGGGTGATCAATCACTCAAATTGGGTCAAACCAAGTCAAACTTAGCCTTTGAACAAGTCAACACTTAGCCCAAATGAAACCCAAACTAGCCAAAATCCACCATAGGACAAATTGATTGAAATCATTGACTAAGCAAGTTCATAATTAATGATTGAACTTGACCAAGTCATTATTTGAGCAAAACCTAGCCTGGCCACTTGACCTAAGTTGACCCAAGTTGACCTAAAAAGTCAAAATGAGTCAAATTTTGATCTAAGCCAAATTTATTACAACAAATGGGTCAAATTCATTCTAAATCACTTGTTGAACTTAACAAAAGCCTCAATTGGCCAACTAGACCCAACCTAGCCCAATTGACCATGAACCCAGCTTGACCTAAAAGATCAAATCAACTTGAAATCAAACCAAATGAAAATTGATTGAAACTAAAACTTGCAATACATTTCAAATGATCAACCAAGCCTAAACCAACCCATGACCTAACCCAAT
The DNA here is from genome assembly GCA_021442155.1 of Cymbidium sinense. Taxonomy (NCBI): domain Eukaryota; kingdom Viridiplantae; phylum Streptophyta; class Magnoliopsida; order Asparagales; family Orchidaceae; genus Cymbidium; species Cymbidium sinense. The sequence continues at coordinate 138,690,131 of CM038223.1, read as the reverse complement.
TGGGTCAAATGGGTCAAATTGGTCAACTTGACTCATTTGACCTCAGTGAACTTAAATGAACTAAAACCAAATATAAATCAAATTGAACCAAACCAATGACACCCATAGGCTCCAAATGATCATTTGAAGTTGACCTAACCCATGGTTTGACCCAATTTGACCAATTGGTCAACTTGACCCAAGTTGACCCATTTTGACCTAAATGGGTCAACTTGAGCCAAATCATATCAAATCAACTCCAAATTCTTTCAAATTTGGCACAACCTATTTTTAAAACATCTTAAATCTACCCAAATCAAAATCAATGCTGAATGACCATTTTACCCTTGGGTCAAAGGGTAACTTATGGCCAAATTCACTTGGAATTTGGCCAATTCCTTCTCATGGCCACTTGGCATCCTCCTAGTGGACTATTTGGACACCAAGGGAGGTGGTGCACATGACCTAATGGGTTTGGGTCAGCCATGACCCAACCCAAGGCCAAATCGATCCCTCTAATGAAAATTCTCCACTTAGATCACCTCCCACACTCACCTAGCACATGTGCACCTCCTCTCCTCCACTCCTCTACAAAAACTGAAGCACATGGACTCCCTAACAGCCTAAACAACCCATTCAATCTCATCAATTTGATCAAAATGGCAAGATGGCTCTCAATCATCCAATCCAAGTTGGGGGATATGTACTCCCCTCATTCCAACTTAATGTAGACACATTGAATTTGATTAATCCCTAGGAACCCTCATCAAGCTTTTCCAAGCCTTGTGAAGCATTCCCAAGCTCATTTAAACTTCTCCTTCTAGATTTTCTTCAAGGCTAAAATAGGGGAGGTAATTCAAAACTCCACTTCACTCAATTCTCCATCAAACCTAAATTTCTCTTGTAAGAACTATCAAAGAAGCAAGTCGAGCTCACCTAAAGCAAATCCTAAGTCTCCAAGCCATGGGAAGGGGGATTTTGATCAAAGCTGTAAGCCATTAGAGGGAGCTTGGCCAATTGGAAGATCCATTTCAAATCAAAGCTTGAAACCTTCAACAGAGCTTCGTCTCCACTAGACGAAACTACATCCTCCATTGGAAGCGCCGGTGATAGCCTCCAACGAGGTATTGTTCAAAATCGATCCTCCATTGAAAAATGCTTGGTCCTTTGTGAAGGGAATTATCATCCCATTAAAATTAAGCCATTGGATGTTCTTCCCTACACCTCTTGATGGTGTAGGTTGAATCTCTGCCTAATCCAAGCTTAAGTGAGCCTGAATCAAGCCATAGAGGACGGACGGTCTCCGTCTCTCGCAGCTTAGGCAGGGACGAATCATGGGCCGTCCATCCCACATGTTTTGGATGGATGACCCAGATTAAAATGAGTAGATATGTTGATTTAATCCTTTTAAAACCACAGGATTAACCCTGGTCATCCCATCCTTGATCGGACGGCCCAGGGGAAAGCGTGTTGCGCAGCTGGCTGACACGATGTGCAATGTGACAACTTAAATAACCAATCCCATTGCGCCACATAGAAAGTGCACCATGTCAACGGTCCACGTGGTGCCGATGGGATTAGTTAATTAATTAGGCTATCTAATTACCCATTAATCACATGAACTTCATAAATTCATAACTAAATGTAAAAAAATCCAATAAATACAAACTCAAGTTCATTTTAAAGATAATTCAAAGGGGAATCTAATAAAAGTATTTTTAATTGATTTTGATCAGTGAATTTTTCTTAATTGGGGTTTAATTAAAAATTGAATTACCCTAATTACTCTATAATTACTACATTAATTAATTCTAAATTTCTCAGACATATTTAGTGGGATGACTTCTACCTCCCCTAATTTTCTTGGAATTTATTAATGAGTTAATTAAGAAAATCAATTAATGAATCCCTAATCATCCCCTTAATGTAATTAAGAGTAATTAAGCATGTGAACAGTGATTTAATCCATTAATTAAGATAATTAAATATTATTTAAGTAAGTAGAAGGTTTATGGAATGGGTTTGGGGTATTTTCCCTAAGTTATTCTCTAAACCCCCTTTCTTCCTTAATCCAAATAGAATTAAGGATTAATCTAGTAATGATCTACTTAATTAGCTTAATCAAACTTTCAAAACTAATTTGGAATTAATCAATCTTTTGCTGGGTAGATCCTCAGGTGTTCAAAAGCCTAAGGTAAATTTGAGGAAATTATTTCCAACCCACATATGTGGGAAGGTTATGAAAGTACTTAATGAAAACCCTTTAGCTTAATAAATCAATAATTATGAGCCAACTGCATTATACCCCTTTATTTCTTAGGTGCATTACTGATTTAAATTTTATGTGATTACATATCATATGTTGGCTCATAATTTTTGGTTAGTTATGTTAAAGTGGTGTAGGTAAGGGGTAATTAATGGATTTAATTCACACCTTAACCTAAACAAAACATAAAAATCAATCTAATTATTCTAAAATTAAACCAAATTAATTCACACATGGGGAAATGGGTTAGGACTAGCAAACTCTTTCTCAAAAATCATTTTCAAATCAAATTTAAAACAAAATTAAAAATCTCTTTAAAGAATGTTGATTCACTTTAAATGATCTAATTTCATAGGATTGTCTTTAGGAATTAATTATGGTGAATGAAGTCATATACTTACATCACTTTATTTCTTTCCAAGCATGTTAAATATTGTATGCCATATGAAACATGCATTCATATCTTTTTAAAAAATCAATTAAAATAAAATATTTCCTTTATGTCAAATTACATGCTTTGGCTAAAGTAAGAATATGAGTGGCTATTATCATTATTAAATAAAAAATTATTTTTAAAACCTACAAAATCAAAGATTATAACTAAAGGAATGCTACTTATATAAATACTTATAAGCTTGCATGTGATTATAACATAAAAATGTGTTATGTGATTTTCTTCTCTTTTCCTAACATGGATTTGAATAGGATTTGCAAAGTGTATAGTTCATTTGAAAATAACATAACACTTGCTTAAATCTATTTCTTTACACTTCTATGTTTTGACTTAAGAAGGATCCTCACATTACACTTGTAAATGATACAACCAAATCAAACAAACAAATAAAAATCTTTTCCATGATTCTTCATCGATTCACTTCTTTTTGTACATGCATAAGTATTTAAGAAAAGTGGTATATTAGTCTGGACATCCTGGGGTTACGAGGCTTTAGGTAGCCCCAAGAAGGTCTTGTACCTTATACCCATGGTGTAGAAAATAATGGTTTCATACTCACTTATGTCTTTCATACATGTAAATGTGCATTTGATTAACGGATAAAAGAATCACTCTCTTTTCTACATAACAAAATCATGCATTCATGGAATATCCAAAATTCCCTAAACAACATCTCTTTGCATTCATCATTAAGGTGTGCTAATATTTGCATTGCATGTATAGATATGCTTAGGATTATTCATATGCATGATATACATGTTGGAAAGAAATAAATTATTGTGTGTTATGTGATAGTAATTCACCTTAATTAAACCTAAGATGCCTTTCTTATTGAATAGGTTTATTTAGAGAAAATTTAAACCTAAGATTAATTAAAACACATAATAAAACATTCACTAAAGAAAAATCACTAATGAATCTACCTTAAAAATTATTTAAGGTAGAGATGAAAGAGAAGTTCTCTTCTCTTTTCTTCTCTTTACAACATTTAGTAACTAATGTAGGTTCATTCAAACCAAATCAAATCATCAAATAAAATTGACAAATCAACTAAATCACTTAAATGAAACCACCCTCTAAGTTGAATCCTTCATACTTAGAAAATTCTAACCTTAATGCCTAGCTAAGACATGCAACACAAGCCTTAAATGGCACACACATTAGGCTAAGTCACCATTTCTAGCTCTATGTTAGGGCGGTGCATGATTTGATACTTGATTTTTATTTTATGGTGTAATATTTTTAGATTGGATGTTAGGGTGTATGTGCATAGACTAGATGATAGGACGATCTTAGTCTAATCATTATCTTCTGCAAGGAATTGTGCTTAAGGGGCGTTATAATAAAAATATAAATACTTTTGTTGTGCATGTTGCTTATACCCCTAAGCATGATCCAAATTTGGACATGTGGACTTGGTTACCCATGTGTGGTGTGTTAAGTCCAAATTATTCCTATAACTGCTTAGGTTGTGTGGTATGTTTAGCCAATCTCTATTTTGTAAGTTTAGTTAGATTTATCTTTCCCATTTTATTGAAATTTTTGCAATTAAGATTTGAAATGAATGTTCAGGGGGATGAAGGTGAATATTGGTCATAAGACCATGTCTTATGCACCATGTGAAGCCTTGGAGCAAACTACATCCCAACCAACCAAAAGGAAGAAAGAAGTGAAGAAAGGAAAGAAAGAAAGGAATGAAAGAAAGAAGAATGAAGACCCCATAACATGAATTCATTTTAATTATAATTACTCATTTGTAATCAGGGTTATATAAGAGTAGAGCTCAGCTACCCATATTTCTTTTTGGGTTTGTGAGGTGGATCCTGACCACATCGACCTCTTATTCTTTTGCGCTAGCTTTATAAAATTGTTTGATGTTTGTTTAGCTTGTGCATTAAGATGTCATGTTTTTCCTAGTTTCTTCATTGATTGATGAATGGCCTAGATGCGATTAGGCTCTTAAGAAAAAATAAATTCTCGATCCAATTAATAAACTCAAAATCAAATTTAATAAACTCATAACTTCACCTAAAGCCTAAAACATAAATCAAGATAATAAAAGATTTAGCAACCCCTTAGTTGGATATTGTATGTCTCACATCATGCATAAAATCATCTTGTTTCACTCTTACTAATGGAGGGCTTCCACCTTTGCCAGAGAACATGGCTTGACCTTTGAGAGCCATGTTGGAAACATACCTACTTCTTGTTGATTTTGGACCATAATCAATCTTCTCATGCATTAGGCATATGAAATCCTAAATCCTGTGTCAAATAAATTGTCCAAAAATTAAAATAAAATATAGCAAAATTTGCATTATGTTTAAGTCATTATTCATGCCCTACATGATCCAGTCTCTTAGGGATGTGTTTAAGGACTCAATCTTCTTCCTAAATAAATAATAGCTAACTATTTTGCAAAAGCATAAGACTTTCCTACATGTATTTAAAATCATAGGAGGAGTTAGTTGGCAGCCACCCCCAAGCGATTATAATTTCAATAGTCGGGTGGTTTATCCTCTCTTGTGGAGGTAAATCATATACCCATTTTAGCCTTAGATTTAGGTGATGCCTTGGCCCTCCCCAAAGCTCCCTAGATTTAGGTTCTAAGGTTAATGTTTTCCTTTGTGGGCTACAAGCATAAATCCTCACCTTTTAGGCATTTTCATGATCTTGTGTTGTGGAATTATAAGCCCTAGATTTCTAATAAAAATTCAACTCAAACATAATCCTCTTCAAATTTCAAAAATATAAAGCCCAACCATAAGATAGTTTGGGATGCTCGCTAGATTTCTTACCATCATGAGCATCCCCTACTTATCTTCCATTGGTTTCGATAAAAGCTCTCTCCTTTTGATCAATCCCACATGATCTTCCAAAAATTACCAATTTGTTGATAGTCCTATCTTTGAAATCTTTGGAGACAACGATCACTTACATTAATCGAGAGTATTCTTAAGGATTCTCATTCCTCAAGATGTAATTAACTATGAGGGCTTGCCTCTATAGGGAACTTAACAAACCCGATTTAAAATAAACCCTGGTTTATTTTTCCATATAAACCAAGAAAAGAATCTCTGGTACATTCGAAAACCCATCATCCTTAGGAGTCCTTATTAGGTGATTAGGTCTATTATAGGATGGTGACTTCTATCTCTCAAGATAGTTCATCATTCCTCAATGTCGTACTCAATCATCCTAATGAGAACATCTACGGATCTATGTGGTGTCCAATAAGCATATTTTTGTTTTCATTTACTCATAGATGAAAAAAAAAATTCACCACAATGTCCAAACTATATACCGATTATATTCAAATGTATGTAAGTTTATACACATGAACATAAGAAAGAATACTTTAAATCATGTGATCAATCAATTCAATCACTTCAAAAAATATGAATGCATGTCTTTCTTAATAGAAAAGGAGATTTTCATTCATTAGCTAAATGCACATATAAGTGTATACAAGTTTTAAGTGGATACTTGCCATTATTAAACCAGAGGAGTATAGGTAAAGACCTCCTTGGGGCAACTTAAAGCTTTGCATCTCTAGAATATCTAGAATAGATATACCCACTACTCTTAAATACACATGAATATACAAATAACTACAGGAAAGGAAAAATCATGCCAAAGTTGTATTTGATTTAATTGAATGAAGATTTTTATTCATTAGCTAAGTGCACATACAAGTGTATAAATGTTTTAAGAGGCTACTTCACTATTGTTAAACCAGGGGAGTGAGGTAAAGACCTCTTTGGGGCTACTTAAAGCCTTGCATCCCCGGAATGTCAGACTAGATATACCCACTACTCTTAAATACACATGAATGTATAAATAACTATAAGAATGAAAAAATCATGCAAAAGTTGTATTTGACTTAATTGAATTATTTATATTTATGTGAGCTAAAGTTATATCTAAGTTCCAACATAGAGATACATAGGAATGAATCCAAACAAATGTTATGTCCTTTTCAAATGAACTATACACTCATTAATATTCAAACTTCATGTAAATCCATATAGGATAAAGAAAGAGAACTCCATATCACATATTCAAAACCATAGGCACATGCAAGCTTATGAATATTTATAATTGTTCACTCCATATATTCTAATTGATTTATATGCTTTTGAAAATAATTGTTAGTTTAATAGTGATAATAGCCACACATATTCTTAATTTAAATCAACACATGCAAGCTCGACATAATGAAAATCATTTCACTTAATTAATTTTTTAAAAAGATGAATGCATGATTACAAATGGCATACAACATTTAACATGATTGAAAAGAAATAAAAGGACATAAGCACATAATTTCATTCAATCCAATTAATTTTTAAGGATAATCATACTAAATAAGATCATTTAAAATAAACCAAAGCTTCTTAATGTCATTTTTTTTATTAATTTTGATTTGATTTAAGAAATATGAGAAGAGGTTTGCTTATTCTAATCTTATTCCCCATATGTGAGTTAATTTGATTTAATGAAAATGAATTAAATTAATTCCATGGATTAATTAGGTTAAGGTATGAATCAAATCAATTAATTAAACCTTTACCTATGTTACCTTAAGATAATTAATCAAATGAATAAGAGCCAATGTAATAGGCAAATGAATTGAAAGGTAAATAGCAATGCTCTTATGAAATGAAAAGGGCCTAATTCAATTAGCTCACAACCATTGATTAATTAAGTTTAAGGAACTTACTTAATTACTTTTATGATTTCCTCACACATGTGAGCTAACCATAATTTCATTAAATCCCTTTAGGCTATTGAACACCTAAAGACCTATCCATGAATTAATTAGGTTTAGATCCATTTTAAAATTTAATTAAGATAATTAAGTAATTAATTAGTTAATTATTTTCTAATTAGTTTCTCTTGAAATGTAAAGGAACTAAGGGAAAAGGCCCCAATCACATTCCCTAAAATCCCTCACTGTTAATCAATGTCAAATGAGTCCAATTAATTAGGTGATTTATTGTTCACATGCTTAATTAACCCTTAATTAAATTAGGAAAATAATTAGGACTTAATCAATCAATTTCCCTAATTAATCATACAAAAAATTCCAAGAAAAATGGGGGAGGCAGAGGTCATCCTCCTAAGAAACCTCAGAAAATTTGAAACCAATTAGGTGATTAATTTAGGAGTAATTAGATTAATTAGATTTTCAATTAAACCTTAATTAAATCAAAATTACTATTCAAAATTAATTAAGAATAATTTTAATAGATTCCCCTCTGAAATACCTTTAAAATGATCTTTCATTTATATTTTTTAGATTTTTTTACAATTAGTTATAAATTGTGGAAGTTTCAGCCTTAGAAAGTAATTAAATAACCTAATTAAGCCTTAATCCTGCCGGCGTCACGTGGCACATTGATGTGGTGCACTTTTCACATGGCACTGCAAGATTGACTATTAAAGTTACCACGTCCATGACTAACTCGGATGGCGGCGGGATGTGCTTTCTCTGAGCCATCTAATCTTAGATCATTGCTAAGGAAGGATGAAACAGTGAATCTAGCATGATTTGATCAGAACTGTTCATTCCAATCAAGCAGAACAGATGGCCTGTGATCTCTCTTTCTACGAGTGATGAACGATGGAGCCCGTCCGCTATGGATCGCTCTATTCGAGCTCACCCTAGCTCAGATTCACTCCAAAATCAACCCACACCTTCACTCAAGGGATCGAAAAGAATCCAACAGTTAGGAAGGGCTCACATGCGAATTTTATTTAAAAAGCTCCACAAAAAATTTCCTATTTCTACAATTTTGAGAAATTACCTCGTTGGAGATCAAGACTGGTGGTGGGATCGATGTAGCAAGCTTCGTCTAGTGGATTCAAGGCCTTGTTGAGCAACAATTGGATTGGTTCCACCCGAATTGCTCGAAAGGACAAGGATCGAGCTTTGGAGCTTCGATATTGATTGAAGTCCGTCCTCCGATTGATTTGAAGCTCGAGAAATGGCTTAGGTAGCATCAACAAGGTATGTGGAAGGTGTGTGCAAGAGGAATTGAAGTTTGGTTGAGGGAGGAATAAGTTTAGATCATGATTGAGCTCCCCAATTTTGACTGCACATGGGAAGAGAAAATCTGAAGTGGGGAGGCCTTAGGGAAGCTCTAAGGAGTGCTAGGTCATTTCCTTGCACTCTTGGGAGCTCAGATGAATCAAATGCATCTGAAATCCAGTTTGAATTGAGGGGGTATATCCCTCAATTTGTTAAGGTGAATGTACATAATTATCTCCCATGTTATCACCATGGCAGAGTGTGCCATCATGTCCACATGTCTTGGTTTGGTTGGAGGAGTGCTTGGGAGGTGGCTCAAGGTTTAATTTGGGCTAATCTCCTTGCTTGGATCCAAGGGGTACTTGGTTTGTAAGAGAGGTGAGTTAGCTCACCTCCTTTTTGTCCATGGCAAGTCCTAGCTCTTTTAGGGTGGGTTAGGAGGTTATGTCAGACCTCAAATGGGGTGAGTGAGGGCTATCAAGTGATGGGAGAGTGGACTTTGCCATTTATGGCTGGAATCATATGTAAAGAAGGCTTGACCAATGAACAATGGCTTGGATTATACCCACTTAGCTTTTGGGCTGACTTTAGGCTGACCCAAGATAGGTTTGGGTTGGGTTTGATTAGCCCTCAATAGGTCTTGGGTTGGTTTTATGGGTTTTGGCTCAATTTGGTTATATGGGTTCAATTTGGGTCATGTTGGGTTAGGTTGATTAATTGGTCAAATTGGGTCAAACCAAGGCTTAGGTTAGGTTCGAATAATGATTTGAAGAGTTTTAGTTCAAGTGGTTTCAATCAATTTGGCCTAGGTTTGATTTTGGCTCATTTGGATTCATATAGGTCAAATGGGCTAAGTTGATCAATTTGCCCAAATTGGCCAAATTAGCTTAGGTTGGGTGTTGGTTCAAGTATAATTGATTAATTAAAAATGATTTTAGGCTCTAGTTTGAATCAATTTGGATTTAATTTGGATTTTGGCCAATTTGACCTTTTAGGTCAATTTGGTTGGTCAATTGTGGGTCCAATTGATCAAATTGGAGCTTTGGACAAGTTCAACAATGAATTTGGAATGAACTTTTATCATTGGCTTCAATTAATTTGGGTTAGATCATGATTTAACCCATTTTGGTCTTTTAGGTCAATTTGGGTCAACATAGGTCAAATGGCCAATTGGGTTTGGTTCAGCTCAATCGATGATCAAGTCATGTTCAAACATTGATTATGGGTTGATGTGAATAAATGGTTTCAACTAATTTGATGTAGGATGAGTTTTGACTAGTTTAGGTTTTATATGGGCTAAGGGTTGACTTGGTTTGACCAAATTAAAGGTAATTGATCATCCTAGGGTGATTGTTGATCATGATATAAGGCTTGGATGGGCTTGGTTCAATCCAATTTGGGTTGGATTAGAATTTAGCTCAAAAAAGATCTTTAGGCCACTTTGGGTCAAGTAGACCTAAATGGGTCAATTGGCTTGGTTTTGGCTTGATTCAAGTTCAGTTGAACTCATATATGAGCCTATGATTGAAATATAAATTCAACGATAATCAATTTGGAGTCCAATAGACTTGAGCTCATTTGAAGTCTTCAAGTTAAAAAAGGCTAACTTGGGCTGGACTTGGCTTGACTTGAGTTTGGTTTGATGATTGTATGTCATATTTTGATAGATGATTGAAGGAATGATTGATTCAAGATAAAATTCGTTAATTTTGGCTTGATTTGGATAAGGTTTGGTTAAGTCCAAGGAAATGGCTTAAAAGGCTTGAATTGGGTTTTGATTTGATTTTGGGTTTGATTTTGGCTATTTTAATTTATATTTCATTTATATTTGGGAATATAAATGAAGATATAAATGATTCATGAGAAAATCACTTGAGTTTGCAGTGATTTGGAAGAAAATTTGACTAAGCTCATGTGGATAGGTCAAAAGTGCTTAGAAAGAAATTGATTTTGTTTGATTTAATTTTGGTCATTGGAATGTAGGCTTCATTTATATTTGTGAATATAAATGAATATATAATTGATTTATAAAAAAATCAATTCATTTGGGTTGAGGTTTGGTTAAGCTCATGGAGGTGGGTCCATATGGCTTAAGAAAGGTCTTGGTTTGACTTGGATTTAGTTTGGTTTAGTTTTGGTCATTTGGGTTTATATTTCATTTATATTTGTGAATATAAATGAAGATAAAAATTATTCATGAAGGGATCAATCAAATTTGGGCTGAATTGGGAGGAGATTTGGTTAAGTCTATGGAATTCAATCATAAAGTTTATGAAGAATTTTTGGACTTGAATTTGACCATGGGATTGAATCATTTGAAGTTGGGTTTGAATTGGAATTTGATAGTTTAATTGAAGGATTGAATTGACATTTGAGAAAATCTAGTGAATTGAGAATGTTTTGAATTTGGTTAAGGCTAAGTCCATAAGATGAAATAAAAAGAGCTTAGGAAGGATTTTGAATTTGAGTTTGGTCATGGATTTCAATCAAATGTTTTAAAATTTAGATTTGGAGTTTGAATTGAGATTTTAGGTTTAGTTTGAGATCTGAATTTGGGATTGAATTTGAAAAGTCGCACATCGATTAGATTTAGGTCATAGGGTAGATGATTCCTTAAGTCTTAAGGTATGACTTAATCCTATGATTAACCCTTCTAAGTCTCTAGGCTTAGATTAAGTGTCCACCTAATCACTAGAAGTGTATTGTGATTATGGAGCTTTTAGTGTTTATAAGAGTCCTAGATCTATGTTGAGGAGGTTGAAGACACATCTAAAAGTGAGGTCAACAAAACTTAGTTTGAAGAGGACTCAAAAATACAATGAATATGATTTGAATAAAATTTACCCATGATAGATACAATAAAGTGTTATCTAATAGCTTTGATATAATAGACTACAAGGTTGATATGATATAGTCCAATTACAATAGATATAGTATGATAATCATAACAAAATATTATGTAATTCAAAAGCTATAATACTATACATTTCAAGTCAAGAGCTACAACAAGCAACCATAACACTAGAGTAAAAGTCAAAAACTATAATATAATAAATCTAATTGTAAATATCAATACACAAATAAGTAATTATAAAAGACATAAATAATTTACATTAGATTCATTAAATAATAGATAAATAATCATTTTCAAAGGGATATTTCTATATTTTGTGAAATAATCATTGTGTATAACTTACAAAAAAAATTCTTTAAAATAAAATAGATTATCTATTATATCACATACGCTTCATTGTGTTCATAATAATGAGGCATAAAGCACTTAGTTAATCATAAGTAAGGTATTGCTTTAAATTTTTATTAAAAATTTTAAAGGGTTATCTTATAATAGACTTAAAAATCTCATTTGTATTGGACATCGTCCAATTCTATAAAAATTTAAATAAAAAATTTTATGTTTATTATGAAATACCCATGACATTTTAATAATATAAAAAAACACTTACACAATAAACTTTTGTAAATAAAGTTAGTGCTAGAGTGTAATTTAGATTAGAGTCATACAATATTGTGGCCTTTGTAGGTGATGAGATCTTTTATATTATTTAATGAATTTTATTATAATTAATTAGAAGAATATATGGGTTATGTATGAGTCCATGACTTTTAGAACTTTTTGTCTTCTCTAATGACATACATAAAAGGCTTCTTTAAACACTTGGATGAATCTTTTCTCTTTAGCTTATTATATGTAGAGATTATTGCTCTAACTGATCAAATAATTTATTCAACATAATGATGTTTGATCTATAGATTTTTGAGTGCTGTTAAATTTACCCCATCATTAAAAAGCATAATAATTTTACATATTATAAAAAATAAAATAATATTAAAGTAAGTGTACTTATGTTTTTAATAAATAAAAGAGTTATCACCTAACTATCTAGCCACACCATATGGCTACTTTACTGTTATAAATGCATTATGTTTTCATTATCCACTTTTATATCCTTGTCTTTAGTTCTTTATTATCATAATATCTTAGACTTAAAAGTACATAATTGTTTCTCATTGATCATGAGATGTGATTATAGTGTAAGGATATGTGGATTTCTACCTCTTCTTTGATTGATATGTGAAATCCTTAATTTACTTTTTTGATTCTTTCTAAGAGCTATTAATTTAGCCTCACTTTTATATATAATTACAAGAGATAACCTGACATATCCTACAGTTCCTTCACTTTATAAATATATATAATAACAAGAAATTAGTTGACAACATCTATCTCCTCCTTATCTTTCCCCATCTTTTACTCCTTTTCCATCTCATCCCAACCTCAACAAAATGTATAGTTAAGTTAGCAGCAAATTCCTCCTTCCTCTCCTCCTTTCTTTCCTTCTTCTTTATATGCACAAAATTCTTAAACAAACATTTGGTCAATACATCTATTTTTTTTTTTTGCTTTATCCTTATTTGATTATTCTCCATTAATCTATAATGAGTGCTTCTTAACTTCTTTACAGTAATAAATAGCTATTTAAACCTTTTGAAAGAAGTTGTGGATTGACTTGCATGGGATTTTGCTTTAGTTTTCTCTTTTACTTTATTCTGAAAAATGGGGATGCTCACTTTCTTCTTAATAGAGCCAACTATGACATACTAAATAGGAATATATATAGCAGGTATATATAAAGTCTTCCTTATTATCTCTATGTATTAATAAGAATGAACTATCATATATAAAAATAAGGTAAAGAAATCTTATAAGTTTATTTACAATAATGATCTCTCTCATAAAACATTACTTAACACTTACATCTCCATGTATTAGCATCGTAAAAAAACTTTTTAAGTTAACTAATTGTCTCTCTTCTAGCATAATATCCTTAATAATATCTACTTAAGAAACTTTATACATCTTATCTATAGGATGGATTCATAAAACTAATATTATAATATTGTTACACACCTTATATAATGTATTTCGTTAGGGTATTCTTTTTTAAGGCAATGGCCTTATGATGCATTACTTCCCTCTTCAACTCTCTAAATATCCTCTCACATGATAGCCTAGTTTATGAGTATAAAAAAAAGGTCTCATTTTCAATAAATCTAAGCATCTTAGAAAACATATATTGTATTTATCATGATTGGAGAGGATACTATTTGATAAAAAATATAGACTAAACCTTCAAACATCATCCTTGTTAGTAAACACCTGAAATGCTCTCTCTAAGTATAAGTGCTTGAAGTTTTTGTCTTCACTTAGGTATTTATCAAATAATTCACTTCTCTTGATCATTCTATTGAATTTCTCTTCAAGTAAGAAGTCTTTAAACTCCACCTTAATGATTATAGTGGCCATATTCATTAATGTCAAATATCATATCTTGCCTCTAGTAATAAATATAATAGAGTTGCCCTCGCCTTCATCATCATTATTTATCTTAAGCAATAGCTATTGAATTAGGGCTCTGGAGAATTGGAGTTCAAGGTATTTAAAAAATGGGCTAAAGGGATATCTCTTCGCTTGAAAAGTGAAGTTGGTATCTGTAAACTTTGTAACTGCTTTCTCCATCAAGCATCTAGCCTTGTACTTTAACAATTTAATACCACTTTATATGTATAATCATAATAAAAATTTGCATGCATTGCAAAATAACTCAAGTAAGTTAATTCTTAAAAACATAATTAGGGAAAAAATAAAAGGAATCATCTTTGAATCACGATTGAATTATCTTTGAGCTATGATTGAATTATCTTTGAACTATCTCTAAATCATGATTCAAAGATTGTTAAAGGTGATTCAAAGATAGTTCATTTATGGCATGAACATGGTTTGAAATGGTTTGAAAATGCTTCAATAATAGTTCAATTATGATTCAAAGATAATCCAATCATGATTCATTAATTGTATGATGATAGTTCGTGAATGATTTAATATGATTATAATAAGCTCATATTACGTACTATGGTGTTTAAATTTTGTATTTAGAGTGCTAACAATATTTTGATATCTAAATAATGAAATGTATAACATTCTAATCTTGAACAAATGATAAATGGAGACTGTCATCATAAAACTTTAGTATTTAATATTAAAAAAAGTATTAATAAAGTTAATGGTAAGGAACTCCAATAATCCATAGAGATATTTTAAATAAAAAAATATACATTTTTTTTTTAATTACATACATTTAATTTCATGTATTATCTAGCACCCATATCAATTTTTTTTTAATATGAGGCCTTCCTTATTTCTTGATTAGGTAGGAGAGCCAAACATATTAAAAATAGACATCTTTAAACACAATAATATTAATTGTTATAATAAGATTAATAATACCAATCTTCTTATCTAATTTCTAACATCCAAGTATCAACCAATCAATTTGATGTCATGAAAGCTCATCAGTTAAATTATAAATTTTTATCTTTGAATAAATTTTAAAAAAGATATATAAAAAAATGTTAATTTAATAAATAATAATATTTTAAATGTTATGTATGAAATTGTCCCAAATTTTTTAATGAGAGCATTATGGCATGACATGTGTTGCGTGCTAGAAAACCAGTTGTAGTAGAATAAAAGTTTACGCCTTAGCCTTGTTGTGAAATCTAGCACACACATAGATATTTGAAGAGAGAACAAGAAATTCTAGGATTTTTATGTGAAAATACCCCGAAAAGAGGAAAAAAAATAATGGGGCCTAGCCCAATAAAATGTTCCACTATATCTCTATTTTGGAGTATAAAATTTAAGTTTTCCCAATAACGGGATTACATAGTTGTATGTAAGAAATCCTTATGACAAAAATCCCAGAATTAGGTGACAACAGCTATGCAATGGTAGTTTAGTAATAGTTGGTGGCAAAATAGTGAATGATGTCGGTGACCGCAACGCGGCAGTGGTAGCGTGGCGGTGACCGTGGATCTGCCGTGACCAACAATAATGGCGACAGTGGTTGGTGACCAATGATCTGGCCGGGACCGACAACGACGATGACCGGTGGTGGTGGCGGAGCGGTGATCAACGATAAGGGTCGACGCTATGGTCGATGCTGGTCGGCGAGTTACCAACAACAGTGACGGCGGAGACCGAAGTGGTGGCCCGCGGTCGAGCAGGAAGACCATGGTGGCCGGCGAAGTGGTTGATGCGCTGACCAATGATGGTGTGACGACGCGGCAAGGACCGAAGTGGTGACCAATGCGGTCAATGGCGGTGATTGGAGGTGGTTGGTGGCGATGGCGATGACCGATAGCGGTGGTCGGTGACCATCGATTGGTGGCACTATTGGAGGATCTTCAAGTCTCGGAGCTCTCTCTTCTCTTTAGCTTGGGCTCCCCTCATGTGAAGAATGAAGAGCTATTATAGATTAGAGGAATGCCACTTTTGTAAATACGTACAAAATCCAACCCACTCTATCGGACAGCTCAAAATGATTCCTTTGATCATCTGATGTATTTTAAATATTTAAATGCTCAAATGAAGTCAGAATTAGGAGATCTTGGGCTTGTTAGATCTAGCTCGTCAAGACACTCGATTTGATTATAAACACTCCTTATTTAGAGCCGACTAATATTGCAAAGTTTTCAATTATATTTTAAGCACTTGATCTAGGTTAGTCTTGACTTAGAATCAAATTGCTTTCGATATCAAGATTCATGCTTCGACTAGTAAAATTTTTAGTGTCATATCAGTTGCCCCCTAATTTTTGGATGACATTATCTCTATCATCCAAAAATATATGCTAAATAATTAAAAATAATAAATTCTTCAATGAAATTTGCTGGTTCATTAACCTTTGCGTTAGATACAGTTTGAGAGAATAGATTTTTTTGGGTGCACAAGACTATGATCATGGAAGCGTGCGGTGAGGTGCGTGTATAACAGAATAAGCCCACTGAGTGCTTATGGGACTTGATGCGCACTCAGGGTATGATAGTGCAGTGTCACACCAATGATGAGCCAAAATTTTGGTTTTTCCATTTTTTTTGGTTTTGTCAATTTTCTTCAGTTTTTTTCGATTTTCTTCAGTTTTTTTAATTTATTCCCTTTTTACCCCTATAGTGGATCTATAAAAACCAACCTGGGGTCAAGTAAGGAGACACAATTTTCTCCCATATGCTCTAGTATTCTTCTGCGTTGGATGAGAAATTATCTAGTAGAAGTTTAAGGGCTTAGGGTAATATTTTTTTTCCTTTGTCAGTGATGCTTTGACCTTCTTCTGAAAAGAAGGTCATTTGCTTTGCTAATAAGACATGTAGTTCATACGATGAGGCTTCAATTTTCCCTCGAAGAGGTGTCAACTGTCCTTGTCGGACCGACAGAGTTTGGAGGCGATCAAGGCCTGTAGTTTATACGGCGAGGCTCTAATTTTCCCTCGGGAGAGGCATCAACTGTCCTTGTTGGACCACTGGGTTTGGAGGCGATCAAGGCCTGTAATTCATATGACGAGGCTATAGTTTTCCCTCGAGAGAGGTGTCAACTGTCCTTGTCGGACATACCGAGTTTGGAGGCGATCAAGTCCCGTAGTTCATACGACGAGGTTTCGGTTTTCCCTCAAGAGAGGTGTCAACTGTCCTTGTCAGACTGACTGGGTTTAGAGGCGATCAAGGTTTGTATTTTCTATCTTTTTCTTGTAGGAAATTGTATTTCTTGAAACTCTAATGGATGGTTCAACAGTTGACAACTACCAAGGGGCTGGGAAGCATCAATTATGAACCATCCCTAAAAAAACTCAGAAAATCTGGCAAGTAATTTCAGAGTATAATTAGGGAGAAATAGCTTTTTTATGGTCTTATATGTATGCGTATATTTTTCATCAGATCATAGGCAAAAAATTTTATCTAAAATTATCTGTGAGCAACAAAGTTAGGAAAAGATATGCTCAAGTATTGGTGTGAGTGAGTTGCTTCACACAGTTCTTTGACTTTTGTCTTTCTCTCCTTATTTTTGTTTCATATTTATTATGTACTTTCGCAGGATGATGGCCTGAAGAAAACCAATAGCGTGATAGCTATAGATGATATATCATCCACTATCATAGTTGACAGTTTAATGGTGCTTTGTGTAAAATTTCATTTTCCAAATGAGTTGATGGCTCTTGTTGCCAAAAAGTCTGATCAGACACGTTCTCTTTCGCAATGATAGTTTACTATTTTTGAGATGATTCTTCGTGCGGGATTGTGATTCCCTTTGGCTCCTAAATTGATTGAGATTTTTAAAATATGCAGTGTAGCTTTGTCACAATTTTTATTTCAAGCTTTAGTGATTATCGTTGGTTTGACTGTCTTCTTTAGAGAGTGTGGTGTGACTTTGAACATCAAGTACTTATGTCGAATGTGTAGGTTCACATGTGATGCTCAGGGACATGTTTCATATAAAGGTATAAAGATTTTAATAAAATTTTCAGCATAAGATCCATCTAGAAGTTGGTTTAATGGGTTCTTTTTTATGAAAAATGAGTGGGGCCTCCCTGAGAGATGGGGAAGATTGAATGACCTTCCATCTACTGATTGAAAATAATGAAATCTTAACAACTCTCAGTATTCCTGATGTAGGAAGCTTGTAGCATGAGTTACATCACGTTGGCAAGTATATAATTGAAGATAAAATATTCAAGGTTAGCCTTTCCATTCAGGCAAGGAGATCTCATGCTCTTCTACTGAAGAAATTAAGTAATAAAAAGTCTCCTCATATTCACAGGATTCTTTCAAGAAGCCCATTACGAAATCATGGTGACAACAATGCTTCTTCTTTAAAGAAAAAGAAGACATGTGCCGAAGTAACTATATCAAATATTTGTGGAGAAGATGTTCTCCCCCAGTTGGCCTCTAAGAGTTTAGTTATCTCAACTCATAATGGGGGGATTCCTTTCTTGAAGCTACATATTTCTGAAGAGGTGTTAAAGCATGTATGCACTGGACATCAATGAGTAGACGAATTAGCACATTATCTTCTCTTTCTCTTTCTTTTCTTCTTTCCTTTTTTCTTCGTGTAATATTTATGATTTTTTTATTGTAAGTAACCCAAACATTAGGGCTTATGGATCATTTGGGTGTCACTCTAGTAAGTGGAATATTTAATTTGTGATGGTAAAATACTTGTAAGGCTAGTACGAGCGAAAGATGAGTGCTAAGGCCAAAGAAGTGGTAGCTCTAGAGGATCAACTAATTGGGTGTTGAACTGAGCTAGCGAACATGTCAACTTCTCTTTATCTCTAGCATCAGGAGGTGGAGCATACTTGTGATGAGCTGATTGAGGTGAGGGCAGAGACTCGCTAGAAAGAGAAAGGACTCAATGCATTTGCAACGAAGAAGAAGGCTATTGAATTGGAGAAGAAAGTGTTACAGGACCGTCTTTCTGAGGGGCTTATTATGTCAGAAGTGGAAGCAAATGAAGTCTCCTTGAAGGTAGTGGAAGACTTTAAGAACTCCCTAGCTTATCGCAATGCTATCAACGATCATATCTAAGAAGCTCGTAATCATATTCTTGATGTTGAAGTGAAGGACTTGGAGTGCCAATGTTTGGAGGAAGGCTTCATTTGAGGATTCCTAAAAGGAATTTGCTTAGTACATCACAAAACTAGGGCTAGTATTGAGAATCTATCTCCGAGCCAAGTATTTGAAGACCCTTCGCCAGATTCAGGAGATGAAGGGGTTAAGAGTGAGTTTAAGGGAGCATCTTCCAGCGGTGAGGAGGATGTTGATATCAAGTAGTATCACTTGAGGATGCATTTCTTCCCCTTTTATCTATGTATTATTATTTATTTTTTATTATTATTTTGTTGTATCTAGAATTTTGATTATTTCTTATATCATCATGTTAGTGCTATCAATGACATTAGTAAACTAAAAATTTTGGGTGATTTGCTTTTATTTTATTTTGACCTATCCGAGGTGATTGGATAGAATATTATTCGACGACACTAACATGTACGAAAGAGGTCGTGGGAAGTCTACCAAACACTTTTTGACCTATCCTAGGTATTAGTCAGAATATTATTTGACGCCTTACCTGTATGGAAGAGGCCATGGAATGTCCACCAAGGACTTTTTGACCTATCCTAGGTATTAGTCAAATTGTTACTTGACTTCTTACTTGTATGGAAGCGGTTTGACCAAATCCCCTTGGGATTGATCATGCCCCGACTGAGACACAACGTGAGTTATGCATTCCTCAAATGAGAGGATTAAATGAAGGAGATTGTTTATATGCAATAAGCTTGAAAGAAAAAACTATAAACTCATTACTTTGATAAGGTCGGTGATATAATATTATCATAAGATAACTTAACAAAGATATGAGTTGAAGAGGAAATGATGAATGAGGCAAAATAAAAGTTATAATATTTATGCAGTAAGAAGCACTGATAATACTTCCAAAGATTCTTCATGTTCCAAGTTCAAGGAAAGATTTTTCCCTTTAGATCCTTAAGCTTAAATATTCCTGGCTTGACCATAGTTGTAACCACATATGGGTCATCCCAAAGAGGTGAGAGCTTATTACTTTGAGGGCCTTTGCCAGCAGCTTCAAGACTTAGCAGGACCAAGTCACCGACAGAGAGGGGATGGGGTTTCACTCTTCTGTTGAAGTGACAAGCTAATATTTGGTGGTAGGAAGCAATTCGAAGTAGGGCCATGTCACAAGTTTTGGGGAGTAGGTCCAAGTTATTTGGGGAGTAGGTCCAAGTTCTGTCGGAGTTTTTCTTCATTACGATTATGATTGAATGATTGGACTCTTGGACTTGAAATCTCAATATCTACTGGTATAATAGCTTCTATGTCGAAACATAAATTATATGGTGTCTTACCAGTCAGAGTTCATGATATAGTGCAGTAACCCCAAAGAATATTAGAGAGCTCCTCAACCCATTGCCCCCCAGCCTTCTCAAGGCATGTTTTTAACCCTTTGAGTATAGTCCTCTTGGTAGCTTCAGTCTGTCCATTAGTTTGAGGATGAGCTACAGCCATATGTAGCAGCTGAATGTAAAGATCTTAACAAAAAGATGTAAAGACTTTTCTAATAAATTAGTTTTTATTGTCGGTAATGATTTTTACAAGAAGACCGAATTGACATATTATATTTTTCTAAATAAATTGTTTAGCATTTGCCTCTGTGATTTTAATGAGTGGTTTAGCCTCCATCCATTTAGTGAAATAGTTGACAGCTAAAATGATAAACTTTTGTTGCGCTAACACTTGAAAAGGTTTCTTGATATCAATTCCCCATTGAGCAAAAGGCCACAAGCATTGAAGGGATGAGAGCTCTATATGTGGTGTATAAGAGAGGTTAGAGTGCAACTGATAACTCACATATTTTTTTGTGAAATCCAAGGCATCTTGCCTCATCGTTGGCTAATAAAACTCTTACCTCATAATTTTAAGGGCTAGCGCCCTTCTTCTTGGGCGTTCTCCACATATCCGAGAGTGAACCTCTCTTAATGCATAATCAGCATCTGATGGTGAGAGGCATTTAAGATATGGACCAGAAAAAGCTCATTTATATAGTTTACCTCCGATAATAATAAAGTTTGCAGCAATTGGGTCTTCAAGAAGGGTCCCTTCTTGTAGAAAGGATAGGATGAGGTCCATCCACGAAAGTTCCTTCATCTCATTAATTGCTTGTATTACCTATGACCCTTGGATACTGGAAAATATATTTCCTCAACACACCTTCTCTTAAATAGATCTCTAGTAGCAGAGATAGTGACCTTAGCAAGAGCATCAGCTCGAGTGTTCTTCTCTCGAAGTATGTGAATAATTTGATGTGTCTTGATATGGGCAAGAAATGACCTCACCAAGCTGAAGTATTGTGCTAGCTAGGGATTATGAGCATTAAAGTCTCCCTCAACCTGGGAGGCGATAAGCTGAGAGTTAGTGTGGATCATTAAGTTTTGAGCTTCATAATTGATGACAAGTCTCCACCCTACAATGAGAGTCTCATATTCAGTCATATTATTAATTGCAGGAAATTTTAGGCGAAGTCCATACTTTAAGGTATCCTGTTGGGGGGAAATAAGTAATATTTCTGCTCTGACATCAATGTTTTCTGAAGCTCCATCAATATAGAGGGTCCATTGAGGAGATGAAAGGGGTATAATAGATAGCTCATTTGGAGTAGGGATGGTGCACTCACTATAAAGTCTGCGAGTACTTGAGACTTTATGTCTAGCCTAGGTAGAAAATGAATATCAAACTCTCCCAATTTTATGGACCATTTGATCAACCTTCCAGATGCCTCTAGTTTCTGTAGAATGACCCTCAATGGTAAATGGGTATAAACACCGATGGTATGAGCTTAGAAGTATAGACGTAATTTCTACGCTGAGAAAACTAAAGCCAAAGCCATCTTATCTGCTAGTGGATAACGACTTTCTATATTAGAGAAAATTTTGCTAACATAATAAATTGGTCATTGTTCGCATTTTTCTCTCGCACTAAAATTGAGCTTATTGTGTGGGAAGAGACTGCGATATATAAGTATAACATCTCTCCTTGGATAAGCTTGGATAGTAAGGGTGGAGATGTTAAATATTCTCTTAGTTGCTTAAAAGCAGCTTGACATTCATCAGTCCACTAAGAATTATTAATTTTAGCTCCCTTTAATATTTTAAAGAATGACAAGTATTTATCTCCAGAATGAGCTAAGAAGCGGGATAAGGCAGTAATTCTTCCATTCAAGCATTGAACTTCCTTGATATTCTTTGGAGGAGCCATATCTCTGAGCGCTTTGATTTTCTCGGGATTAGCTTCAATCCCGTGGTGGGTGACCATGAACCCAAGAAATTTTTCTAACGTAACCCCAAAAGCACACGTAGTTGGGTTAAATTGTATGTTATAACGTCAAAGAATGTTAAAGCATATTTTTAAATCAAAAATATGTTGTGATTATTTCAAGTTTTCACTAATATGTCATCCACATATACTTTCATTGTGTGGCCTAAGAGGTCTTTAAAAATCTTATTCATAAGGCGTTGATAGGTAGCACCAACATTTTTTAACCCGAACGACATAACTTGGTAACAATATAAACCTTTATATGTTTGAAAAGATGTGACTTCTTCATCCACCGAGTACATTTTTATTTGGTTGTAACTTGAGTAAGCATCTAAAAAATTGAGCATTTGATGCCCAAACGTAGCATCAACCAATTGATCAATTCGGGGGAGGAGAAAACTATCTTTCAGGCAAGCTTTGTTGAGATCAGTGTAATCAATACACATTTTTTAAGTTCCATTTGTTTTATTAACCATGACAACATTTACTAGCCATGTAGGGTAATATACTTATTGTATGAATCCTATTTCTAAGAGCTTGTTAACTTTTGTTCAATAGCTTGGAGGCGATCAGGTGCAAAATTTTGCTTCTTTTGGATGATTGGTTTGAATGTTGGATCAATCTTGAGGGAGTGCATGATCATATCAGGGTCGACCCTAGGCATATCTGTTGGACTCCAAGCAAAGATGTCTTGATTTTTACGTAAGAAGTTTATGTATTTTACTCTCTATCTGAGAGCAGAGATCTGACTTGCACTGTTCGTAAAGATTGGTCATCTGATAATGAAACAGGGAGTAAGTCTTCTATAGGTGAAGTCCTCTGGGATACTTCTTCATCTCAAAAATTAAAATTCTTGATGTTGAAGGTCACCGAAGGGTGTAGTTGAGCTTGTCTGAGGTAACATGATTATACTATTTGTTAATTTCCATAGACCACCTCAACCCCAACGAGGGTTAGAAATTTTATCTTAAGATTAGATACCGAAGTGATAACACCAAAGATTGATTGGAGGGGCCTTTCGAAGATAGCATTGTATGCTGAATCTGACTTGACCACCATGAATTGAATTGAATGAGTCACTTGTCGAGAAATTTCTCTAAGGATAATAGGAAGGGTGATTGCCCCCTCCACTAGCACAGAATAATTATCAAACCCATATAATGGTCTTGCAGCGGGATGGAGCTTTTCCCTAAACATGCCCATGCTAAAAAATGTGGAGTAAAATAAAACATCGATAGAACTCTCGTTATCAATCAAAATTCTTTTAACATTATAACATGGGTCATCGATCCCCGCACTAATGATAAGTGGATCTTGATGCAGAACTTAGACTCCTTCTAAGTCTGAGTCATTAAAAGTATTGGAATGATCAATACGAGATTTCTTTAACTCTGGCTCTTCTGAGGTGGCAATGAGGACTTGATTAGATAGTAGTAGTCCTCTTATGATTGTTTCAATTTCTCCAACTATCTGACGACTATTTTGTTGTTTCTGTGATTATTGTCCTGGTTGCCCCCTAGTTGGAGTTATGTTTGTTTGAGATGATTGATTCTGCATAAATCGACGTAGATATCCTCGTTGAATGAACCTCTCAATCTCTTCTTTGAGTTATTTACACGCCTCAGTAGTATGTTCACGACTTTGATGGAAGTGATAATATTTCTTTTGATTTCCTGAATTTGGTTTCAGTAGATGTGGCCACTTAATGGTCTCTTCATCTCGAATGGCCATCAAGATGTTAACACGAGATGTGTTCTGTGGTGTGTATTTCTTTTCTGGTCGTGGTTCACATCGTTGATGTGAGGGTCGTGGAGGGAGATCACGACTACCTTGTTGCTTCTTTTGATGTGATTGTCAATCTATGTTCTCTGGGGCACTCTTACTTTTTTCTGTGGATTGTTCAAATTATTTACAATGGACATTAATAGCCTCGTTAGCAAAAATTTGCACTTCCACACGTTGAACCAAGTCGATATATGAGTGATTAGGACAGTAGGGCTCAAGACGAGCCCCAAGGAAAACTCCTCTTAATAATTCCTACTACCTGTGTATTTGAGCCTCAAGGAGAACTTTTGGAAGTACTCCTTAAGTGATTCACCCTCATTTTGATGAATGCCTAAGAGATGAAAGGAATCTTTAATGATCCTCCAGTTTGCAATGAATTGTTCTACAAAAATCTTTGCAAGTTCATCAAAGGTATGGATGGATCTCTTTGGAAGGTAGTAGAACCAAGTGCGAGCTTGACCCTTGAGGGTGACTGGAATGACCTGACAAAGTAATGTGTCAGGAGCTCGTTGGATATGCATGATGGTTCTGTAATGGTTAATGTATTCATATGGGTCAGTTGCCCCATCATAAAAGTCGATGCTCGAAAGTTTGAAACCTACGGGAATATGATGTTGAAGAATAGTTTCAGCCAAAGATGAAGACTCCTGATAGCCGCGATGAGAGGGAAGATGATTTCCATTTTTAAAGTGAAATTCTTCTCACACTAAGCGTTGTAATTCCACACGTATAACATGACGGGTGGAATCAATTGGACGAGAACGTGCCAAGCTACCAACAATAATTGGTGTGGTAGCAATTAGTTGAGATGCAAGTGATGAATGAGTAGAACTAGCGGTTGTTAAGATCATGGTCCAAAGCGAGGAAACCGATGGTGAGAAGGTCTAGATTTTGACCTCCCAACGCTAACGATCTTGGGGAGATGCATTTGCCACAGTAGTGATTGTCGTGTTTATCATAAAAGTTGAATTATCTCATTTTTAGACTCTTCCATTCGGCGAACACGATCTTCTAGAGAGGTTCCTGTCATGCCTATCACGGGGAAGTGAGGTAGAAGCTTGACGTCTTTGGTTCAAGGATTGGTGAGTGATTGGAGTGAGCGGAGGCTCCGTTGTTGCGAGTATTGCACTGGTCATAATGCAAATGTTCATAGATATTGCGATTGTGGAGTTTGATTCCCGCAGACGACGCCAAACTGTTGTGTGCTAAAAACCGTTGCGGTAGAATAAAAGTTTACATCTTAGCATTGTTGTGAAATCTAGTACACACATAGATATTTAAAGAGAGAATAAGAAACTCCAGGATTTTTACGTGAAAAAATCCCGAAAAAAGAGAAAAAATGACGGGGCCTAATCCAGTAAAATGTTATACTATATATCTGTTTTGAAGTACAAAATTTATGTTTTTCCGATAACGGGAATACAGAGTTGTATGTGAGAAAGTCTAATAATGAAAATCTCAAAATCAGGTGACAACAAATCGCAGGTAGTTTGGCGCGAAAGCTTGTCGCGACAAATATGAATGATGATGGGTGATGATTTGAATCGCGGGGTAGGTGGTGACCGGTATGCTGCGGTGACCAACAATAGTGGTACGGTCGAGTAACCGATGACCGGCGATGTTGGTCACCGATGACGGCGGGTGGCGATGACCAGCGGTGGTCAACGGCGGTGGTGACGCAGCGCTGGTACGGCGAGGAGGATCAATGGTGGTCGACGCGAGGTGGTGATGGCGGTGATAACGCGGGACACGGCGAGACGCAGTGGTGGCCGACGCAGCGGGTATGACGGTGGTGGCCGCGGCGTGGTGGTAGGCTCGATACGCGGGTCGCGATCGGATCGGTGGCACGATTGGAGGATCTTCAAGTCTTAGACCTCTCTCTTCTGTTTAGCTTGGGCTCCCCTCGTATGGAGAATGAGAGGTATTTATAGATTAGAGGAATGACGTTTCTGTAAATACGTGCAAAATCTAAACCACTCCATCGGATGACTAAATTGATTCCTTTGATCATCTGATGTGTTTTGAGTATTTAAATGCTCAAATGAGGTTAGAATTAAGGATCTTGGGCTTATTAGATCCGGCTCATCAAGACGCTCGATTTGGCTATAAACACTCCTTATTCAAGAGCCGACTGATATCACAAAGTTTTCAGTTATATTTTAAGCGTTTGATCTCGGTTAGTCTTGACTCAGAATTAGATTGCTTTCGACATCAAGATTCGTGCTTCGACTAGTGAAATTTTCAGTGACATATCAACATGTATAAAATCATGGAGAATTTACATATATACCACACAATTCTTATGTATTTATATATCTAATATATAAACTTTACTTTTTGTATACATAGCATCCTAATCTTGGATATCAAATCAAAAATATCATCATCATTCACTTTTTAAAAATAAAATATATTTTTTAAGTATAAAAAATATTACATAAATAAATATCTAATTTTATGTGTTAAATATTAGATATATACATGCATAAAAATTATGTGGTATGTATGTAAAACTTCCTAAAATCATATTTACTTTTCATAAACCCCCTTACATTATTATTATATTAATTTGGGATTGCAAAGCCGCCGCATCTTCATTAACGACGTCGTTCCGAAAATGTCCTCAGGCGGCCATATCGCTCTCCGGATCACTCCAGGATGCTTCTAGGCCCCTTCGGCTGCTACCAAGTAGTTCTGACCGATGGTACAATGACTGTGCTCGCTCTCCACTCTCTCAATTATCACTTGCTTCCACTCACACCCCCACGAAGTTCTAGCTTTAGATTTACTTTTTTTTTTTTTTCTTTAGGTTTTGGAATTTTGCTTTATAAGGGATCCGCTCTTTTGTCCGGGATCGAGGACTAGGTGAGGAACTGCGGGATGACGAAACTCTTGATTTAGTGGACATTGTTTCGGGGCTCATTGTGTTCATCACCAGCGTGGAGAACTCCTGCGAGCTTCGAAATTGGGATTGGTGTGAACGTGCGCGTTACGGAAGGCTTTCGCTATACAATCAATAAATGGATTTTTGTGAGTATCCATCTTCTTGGTTGTGAATTAGAATAATGACTTAAGTATTTTAGTTTTCTGTTGTGCATCTTCCTTGAAAGCTAGAAATTTGATGAGTTCAGCATTGGTTTTTGGCTTATTTGGTGGCATTTTTTGGCGTTCTGGAATTAGAGGTTCGCTTTGGTGCCGTAAGGATGACGGCTTGAAATCTTGAGGCCGCTAGAGAGTTTTACCAAGTGGATTTCATATACAGTGACGTTTGGAAATCATAGACAGTGGATTTAAAGAGAAATTATAAGATGCTTGTCATCGATCAGAATAACTTATAGTCTACATGTTATTGTATAGCCAAATCTCCCTTGGACGGGGTTCAAGACATGGGTTAAAGCTCAATCAGAATATTCGAAGAATATCGAGTCTAAGCACAATGAACCGCATCAACTTATACCAGGATCAAATGATGCCACATGACTAACTATGCAATATATTTTACTACACTATTATAACTCTCACAATGTATTTTCTCTGTTTATGTAATCATTCATGTAGCCGACCCCACCTAGTGGGATTAAGGCTGTTGTTGTTGTTGTATGTAATCATTCATGTAACGTCATTTGATCAGCCAAAACTTATAAATTGGGGAGGCACACATAGTAGGGTAGAAGACTTTTTTCCTAGATCTGAAAATAACAATATCTCTCTATTATCTTCATTTTTATCTCTCCGAGATATTTCTTCTCTATACAAGTTATTGTCTAGATGGTTTGAGACCACAAACAGATCAGGATCTAATAGTTATTTAACTTTTTTTATGGGTTAAATAATTCCATAGATGTAGTTCAGCATTTCCTTATTTTTTGTCTCTTTTTTTTTTTTCTGAAAGGTTTGTGTTGGGTGAGTCTTACACAATTTTGAATGGTTTGGGGAATTCCCTAAACCACGACCCTTATGCTTCCAATGCATGTTGTCCATCTGTCTTCCCCCACCTCCTTGTCTAAGTTCCATTCCTCTTCTGGTAGAATCTCAGCGCATTTGCCAGGACAAGATACATTGAATGGTCCTCCTACAATCCTAAAATATTTTAGGATTTGTTTGGTACAGTTATAACTGTTTGTAAATTCAACCGCACAAGAGTTGCTGAAAGTTGTGCTTGAAGCAGTTGATATGTTCTGCAGATCTACCTGTCATAATGTTCTTCACAAGTCAACGAATATATATGTTTGTTTGGTTATGAACTTATGATGTTGTGATGCTATTGTTTATGTTAAAATAATTTAAATGCCCTTATTATTGGCGGATCTTATGTGTTTGAGAGATTAATACTAATAAAAAATGTGAAAAATAACTATGAGCAAAACAATCACATGTGCCTTAAACCCTGGAGAATTACCAGCAAAGGAGATTGAATCGTTGAGAGTCGACAATGGAGGAATTATTTGGAGAGAGGCGAATCAGCTAGAGTTTTAACTAAGAGGATGGACTCACAAGAAGGAGAATATTGCTTGGAGTATGTGGACTTCGAACATTCGCCACCGGCCTCTCACTGAAGAGAGTAAATTAAATATCAATGAAATTTTCAGAAGGCAAATGGAATGGTAGATAAAACACTACCCAAAGATTTCACCCTCATTTTGTAAGGGCTTTAGATCTAGTGTGTTCTATACAAGCACCTAATTAATTATCCCTCTGCTAAGAGAAAACTTTCGATTAAGGCTACACAGTCTCTTAGTAGTGTAATAACAAAGATGTGAGTTTTGAAATTTAGATTTATGAAATTTATTATATTTAACTTAAAGGATGGTTGGGGATCGATGACGCGCCTCGAATCCCATAGTTCCATCATCCCATCCGCATCCTACTTAGTCGGGAGGTGACAACCTGACAGAAGGATCCTTGCCAGCTGGGTTGCGTGCCCAAGAAAACTCTTGTACCTTGGATTGTCAGGAGACAGACTCTATCTTAAATAAGAGTTTTTGTCCTATCAGTATACCTACTTCCACAACTCAAAAGACGTATTGGAGAGCATACGAAGCTATGGTCGACCGATATATAAGGCGTCATTTGCGACCACCGGTTAGAGGACTCGTCAGAATCGATCAAGCCTATTTACAAGCCACGCAATGGACACGTCACGCCCCTGTTTGCATGAGATTATTTGAGAATAAACATAGTCGTGTACTTGATTTGACATCAACTCCTTTGTGAGAGAGTTTTCTTAATTTGTCACTCAGACAAACAATTGCAAAAGGTGAGTTGAATTTTTTAGTTTTAAGTTTTTAATATTGAATTTCACTTAGACATTTATAGTTCAACGATATTTTAAATTCTGTATTTAGATTGATATTCAATCTAAGTTAATTTGCTTTGAAATTGTAATCATATTTTGATGGAAGTATCCCCTCTAATTAAAATTTTCATTTAACACAACCATCATCGGGGTGGTTTATTATTTCGTTTTAGATCGTTTAATTCTATTAATTTAATGAATCGATCTATGCCATAATGAATTAACTTCTCAGATGTTTTATTATGTTGAAGATTTATAATAACATCATTAGATTTTTAGGTTTTGTTAACCCAGACCTAGTTTTAAGACCCAATCGGGAATCAACCTGCGCAGCATCCTCAGACACTAAGTTTAAGCATTCAACATAGTGTCGAGGCAAATGTGGGTGTATTCGATTCAACATTAATTTAAGTCTAAGGAATTTGTACAATATTGCTTGTTTTGACTGAATTTCATTGCAAGTATAAATTTTTAAATAAAATTTTGACAGTATTTCGGGTGCTACAACGGGAGTTGGGTCTGCCCACCATGCCAAGAAAGACATGTATTGGTGGTGTAAACACCACGGCCGAATGCGTCATCCCACCATGTCAAGAAAGACATGTATGGGTCTCAAATATGAAGACCGATTCCCTCCCCTAAGAAAAGCGTTGCACTTATATATTTGCAATGTCAGTTTAAAATATCAATTTTAGCCTTTTAGTTGATTTTTTATTAATTTGTTTATATGTAGAGTTTGATACAAGATTTCAAGAAGATCTCTCGTCCCCGTGGGGGGCTACTGCATGTTGAAGCATCCATCACGCCAAGAAAGGCGTATGAGTGGTATAAATTATGGCTTGAATTTGCATTCCTACCATATCAAGAAATGCATGTATGAGGCTCTAAAGTACATGCTAAAATACATCTTCCCGCTACGCCAAGAAAGGCGTGTACAGGTACTTATACACCTACAATGTTAGTTCAAATAATAATTTTATATTTCAGCATAGTTTATTATCAATTTATGTAGATCCCCCTGTCGGTGTGAAGTTTGACAGCATTTTGGTAGCATCCCGACGTTGTCCTTATATAGGGGCTACTTCGGGTATACTGGGCCTGCCCACCACGCCAAGAAAGGTGTGTATGGGTGGTATAAATCACGACCGCGCTTCCCACCATGCCAAGAGTATGTACTCTAAGATACTCAAACAGATTTTTCAAGACGCCAAGAAATGTGTGTACGGGTATTTATACACCAACAAGCAAATACAAATTTCTCCGCCATATCAAGAAAGGTGTGTACGAGTACTTATGGTCAACACAGGCTTCAGACGAGCATGCACGCAGGGCACACGGCACCTGGCCGACGAAACCTGTGTGCACGCAGGCCAGCGAGTACTGCGCTACCGCTGGAGTCGCGACGCGACGGTGCGACGCGGATGCGGCTACGCACATGAATGGATTGCCACAATGTTGGCGGGTTGTTTCACGAGGAAATCTCCGCTGGGCACTGTAGCATAGTGAACGAAGGGAGATGGATCGAGGAGAGGGAGAGGGAGAGGGAGAGAGGGAGAGAGCTATCGGCTTTGGGTTTGGTAGAATAGGAAAAATTAGGTTTAGGGTTTTAAGGGGGGTTTTTATAAGATTTATTTTTTTTATTATTTTATTTGTCATAATTTGAATTTTCGTGCTGACATCGTAATATAAACAATATATATCGGGTCGCAACGACGCAGTCCGTTTCACGATCGGATGCCGTTTTGTTCAAGTCACAAATCAATTTCGGTCAAATTTATGCGCCGCTCCGCCGCTTCGATATTCGCAGACTCGTCCAAATTGAGCGCAGACAGTCTTATTTAATATGTTTCGGCGTTTCGACACTATCAGCGCCATCAATTTCGCGAACGGAGGTCGTTTGGGTATCACCGCGGCTTTTTGACCTCGATATACGTGTTAGCGCATCGGTGACCCTCCTTCTTGATAGATCGACCGTTGAATTATGCAAGATGCATATTCTGATCAATTTCGATGTTCTGAACGCGGTGGCGGAGTCCGTTTGCCGATCAGAGGTCGTTTTGATTAATTTTTGGTGCCATCGAATGTATTTCAGCTTCGATTTGCATGTTGTATCCAATTGTTCGATATTCATGCATACTCGTCCGAATTGAGTGTGAACAATCTCATTTGTTAGGTTTGGACGTTTTGACGCTAACGGTGCAATTAATTTTGCGAACGGGGGTCTTTTGGGCATCATCCCGCTTTTGACCTCGACATGTATGCCGCATCTACGGCCCCTCCTTCTTGACGGCCGATCGTCGAAGATGCATATTCTGATCAATTTTGACATTCTGAATGCGATGGATGAGGCCGTTCGTCGATTTGAGATTGTTTCGACTGATTTTTGGTGTCGTCGAGTATATTTTAGCTTCGATTTGCATGCTGTTATATCCTATTGCTCGATATTTACATACTCGTCCGAATTGAGTGCGAATATTTTATTTAATAGATTTTGACGTTTCGACACTAACGACGCAATCAATTTCACGAACGGAGGTTGTTTGGGCAACATTGCAGCTTCCCGACCTCGATATATTCGTAGGCGCTTCGACAACCCTCCTTGATCGGTCGACCGTTGAATTACGCAAGATGCATATTCTGATCGATTTTGACGTTCTGAACGCGATGACGGAGTCCGTTCGTCGATCGGAGGTCATTTCGACCGATTTTCGGCAACGTTGAGCGCGCTGAGGCTAGTCGAATTCACCTTGTGAGCTCGACTTGACTTATGGCGCATGCATGGAGGTCAACAGAGTACTGCCGTGTATTGGAGTAAGTAAGGGAGTTACAAGAACTACAGGGCATTGAGTGGTTAGGAACTTTTATTGGGAAGTAATTTCTAATTATTAGAATGGATAAACTCATTGGTTCCCACCTCATAATCATGGGAGACAATCCATAAATCTGAGATGTAAAAGGATAAGTTTGGCTGAGCTTATTTGATATAATGTGGATATGGTGGACTCTTGGTGAATGATAATTAGAGAAGTAATTTTATTTGATGTAAGGGAATGTATGGTGGCTTAATGGAAGTTATTTGAGGGCTTGAGAACCTTGGGAGGTAGAAGATCAAAGCGGGGCCAATACCTACAAGTAGGAGGTCTAGATTTGGTGGATTTGTGTTGGCTGATTTTATGAGGAGCTTAAGTGGATATTTGATTTGGAGTTATGAGGTGTTACTCTTTGGAAAGCTTAAAATATTAGGAATAAGGTTATCAAGTTCTTTATGGTGTTTTTATGGAGGTTTTGGCATGGAAAGTGAAAGGAAGGTTGACTTGCTAAGTTTAGACAGATTTTGGGTGGCGTGGTATCTTATAGATAACTTAGTGTAAAGGTGTGAGAAAATGGGGAACTCCAAACCAATAGAGGGGAAAGAGAGGAAGGGAATTCAACAAGAAATCTAGAGAAACTACAATAAAAATAAAATGAATAACTTCCCACCAAGAGGAAAACTCTCATCATCGAGGTACGAGCTTTGGGTGTTGCCACCAAAGAGATGACCTCTTATATGATATGTTGCATTTTTGACATTTTTGCATCTTAAGGATTACAAATGAAAACTATCATAAAAGAAATAACAAAATACATTAAAATTCAGGAAAAGTAATGGCCAGCAGTCTTAGTCATGGATCTTATGAGTAGCTTATGATGAATATGACAAAAGTTAATAATGTTGACATTTGGAAGAAGCCAACCATCCAACCTTAACATTTTCTTCTATTCTTCATTTTCTTCTACAAATAATGTATTCTCGTGCATCATTATTCCTGATTTTTTTTTGTGTAAAATAACCAAAAAAATTACCAATCAAATAAGTATTAACTAAACAAAGATGGCTTTTTGAATATCAAAATTGTAAAAAAGTTCTCCCAAGCATGACCTTAGAGCGCACTTTGTGGTTGGAACTAATAAGATGAGTAGGTTTGGGAGTCTATTTAACACTACCATTGCCGGTCCCAAGTCCGGATGCAAAAAGTGGAGGGTTAGGTAGTAATGACAAAATTTGTCGAAATAATCATGACATGAATCCTTTAAATCATTGAAAGTTGTGAGCCCCGAAGCGCTACCATGGCTTGAATACTGGAAAATGTGCTAGCCACGACGGCTACCGGTGCGTTGTTAAATAAGCAAGGTTTCTCACATTATGGACGGATGCAAAGAAGTTAGTCCATGAAACTAGAATTAGGTTAGGATCTTGGAATATAGTACTTACGTAAATTAATGGAATTAATGATATTATGGTCCATAGAAGATAAATATTTTATGTATTCAAGAAACTAAATGAGTTGGTGAGAAGGCCAAGGAAATTGATAGTTTAAACTTTGGTATTAAAAGTCGAACTAGAAAATGGTGTGATTATAGATAAAGTTTGAAGGATAATATTAATAGAGATAATTATAGCTTTAAAGATTATCATTGATACTTAAGATTATCAATGTTATAAGTCTACGCTCAAGAAGCTTGGAGGCTCAAAAGAAAAATTTTGGAATGAATTAGAGGGATTAATGTAAAGATACCCTCAAGAAAAAGTATTTATTGGGGAGATTTAAATGGACATATTGAGTGGTAAGATTTTAAAAGTATTCATTATGGATTTGGAATTAATGAGAGACTATATTAGATTTTGCACTTTTACATGATTTGTAGTTAATACTTTATTTAAGAAAGAGATGAATATATTATTACTTATAAAAATGGATCTAGTAAAACAGATTGATTTTTTTTCGATAAGAAAAATAGATCGATCAGAAAGATTGTAAGGTCATTCCAAGTGAAATTTTAAGACCCAACATCGACTATTAGTTTTAGATTTTAAGATGAAAGGTTGTAAGAGAAAAATAAATTAAATTATTGTCCCAGATTAGATGGACACTTAAAGAACACAAATAAAAATATTTTAAGAGCACAAAATTAGAATTTGGGATCATAAGGAGTTTAACGCCATGGGAAAAAATATCAGTGAAATTAAGTGTTGCTAAAATGCTTGGAGAATCCGAAAAGTTTTCTTTAATAAGAAGGTCAGAATGAAAAGAGATAAAGAAATAAACATCATATAAAACTTGA
Source organism: Cymbidium sinense (assembly GCA_021442155.1). Classification (NCBI taxonomy): domain Eukaryota; kingdom Viridiplantae; phylum Streptophyta; class Magnoliopsida; order Asparagales; family Orchidaceae; genus Cymbidium; species Cymbidium sinense. The sequence continues at coordinate 138,655,471 of CM038223.1, read as the reverse complement.
TTTAGATGTAAAACTCGAGAATTGAGAATATATAAAGTGCTTGTAGAGATTCTAAGAAAGAATATGTGACGGAAAAAATTTAAATTTTATACATTTATTAAAGATTGGGATAACCAAAGAAGCAGATTTAATGATAAAGAAAATAACTTTCAATGAAGGTGATCCTTCAAAGTACGATTGATTTTAGCAACCTTAATACTAAACAAAAATAGAATTTCATTTTATCGTCAGATTAGTAATAAGTTAGTGAATCTTTAAAGAAAATGAAATGTGGAAAACAAGAGGACGGATAATATTCCAATAGAAGTGTGAAATGTTTAGAGAGATCAAGGAATTTCTTGGTTTACAAATCTTTTAATGTTATTTTAAAGACTAAAAGATGAGTGGAGAAAGAGTTTGTTGGTTCTATATTTAAGAATAAAGGTGATGCACAAGAGTGTGCAAATTATAGAGGAATTAAGTTAATGTGCCATACATTAAAATTATGGGAGAGAGTAATTGAGCGTTACGATGTGATACGTAAGTTTCACAAGCAGTTTGGTTTTATGCCGGTAGATCTACTATGGATGCTATACATTTGTTAAGAGGTTGATGGAAGCATAGAGAAAGTAAGAAGGATCTAAATATGATATTTATTGATTTAGAGAAAGCTTATGATAAAGTCTCAAGAGATGTTCTTTGGAGAGTTCTAAACGTAGGAATTAATATTGGTTATATTCAAGTCATTAAGAATATGTATACGAGTTGTTACTTGTGTCCAAACACAAGGAGGATTGACAAAATATTTTCCTATTTTTGGATTATATCAAGGATCAACATTAAGCCCTTATCTTTTACTTTAGTTATGGATGTTCTTAGGCATTTACAAGAAGATGTACCTTGGTGTATGCTTTTCGATGACATTCTTCTTGTTGATAAGACTAGAGAGGCCCAACGTAAACTTGAATTATGGAGGTCAACCTGTAGAGTCTAAAGGTTTTCGTTTAAGTAGATCCAAAGCGAATATATGGAGTGTAATTTTAGTTGTAGAAGTTTTAGTAGTAGTGACTTTAGGTGATAAAGTCATTAATAAGAGTGAGATCTGAGATATTTAGGTTCTATTGTTCAAAATGATGGTGAAATAGATGGAGATGTTATTAGTAGAATTCAAGTTGGATGGTTGAAGTGGAGGAATGCATCCGCCTATTATGTGATAGAAAAGTTCCACTTAAACTTAAGAAAAATTTTATAAGATGGTGGTAAGACTTAAATGACTTAAGAATGTTGGCCAATAAAAGAGAAGCATAAAAGTTAAGTTAAGTGAGGATGGAGTGTATGAGTGGCTTTACTCTTAGAGATAGAATGCAAAATGAGTATGTTGGGAAAAGTTGGAGTAGCTAGTGATAGAGTCCTTAGATGGTTTGGCCACATAAGCGGCCGTCCGATGACCCAATTAGGAGAGTAGATGCTTTAGATTTGCCTTATGTTAAGAAAGATAGAGGTAGACCTAAAAGACTTGGTTAAGATGTATAAAAAATGATCTTAGTGTACTTGAATTAAATGAGAATTTGACACATAATAGGACACAATGGAGACGAAGGATTCATGTAGCCGACCCCACCTAGTGGGATTAAGGCTTGTTGTTGTTGTTGTTGTTGTATAGCTTACCAGCATTCTTTTAGACCTTGAGTCATCTGAAGCTTATAATGGAAGCATCCAAGTAGATACAATCATGAATTAATAGAGATTTTCCTGCTCGTCTTCTAGAGCACTTATATCTGAAAGCTCTCCAAATTACATTTATTCTTGCCTTTTTTGAGGAGTAACGAGTTAGCTAATGGGTTTGTTTGGCTCAATATTACTTGGAATGCAGCATCATCAACAATGGAGTACTATCTATTGATGTCAGAATATTCTTTTAATTGTTATTTACATGGCACTATTTTTGCGATTGTCAAAAAAAACGCAACGCATCATATTTAAATCTGGTTAGGTTTATGCTATTTGGAGAGTCTAGCACTATTATGATAACCTCACATACACAAAAAAAAATGTTTACCTTATTTTAGTTTTTATAAATTTCACCATTGGCTGAAGAAAATTCTCTGTTAGAAATTTGCGTGCATTTGTGCAGCCCAAACTTCTCCATACAAGAATTTGAATTAGGAGAGCACAGAAGGAATCATAAGAGGAATTCTTAAGTTTCTATAAAATTCAAAAAATTTCTTCCAAAAACTAAAAGGCTAAATTTTTATATTAAGCCTAATTAAAACTTTAATTAGCTAAATAAGCATGAAAAATAAAAAATTTAAAAATAGACCTAGTCGCTTATTGAACAGGAATATTTTTTAAAAATTTTTTGGCACGATTTTGCTCAGATCGAACTCATCGTAATCGAGTATCGTTGAAAACATAACAAATTCCCACACTTTATGTTGACAAAATCTGATTCCAGCCCAGTAGCTTTTGCAAATGCTTGCAAAAATTGTGGTGCGGAGTTGAAAATTTTGGCATAACCGCAGAATTTTGCTCGTATCGGACTCATTCGGTGTCAGAATTGAGTGAGCTTGGTATCGTTGGAAACGTAACGAAATTTTTCACGACTTTCATGTTGATAAAAATCGGCGATTCTTGCCCAATACGCTCCAGTTTTTGCAAATGCTCGCAAAAAATGCAGTGCGAAGTTGAAAATTTTGACATAGCCGCCGAATTTTGCCCGTTATTGGACTCATTCGGTGTCGGAATCAAGCGAGCTCGGTATCGTTGGAAACGTAACCTGCAAAAGTTAACTGTTAATAAATAAGCTTTTATTTGAAGGCATAAAATCACATGAGGGGAAAAAGAGTATTAGTCGGCTCATAAGTCCGTACTACCCACCACCAAATAAAAGAGTTAAAACAAACACAAGAAATCAAATAATTGATAGCCTCTTTGAGACTCATATGTAACTGCATACATGTATAGGCATACATGTAGCATAAGACAAACTCTTTGAATCGAAAAATCAATGCAGGATGACACAATTGAGCCATGTAGACATGTTATCACCTCCTTGAACAGAAGTCACACAAAACACAATTATCACCACATGTTGAAATCCATCAAGAGAGACCGGAAAGAAGCCTTCTCATCAATCTCTCTTTGAACAGGAAAAGTAACACGACATAATTATCAACAAACTCTCAATACCCAAACTTCAAGATCAAATGCAATGACATTGATTATTAGAGGAGCTTCGGCCCACCCTTGATGACGTCAAGTAGCAGAAGCTGAAGAAGTGAGTTTCATTAGAGTGATTATTAAAAAAATAATCAACACAACAATCGAGTGAGCTCTGCTTCTTCGCGAGCTTTTGGCGGCAAAAACTACAGGGTTAGAATCCTATTTTGTCAACATAAAAATCGGAGAATTTTTATGTTTTCAACGATAGCTCGTGCAGATGAGTCCGATAGAATCGCAGATTTTTGTCAACATGAAAATCATGAGGAATTTCGTTATTTTTCCAATGATACCAAGCTCATCCGATTCCAACACCGGATGAGTCCGATACGGGGAAAATATTGAGATTGTGCTAAATTTTTTTAAAAAAATTTAGCACAAAATCGCCGTTGAACGAGATTGACGACGCAGTACGCCGCAAGTCGTCCATTCAACGGGGGACTAGACCTATGTTTAAATTTTTTATTTTTTGTGCTTATTTAGCTAATTAAAATTTAATTAGGCTTAATATAAAAATTTAGTCAAACTAAAATTTGAGAACAAGAAAGAATTTAATTAAAGGTAAATTGAGAGAGAGAGAGAGAGAGAGAGAGAGAGACTTATTGGAGCTATTTTTGACATTCAACTACAATTGATATGGTGTCTATGGCGCCATAGCTTCAGCCTTATATGTTATTATATATATACATATATATATATATATACATATATATATATATATATATATATATATATATATATATATCCTTTATATTATGGTCTGCACATGCTCTATTTTACGGAAGTCCTGATAGTATAAGGCCGGGATTTTAACTACCTATGTATATGCCTGTACGCGTTCTGTTAAGAGACAGAAAACAGTAATATCATTACATTTGTAGCTCTCTTGAATTTTTCGTTTTGCTATTTGCTCGTCCTTGCAGGTTACCACCCCAGCAATAGGTCAAGCAATATTGACATTGAAGGATTCCAATCCTAATGCAAATATAGTTCAACAGCTCCCTTATTTTTAACTTCCTAATATTTTCTTCTATTTTGGGATTTCATCTTTTGCGAAGTTTTATTTGGCTTCTCTGCTTAGTGGCTTACTACTAATGTATTTTTCTCTTATCTTTTTCGTGGTTTTCTCATGTCTTTCTGTGATGGAGTTCCATGTAGGTCATCTAGTCATGCGGTTTCTTGAGGATATACTTCTTTTATATATTTGACGATTACTCTTGATAGTTTTTGACTAACATTATTGCACTATTCCTTCCTCTAGTTGCGGGCTTTAGCCATATTCCTATCGTGTGTTAGTTAAACGTCTTCCTTTATTATTAGATCCTAGCTACTTTGAGTATCTTTCACACCCCAAAATGTCAACTCACCTGCGCTTCTCAATCAAGGGCATGACGGGGAGTTGGGCTTGCTCAGCTCCCATTTATGTCTTTGGGACACACTTTGACCGAACAATCCTCAAGGAGCTTACCCTAACTCATTATGTTTGATTGGCTTTAACCACTGGTGAAAGTGCTGTTGGCCAAAGACCTTTTTGGTTGATTGGTCCAACTAGCTCATCGTCTTCTTTGCTGGATATGCCAAGTCCGACAACCTTGTCCTGTCAGTTCTGCGTGACCGATTAGCTGTCTACTCGAGGGAAATCTAATTTCTAGAAATTCTACATCCATCTATCAGCCATTCTTCTTTTTATTGTATTTTTAATGCTTTCCAGATTTTTGCAATCTGGGTTTAGAATTTTTATCTTAATGGCTGCATAGTAGTGAACCTAACATTTGCAATCTTTTATTTTCCTTTTTAGCTAAATTGTATCCATAGATGTAACCATCAGGAGATTTAGATGATAAATGCATTCTTAGAGAAGCTGGAAACGCACTGTAAATTTCAAACACGTATTCTTTCATATGAAAACTTGAAGTAAAGGGGCACCTCCTTTCTGTCTTTTCCAGTTAGTATACACTCGGACATCTAAGAAATGCTTTTTTTTTTTTTTTTTTTGGGGGGGTTAAATTTGCGTGTATAATATTCAAATATTTTTATTATAAATCTATCACCTAAATCGTTAAAATGAAGTATTAATCTCTATGTATTTATGTCTCCCAAATTATTAAAATCCCCTTCTCAATTTTCATTTTTCATGAAGAAATTGATGCGTCAATTAACTCTTTGAAACAGTCCCATATCTGATATTAATGTCTGTCCAATCCTTTCTATTTTGTGATATTTAAAAGGAATTCATGTTATCTATGTTGACATTAGAAAATCCAAATGCACGGCTTGCAGTAGGGATTACTTAACACAAGTTACATTACATTTGCTAGCTAGGTTCCTCACTACTTCACAATAACTAGAGTACCATAGTCTCTGATTATGCTTCAGTGACTTGATGAGTATGTGATGTTAATTCCCCATTGGTTTTTATTCTTGGTACAAAAACAACATAAATAGTAGTTGGACATGAAATCATGTTCAATTTTTTAAGGTATGGCTTTGTTTAGAGGGTGTCTGTGAGTGCAATGGCCAGGTTTCCTCTATTGGATTTAAGGTAACTGATTCAAATTTGAACACAGCATCTTTGTTTGAAGGGGAATATAAATCCCTCAGTCTTCCCATTTGGCAGGATATTTCTTAAATAGGAATCAAGGTTTACACATTTGAGTTCCACAAATACTTAGCCATCAATAATTACGATTTCCTTGTTACCCATAGGTTATTAGTTTATGCATCATATATTTCATAAACGTCTTAGCAAATATTGTATTATTATTTTTATATAAGTAAAGCCAATCACTTTTATTTCCATTGTTTGTAAGATAATTGCTACACTACTTAATGCATCAACATATTTGTTTCCAATTCCAGCATAATGCTTTAGCTAAATATATATATTCTTGTAAACATTTAATTTATTTAGCATGTTTATACTTTAGTTTCTTATGAATTTAGATGCTTAAGTTCCTCACAGTTAGAATACAGGGAAATTCTTTAACTTTCTATCATGAATTTAGACTTAGTTATTATTACCGTGTGCAAAATTCATGATAGAAAGTTAAAGCTTATGTTTTAGTTTTCATGAAGATCCTACATATACATAGATAAAAAATGAATTGGCTTAGATCTAAAGATCATAGATTTTATCATGAAAATTTCAAAGAAAAAAATTTATATAACCTTATCAAGTTATAATTCACTAATTTTGATTTGAGGTTACAAAAGTTTACTCATTCTCATAATTACGAAGGAAAGAGTATAATATTATAAAAATTTAACTGGAAACCTTTGTACCTGGTTTTGATTATAGGAGGTGGTGAAGTTGGTGAGATATGTAGGCAATAAATCATTGATAAAAGATAAAGGTTAGAGTCTAGGCTACTACAATTGCAAATATTATTTGATTGGGATGTTGGGTAATGTTGGTTGGTGGTTATTCTGTGTTGGTGAAAAAGCAATGACTAACATTAAGATTCAAATGCCAACAAACATCAATCAACTACTACGTCATGCATTGTTGGTTTATGGATACTTAGTGTTAATTTAGGGTGACTACAAAAATCAGAAGTTGGATATTGGTAGATGTCGGCTAATGTCAATCAATGGATGCTTAATGTTGGTGAAAGACAAAGATGATTGTTAGCAGACAATTGGCTCAATCATTGTAGTTACAAGAAAGGGGGGCCATGTGACCTTGCTGGCAAACATTGAACATCAATGGTTAGTAGACATTGCGCATCTATTGTTGATGGGTGCCAACTAACAATCGATAGGGAATGCTCATATTGTTTAATAGTTGTCATGATCGATGGATGTTGAGTGACTTTTGTGGTTGGATGTCAGTTGTTGTAGGCTGATGAGCATTGATGAAGTGAATTTTATGTTATTGGACATCAACAATTGGACTTTGGTGGACGTCAATTGATGTTGTATGTTAAGTGACGTTGGTTTGCATATGTTTGATGACTGTGAAGGGAAATGAAAGTCATCAAAAGTTAGAGGTAGATAGGCGTTAGTTTCCTATTAACATTTGGTGGCATTGATTAATGAATGATTTGTGTTGATCTAGGAGATGACGGGCGTTGATGTTGGTCAATAGTCGGCTTGAGGGTGGTGAGGAGACGATTAGTGTAATGCCATAGGTGACATCATGCTTTGATATTGGTTAGTGGTCAATGCCAAGTGATAGGACACTGCTTGACTAGATATAATTGACTTGATGTCAAGGAAGTTAACTAGTAGTTAGCATCCAATGAATTTAAGATTGTCAGATGGCTTTAGAAACAATCATTACTTCAAAAAATTTTTATGAATCATAAATGCTTCCAATGGACAATATTGAAAAATAAGAATTGAGAACTACTTATAGATTTGGATAGAGATAATTTAATCCTTATTTAGAATTATTTTTGAACACTCCTTACTCTTATTAATTATAGACACATCTTGTCATGCTTTTAGTTGATTGAAAAGGGATTGAATGGTCCCATTTTTCTGCCCTTAGGCTAAGATGATCAACTTGCTAGGAGTTAGATCAAATTAGGTGATGTAGCTAGCGGTGTAAACGAGCCGAGCTTGAGCAAACATAACTCTTGTGTTCCGTTTGAAATTTATTTTTCTCGCCGAAGTTTGAAATTTCTGTTTAGTTTGTTCGTTTGAAAATCGCTTTGTTGTGTCAGTGTTCAATCCAAATACAATAATCGAAAAATCAGTATGAGGATTCAACGCCAATCTTTATAACAAAATTAACCACCAAAGTTTACGCCAGTATTTGATAAATGTGTCAGATTCATATATAATAATAATAATAATAATAATAATAATAACAATAATAATAATAATAATAACAATAATAATAATAATAGTAATAAATAATAGTAATAAAATAATAATGATAATAGTAAATAAATAATAATAATAATAATAATAATAATAATATAATATAATTTTTTATTTGAAAATCGAATATCGAACAAAGATTGTTCACGCTCTACGCTTATATATCGAACGTTTGCTCTTTCTACTAGTTAGACCAAACACGAGCTATATATATTGGTCAACACGAGTTTCAGCGAACAACTTTTTTTGATAGCCCTAGATGTAGCCCCCAATCAATGAATGGAAGGTGCCATCTCAAGGCTGTTGATGTCATGAGTGCAATGGAGCTAATGAAAAAAAAATCTAGTGGTCATATCATTTAGAAATTAACATGGAGTTGGGCTATATTTTACTATGCTAGAAGATGACAATGATTGGGCACAATCTTTTTATATATTTGTTCTTCTCAATATTGAAAACAAACCGACATAACTGACGTTTCATCAATCAGATACATGTGTGAGCTATGATCAATTTGAGTTGTAGAGATAAAATTTAAAATAGGTAAAAAAATGGTGATAAATTTTGTCATTTTTATGGGAAAATGTTTTTTTAGAGCAAGCTAGCGGCATGAATGACTCAAGATTTTGTCACTTGTAAAGGAAATAATAGCTTGAAAAATTAAGATTTTCAAACATTCTTTGACAAATTCGCACAAATTGGAGTATGACATTGCAATCTATTTGCTCGATACATCTGCTTTTGATGAAAGCTTTCCAAAGATAGTCTCATCAGCCATAAATGTGGTGGTGGATTGGTTACTGATGATGAGGAGGTAGTGTACAGGTTTACATAGGATAAGATGATGACTAGCAGTCACCACATTACAATTTCTCCTTCTTTGGGCATTATGGTGACTAGCAGGTGTTGGATAGGATAAGAAGATGACTAGCAGTCACCACATTACAATTTCTTCTTTTTTAGACACTATGATGTTCAATAATTTGGGATTTACATGATTTGGAACATTTTGGATTCAGCTTGATAAGACACTTATTTTTGTTAGAGCATGCTAAATTCGGAGTTCATTCAGCCCTACAAATAATTTCTAGAAGTTTTTATTTTACTTAAGAGTTTACTTCTTAAGGTCAGGTGGATTATATTTGGATGATTTTGCATCATTTGATTTACTTTGTCAAAATATATAATCTCAACCATAAATTTGTTGAAATCAATTTTAATTTTTAAAATAATTTATAAAGTCTCCAATTTTATTTTGAGTGATTTTTGGATCTGCATTTTTTCTTTCTTAATGACGTTGATTTTGTTAATAATGACAAAATCAATTGAAAATTCACTTTCACCTTCGTCAATCAATCACATAAGTGCTACTAAAAGCAAGAAAAGCTGTGAGTTGCATGTAAAAAGCAAAGGGGAATCGACTATAGCTTCAAAAAATTTACAAGAAGAGAATAACAGAATAGAGGAGTTGCAAAAGCAAACGCATTGCTCGTAGAAGTCAGAAATCCATTAGTCATATATAGCAAACATTGAGTTATAAATCTTCAAAAGCAACTAGAAATCTATAGGGTAGAAGACATTCCTGGACAGAGCAGAGAAATAGCCATAGATCATAAATGGAGGATCATCCACAAGAATCTATCATAGGAATTAGCCACAGATAAGCAAGGGAATCTTCTTGGCGTTAGTAGGATAGGGAAAGTGCAAATCAAATTTCTAATGGTATAATATCATCCTTGCATGCATACAAAATCCCACTAAAATTTAAAATAAAAATAAAAAGTAAAATCAATATAAAATTGAACATTCAAATTGATCATCACAATACAATCATCATCCTGTGTTCTTGACAATCATAGATTTTGGGATACACACCAAAAGTTTGATATTGTTTCCATTTGATTGATTAATCAAATTCATTGGGGCCAAGAACTCCTATATCACTTTTGAATTACTGAGATAGTTACATTTTCTTTTTCTCTATTAATAGAAGGTTAATATAATGTTGTTTCCAAATCATGAACAATCCAAGCTCTTGGATCTATTCCTCTTGGCATGTACATTTATAATTCCCGATGATATGGTATCTTTTAGGAAGTTCAGAGAGGGTATTATGTAAAGTATGAAGGCATTTTGAGTGGTTAAATTTTACATTTTCTTATTGGGGATGTGGATTCTTGTTCCAGCTTTGTGATTACAAGCATCCACAAAATGCTTCAAAGAAAAGGGTGACAATTAGAGTTGACAGATTGGGTTTGAGTTTGACCAAAAGTTGACTCAACTTGAATATATTTGAAAACATTTAATATATGAGTCAAAATATTTGCTTGAACCTGCCAAACTTGAATCATACCTATTTAATCCATTTATTATATAGATCATGTAACTTTCAGAGCAACATGACTCAATTAATCTAATATGACCTATTTAACCCAATTAATCTTGACTTGAACCAGCTTATCTCGATTCTGAATAGTAATTGATCATATTTGGGTTATTTGGGTCAACCCAAATCCAACCTAAATAATAATAGGATCAAATTCTTGTGACTTAAGGAAAACTGAATAGTAAATAGATCAATTCAAACCCAAAATTTTCAAGTCAGTTAGGGTCAAGTCATTTAATAACTCCCATATTGAAAGACAAACCACTTGAGATGTGTTAGAAAGATGTGGTGATTTGCACATTATTGTTATTTCATTCTTAGTAAATCTTCCAATACTCACAACTCAAAAACACCAGGAAAACTTTAGGTCTGGTGTATAAGATAATCTATTGGCACTTTACATTATTATATAGAAACTCTTGATCTAGTGTACATAGCCTTGACTATTTCATCTATTTATTTGGTAGCTCTGGGTACTGGAAAGCGAAGTTTACGTTGAATGCATACTCCTAAGTCTTCTCATTCCAATGGATTTCTGCCTCTAGATTACTTTTTGCACCGCTAACAAAATTCCTCCTTTTTATCATTTATGTGAGTTACCGCCTTCCACCCTAACTTGCTGGATTCGATGGCGTAGCCGTCGCCGGTGGCAATGAATTTTCCAAAGCCCATTTCCCAGTACCACGGTAGAGTAAATACCATGAGTGATCATGGGAGCAAGTATATTACCAGTCTGAAATTATTAGAAGACATGGTTAGTATTTCAAGTTAGAAAAATTTTTTGAATGGAAAGTATGACAGGAATCTAAATTACCTTAATCCACTCAAATCCAAGGTACAGTGCTAATAATCCTTCTAGAAGTGGAGAATATATCTTCTTCATCTGCCTTCTCTCATACCAAGCTGCATGATGAAATCATTCAGTTTTTCTTCTTTTTTTATTTTTTATTTTTATTTTTGCTAAATATGTCTATCAGGGATCCTACAATTTGTTTGTTCATATTGCTTATGAAATTATTTATTATTTTGGTAAGAGATCCTCCTTTGAATTTTCCATCCATCAGCTGCAATAATTCATTCTAACATTGATGCACTATTCAAAGCGTTCTTTACTAATTGCTAGTACTTCAAATACGAGCAATTGGAAAAAATATATAAATAAAAGAAAAACAAAAGCTTTCATTTGAATATTGATGTGCTGGTTTTCCAATGGAGCTCCTTGGTTAGAGTTCAACATTGCCTACTGTTTTAGGCTTTTCATTAAAATGGGCGATAGAAGAAAGGGCACTAGAACGTGTTACAAGTTTTGGAATGAAAATGAATCGAAGTGCTGACTATCATTTGTACTAGGTTATAACCTGACATATCAAATAGTTCATAATTAATTTGCAATGATATTTCATAGTTGATCATGAATGTATCAGCTTTCTATTATTCCAACCAAGTTTTTAAAGCAACAACATTTAATATATATTTGTGCACAATTAGTATCAGAGTTGAGCTTTCTGGATTTGTGCCTAATCTATTCTTTTGCTTTCCTGGTCTTCTATTATCTTCTTCGTTCTTTCCATTTTTGGGATAAAACCCAAATTTAGTCTTCTGTCTATGTACATGTGACTAATTTAGTCTTAAAATTTACATTTCTCCAATTTAGTCTTTGATTATATGAAATTGATCTAAAATGGTCCTTCAAGAACTAAATTATAACTAACTTTGTATAATTGAGAGACAAAGGGTTTGTTTAGATAGTTGCAACTGTATGAAAAAATAGTGATGGAATTACTACAGAAGTAGTTATTATTTAAGAAACTGCAGTGGGTACTACAAATTATTTTTATTTTTAGAAAGCCAAACCATAGCTTTTTGGCCGCCATCACACTTGGCCAGGTTAGGATGAAAAACGTAGCTTTCCGGCTACAGATTCTTCAAAACGCAACTCCGTCATAGTTTGCCAAACTTCTAAATCGGTACGGTTCGAATTACACCATAGGCGGAACGTTGCCTCAAATGAGGCCTAAATTGAGATCAATTTTGTATCACTATTTCTAGAGGAGAGATCATTTTGAATAAATTTTCTATAGTTTAAGATTAAATTAGAGAAATGTGATATTCTAGGACTAAATTAGCCACATACAAATAATCGGTGGACCATTTTACGATCTATTTCTTTCATTTTTTTGATAAAACAACAATCCTAGTTGATGCTCCCTCATGCCTTTAAATTCAACATTAAAGATTGATTCTAATGCCTCCAAAGACAAAGGTTTTTATATCATAAAGCTAACCTGCAAAGAGCTTCTTGAGATCATCATGGCCGCATCTAGATTGCAATACTGGTGCAACTACGTATGTGGGATCTGAAAAAAAAAAAAGAAAAAAAAAGAAAGAAAACAAACCTGAATAATATAGAGGCTTATAGTCAGTCATTGTCCTCTAGAGAGTCTGGAAATAACCTCACCTTTTGGGCCAGCTGCAACGTAATACATGGATCCAGTCAGCGCAGCTGTGATTGCTGCTGCAAATGCTTGCGCAAATGGAACCAAGGGAGGCAACACGCCAGTCTACAGTGAATCAATACTAAAATTAGATCTTTAGAAAAGCATTTATGAAGCAAATAGGCTAAGGGTCTGTTTGAGGTCAATTTTGTTATGATTTTTTTAATGTTAATTTTAAAAATAAGTATACATGTTTTTTAAGTTTTTTTTTTAATTTTATATTCTTAAAAATAAATAATATTATTTTAAAAGCATTCAAAACATAAATAATTATTGAATGTTTTGAGCATTTTTAAAAGAAATTGCCATTAGCAAACATGTTTTAACATAAATAAAATAAAATAAAAATATAAAAAGTAAAAAATAAAAATAAAAGTGAATCCCAAACAGCTCCCAAGTCATTGGCAAGTACACACATACCAGAGATGCAATTCCGCGAGCATCTTTTAGTAGTTCAGTGCTTCTCAGAAATATGTCTGACAAACCGCCCTACAGCATTAACGGGCAAATTAGGTTAACCACAAAAATACTAATTATAGGTTACACTTGCAGCTGCATCAATATGAGTCATATATTATGTTCTTGACTTGAAAGCTTGCTCTGTTAGGAAATTGGCTCTGGAAGCTCCTTTGGCTTACTTATAGAGATTTCTTTTACTATCGGTTATTGCTTGTTATTGTAAAACTAATCAATCAGTGTGCAAGATGTACTAGAAATGCAATATATTAAGCTATGCTCACAAGTAAATAAAGCTTTATCTTTTTATTTGTTAGATGATGATTTTGTGAATTGTGAGGTTACATTTCTGTTTTGTGTTGAACAGTGTTTCTGCTTAGAAGATTATTATTAGTGTTAAAGTTGGACTCAATGTATCAGTAATTGTATTTATTTTTAACTTGAAGATTTTATAAACGAGGGCCAATCATTTGATGTTTTTGTATTGAGATATTGTGGAGGATGCTATAACCTTGTAAATAGTGGCTGCAACCCGTTGCAAACCACAAGGCTGGCTACAAAAGCTTGAATAGCCCCTTATTCGAGCAACGGTTTTAGGAAGTTAGCTATATAGAACAAACAAATCTTGTGTCTACGTTTAGGTTGGGGAAGGTATAATCATTAATTGTTAACGAGCCATTTGAGATCAATTTTTTTGGTTATATATTTAATTTATTTGATTATATTTTAATATGAAAGAAGATGTGTTTGATATCTTGAAAAATATATTTTTTAGTTTTAATCGAATATTAAATAAGTTGATTTCAGTAGTATAGTTGCAAGCAGGGCAATGGTGGCAACCTATAAAATAAATATATTTTTAAAAATAAAAATAATCTTAGGCTTAAAGTTATTCATGAATGCTTGGTATGTGTCTTCATAGAATGAAATGACATGGTATGCTTACATGAGGTGTTTAGTTTATAACAAAAAAAAAAGAAAAAAGAAATTATAGGCATGTATATATATATATATATATATAATTCTTATGTATTTAATATTTAATACATAAATTTAATATCATATTAAAAATATTATTATCATTCAGTTTTCTAAATGAAATATATTTTTTAAAATATAAGAAAATATTAAATAAGTAAATATTTAATTTTAGATATTAGATATGTAAATATAAGAATTATGAGATATATATGTAATTTTTTTTTACATTATAGTGCAATGGGCTAAATAAAATATTGCAATAGGTCAGGTCGGCATCCTCATAGAAACGGATGCTGTACATTAACTACTCACAAAATGCTTAAATAGTGAAAATAAAAACATTTGCATAACCTTAAAATTAATATTATTGGTTCTAATTATTCAAAAGTCAGCTCTAAATTGATTAGATTGGTATTAAAATAGACAAAGTCAGAAGTCAATCTTCAATTTTAATTGAAGATTGATTGGCTCAAACTTGTCTTTATATTGCTCACTGGTATCCCTAATCAAATGTATGTTAATTATTTTTATGCTTTTTTGGGGCAATATCTCTTTCTCAAAGGCTTTAGTGTTTTTCATTTATTTTTTATCCAGAGTTGCATATCAATATTATCTATTATTTGCCACATTATTTTACTTTAATACTACCATATAATGGATTTTGCATGTCAGGGTCTACGAATGCTTTAGTACACATAATAGGCTAGGATCTATTGTGTGATAGAGGGGGCCTCCTATTTTTATTTTATTTTTTTTAAATATTTGAGTTAATTTAATGATAAGATTTGAACTAAAGATATTTTAATTAAAACTGTAAGCTCTTGACCACTAGATCAATGTGCCTTGCACATCTAACCTGTTGGTGTGGAGATTGTGGTGTGCCACCCGTATATAATGCCTTTGTTTAGTTGAGCCAATTAGTAATTAAATTAAAAGTTAATGATTAATATGTATTTTAAATTTAGAATTCTTTATTACATAAAAATCATCTACTGAAAAAAATCCTCTACAACTCCATAAATTTCCATCATTTTATTGAAAAAAAAATGAGAATTATATTATAAAATTAACAGTTTGATAATTTAGAAACTATCAACTTTTTAACTACAATTTTTTTCAAATATTATCTAAGTATCGAAATTCACAATTATAGTTCAATTCTTAATAATAATAATAATATATTATTATTGATTTTATGATATTTTTAATGATTTGATCTTGACAAGCACAAAGACGGGAGTTTGATAATTCAAAAAAAAAAAAATAAACATTATATGAATTGTGAAGAAATAAGATTTAAGTATTAAAGATATAATTCTCTCAAAAATAAATAAATAAATATCTAAACTTTTATAGCGGCTCGTGTCTCAAGTCTAATTGAATAAGCAACCCTTTTTTTTTTCATTACAAGAAATTATAAGATGCGGGTTATGTACGTAGCATTTTGATGAATAATAAGAATATGTTATATATCAAGCACATGATTATATATTCACTTTTTATTTATTTAGTACAAAGCGAATACAATATTTCATACATAAAGTTAAGTAATATATATTCCAAATCTAATAATCTCTAATCAATGTATAATAATATATAACAATTATATATTGCTTAGCAATTGATATGTTATTAAAAAAATCTCCTAATTGAAGCACGAATCTTGATGTATGAACATCACTTAGAATCAAAATCTTAATATTTCAAACTCTCTTTTGAGCATCATAGAGCTGATATCAATCACTTTGATTAAAATCAAAAGCAGTCTGATTCTGAGTCTAGATTATATCACATCAAACACTTAAAATATAATTGAAAACTTTAGGATATCAATCGGATCCTCAAATATCTTCTAAATATTGAATGTTTATATTCAAATCAAGCATCTTGATGAGCTGAATCTAATAAGCATAAGTTCTCTTAATTCTAATTTTATTTGAGCATTCAAATATTTAAAATACATCAAATGATCAAAGTGATCATTTTTAGTGGTCCAATGGAGTGGTTCGGATTTTGCGATGAGAAATGTCACTTTATAATCTATAAATACCTCATTCTTCATGGGGAGACCTGCTAAAGAAGGAGAGCTCGACACTTGAATCTCAGATCGCCGATCGTCGGACCACCACCGCCGTCGTTTGGACCACCGCTGCCGCCACCGCCGACAATCACTATATCACCACCAGCCATTATCGCCGACTGTCATCGCTCGACAATCATCGGATCACCGCTGGCCACCACCGCTAGCCACCACCGCCGCCGACCACCGCCATCGGCTGCCATCACCCGACAATCACCGGATCACCGTCGGTCGCCACCGCCGATTCCCACCGCCAGCTGCAACCAACCACCATCCGACTATCGCTCGATCGTTGTCGTCTGATTGTCAGACTACCACTTCAAGCGAAGCCCTCTTCGTTGATCCAATGAAGATTCTCACAAAACCTACTCTTATAAATTATCCTTTTCTAACTTTAGAGACAAGATAATAATTATAACAACTACTGATATAGTAAAATTATTTTTAAGTGGGCTTGGCCCCGTAGTTTTTCTCTTTTTGAGTTTTTTAAGAAAATCCTGATGTCTCTCAAACTCTTTTACTATATGTAGAATTTATATGTAATACTAAGATATCGAATTCTCATACTCTATCGATCTAAACTTTTGTACATACAACAAATATGATGATGATAGACTTTACACGTAATAATTTATGAGGGCTTAAAAGGTACGCCTACAATGTTTTTAATGATACTTTAGACATGCATTCATTTTCACAAATCTATTATGTTCTAAGTAATTTCCTATAAAAAAATACTAATTAGGTTTTCGGGTCACCACCATACCTGAACGGCAACCCGATAGAAGAGCTCCTCCCCAATCGAGCTCGCCATGACAATCAACATGAACTGCAAAATCCCAAACCATACAGAACTCACACAATTGAAGGAAAAAAAAAAAAAAACTTGCGAAGCAGTGAAGATGGAGTCACCTGCCATGGGGACATCCCATAGAAGAAGCTCCGCAGCTCCTCGTCTTCCACATCTCTAATCGCTCGAGCATGAGGTGAGTACTTCACCACTTCATCCTATACCAACGTAATTAAACCTAATTGAATCGATTGGAATTAATTAAGATTTAAAACACAGGAGGTAAGAAAGGTGTTGGGTTACATCAAGGATAAAGAGGAGAGCCATAATCGGCGGAGACGCGTAGCCGAGACCGTCGATTACAGCTTCAAAGGATGGATGGAAACCACCCGTCTCATCTATTCCGGCAATCGAGCATATCCACTTCCCCGTCATTGCCATAGCTCCATATATCCCTGATCATATTCATCCTTAATTAAACTGAAAAAACTGGTAATTAATCTTCTTTTTTTACCGATCTAGAGGGATAAATACCGATTCCATAACTCAACCGAACTACTGCCCCGAGTTTCTCCCAGGCAGGGAACTCGGCCTCTCGGCCGAGGTCGGAAGAGGAAGAAGACGGTGACGCCGAGATCTCCATTGCGGGACCCGCGCCTGCGGCGAGACCACCGCCTCGGCTCGGAGCGACGCCGTCATCGATCCTCTCCGCCGTCGACCGCACTCTCACTTTTCTCATCCATTTTCTATCCCCTCGTTGAACGCATAAGCCGCCGCCGGATAAGAGAGACAGAGAGCGCGAAGAAGCTATGCAGCTCAGCTCCATGCGCTCAACGAAGAAAGGAAGCTAAGGGCTGTGGATTTGGGTATATTAATGGAGGCTGCAGTATGTGGAGGCGATCGAGAGAAGAGTTTCCATCGACCGGGTCGGCCCACCGTCCACTCCGTTTGTCTTTCCTTTCTCTAGTTTATTAGAGTGACTTATATAAGAGAACAATTTTCTTCTGAATTTTTGTTTTAAATTATTGAATTTATTTGAAAATAAGCATAATAAAATTTTTTTCATACAATATTAATATTAGAATAAATGTAATAAATTTACTTATTTATAAATGTTTATAAAATTATTAATTTATCTATAAATTAAAATATTTATTAAATTTTTAAAAAATATATTATTTATTAAAATTTTCAAGTAATATTTGATATAAATTTTTATTTTTATGCCAAATAAATAATTATATATTTATTTACATAAAATCTCAATTTTAAATATATTAAAATATATGTGAAAATACATTTTTTTATTTCTAATAAAATAAATAAACAAATTTGCACATCAAACATTGAATATTTATTTAACATAAAATTTTGGATATAAATAAAACAATTTTAAATATATAATAAAAATATATTTAGGATATAAATCAAACAATTATGTATATAGATATAATATTATAACATTTAAATTAAATAAAAATATATAGGCTATTTTAAATAAATTAAAATTAATGATAATTTTGATGCAATTAAAAAATATAATAAATAAATATAAAATTTTAAGTATTAATTAGATATATAAATCTATAAAAAAATGATGGTATGCGTATAAATAAATAAATAGTTTAAGTAGTAAATGTGTTAATTTTTATTTTTATTTTATACGGATACTTTGAGAAGTGTGAGTACTAGACGACGAAGCCTAGCGCTTACCAATGGCGCCCATTGATTTTTTATATTTTCAACCCTCGTTGCGTGCTGCGGCGGGGCCCTCGGACGGAGACCAGCGGGGTTGAGTGTGGTCACCGCCCGGGGCGCCGTCGAATTGCCGTTGGAAAGGTGACGGGATCCATCGAGTGATTCCGTGTTTGATTACTCCTGTTACTGGTTACGTATCGGCTATTCGGGCCGCACAGCGAGGTGGCAATTTCGTGGTACAATGGCTTGCACGTGTGTGGGACCCATTTGTTTGGTGAGTGGGGGCTGTTCTGGACTGGGGATGTGTTCGATCCGGGAGACAGCTGGTGATCGCTTTTCTTTTTGATTGTTTTATAGATGAGCTCCCTCTGAGAGAAATTTGATTCGGGCCAATGATTCTATGCCAAGAAGGATAGAGATAAGACGGGGAATCTGACGTGGAGGATTCTGAGTGTGCCTCATCCAAGAGAGGAATCAAGCAGAGGCACATGCAGTGAGCTAATAAATGATTTTTGTTAAAAAGTTTTGATACTCTCTTGATTTGTTATAAAAAATTTATCATATCAAATATTAATTTTAAACAAATATTTGAATACCGATGAAAATCTTAGGCATTTATTTGTGATAATTTAAATTTAATTTTTAATAAATTTATAGCCTTTGAATCATATATTTAATCAAAATAAGTATTTTATCGAGATGAATTTAACAAATCTAAAATCATTAAAATAGTATAATATTTTAAAATATATTAAATGAGTTGGAGGAATTTTTCCTCAAATTTATAGAATGTCTATTATTATTATTATAAAAAATAATAATAACATCTCTCTGAAAATATATAAATAAATCTTATGCAAATCTAGTGGAAAAATATTTTATGTAATGAGAGCAGTCAATTGAAATGATTGTAGTGCCAACTCTTTTGATAGATCATTGATGCCCACTATCTTTGATCATTAATTATTTAACATTTTAAACTATCATTAGCATCTATTTTTGATCACTACTCATGATGCCTACCATCGATTGGAGAAAATATTACGTTCGGAGTCCGCACGTAGCTTTACGCGTGGACTCCAATCTTGACCCGATGCGTGCCCAGTGATTTTTTTTCTCGTTTTAGCGCTTAACGACACTATAACCAGATGGACGACGACGACGTCGTTTATCCCTACCGACTACCGCCTCGCTCAAATAAAGAAGTTCTCTTGGAATGGGAATTTAAAGAAATATATATCTAGATTTAGGGTTTAGGGGTATATTTTTTCTGCAACCGAGCTGAGAGAAAGAGAAAATCTCATTTCCATTTTTAAATAACCAAGACAGAAAATTTATAAAGTTATGGTAAAAAATAGGGATGTATTAAATAAAAATTCATCGGAATTTTTTTCTCAACCGTCAGATAATGCATAATTTTTTACGGTTTATTAGTGTTATTCCTTAAAATTCTTTTTTAGTGTATATTTACACCGTTTGAAGTTCTTGAAGAGACTTTCAGATTTGAGATTTTGTATTCTCTGCACTCACGTGAGTACTGAGATTTTCGAATATTTTGTAGTTTATTTTTGGAGAGAATGATCATTACATTCTATTAAATAATTTTCTTTACTGTTTGGAGGAAATATGTTCATTACAATCTATCACAACAATTTGGAGGTTGTTTGGTTATTTTTAGTGTTAGTATCTGTACTCTCTTGAGATGAGATTTTGACATTTTCTCCAGCTTTCTTCGGACTGGTTGTTGAGATTATTTTCATTACATCTTTACTCTCTATACTCTCTATACTCTTTGTACTCCCAAGAGTACAGAAAGATTTATTTTTCATTTTTTTTCCGCTTTCTTTTTGGAGGAAATATGTTTATTAGGCATAATTTGGAGGATGTTTGGTTAATTTGTTAGTGTTTTCTTACATCTGTACTCTCTGCACTCTCATGAGAGTACATATAATTTTTGGCCATTTTTTCCAGTTTCTTTGGCCTAGTTGTTGAGATTAGGTTTAGTATATTCCATTGGAAGCAATTTGACAGCTGTTTGGATGGTTTAGTGAAGTATCAGATTCTCTCAGACTCTCGAGAGTAGATGATTTTGCCAATATTTTTGTAGCTTTATTTGGCCCGCTTGGAAATATGTTCATCGCAATCTATTAAGAGTAATTTGTAGGACTGCTAATTTTTATGGTCGATTTGCATATGTCGCCATTTACCGACTTTTCATTTCAAGTTTTTCATGTCCCGAAAAGGATACATTCGAGATGAAGTCGTACCACCGCTTCTAACTGTTGATAATACCGCAAAGACTCTTAAGAAAAGTCATTGATATTTTACGTATGCTTCATCTATATCAATTCATTGGGACTACCTAATTCAAAGAAGATTCAATTACTATTACCTCAATCCCTGCCTTTGACATGAGAAGGTGCTTTCTTCCGGTGGGTAAGGCATTCTTTCACCCCGATGAAGTCAGACCGAATAAGGATGCCAAATGAGGGAGAAGGCCCATGACATGTAGGAATATGCTATCATGAGGTCAAGACTTCTAGTGAAGCCCTTAAAGAGCATCTTGAAGGTAAAAAACACAAAGCAAAAGAAGCCTTACTGCAAGTGACCGCCTCAGACTCTCAGACTCTATACTCTCAGACTCCTCAGACTCTTTGTACTCTCACTCTGACTATTCTCAACTCGTAACTCGATATAATACTATTTATGTTTCATCAATTTTCTCAACCGCTATATAATGATAATTTTTTTACGATTTGTTAGTGTTATTCTTTAAATTTCTTTTATTTAGTGTATATTTTCTACACTGTTTGGAGTTTGTTGCAAGAGAACTTTGCTTGTTTTGAGGATCTACTTTGCATGGGTATACTCTCGTAATCGAGAGTAATCGACCAATTTTATATTATTTTTCATGAGTTTCGGCCTGAGAGAATATTTTCATTACATTCCATTAAGCAACTTGGAGGTAGGTTGGTTTTAGGAGAGTTTTGCATGTGTACTCAGATTCTCACGAGTACAAGATAAAGTATTTAAGGCATTTTTTTCACTTTCTATGAGAATGTTTGGAGGAAATATCTTCATTATAAATCCATTAGAATAATTTGGAGGTTGTTTGGTTTTTCTTTTTTTATTTTACATCCAGATTCACTCTCTGCATTCCTCATGATAAGATGTGAGCATTTTGGTCATTTTTTCATGTTTCTCTGCTTTGGAGAAAATATATTCATTACAATCCATTAGGAACAATTTGGAGGTCGCTTTTAGTTTTTAGTGTTATTTTGCATATGTATTCTCTGCTCTTAAGAGTAGATGATGGATATTTTTTCCGCTTTGGCTATTGTTCGATTATGTTCATTACATTCCAAGCAATTTGGTGGCTATTTGGATAGTTTCGGAGATTTTTGACTCACTCATTCTCAATATTTAGCTCATTTTTTCACTTTCTGTTTGGAGGGAATATGTTTATTTGTGGAGCTATTTTACATGTCACATTTATGTGGAGCTATCAAAGTGTGAATGAATGTCAATGAAAGCAAGTCATGATGAAGTCATGATGTCTAATGACCCAAATTTGGGAGACTGGCACCATTGTTCAAAATGAAACAAAGAGCATGTAATCAATCAGGACTACGTACATCAAACTGGCTTCAATGTTCAGAAGGATCATACTAGTTATTAGCCAAACTCCCAGAAATTGAAATCAAAAAATTTTTTATGTGTAAAAGCAGGTCGGAAGAAATCTGTTAGTCTAAACGGCTTAGCAAAATTCCTAAAAACTGATATAAGGACTGCTTATCCGGCCATGATTAGATTCTATGTTGACTTGGAGGGGAACTGGATGGTTAATAAATATATAGAAAGTCATAATCATTCATTGGCAAAGTCTGCTGACCTACATCTTCTCAAATAACACAGATGCATTAGCGATGAAAATGCTTTCGTGTTGAAGACAATGATAGAAGCCCGAATTAGAGCAACTGATGCATTCAACTATCAAAATTAAGCTTATTTTTTCCAAACAAGTAAAGAAATCATCATAGAATCGTAAACAATATTATTTCAACTACTCATGAGTAAAGAAGAGTACATAGAGAGTCCAGAGAGTACAGAGAGTACAGAGAGTACAACGAGTACAGAGAGTACATAGGGTACATAGAGTATAGAGAGTACAGAGAGTTCAAAGAGTACAGAGGGCATAGAGAGTACAAAGAGTATAGATAGTACAGAGAGTACAGAGGGTACAGAGAGTATAGAGAGGGTTTACATGCAAAACTGCTTAGAAAACTCATAAAAAAGTAACCTAGGAGTGTCCAACTTGCTTTAAGGTAATAGTGAACAATTCCTCTCCATCTTGCAAAGCAAAAGTGAAAATAAGAAAACTTAAGCAAAAAATCTGTACTATGAGGAGAATACAAAGAGTTAAGCTACAAAATACCTCAAATATTCTTATAGTCAATCTTCAAACTACCTACAATAGAATAGAGAGTATAAAGAGTACATGAAGTACAGAGGGTACAGAAAGTATAGAGAGTCCATATAATATAGAGTATGAGAGTATAGAGAGATAAAGATAAACAAAGACAGAGAGTACGACGAAACACATCTCAAGAGCGAGCCTTCATCCGATGCAGATGTTCTTTACTAATCATAATTTATCCAAAACTGCCAAGAAAAATTGAAGAAAAATAGATGAAATACTCTGTGTACTCCTAGGAGAGTACAGATGAAACACATCTCCCAATAAAGCATTCCAGCATCAACCAAATTGCTGCAGGTGTTCTCTACTAATAATAAAAGATCTAAACTACCCAAGGATATTGAAAAAAAAATAAAAGAAATATCATGTACAATTATTTCCTACTTATCAAACTTTAAATGTACAGTTCTTAGCTTGGCTTTTTCAATCCCAAACAAAAGATAGCGTAACTCCCTAAAGCAATTTATCTTCTTCTACCAATCTTGGTGGTCACCTGTTAAGTGGGGATTTCTAATTGTCTCCTTGTACTAGATAAACATCCTGATAACATTGTTATCTTGGGTAGCGGCCCCACTCATTTTGATTGGCCATTTATGGGATAAGCTCACAAAGCTTGACATCTTCAAGTAATTTGATCACGAATAGTAAGAAGTATAATTCGATAAGGGGTCCAAAAAAAATAGTTTACGGAAACCAAATTGAAAACAAGCTGATCTCGGAAGAATGGCTTTATGGGTTGGTTTTGATAATGAGTCATAAAATACCAAGCTCTAGCTTAATATGTGAGAATGTCAGTCTTGATTATCTATAATTAGAAGTAAGAATAGCTCAGCCCTTGACACACTATCTACAGTGACATGCTGGATGAACATTTTATTTTCCTTGTTTAGGCCATATTTTGCAAGCTCTATAAGAAAAGAATAGAACGTTTAAAAATTGTAGTTTCCATCTATACAAATAAGGATTGAATCATAATACACTGCATATCTATGGGGTAACTTATCCAGTGCAAGCATGAGATGTACAAATAGGGGACATACAGCCCCGGACAGAGCGAGTACTCCTCGGTCAATAAGAAGGCGAAGGCATCGACTTGTGCATCTGAGAGATACTAATCTGTCAGCAACTCATTGATCTGCCCTCATGCAATAATGATATTCCCAGCCGCAAATACTATATCACTCCTGCAAGTGAGAAATATTTTAAAGCGAGCTTAATTAAACGAATAGGTTATTTTATATATGAAGGAGTTGATTGAAGATTGACTTACTTATCTTTGAATCGGGAGCACGACGTGTCAATAAGATGGAGCTTTGGCTTAGGCAGAACAACTCTGAATGAGAATTCAACAAAATGATGTGCCTCTACTGGCTGCAACGAAATTACTGACGATGAAAGTTAGTGATGAAGAGCTAGATTCACTATGAACTAAGGATCGATCTACTGAGATGATGCATACCTCTGACTGATGCTCCTCCACCACAATGATAGCAGCCTGTGGGTCATCGATCTTTATTGGCTCATCTTTATGAACCTATAAAAAAATTTAGTGAAATCTATTTCTATTATCTCAAATTTAAAAGAAAGTAACTTAATACTTCTGCTGCTGGCTTCTCATCTTGAGTGGAGGCCACCACATCACTTATTATTGCTCGTGACTTCCTGTAAGTGTGTGCGAAGGGGGAACAAATAGTTTTTATCTTCCTTATTTTCGAGCCTTCACACCACGCTCAATGCTACCGATTAAAAGCTTTAGAGCATCTTCATGTGTAGTGGAGGCCTCCACAATAGCTTCCCCTATGGCGGACTCAACAGAGGCTTCCCTAGTGGAGGTACCTCAGGGGCTTCCCAAGTAGAAGTATCCACGTGGGCAAAGAATGTAGCCTCCATAGAGACTCATGCTAGCCTCCACAGGGAAGCTCCTAGGCCTCCATGTGCTGCCCCCATGCCTCCTCAAGAGTTTCCCTGGTGACCTCCACGTGAGCTTCCCCACGTGGGATGGTAGACCGCCGCCAGAAGAACCTCCTCGATAGCAGTAACTTGCAAATCAATCCCATCCATTCTCTCTGTCATTGTTGCTTGAAAAGAAGATACTATATCTTTTAAGTCTCTAAAACTTGCAAGTATCCTCTCCACCGCAAAGCCTTCTGTGGGGGTGGTAGTAGAGGGTGGGCTAAATACACTAGATGGGGGAGAATATCGAGGAGAGATATATGGAGATTGAATGAACTGGGACTTAGAATGGACTGATCGGCTCAACATGTATTGCATGTTGGACAAGGGAAAATAATTCAAGGAGCTAGGTCTCCTCTTATGATATATCCTCGAATGAAAGGCATACCTGTGTTAAATCGATAAGAAAATGTGATGACTACAACATAAATAAATACATTCTTATATGAACTAAGTGATATTATTATATGTCAAGTGGTGTCCTCCTAAACCAATGAAGGCTTCATCTAGAAACTTTATTTTTGGCCATCACAGCATACATGGCTTTGCAAATGGAGATGACGGCCTCATGATGCTTATGTGCTTAGCGACCTAGAACTACAATTAATATTTATATAAGTTAACTTCAATGCATCAAGTAATACATAATCAAAGATATAAAATATACCATAAGAAGAGTGACAAAGCCACTCATGTACCCGGGTGTCTTCTAGGTATGAATCTTTGATGTAATACCATCAAATTATGAAACTAGAAAGACCCAAATGGCCTCTGCCCAGTTGTATTTAGAAAATTTATCTATGTCATCTGGTAATCGTCGATACCACCTATAGTTGTGATATACAAAAAAAGATTTGACTAAAAAACGTATAACTGACAAACTGACGTGCAATGAGCTATTTACATGCTCAAGCATAGTCTTATAGTCCACTGAATTGAACTGCGACAGGGGAGATTTATGCCATAAGACTTTCTCTCCTCTGTTTGGCATCTACATCGCAACTTCATGGGGTAAAAGGAATGCACTGCCACCCGAAAGAAAGCTTGCTTTCTATGTCCCAGAAGACAGATTGAGGTAATGATTGAGTCTTTTTGTGGAGTCTAATGAATTGAGATGAAGCCTCTTTAAAATGTCAATGAATTCATCAGTAAATCATGATGTAATATTATCGAACACCATTCTAACGGTGGTAGGCCGGTATCTTGAAGTTATCCTTTTCCCAGACATGATAAACTTTAAAATGAAAAGTCAGTTAATGAGAGTACAGATGCAAATCACCCATAAAAAATAACCAATCAGCCTCCAAATTGTTCCCAATTGATTTATAATGAACATATTTCCTCCAAACAGGCTAAAGAAACTAGAAAAAAATGGCCTAAATCGTCTGTACTCTCAAGAGAGTACAGAGAGTCAGATGCAAAATAATACTAAAAAATTAACCAAATAGAGAGTACAGATGCAAAATAATACTAAAAAACTAACCAAATAGCCTCTAAATTATTCCTGATGGATTATAATGAACATATTTTCTCCAAACAGGCCAAAGAAACTGAAAAAAAATGATCAAAATGCTCTGTACTCTCATGAGAGTTTATATGCAAAAATCCCCTAGAAACCATCCAAATAGAGAGTACGGATGCAAAATAACACTAAAAAACCAACCAAACAACCTCCAAATTATTCCTATTTGATTGTAATAAACATATTTCAACAGTAAAAGAAACTAGAAAAATAATCAAATGCTCAGTACTCTCGAGAGTATGAGTACGATGCAAAAATCTCCCAAAAATTATCCAAACAGCCACCAAATTGCTTCCACTGGAATGTAATGAACATAATTTGAACAATCAGGCCAAAGAAACTGGAAAATTTGGCCAAAATAGTATGTACTCTCAAGAGAGTACATATGCAAAATAACACTAAAAAACTAACAAATCAGCCTCCAAATTATTCCTAATGGATTATAATGAACATATTTCCTCCAAACAGGCCAAAGAAATAGGAAAAAAATGACCAAAATGCTCTGTACTCTTATGGGAGTACAGAGAGTACAGATGCAAAAATTCCCCAGAAACCATCCAAACAGCCACTAAATTGCTTCCACTAGAATGTAATGAACATAATCTGAACAACCAGGCCAAAAAAAATGGAAACAAATGTCCACAAAAATCATCTGTACTCTAAAGAGAGTATAGAGAGTACAGATGCAAAATAACACTAAAAAACCAACCAAACAACCTCCAAATTATTTGATGGATTGTAATGAACATATTTCCTCCAAATAGGCCAAAGAAATAGGAAAAAATGACCAAAATGCTCTGTACTCTCATGAGAGTACAAAGAGTACAGATGCAAAAATCTCTCAGAAACCATCCAAACATCCCTCCAAATTTCTTCCAATATAATGTAATGAACATATTTCCTTCTAACAGGCCAAAGAAATTGGAAACAAATGGCCAAAATCATCTGTACTCTCAAGAGAGTACAGAGAGTACAGATGCAGAATAACACTAAAAAATTAACCAAACAGCCTCCAAATTATTCCTCATGGATTGTAATGAACATATTTCCTCCAAAAAGGCCAAAGAAACAGGAAAAAAAAGACCAAAATACTCTGTACTCTTATGAGAGTACAGAGAGTACATATGCAAAAATCCTCCAGAAATTATCTAAACATCCCTCCAAATTACTTTCAATTGAATGTAATGAACATATTTTCTCCAAACAAACCAAAGAAACTAAAAAAAATTGGCCAAAATCATCTGTACTCTCAAGAGAGTACAGATGTAAAATAACACTAAAAAACCAACCAAATAGTCTCCAAATTATTCCTAATGGATTGTAATGAACATATTTCCTCCGAACAGGCCAAAGAAACTAGAAAAATTGACCAAAATGCTTTGTACTCTCATAAGAGTATAGAGAGTACATATGCAAAATCCTCCAGAAACCATCCAAACATCCCTCCAAATTGCTTCCAATGGAATGTAATGAACATATTTCCTCCAAACAGGCCAAAAAAATAGAAAAAATTGGCCAAAATAGTCTGTACTCTCAAGAGAGTATAGAGAGTACAAATGCAAAATAATATTAAAAAACCAACCAATCAGGCTCCAAATTGTTCCTAATGGATTATAATGAATATATTTCCTCAAGAGCCAAGAAATTGGAAAAAATGACCAAATGCTCTATGTTCTCATGAGAGTACAGAGAGTACAGATGCAGAAATCCCCCAGAAACCATCCAAACATCCCTCCAAATTGCTTCCAATGGAATGTAATAAACATAATCTCAACAACCAGGCTAATGAAACTGGAAAAAATAGCAACAAAATTGCTTCTAATGGAATATAATGACCATATTCTCTCCATCCAAGCAAAATAAACTGTAAAAATATTGAAAAAATCATCTGTACTCTCATGAGAGTACAGAGAGTACAGATGGAAACATCTCCCAAAAATTATCCAAACAACCACCAAATTGCTTCCACTGGAATGTAATGAACATAATCTGAATAACTAGGCCAAAGAAATTGAAAAAAATTGGCCAAAATCGTCTGTACTTTCAAGAGAATACAGAGAGTACAAATGTAAATAATACTAAAAAACCAACCAATCAACCTCCAAATTATTTCTAATAGATTGTAATGAATATATTTCCTCCAAATAGGCTAAAAAAAACTAGAAAAAAATGACCAAAATGCTCTATACTCTCATGAGAGAACAAATAGTACAAATATAAAAAACCCCTAAAAACCAAGCAATGAGCCTTCAATCTTCATAAGTTTATGTCGAGCATTTTGTATCCAAATAAAAAAGTATTTTTAAAAAATGCCAAAATGGGTTGTACTCTTCTAAGAGTATAAAGAGTACACATGCAAAACTGAAGCAAATAACCAAAAATCAACCTACAAATAAATTTTAATGCCATCGACTGAACATACTATCATCTCTAATCAGGCCATATAATTCATCTTGAAACATTACCAAACATCCTACCATGTGATATACTAAACATTTCACAAGGCTAATTTCAAAATTTGAAAATAACGGTGTATCTTGACAAGAGAGTACACACGCAAAATATCTCCAAAAACTACTAAAATACATCCCGTTCATTTAAAGAACTCAAATGTTCTAAAATGTTCACATACTGGATGATGAGAAGAACAGAGAAACCCTAAATTCATTAAAGTTTGGGAACACAGGTGTAAATACCTCATGTAGTCATCTCAATACCTCAATGGAAGTTATTCGCAAGATTTGTCACCGAAATCAGGCGTCGCCGATCGAGAGTCGAGCCGAGTACAGAGAAAGCCCTAAACTTTCATGCATGGGAGGAATGTCGAATGACGCCCGTCTCATTTTTCTTCTCCTGTTGTTTGAATGAGGCTAATGGGTCGGGGTTGGGATAAATGCCGTCAGCCGTCTGTTGTACAAAACCGTTAAAATGGGAAAACCACCTGACACGCTGCCGAGCTTGATTGAGTTCCGCATAAAGCTACGTGCGGACTCCAGACATAATATTTTCTCCATCGATTATCACTGATGCTTGCCACTAATCACCATCGAAGCTTGCAATCTATCACTACTTACAGCCTTCATCAAACACAATTAATTTTTTTTACTTCTTATTACTTTCATTTCATTTTATCCCCCTTAGAATAATTTTTTTTATCTTGCCTCATTATTTTTTTGCTACATGAGTAAACTGTTTTGAAGTAAATTATAAATTTTCAGGATGGTTACCTAAGAAATCCTTTATAACTTACGCCTTTTCTTTATAGGCAAAAGCTACCTAAAAATTAAATTTATAAAAAAAAATTTAACCTGCTTACAAAGTTCAATAGTGTTTAAGAAACTATAAAAACCTAATAGTTTTAATTTGACAAAATATTACAACTAAAAACAATGAAAAAACTATCAGAATAATTTTATAATTTTGATGATCTCTCGAAAACTTTCATATGTTTTCAAATAATGTGAATGATATGAATTTAAAATTTGAATAAACATAAAATTTTCTTGAAAATTAATGTTTGCTTCAAAGAAAATTTTGATAGATTTTCACACATATATCATACTTTTAGAATAGGTTAAATTTGCGGCCATATTTATACTCAATTTGATCTAACATTTATATTTAAAAATCTTTATAAATTTTTTATAATCGAATATTTACTAGTTGTTTATAATTTTTTTCCCCAATAGCTCTATATGTTCTTGTTTAGGCTCATATAATAAAAGATTATACAATGTTCATAGTAGATATAATGATTCTTAAATGAATGTCATGTAAAGACTACAGTGAAGTTCTTAAAATTTCTCCATACAACACTTTACATAATAAATAATATATCCCTTCAAAATTTATAAATCAAGCATGAATCTCAAGTTAAAGTATGCATATAATGAAATTAAAAGACTCAGTGAAATGAGTCTAATAACTCTAGAATCGGGTCAAATCGTGTCCAAATGAGCTCGAATCAAGCCCAAAATCTATTCATAAAAATTTCAAAACACCGATTGGATGATCAAATAACTTTCAAATTTGACGTGCTTATAGTCGAATCGAGCGGTTCTACGAGAAGAATCCAATGAGCCTATGATCACTCAAATCGAAGGTAATTTGAATGGTCAAATTATCAAAAAAACTATCTATAATCAAATAAATTAATATGAACCGTCCGATGAAATGTTTTGAGATTTTGGCTACAATGACCAAAATACCCCTCTCAGAATCCTACAAATAGGACCCCATTCTTATCATGAAGGTGAGGAGGAGCTAGAAGCAAACTTGGGAGAAAGATGGAAGAGAGCTAGAAGTTTGAAGTTCGTCATCACCACCATTGTCACTGATCATCACCTATTGCTGTCGTTGACTGCCACCAACAACCATTACAACCCAACCACTGTTGCATAACTATTGTTACCTGATTATAGAATTTCCATTATTAGGATTTCTCACTTGCAATCTTGTAATCCCATTATCAAGAAAACTTAAACTTTGTACACCAAAGCAGATACGTAGTGGAGCATTTTTATTGGGCTAGGCCCCATGATTTTTTCCCCCCTTTTTGGGATTTTTCTAAGTAAAAATTATTGAGTTTTTTATTCTCTTTTCAATTATCTGTGTGTGTGTGCTGGATTTTCATACAAGCTAAGAAATGAAGTTTTATATTATCACAACTAGTTTTTTGGCACACAATAGTTTGACGCCATTTGCAGGAAAGTAATTCTCATTACTTCATCATGTCAAATGACCAAATTTCCCAACAAGATCAAAACCACCAACTAGGTGAAACACTTCATACCTTTGAGGAGTGCATACGAAGAATGAAAGAACAATGGGCTCAAATCCTTCGGCATTTATTAGGAGCTGGACAACCGAGAAGGGCACCACAACTTGGAGGAAATCAACGATATCAACAACATGATAGAGTTGATTTTGTTTAAGAAACCCATGAAGAACGTCCACATAATAATATATAAATTTCCCCTATATGTCATCCTAATATGGATCATGACTATACTATTAGCTCAACACATCCTACTTGTATTGCCCGACCAACTTTGAATCTCCCAACCTCTTTGATGGGATTGAATCACCTCCGTTTCATGGAGACAACTCGTGCAATTATTCCAAATAAAATATGACGCCTTGTTCAAGATGAATTTTTGCTAAGAGATAAATAGTTCAACCCACGTAGAGTATTCAAGAATCTTCTCCTTTGTATTATATGGTTCTTCAACAATGATCCTGGCGGGGTTCTACTTAACATTGAACCTTGTGATGGAACATTTGATTCTTGTGAGCACATCAATCATTATAGAACTATTATGCATATTCAACAAGCCCCGATGCTTTGCTCTGCCAAGTTTTTTCAATCACTCTCAAAGGAAAAGCTCGCAGGTGGTTCTATTCCCTCACCCTATGGACCATTTTCAACTTTGCTCATTTGGCTAAACTCTTTGTCGAACAATTTATCTCAAATCGAAGAATTATCAGATTCTTCTCATCTTTCTGGAGTTGACCAAAATGAAGGGGAACCCCTTAAAGAATACTTTCAAATATTCTCTTCTGAAACTCGTCAAATTCCAGGAGTAGATCCAGAGCTACTATGAGGCATCTTTCTTGGAGGTCTTCAACCTGGGCCTTTCTACTCTTCATTATTGCAAGATACAGTGCGATCTTATGCTGATTTTATTTATCGAGTAGAGACATAAATTACTACTGATGAAATTATTACTACTCATAGAAGATAATTTGAGAATAACTCTAAGCGTAAGTATGCATCAGAAGATATTACAATAGTATATAAAAATAAAATAAAAAAATATTCAGAAGATTGATGATATTATAATACTCCTAATTTTACTCCACTAAATACATCTAGGACTGATATCATAATGGAAATTCAGAATTCAGAATGTCTCAAATGGCCAAAACCATTTAGAAATTTAAATGGAAGAAATCAATTGCAATATTATCACTTTCATCATTTGAAAGGGCATTCAAGAAAGTTGCGTTCATCTAAAGAAAGAAATTGAATGTTTAGTACGGCAGGGACATCTGAGATGCTACTTGTAGGAGCAACATACATATCATCAAAAAGAAGATCAGAGGAATCATGGTAAAGAAATTGTCTGAGTAATTGAGTAAGAAATATCATTAATACATATCTAAGGAAAGATCTCGAAAAAGTAGTGACTAAAGAAAGTTAAGTTTCTTTTTCTCAATGGAAAAATTTAGAAGGTTTTATTATCAATGAAATTTTCCTTTCAAGAAAACCCCTTAAAAGGCATATCCTTGAGGAAGCCTATATGACAAATGGTACTAGACGAGGTACTCACAAGAAAAACCTCATGAAGGCAAGTGGTAGACAAAGTCTCCACTAATAACCCCTGGAAGGCACGCCCTTGAGGAAGCCTCGATGAAGTTAGTAGAGGACAAGGTCCTCATTAAAAAGACTCTAAGAGAGCAAGTGGCTGACTGGGTCTCAACTCATTAAAAACCTCAGAAAGAGCCTCAGAATGTACAGGTACATCAAAAATCTTAAAAGAAAAAAGCCTCAGAAGGTACATATATATTAAAAATCTTAGAATGCAAAAACCTCAAAAGGTACAGATACATCAAAACTCATAGAAGACAAAAGCCTAAGAAGGTACAGGTATATTAAAAACCTTAGAAGGAAAAAACCTAAGAAGGTACTGTTGACCTCACTTTTGCAGTGAGCTCTCAACTTCCTCATCATAGATCTTGGACTCTTATAGACACTAAGAGTTCTTTAGTCTTAAGATATTTCTAGTGATTAAGTGAACACTTAACCTAACCCTAGAGACTTAAAAGAGTTAGCCATAGGAATAGATTGTGCCTTAGGGATTTAGGAAAACTTGCCTACCCTATAGCCCAAACCTAATCCTTGTTTCCTTCTTTCAAACCAAACCTCAAATTCAAAATTCAAAATTCCAAACTCCAAAATTAAATTCAACTATCTAATGACTGAAATCCATCACCAAATTCAAACTCCAAATCCCTCCCTAGGCCCTTTGATTTTATCTTATGGATTTAGCCTTAACCAAATACAAATCAACCTCAACCCAATTGATTTTTCTCAATTATCAAATCTAACCTCAAATCAATTCTAAATTCCAAATGATTAAAATCCATGATCAACTCCGAATTCCAAATTCCAAAATCTCTTCCTAAGCCATATGAGCCACCTTCATGTGCTTAGCCAAAATTCCTTCAAATCAACTCAAACTTGGTTGATTTCTTTATAAATAAATCATTCCTTTATTTATATTCATAAATATAAATGAAACTCACCATCCAATGATCAAAAATAAATCAAACCAAATCAAAACTCAAATTAGCCCTTTCAACATACATCCCTAAGTTTAGTCAAGTTTGCTTCCAAATCACTCCAAACTACTCAAGTGATTTTCTCATGACCCATTTATATCTTCATTTATATTCATAAATAAAAATGAAATATTGATTCAAATGACCAAAGTCAAACTCAAATTAAACCAAATTCCCAATATTATCCCTTTTAGCTAAATTTTTGAACTTGGCTAAATGAAACTCAAATCAACTCAAAACTCATGGATTTCTTCATGATTTAATTATTCCTACAATCATTGATCCAAATATAAACATAAACCACAATTATCAAACCAAATCCAAGTCAACCTAAATCAAGCCCAAGTTGACCCTTTTGACTTGAAATTATCATATGAACCAAAACCCATTTAGCTCCAAACCAATTGCAATTGGATTTATATCCCAATCCTAAGTCTCTATGTGAGTTCAACTAAACTTGAATTGAGCCTTGATCAAGCCAATTGACCCATTTAGGCTCACTTGACCCAAAATGACCTAAAGGACTTTTTGAGCCAAGTTCTAATCCAACCCAAATTGGATTGAACTAAGCCCATCTAAACCTCAATCATGATCAGAAATCATCATGGGGTGATCAATCACCTTGAATTGGGTCAAACCAAGTCAAACCTAGTCTTTGACTAAGTCAACATTTAGCCTAAATGAAACCCAAACTAGCCAAAATTCATCATATGTCAAATTGATTGAAACCATTGACCTAAACCCATTCATAATCAATGATTGAACATGACCAAGTCATCAATTGAGCCAACCAAGCCTAATTGATCACTTGACCTAAGTTGACCTAAATTGGCCTAAAAAACTAAAATGGGTCAAATCATGATTTAACCCAAATTGATTGTAACCAATGACTCAAGTTCATTCCAAATCACTTATTAAACTTAACCAAAGCCATGATTGAGCCCAAGTTGACCAATTGGTCAACTTGACCCAACATAGCCCAAATTGACCTAAAAGGTCAAATTGACCAAAATTCAAATTAATTCCAAATTAAACCAAACCAAAGCATACAATCATTCTTGATCAACCAATTGAACTTGACTCAACACCTAACCCAACCCAATTTGGTCAAATTGGTTAAATTGGTCAACTTCACAAATTTGACATTTTTGAATCCAAATGTGTCAAAACTAAATATAAGCCAAACCATATCAAATTAGTCACACCAAAATATTCCAAATCATGACTTAGACTTTAACTGGCTTTTTGGTTTATTTGGACCCAATATCTAAACCACTTCAAGCCATCCTCATGGAACCTTATTGACCGACCAAGCACACCCCAAACCAGCCTTAGGCCACTCCTAAGATAGCCCAAAAGCCAAGATAGCTCACCTTAAGTTGACTACCCAATGGACAAAGCCTCCACCTTGGATTCCTACTCTAAGTAGCAAAATCCATTTTGCACTCCCCATGACTATTTTTTATGGTATTCTAGAGTTCACTAGCCCACTCTAAGCACCTTAGAACTTACCTTGGACTAAAGGGAACTCACAAAATTGAGCTCACTCTCCCCCATCCATGGTCAAACTTGATGGGTGCAAGGAGAACCAAATCCCCTCCCACCTGCCCATATCAAGCCTTGAGACCCCTGACATGGTTTCGACCACTCATAGCGTGCCACTTCGGATTGATGATGACCCCTCTGACAACTTGACGATGGTGAATTGACAGAATTCATGGGAATGATCCCATCCGTCCACCTGGCTCAATTAAGAGATATACTCCCTCATTTCAATTGGTTTTGAAGGAAATTCAATTGCATTCAGCTAAAGAGAAGTTTTCAAAACTCCCCAAAGCTTCCTCAACTCCTCCTGAGCTCCTCTTCCTCAGCCTTCCCCTCTGTGTGTAGAACTGAAACAGGACACCCCTATTTTGGTTCTAATTCCCTCTCCGTTCAAGCAAACTTCAATTGCTTGTGCATATACCATCCTCGTACTCAATCGAAGCTGATCGAATCACCTCTAGAGCTTCCCGAGCATCGAACATTGGAGTTCAATTAAAGCTGAGGTGTGTGCA
Organism: Cymbidium sinense; assembly: GCA_021442155.1. Classification (NCBI taxonomy): domain Eukaryota; kingdom Viridiplantae; phylum Streptophyta; class Magnoliopsida; order Asparagales; family Orchidaceae; genus Cymbidium; species Cymbidium sinense. The sequence continues at coordinate 138,619,207 of CM038223.1, read as the reverse complement.
TCCATGGATTGGTCAACTAAGCTTCCCACACCAAATTGAGCTCAGATTCCTTCAACAGGCCTCAACTAGGCGAAGCTACCTCCGACATTGCACAGCCGGACATTAGCTCCAGTGAGGTAATTTCTCAAAACCATAACTTTTGGCCCATGTATATTGGTCTTTTATTAAAGGAATCTCCATGTCGAAGGATCCTAGTCGTTGGATATGATTGCATGCTCTGTTAGATGGTGTGGGATCCATTTGATCCAAATCCAAGCTCGGGTGAGCTCGGATCAAATGGAGAAAGGTGAACGGTGCTCGTCTCTCGCTGCTCGTGAATGGGATAGATCACGAGCCATCCATCTCACACTATCGAGATGAACGGATCTGATCAAATACCACGGTAGATTTGTTATTTTTCTCCTTAACCCGCGGATTAAACCATAGGCGTACGATCTTAGATTGGAAGGCCCACAGAGAAAGCACGCCCGCCGCCGCTGAGTCAGTGCATGGATGTGACAACTTAAATAACTAATCCCATCACGCCATATGGAAAGTGCGCTGCGTCAGTGCATCGCGTCAGTAGCCACGTGGCCTGATAGGATTAAGGGTTTAATTAGGGTTAATTAATTAGTTTTTAATCTTAAAACTTCCTAAAATTATAACTAATTATAAAAAAATTCAAAAAAAAATGCAAACTTAGGCTCATTTTGAAGATATTTTAGAGGAGAATCTAGAAAAATTATAATTAATTGATTTTGAATAGTGACTTTGGCTTAATTAGGATTTTATTAGAAATATAATTAGCTTAATTACACCTTAATTAAGTACTCAATTAATCTCAAATTTTTTGTGGATGTTTAGGGGGATGACCTCTGCCTCCCCTATTTTTCTAGAATTTTATTGATTACTTAATTAGGGAAATCATTTGAGTAAGCCCTAATCACTCTCTTAATCTAATTGGTTGTAATTAAGAGATAAATAATAACTTGATTAATCATTTGAACTTAATTATCCCTGCTAAATAGTAAGATCACTTGGGGAATGTGATTGGGGATAGTTTTCTTAATTTATTTCATAAGTACTCTTTACCTTTAAAAATTAAATTAATTAATGGGTTAATGGAATGATTAGTTGATTAATTAAGTGAGTAGATATTCAAAATGAGGGAATCAAAACCTAATTGAATGATTTAATGATTTAGGGATTAGGATTAAGGCCTTGCCATTGATCCTTTCTCCTGAGTTAACTTCATCATTCAAATTAAAGCATAACTAAAATATTTAATCAATTCATTAAATTCCTAATGAAATTAAAATTAAAAATCAAATCATCCCAACATAAGCAACCTTTAATTGATCTTGGGTAGCTCCTTGGGTGTTCAATAAGCTTAGGTGAGAGATAATGAAATTATGATTGGCTCACATATGTGAGAAAATCATAAGAGTAATTAAGTGAGATCCCTTAAACCTAATCAACTATTAATCATAAGCTAATTGCATTAGGCCCCTTTCATTTCTTAGGAGCATTGCAAATTTACTTTTCATGTGATTGCATATCATATTGGCTTATTATTAATTAGTTGATTAACTTAAGGTGATATAGGTAAGGGATAATTAATTCATTTAATTCATACCTTAACCTAATCAAAATATAAAATCAACTTAATTTTCTTTAATTAAACCAAACTAATTCACATGGGAAAATGGGTTAACAAATCCTTCTCATATTTCCTAAGTCAAATCAAATTCAAAGATAAAAATGTCTTTAAAGAACTTTGATTCATTTTAAATAATCTTATTTGATATGATTGTCCTTATGGATTAATTAGGGTGAATGAAATCATGTGTTTACATTCCTTTGTTTCTTTCCAATCATGCTAAATATTATTTGCTATATGAAATCATGCATTCATTTTTCTTGGAAATTAATTAAATAAAATGTTTCATTTTATGTCAAATTGCATGTATTGGCTAAAATTAAGAATATGAGTGGATATTATCACTAATTAAACCAAAAACTATTTTCAAAACCTATAAATAAAAGATTATAAATGAAGTAATGCTAGTTACAAATATTTATAAGCTTGCAAGTGATAATAGTATAACATGTATAATGTGAAGTTCTCTTTCCCTACTTTAATATTGATTCACATAGGATTTGCAAGTGTATAGTTCATTTGAAAAGAACATAATACTTGCTTAAATCTATTCTTATGCATTTCCATGTTAAGACCTAGGAAGAATTTCACATTGCACATGTAAATCATACAACCAAATCAAACATAATTTCTTGCATAATTGCTTATCCATTTGGTTCTTTTGTTCATTCATATGTATTTGAGAAAAGTGATATATTAGTCTGGTCATCTCAGGGTTGTGAGGCATTAAGTAGACCTAAGTAAGTTTTATACCTTATGCCCCTGGTGTAGAAAATAATGACACCGTACTCACTTAAAACCCTTATACATATGCATGTGTAATGTGGCCAATGAATGAACAATCAAACTAAAACAAATAAAACATAATTTTTGCATGGATTTTTCTTATCCTTGTAGTTATTCTTACACTTATATGTATCTTAGAAAAGTGGTATATCAGTCTATATATCTCAGGGCTACGAGGCTTTAAGTAGCCCTAAGTAGGTCTTTTACCTTACACCCTTAGTGTAAAAAATAATGGTGTCGTACTCACTTATAACTTTTATACATGTGGATGTGTATTTAGCTAATGGATGAAAAATCCTCCTTTTCTACATAACAAAGACATGCATTCATGATCCAATTAACAAAATGAAATATTTAAATTCAAAATACGTTTCTTTTCATTCATGACCAAAGTATGCTAAGATTTGCATTGTATGTATATATATGCCTAAGATTATTCATATGCATGTTATACATGATGGAAAGAAATGAATGAGTGTGTGTTATGTGATAGTAATCCATCCTAACTAAGTCTAAGATGCCTTTCTTATTGAATAGGGTCATTTAGAATGAATCTAAACTTTGGGTTAATTAAAACACATAATAAACCATCCACTAAAAGAAATTCATTAATCAATTTACCTTAGAAATTACTTAAGGTAGGGATAAAATAAAGACTCTCCCTCTCTTTCTTCTCTTTATAACACTTAGTTACTAAATGTAGGCTATATGAAACAAAAGAAAAATACTAAGTAAAAAATCCCCAAATCAACTGAATCACTTAAAGAAAAATCAACCCTTCATAAGTTAAATCCCTCACACTTAGCAAATCATAACCCTAAAGCCTAGTTAGGATATACCACACAAGCTCTAACACATGCTCATTAGGCTAAGTCACCATTTCTAGCTTTATGTTAGGGCAGTGCATGGTTTGATGAATGTTTAATTTTATAATGTATTATTTTAGACTGGATGTTAGGGTATATGTGTAGCCGAATGTTATAATAATCATGTTTATGAGGGGATTAAGGGGCCATTGTAATAAAAATATAATACTTTTTGCTGTGCAGGTTACTTAGCCCCTAAGCATAGCCCAAGTTAGGATAGGTGGACTTGATCACCCATATCTCGGGTACTAAGTCTAAATTATTCATATAACTGCTTAGGTTGTATGGCATGTTTTAGCTAACATTTGTTTTGTAGGTGTAGCTAGATTTACTTTCCTTTCTTTTAATGTAATTTTTGCATTAGTATTAGGATAAGTGTTATGGGGATTAAGAATAGGCATTGGTTATAAGACTATGTCTTATATATCATGTGATGCCTTTGGAGAAAATCAAAATTAAAAGAAAGAAAGAAATGGAGAAAATCAAATATGAAGAAATGAAAGATGAAGAGTGAAGGATGGAGGATGGAGGATGGAGAATGAAGACTCCCATAACACTTATCATTTCATAATTGTAATTTATTCTTTCATTATATAGGGACGTATATGGGTAGAGCTCGGCTACCCATATTTCTTTTCAGGTTGTATGGTGGTACCCGACCGCACTGACCTTTTATTCTTTTGTTATAGCTTTATAAAATTATTTGATATTTTGTTTAGCTTGTGCATTAAAAATATCATGCCTCTTCATAGTTTCTTTATGATTGGTGATTGTTGTGTGGCATGGATGTGATTAGGCTCTTAGGATAAAAATAAATTTTCTATTTCATTAATAACTCATAACTAAGATTTTAAAACAACTCATAACTTTACATAAAAGCTTAAAAATTAAATCAAGATAATACAATTTTTAGCAACCCATTAGCTGGATGATTGAATGTATAATATTATGCATATCATATTCTTCCACTCTTGCTAAGAGAGGGTTTTCATCTATGCCAGAGAATAAAGGCTTAACCTATAAAAGACTTTGATGAAAAGACACCTCTTTCTCTCCTGATTTAGCCCACAATCAATTTCTCATGCATTTAGGCATACAAAATCCTATAGCCCATGTCAAAATAAAAGTTCAAAAATCAAATAAAACATAACAAAATTTGTATTAGATTTAAGTCATTATTCATTCCCTTCATGATCTAGTCTCTTAGGGAGTGAGCTTAAGGATTTAGTTTCTTTTCTAAGTGGATAACAACCTAACCATCTTGCAAAGCATATGACTTACCTACATGGATTTAAAGCATAGGAGGAGTTTGTTGACTCCCACTTTAGGTGGTAATAAGCCCAACAGTCCGATGGTTTATCCTCTCTTATGGAGGTAAATCATATACCCATTTTCATCTTATATTTAGGTCGTGCTTTGGTCCTCGTCAAAGTCCCCTAGATTTAGGATCTGAGGTCGATGCTTTCCTTTATGGGCTACAAGCATAAATCCTCACCTCTTAGATATTTTCGTAATCTTGTATGGTGGAATTATAAGTCCTAGATTTTTAATAAAAATTCAACTCAAACAAATAAACCTTCTCAAATTCAAATATATAAAGCCCAACCATAGGATAGATTGAGTGCTCACTAGGCTTCCTAGTATCATGAGCACTCCCTACTCATCTCCCTTGGTTTCAATAAGATCTCCCCCACTTGATTTTTAAAAATACAACTAATCCTTTGATAGTCCTATCTTTGAATTCTTTGGAGACAACTATCACCTACTTTAATTGAGAGTATTCTTAAGAGATTCATTTCCCTTAAAATGTAATTAACTATGGAGGTTAACCTCCATAGGGAACTTAATGAACCCGATTTAAATAAATCCTATTTTACTTTTTCAAGTAAAGTAGGGGAAAATTCTTTGGTATATTCGAAGATCCATCATGCATTAGGAGTCCTCATTAGGTGATTAGGTCCATTATAGGGTAGTGACTTCTATCTTAAGATACTATTCTTAATGTCTTAATCATCTAATACATCACATCTATGTAGCATCTCCTCACACAAACACACACATCACAAAAATAAACACCACATATTTTTCTGGCGACTCTGCTGGGGATGGTTCCTCTCTCCATCTCTAGTAGACGATTGTTGTATCCAAGCATCGATTGTGGATTTGCATTTCATGTGAGTTCAAAACTATCTTTCTTTCCATTAACACTTAGCTTATTTCATTCTTAAGCAAAGTTAGCCAACATCCTTTAGGTTTTAGGAACTCACTCCGTGTAGGTTTTGAAAACCCTATTGTGTTCCCCAATAGGTGTAAACATAACTTATCAATGAAAAGGGAGATAACAAAAGTTTAGAACCTCCTCACCACTAGCTTGGTAAGGCAAGGTTTATCATAAAATTTAAAGAAAATAATTCCTTTTACAAAAATGACACTTTCCAAAATCTGCTTTTATAAAACCACAAAATCAAGACCCCTCCATGATTGTTACATGGAGGTTCTTTTCAAAAGCAAATCATACCATGTTGATTCCCACTTAACATATCCAAATTTGTTAAGTGGGGATCCCCATTTGAATCAAACATAAATTTGGCCTTCACTTAACAATTTCAATTTCTTAAGTGAGGATCTCTGTTTTAATCAAACATAAAATTTGATCTTCACTTAACAATTTCAATTTGTTAAGTGGGGGTCTCATTTTTTAAAACATAAAATTTAACTTTCACTTAAATTTGTTAAGTGAGGGTCTCATTTTTGAAACATGAATTTGACTTCCACTTAACAAATTTAATTTGTTAAGTGAGAGTCTCATTTCCAAAATATAAACTTTACCTTCACTTAACAATTTCAATTTGATTAATAAGTGGGGGGGTCTCATTTCCAAGAACATAAAATTTGACTTTCACTTAACAATTTCAGTTTGTTAAAGTGGTGGTCTCATTTTCAAAACATGAACTTGATCTTCTCTTAACAATTTTAATTTATTAAGAGAGGGTCTCATTCTCAAATAGGAATGGGATCTTCACTTAATAATTCCAATTTGTTAAGTGAGAATCTCACTTTCAAAACATAAAAATTGACTTTCACTTAACAATTCTACTTTGTTATGAGAGGGACTCATTTTGAAAGAAAAATATATTTAGGCTTTCACTTAGCATGTCTGATATCGCTAAGCAAGAGTCTCATTTTCAAGGCATATGTTTGGTTCTACCTAGCACATCAAAATTATTAAGTAAGAATCACATAACCATGCACTATTGGATTTCCACTTAACATAACCAAATTTGTTAAGTGAGAATCCCATTCTTAAGTCATATCATACTTTGATTTCCACTTAACACACCAAATTGTTAAGTGGGAATCCCATTTTCTAAAACATATCAAATACAATTAGGCTTTCACTTAACATACCAAATTTATTAAGTGAGGATCTCTTTTCAACACACATTTGATTCCTATTTTAACATACCAAATTTGTTAAATAAGAATCCAATTTTTTCATATCAACCACACTAGAGCTTTCACTCAGCATATGAAATTTGCTAAGTGAGAGTCTCATTTTCAAAAGAAAATAAACATATCTCAAACACATTTGGGGCTATCACTTAACATACAAATTTTGTTAAGTGGGATTTCCATCCTCAAAGAATATCAAATCTATTTCATAATCACATTTGGATTTCACTTAACATACCAAGTTTATTAAGAGAAAGTCTCATCTTCAAGTGAAGACAAAATGGGTCGGGCAGGAAAAAGTTGGAGGATCGGGTAGGGAAAATGGGGTTCGAACCCGTGACTTATGGTGTGGCAGACCTGCACTTTAACCAACTAAGCTATTTTCCCATTCCTAACTACTATCTATTCAAAAAGTAACATACCATTTTGGTTACCTTTTCCACTAGCAAAAAGTAGTTGTACAACAAAATGTTGTTTTGTCTTTGATTTGAGTGGTAATAGTAGAAACAAATGATTTTGCTCGCTTAGACTAGGGGCTCCACGCTCTGCTCTATGAGCTATCAGTGAGTTTTGAGTTTGTAGCATGACTTCAATTGATAAAAGTGAACAACATAGCGCTAGCACCCGTTGAGTTCTTTCTAGTGTTCACCTTCTAAAAAAATGGCATACTCGGTGAGTAGCCGGTTACTAAAGAAAGAAGAAGAAGTTTTGAAAAAAAAAACAACTGAAGGCTACATCCCACTATGTCAGGGTTCCCTGTTCCTATGAACCTTGAGTCAATAGGTAGGGTCAATTATACCAAGCAACAATCTAAGCTATTAGTAGGCTTTTTTTTCATGAAAATACTGAATCGAGTGAAGCCGTGTTATGTAAAAGGACTATAAGTCTCCAACACCTAGAAGTACAAGTGGTCTCCCTACCGGTCTGGGTGCCAAAAGTCACTTAGCTTCTTGAGTAGGGCTTTCATACGAAGGGGAAGGGCTTGCCATATAGCAAAGCTATTCTCTTTATGTCTGCTCTTTCGAAAGAATTTCATGTAGAGAAAGTCAAGTAAATAATTGGGGCTTCTAGTTGAATTGGTTGAAATGTACAGCTCATAACGGGAATATTGTATGTTCGAGCCCTCCTAAGCTCATCTAACCTGCTTCATCTATGATTATGGTAGTCACTTAAACGAACTGGATGCAAAAGAAGATTTGATCAATGTACTAGGTTTGCCTTCTTGTGAGAAGGACGGTGATTCATTATGTTCTCAATGCAAATGGAGTCTGAAGAGAGAGAAGGTAAGTAGAGCAGTCTGGCAACTGTTTGGGGGTCAGCTTTGGGAACTAGACCTCCTCTTTGCTATTGAAGCTCTCGATCTAATCTTAGCCTACTCCCCTGAAAGGAACACCTTTTTTTATCCAACCTATGATATAAGGCTCCTCTTCTATATTGAAGCAATAAGCTAGGCTATCTCTTGCTTCAATTTGTAGCGGTTGCAAGTCAACTCCATAGTTTATCTTAGTAATTAAGGCTAAAGTGAGCAGAGCATCTGCAAACTTCTTCTTCTTCTCACGACTAAGATGAAAGAAAGTGACTTCGATATGCCTCCTTCCTCTAATTGGTACTACTATCACTAATTCCTTCTATTCGACCTATAGGTGATAGAGACTATTCCTAGTTCGAATCTAAGGTAGGAAGGTATTTAAGCTAAGTCGATTCGTTCACATCTATCCTGACTAACCAAAACGTCAGCACTATTCCACTAATCGCTTCGCTCCTTCCTTTAGATATCATGTGCTCATATTCCTAAGACCAATTTACATCATATTTTATAGAGCAGATGATTTGATGTATGAGTTGGATCCATTAGTTTATCTTAAATAGTAAGGACAAAAGAAGGAGAAATCCTCCATTCATCTTAGATTTGTGAGACCTTGAAGAGTGAGTTTGACACCTAGGACGGATGCTCCAACCAAGACTGTTATGGCCTTAGTATTAGCAGCCCTAGTGGATTGCTTCATATTGTATAGGGTTTCTCGGTTAATTATTATTCTATCTTTCTCTCTGACAGATTCTTTTCTATCTTCTCTTTTGATGTTCGAATGATGTGTGTGAAGTATATTCTCTTTTCTCGAAAGGCTAGTTGAACTTTGCGTAAGTTCAAGAGTTTGATTGTTTAGTTTCATAACTCTCATGCATGAGAATCACATCGATCCAACTTGTGCAGGTCGCCTCCATCCAAAAGGAAAGATCACTCCTATATGCACCCTTGATCTTCTTTATATACAATACTCCCAAACACACCTTGGTACTTCTATTGCTAATCAAGGCTAGTGGAGCAAAGGGAATCCTCCAAGGATTCTAAGGGAAAAAGTGAGTATTCCTTAGTTTATTGAAAGTGTTTTCAGGAAAGATGCTTTACCCTTCATACGAGCTATTCAAAGTATGCTCATCCGAGACAACTCAACTAATTATTTCTCCTTTTCTGAGGATAAACGTGTAAAAGACTTCTTCTACTTTCTGATCGCTGGTCAATGAAAAGCCTAGATCCTTAGCTAGCATCTTTTCTGGCTCTGGGTCAAATAACCTATCGTAATTGTATCTAAAGTGGGTAGGGTAGCCCCCCTCTTCCTTTCACACTATTTCTCCTTTATTGACTGTGTAATGACTTGTACTGCTTTACTTTCTTACTTATTTATTGTGCATGCCAATGAAGTAGGATGCGTAAGACATGTAATTGTAAGTCGAAGAAGATAAAGCCCTTTATTTTAGTGGTGCTATTCTGACTACTAGTTAACGTCTTCACTTTCAGAATATTGGCCATTCAATCGATTATAGCTAATATCATAAGAAAGATAAGGACTTATTATGTATTGACTCTTTCTTGAACATCTGCTAAAAAAAGAGCTTACCATAGTGAAATTAGCCATTTATTTTTTATTAGTTAATTCCCATGAAATCGAAGAATCGATCTCCCACCTATCCAAAATTTTGTTTAAGTGTGAAAAGGATCTCACATTTTCTTTATAGAAACACATGTCTTCAGTTTATGTTCTAAGTTTGATCTTTTGCGCTCTGGTTTACATTTTTTCCATGGATCTTTTATCGGTTAGGTTCTCCCCCTACCTCTCCCTAACTCGCTATTTTCACTATAGATAACTAGCTTACAACTCCAACTCGCCTCCCCATTTCCTTTACACTAGTTGAATCAATCCTGGGAAATCTCATTTCATAGTGAAGTAGGTCCCTATTGTCTCGGGTGTGGGGCACTTTTGATGTCTTAACCTAACCACAACAGAGGTAAGCACAGGTACAAAGTGTATAAACCGCTCAACTCTGACTGAAAAAAATTAATGTGAGTGACTGGGGGATGTAGCTCAGATGGTAGAATCGAATGTGTAGATAGCCAAAAGGATTTGAAATGAAAATGGGAAGGTGGCTCTGCCGAGCTAAGACCATTTGCCTTCTTCAGGGTCAAAGAAAATAAAAAATAAATTGCAATAGTAGAAGATGGAAAATAGACCTTCCTTCGACTTTGATGAATCATCCACTGCTGAGTCAAGGCGCGAAGCATTTCACATCAAAAAGTTAGTTTTTGTTATTCAAAAATGCAATGGAGTAATTTGTTGTTAGTGGAAGGAGTTTTGGCAAGAGAAAGGTTCAAGTCAATGCTTCAAGCAGTGGAAGACGTAAAGTTCACTATTTCTAACTTGAGCTTAATCGACCTCGATTCGGTTGGCTCTTTCAGATCAATTAAACAAATTATTTGTGCTCTCTCCTCTAGTTCTAGGCCCGAATATCTTAGAAATGAAAATACAATCCCTTTTGCTATTTCACTCCCCCATAAGACCTACAGTAGGTTTGTCAATCAGTTATAAGAGAATAGAGGGGCTTGAGAACAATGTGTTACAGGCCGTGGAAATACCAAACTTAATGATTCTTGAGTGGTACCATAGTTATCAAGAAAACTCAAGAGGAATCCTATTTCAATTAGCATAACTAAGTTAGGTATGAGAGAACCTAAGAGGCATCCTTTCTTAGTGGGAATTCTTGTTATCATCTGTGGCATCATTTCATAATTCTCCAGTGTATTTTAAGGTAGGTGTAAGAGTCCCCCAGAGGCATCCTATTCCTTTTAGCACATGCACAACAACAAACACAAATCTTTTGTCTCAAGCTACTTGATGTGGGAGCAAGCCTTCTGTGGCACTCACTCATTAGCTGCTCTAGGTCTGCTCTACATGCTACCTCGCTAGTATGTCACCCCAGTGGTCATTTGTTTAGAGGATGTGAGTCTCCATACTTTCTTCTTAATTAGATCATTACAAACCAATGAGCACCTTGTTAGTATTGTATTCTTCACTACCCAGCCAGTAAGCTACCTTATGTTGACTTTGTTTAAGAAGATGTGAGTCTTCGTGCTTTCTTTTTGAACTAACCATCATGTTTTAACTAGGTTGAGTATATTTGAGGTTTAGGATAAGTCCCTAGAGGCTCCTTTCCACTTGGCTACTTTTTAGTTGATCTAAGTCCCCCAATGGCATTCACTTAATAGTTTCCCTAAGTCAAATAGCACTTGTCAAGCTGAAGATAGACTATCCCAGCAATAAATTTTGCTATAGGTGGATGTGAGTCCCTGAGCTTTCTTCCTAGGCTAATTGTTGCAAACTAACGGGCACCTTAGGTTGGTTGATGTTTGCTATGCTAATATCGACTCACCCGATGAGTACACCACTCTTGGCAGATATAAGTCCCCATGATTTCTCCTTGAGTTGGACACCGATTATCTATTGAATTTATGACTAGCCATGTCATTTTCTAGGGTGTTGGATTAAGCCCTTTATCGACCCCATCCCCTGTGGGTACTCTACTTAGATCAAGTCCTTTGCAACCCCATTTTGACACTACCCGGGTTACTTTTGGATTGGATAATTCCCCTTTCCTAGTAGCGACCCCTGTGGTTGGAAAATTTTTTCAACGGATGTGCATATTTTTCCTTTGTTCAGTAAATTTGAGATAGGTCTAGGCTGATATAAGCTCCTTCTTAGTTTGATCCCTTGCAAAATAAGATCCATGATAAAATAACTAAAGTAAACAAATAATAATTAATTCACTTGTGGATTAGGATTCAAGCCCCCAAAGGGCTACTTCTCCCAAGTAGGCATCCTATCTTTAGGCGGTGTCGTGAGAACTCTCATAGAATTTCATGAGTTGAGATAAATCCCGGTACTCACTCAGTAGTCACCCTTAGGGTTCAATCTATTTTTCCATGGTTACCCGATAGTCATTTGCTTTGAAAATATAAGACTATGACACATTCTTTCTGATTGTCACAAGCAGGCGACCTTAGTTGGGTTGATTTGTTGCCCGAAACCGTCACCCGGTGATAATTTTCTAGTGGAAGATGTGATTCCTTGAGCTTTCTTCCCTTCAATTAATCATTGCAAACCGAAAGGCACTTCGTTGGTCTAATAGTTCTCCCAATGGCTGGGAAGCTACTCCCTTTGGTTTAGTAAATCTGAGATAGGTCTAGGCTTCTATAAGCTCCTTCTTAGTGTGATCCATCACAAACCAACTTAATCCATCAAAATAAATAAATCTAAAAAATTGAAATTAATCCTTGACTATTCTTGGGTTGATTTAAGTCCTCCAGTGGCATTCACTCAATAGTAGCCTTAGGTCGGGTTTGATTTGTTGCTCAAAGCAACCAATCACCCAAGTGGTTTCTTGTCTCTAGAAGATGTGAGTCCCCATGCTTTCTTCTTAAGACTTGATCATTGTATACCAAAAGGTATTTCTCCTTGGTTGGATAGTCCTATCTTTTGGTTGGTAGACTATCCCTTTGAATTGGTAAATCTGAGTTAGGTTTAGGCTTCCATGGCCCCTACTTAGTGCTGTTCATCGCAAACCTATGGGATTCATCATAATCAAAACAAACAAATCTAAAAATAAAATCAATCTTTGACTATCTTTGAGTTGATCTAAGTTCACCAGTGGCATTCACTCAATAATTGCCCAGGTTCAATGTTGCCTTGCTAATAGATTACCCCAACTGGTCTTTACTTGGAGGATGTAACTATGCTTTCTTCTTAAGATTCTTGCATACCAAAAGGCATCCCTTTGGCTGGTTAGTCCTACTATGTGCTTAGTATACTACCCCTTTGGACTGGTAAATCTGAATTAGGTCTTAACCTCCATAGTTTCTATTCAGTACAACCCATTGCAAACCAATAGGGTTCTTCCTAAAATTCAAACATAACAAAAAATTGAAACAAACTTAATCCTCTCCCCCAGTGGAGATCTCTCCTTGGTGAGATTCAAATCAAATCAAACCTCTTATCCCGTTGTGGATGACTTGAATATGCTTCCCTAGTGGAAGGTTCACATTATATCCCTTAGTGGATTTCTTTCCTCTCTCTTATGTCTTGGGCATAAGTAGAGCCATATTGCACTATAGGCATAGGCAGCAAGCCTTGGGAAGGCTTTCTTCTGGATTCTTTCTTTTCCTTGGGTAAGGGATAGATAGTTTCTGTTAGTGCTTGTGATCTCTCGGTGTTGTTGATCATTTCGGTCAACACCAATACGGGCAGTGTTCTTGGTCAGTCACACCACACCTATTGGGCGCCCTTTGTTGACCTCATTTTTAGAATGAGCTCTCAACACATCCATCTTAGGCTTAGGACTTCTTCTTAGACTTTAACAGTTCCTTAGTCTTAAGACACATCTAGTGATTAGGTGGATGCTCCAACCTATCCCTAGAAGACTTAGAAGAGTTAGCCATAGGAATAGGTCATGCCTTAGGGGTGTGAGTTTAAGGACTTAGTCTCTTTCTAAATAAAAATAGCCCAGCTATCTTGCATAAGCATAAAGACTTGCCTACATGTATTTAAAATCATAGGAGGAGTTAGTTGGTGGCCACCCCCAGGCGGTTGTAAGTCGAAGCTATCGGGTGGTTTGTCTTCTATTGTGGAGGCAAACCAATTTAAGAGGATGTAAGCCAACATGCTTTCTTCTTGAACTAGCCATCATGCACTAACTAGGTCGAGTATATTCAAAGTTTAGGATAAGTCCCCCAAAGGCTCCTTTCCTCCTAACTACTTCAGGTTTAATCTTTTAGACTCCCACTTAGTTGGCCTTGGTGGTGGGATAGCTCTGTCGAGAGACATACTATCGTGATGATCAGTTCTTCTTTAGAGAGAAGTAAGACTACATGCCTTCTTTCAAGACTAATTGTCACAAACCGACGACACCTTAGGTTGGTTGGTTATCGCCATGCTGATGGTGACCCACTCGGTGGATACAACCTAAACTAAAAAACTAATAATAAAACTAAACATAATAACTAATAAACTAATAATAATAACTAATAACTAATAATAACTAATAATAATAACTAATTAATAATAATAATAATAATAACTAAATTAATATAATAATAACTAACTAATAACTAAAACTAATAATAAAACTAATAATAATAACTAATAAAACTAACTAAACTAATAACTAAACTAAACTAAAAAACCTAATAACTAAAACCTAAACCTAATAATAACTAATAACTAAACTAATAACTAAAATAAATAACTAAACTAATAAACTAAATTAATAAATAACTTAATAAAAATAAACTAATAATAACTAAACTAATAATAACTAAAAACTAATAACGCCCCCAGCGACACCTCCTTGAGTTGACAGATGTGAGTCCTCGAGCTTTCTCCCTGAGTTGGCCACTGAATATTGCAGGCTTTCTTTTATAGGGTTTTGGATAATGCCCCCAGCGACACCTCTCCTATGGGCACTCTATTTGGATCACATCCTTAGCGACTCCATTCCTAGTTACTCTTGGATTGGACTGTCCCCCTTTCCTAGTAGCCACTCCTGCGGTTGGAGAATTTGTTTCGGATGATTCTCCCTTGTCCAAGAGAGATTAGAGGCGATATAAGATCCTTCTCAATGTGGTCCCTCACAAACCAATAGGGTCCACACAAACATAAGATAAATAAAATATATCTTTGCTTGTGGATCAGGAATTCAAGCCCTTAGTGGCCCCTTTCCTAAGCAAGTATCCTATCTTTAGGGTAGTGTCAGCAAAACTCCCCTAATTTCACAACTTTGAGTTGAGATAAGTCCCGGTAGGCACTCTCTCGGAGTCACCCCATCGGTTCAACTTGTTGTGCCACTGACAAGTTACCCTAACGATCGTCTTTGCTTTGAAAAGATATAAGTCTATTACACATACTTTCTAGCGTGACCATTGCAAACCTACATGTAGCTCAAAGTAGGGTTCAATTTATTGCACAAGCAATCGATCACCTTAGTGTTTCCTTATTTAAGAAGATGTGAGTCCCCAAGCTTTCTTCCTAACATGATCATTGTAAATCTAAAGTCATCCTTTGGTTGGTTAGTTCTACCCCACGATCGATAAACTATCCATTTGGATTAGTAAATCTGAGACAGGTCTTAGCTGATATTAGCCCCTTCTTAGTGGATCCATCACAAACTAAGGGGATACATCAAATTAAAATAAATAAAATTTAAATAAATGCAATTCAAGCAAATGACATGATCTTGACTACTCCCGAGTTGATATAAGTCCGCTAGAGGCATTCATTCAATAGTCTCCCCATGTTGGGTTTAATTTGTTGCATCCAACAGATCACCCTAACAGTTGTCCCTTGCTTTTGGAGATATAAATCTACTATGCTTTCTCCCTAGCACAAACATTGTACACTGAAAGGCAACCCCTTAGAGGTCAGATAGTTCTACCATGTGGCCAATGGACTACCCTTTTGGATTTGTAAATCTGAGATAGGCCTAGGCCGACATAGCCCATTCTCAATGCGATCCATCACAAACTGACAGGGTTCATCTTAAAGTCTAAAACTTAAATAATCAATCAACCAAATTCTCCCTGGTGAGACATCAATTATCCTGACTTCCCCAGTGGAGTCAATTAAATCCAATTCAAATTTGCATTCCTCAGCGAGTGCACCCTCAAAAAAAATCCAAACCCCCCTTATCCCTAGTGGATAACCTGAACCTACTTCCCTAGTAGAAGGTTCATGCATCTATCCCTAGAGGGTTGTACATGCTAATCCCTAGCGAATACTCTACCCAAATCATACCTTGCATTCAAACCCAAACTTCTCATCCCTAGTGGATAACTTAAACCTGCTTCCCTAGTGGAAGGTTCACATGATTGATCCCTTAGTGGATCCCTTCTTCTTCCCTTATGCCCTTGGCATGAGTGGGGTTGCATTGCACTAAGATCGTGATTCCTTCTACACCTCAGGTTTAGGAGCAGATCATTTCTGTTAGTGCTTGCGACCCTTCGGACGTTATTGATCATTTCGGTCAACACTAATATATGCGGTGTGCCTTGTCAGTCACACCACACCTATTGGGTGCCTTTGTTAACCTCAATTTTGGAGTGAGCTCTAAACTTCCTCATCATAGATCTAGGACTCTTATAGACACTAAGAGTTCCTTAGTCTTAAGACACTTCTAGTGATTATGTGAACACTTAACCTAACCCTAGAGACTTAGAAGAGTTAGCCATACGAATAGGTTGTGCCCTAGGGATTTAGGAAAACTTACCCAGCCCAAATCCTTGTTTCCTTCTTTCAAACCAAACCTCAAATTTAAAATTCCAAACCCTAAAATCAAATCCAACTATCTAATGACTAAAATCCATCACCAAATTCAAACTCCAAATTCCTCCCTAGGCCCTTTGATTTTATCTTATGGACTTAGCCTTAACCAAATACAAATCAACTCCAACCCAATTAATTTTTCTCAATTATCAAATCCAACCTCAAATCAATTCCAAATTCTAAATGATTGAAATCCATGATCAACTCTATATTCTAAATTCCAAAATCTCTTCCTAAGCCATATGAGGCACCTTCATGTGCTTAGCCAAAATTACTTCAAATCAACTCAAACTTGGTTGATTTCATTATAAACCAATCATTCCTTCATTTATATTCATAAATATAAATGAAAATCACCTTCCAATGACCAAAAGTAAATCAAACCAAATCAAAACCCAAATTAGCCCTTTCAACCTACATCCCTGAGCTTAATCAAATTTGATTCCAAATCACTCCAAACTCAAGTAAATTTCTCATGACATTTTTATCTTCATTTGTATTCACAAATATAAATGAAATATAAACTCAAATGAACGAAACCAAACTCAAATTAAACCAAATTCTCAATTTTAGCCCTTTTAGCCAAATTTTTGAACTTGGCTAAAGGAAACTCAAAATAACTCAAAACTCATGGATTTCTTCAAGATTCAATTATTCCTATAATCATTGATCCAAATATAAATATAAACTATCATTATCAAACCAAATCCAAGTCAACCCAAATAAAGCCCAAGTTGACCTTTTTTACTTGAAATTGTCATATGAACCAAAAACACATTTGGCTCCAAACAAATTACAATTGGATTTCTATCCCAGTCCTAAGTCCCTATGTGAGGTCAACCAAACTTGAATCACGCCTTGATCAAGCCAATTGACCCATTTAGGTTCACTTGACCCAAAGTGACCTAAAGAACTTTTTGAGCCAAGTTCTAATCCAACCCAAATTGGATTGAACTAAGCCCATCTAAACCTCAATCATGATCAACAATCATCATGGGGTGATCAACCACCTTGAATTGGGTCAAACCAAGTTAAACTTAGCCTTTGACCAAGTCAACATTTAGCTCAAATGAAATCCAAACTAGCCAAAATTCATCATATACCAAATTGATTGAAACCATTGACCCAAAATCATTCATAATCAATGATTGAACATGACAAAGTCATCAATTGAGCCAAACCAAGCCTAATTGATCACTTGACTTAAGTTGACCCAAATCAACCTAAAAAATAAAAATATGTCAAATCATGACTTAACTCAAATTGATTACAACCAATGGCTCAAGTTCATTCCAAATCATTTATTGAACTTGACCAAAGCCATGATCGAGCCCAAGTTAACCAATTGGTCTACTTGACCCAACCTAGCCCAATTTGACCTAAAAGATCAAATTGACCACAATTCAAATTAATTCCAAATTAAACCAAACCAAAGCCTACAATCATTCTTGATCAACCAATTGAACTTGACTCAACACCTAACCCAACCCAATTTGGTCAAATTTGTCAAATTGGTCAACTTGACCAATTTGACCTTTTTGAATCCAAATGAGTGAAAACCAAATATAAGCCAAACCATATCAAATTAGTCACACTAAAACATTCCAAATCATGACTTAAATGTAACCCAATCCTTGGTTTGACCTAATTTATCCAATTGGTCAACCCAACCAAATATGGACCCAATTGAACCCTTTTGCCCAAATTGAGCTAAACCACTTTAAGCCATCCTTATGGAACCCTATTGGCCAACCAAGCACACCCCAAACTAGCCTTAGGCCATTCCCAAGCTAGCCCAAAAGCCAAGCAAGCTCACCTTAAGTTGACTACCCAATGGGCAAAGCCTCCACCTTAGATTCCTACTCTAAGTAGCAAAATCCATTTTGCACTCCCCATGGCAGACCTCTTTTTACCAAATGAGGTATTCCTAGAGTACACAGCCCACTCTAAGCACCCTAGAACTTACCTTGGACCAAGGGGAACTCACCAAACTGAGCTCACTCTCCCCCATCCATGCCCGAACTCGACTGGTGTAAGGAGAACCAAATCCCTCCCACATGCCCATATAAAGCCTTAAGACCCCTGACATGGCTTTGACCACTCATGGTGTGCTACCTCGGATTGACAGCGACCCGTCGATGACTTGATGATGTCGAATTGATGGAATTTGTGGGATTGATCCTGTCCATCCACCTGGCTCAATTGAGGGATATACTCCCTCATTTCAATTTATTTTGAAAGGAATTCAATTGCATTCAACTCAAGAGAAGGTTTCGAAACTCCTGAAACCTTCCTCAACTCCTCCCGAGCTCCCTCTTCCTCAGCCTTCCCCTCTGTGCATAGAACCAAGACTAGACACCCCTATTTTGGTTCTAACTCCCTCCCCGTGCAAGAAAACTTCAATTGCTTGTGCATACACCATCCTTGTACTTAATCGAAGCCGATTGAATCACCTCTAGAGCTTCCCGAGCACCAGACATTGGAGTTCAATCGAAGTTGAGGTGTGTGCATGCATGGATTGGTCAACCAAGCTTCCCACACCAAATTGAGCTCAGATTCCTTCAACAGGGCCTCACCTCAACTAGGCTAAGCTACCTCCGATATTGCACCACTGGACATTAGCTCCGGTGTGATAATTTCTTAAAATCATAGCTTTAGGTCTCTATATGTTGGTCTTTTTTTGAAAGGAATCTCCATGTCGAGGGATCCTATCCATTGTATGTGATTGCATGTTCTCTTAGATGGTGTGGGATTTGTTTGATCCAAATCAAAGCTTGAGTGAGCTCAGATCGAATGAAGAAAGATGAACGATGCCTGCCTCTCTCTGCTCGTGAATGGGATAGATCACAAATCGTCCATCTCACATGATCGAGATGAACAACTCTGATCAAATCCCGTAGTAGATCCATTATTTTCTCCTTAACCCATGAATTAAATCGTGGCCGTCCGATCTTAGATCGGACGACCCACAGAGAAAGCGCATCCGCCGTCGTTGAGTCAGCGCGCAGATGTGACAACTTAAATAATCAATCCCGTCACTCTATGTGGAAAGCATGTCGCGTTAGTGCACCATGTCAATAGCCACATGGCTCGACGGGATTAGGGGTTTAATTAGGGTTAATTAATTGGTGTTTAATCTTGAAACTTCTTAAAATCATAACTAATTATAGAAAATTTAAAAAAAATGTAAACTTAAGCTCATTTTGAAGATATTTCAAAGGAGAGTCTAGAAAAATTATAATTAATTGATTTTGAATAGTGACTTTGGCTTAATTAGGGTTTTATCAAAAATCTAATTAGCTTAATTGCATCTTAATTAAGTACTTAATTAATCTCAAATTTTTTATGGATGTTTAGGGGGATGACCTCTACCTCCCCTATTTTTTTGGAATTTTATTGATTGCTTAATTAGTGAAATTATTTGATTAAGCTCTAATCACTCTCTTAATCCAATTAGTTATAAATAAGTGATGAATAGTAACTTGATTAATCATTTGAACATAATTATCCCTGTTAAATAGTAAGATCACTTGGGGAATGTGATTGGGGATAGTTTTCCAAATTTATTTTCTAAGTACTCTTTACCTTTGAAACTTAAATTAATTAATGGGTTGATGGAATGATTAGTTGATTAATGAAGTGATTAGATCTTCAAAATGATGGAATCAAAACTTAATGGAATGATTGAATGATTTAGGGATAAGGATTGAGGCCTTGCCCTTGATCCTTTCTCCTGGGTTAACTTCATCATTCAAATTAAAGCATAACTAAAACATTTAACCAATTCATTAAAAGACTAATAAAATTAAAATTAAAAATCAAATAATCCTAACCTAAGCAACCTTTAATTGATCATGGGTAGCTCCTTGGGTGTTCAATAACTCAAGCTGAGAAATAATGAAATTATGATTGGCTCACATGTGTGAGAAAATCATAAGAGTAATTAAGTGAGATCCTTTAAGCCTAATCAACTATTAATCATAAGCCAATTGCATTAGGCCTTTCTTTTCTTAGGAGCATTATAAATTTACTTTTCATGTGATTGCATATCATATTGGCTTATTATTAATAAGTTAATTAACTTAAGGTGATATAGGTAAGGCATAATCAATTCATTTAATGCATATCTTAACCTAATCAACTTAATTTTTCTTAATTAAACCAAACTAATTCACACATGGGGAAATTGGTTAGGATTAGCAAATCCTTCTCATATTTCCTAAGTCAAATCAAATTCAAAGATAAAAATGTCTTCAAAGAAATTTGATTCATTTAAAATAATCTTATTTGATATGATTGTCCTTAGGGATTAATTAGGGTGAATGAAATTATGTGTTTACATTCCTTTATTTCTTTCCAATCATGCTAAATATTATTTTCTATATAAAATCATGCATTCATTTCTCTTGAAAATTAATTAAATAAAATATTTCATTTTATGTCAAATTGCATGCGTTGGCTAAAATTAAGAATATGAGTGGCTTTTATCACTATTAAACCAAAAGCTATTTTCAAAGCCTATAAATCAAAGATTAAAATGAAGTAATGCTAGTTACAAATATTTATAAGCTTGCATATGATAATAGTATAACATGTATAATGTGAAGTTCTCTTTCCCTACTTTAATATTGATTCACATAGGATTTATAAGTGTATAGTTCATTTGAAAAGAACATAACACTTGCTTAAATATATTCCTAAGAATTTCCATGTTAAGGCCTAGGAAGAATTTCACATTACACATGTAAATCATACAACCAAATCAAACATAATTTCTTGCATAATTTCTTATCCATTTAGTTCATTTTTGTACATTCATATGTATTTGAGAAAAGTGGTATATTAGTCTGGACATCCCGGGGATGTGAGGCTTTAAGTAGCCCTAAGTAGGTCTTATACTTTACATCCCTGGTGTAGAAAACAATGGTGTCGTACTCACTTAAAACTCTTATACAAATGCATGTGTGATGTGGCCAATGAATAAAGAATAAAAAATCAAATAAATAAAATATAATTTTTGCATAGATTTTTCTTATCTTTGTAGTTATTCATACACTTACATGTATCTAAGAAAAATGGTATATCAGTCTGGACATCCCGGGACTGCGAGGCTTTAAGTAGCCCTAAGTAGGTCTTGTACTATATGCTCCTAGTGTAGAAAACAATGGTGCCATACTCACTTATAACTTTTATACACGTGGATGTCTGTGAAGAAAAAATCCCACACACATATAGAGTTGCCTTCAAATCTGTGGTGAAAGGAGGGGCAAAATTATATATTTGGAAATTCATCTTGGTAAGACACCACACAGATCTGCAGATGTACTTATTTAGGTGATCGGATACGTCATCAAGGTATAGTGTACTATCTCAAAAGATAGAAGTCACTACCTTTTAATGGAACCAATCACCTCAAAAAGGACTCCTAAGAATGATGGGTCTGCATATGTACCAAAGATTCTTCCCTTACTTTACATGAAAAAATAAAGCAGGATTTATTTTAAACCAAGTTCGTTAAGTTCCCTACAGGGGCAAGCCCCCATAGTTAATTACATCCTAAGGGACAGAATCATCTATGAAAACTCTCAATTAAGGTAAATGATCGTTGTCTCTGAAGATTTCAAGAGGAAGGACTATCAATCGATTAGTTTATGTTTTTGAAGATCAAATGAGATTGATCAAAAGAGGGAGTTATTATCAAAGCCAAAAATAGGAATAAGCAGGAGATGCTCACGATGTTAGGAAGCCTAGCGAGCATCTCAAACTATCCTAAAATTGGGCTTTATATTTTAGAAATTGATTTAGTTTGAGTTGTACTTTCATTAGAATTTTAGGACTTAAGATTCCTTAACACAAGAATAAGGAAATGCCTAAGAGGTGAGAAATTATGCTTATGACCCACAAAGGGGAAAAGCAACCTCGATACCTAAATCTAGAGAGTTCGGCAAAGGTCGAAAGCACAACCTAAAACTAAGGCAAAAATGGGTAATTGGTTTGCCTCCACAAGAGAGGACAAACCACCCGACAACTTGGACTTACAACTGTCTGGGGGTGTCCGCCAACTAACTCCTCCTATGATTTTAAATACATGTTGGCAAGTCTTTATGCTTATGCAAGATAGCTGGGCTATTTTTATTTAGAAAGAGACTAAGTCCTTAAACTCGCTCCCTAAAGAGACTAGATCATGTAAAGGGACATACTTCAAATGACCTAAATCTAATGCATTTCAAATTTCATTTTGTTTCATTTTTGGACAATCATTTTTGACTCAATCTAATATGCTTTTTATCACTAATGCATGAGAAAGTAGATTGTTGGCCAAAATCAGCTAGAAGTTTAGGAGGTGAGTTTCCACCACGGCTCTCAAAGGTCAAGTCAGGTTCTTTGGCAAAGGTGGAAGCCCACCAATCAATAGTGAAATAAGATACATTTGTACATGATATTATAAAGAAAAGAACTCATCCAGCTAAGAGGTTGCTAATTCTTTTATCTTGATTTTAATCCTGAGCTTTAGGTGAGGTTATGAGTTATTTAATTTTAGTTCAAATTTTAAGTTGGGTAAAAGATATATTTTTTTCTAAAGAGCCTAACGAGGCCATACATAAAGTAAGAAAGAAACTAAGAAAAGCATGTCACTTATTGCACAAGTTAAACAAACATCAACCAATTTATAAAACAAACGCAAAAATAATAAATGGCCATTTGTCATCGGGAACCACCGCACAAACCTGAAAATATCAGATGTGGGTAGCCGAGCTCTGCCCTTATACAACCCAAATTACAAATGAATTGAATTATAATTTAAGCAAAGAAACTCATTGTTGCGGGGGTCTTCAAGCTTTATTCTTCTTTTTTTTTTTTTTTTTCTTCTTTTTTTCTTTGCTTCTTTGGATGGTTGAATGGTAGATGCTCCAAGGCTTCACATGGTGAATAAGATAGGATCTTATGACTAATGTTCATCCCAATCCCCATAACAAATCATTCCAAAATCCTAAATATACAAACTTTTACATGAAAAGGAAAAGGGAAATCTAACTAACACCTGCAAAATAAAGGTTAGTTAAATCACACTACACAAATCCCAAGTATGTATATTGGACTTATCACCCCACACTTGGGTGACTAAGTCCACATGGCCTATGGATTATGCTAAGGGGTATAAGCACCTGCAAGTAAGAAGCATATATATATTTATTTATGATAGCGCCCCTTTAGCACAATCTCCTGCAGAAAAGAATAGTTAGACTAAGCACGTTCTACCATTCATTCTACGAGCATACACCCTAACATCTAGTCTAAAATATTTATCACAAAACAAAACATAACATCAAACCATGAACTGACCTAACCTAAAGCTAGAAGTGGTGACTTAGGCTAATGTGTGTGCTTTAAAGGTTTCTGTGGCATGCTTAGCTTAGGACTTTAGGTTCAAATTTTCTAAGTGTGAAAGACATATTCAACTTAGGGGAGGGTTTCATTTAAGTTATTTAAGTGTTTTGGGTCATTTTTATTTCATTTTTTGATTTGGTTTAATGAAACCTACAATTAATTACAAAGTTATAAAGAGAGGGAAAGAGAGGAAGACTTCTCTTACCTTCCCTAATCCTTAAGTAATTTCTAAGGTAAATTCACATTTTTAATTCATTTAAGTGAATGTTTTAATTAAATATTTTAATTAATCCTAAGTTTAGATCAACTATAAGCAAACCTATCCAAAAAGAAAGGTATTTTAAGATTAAGAAAAATGAATCAAAATTCACATAACATACACTACTTCTTTTCTTTCCCAACATATATAACATGCATATGGATGGACCCTAAGCATATCTATACAAACAAATGAGAATAGTTAACACAATTTATGATGCATGCTAAGTAATTCATTTAAGAAAATTTAGAAGATTTAGATGCATGATTTTTCTTAAGTAGAAAAGATTTTCCTTATCCAAAATTTCACGTAGATGCATGAAAGTAAGAAATGCATAAGTGAGTATAGCATCATTGTTAACCAGAGGTGTAAGGTACAAGACTTACTTAGGGCTACTTAAAATCTCACAACCTCGGGGTTGTCTAGACTAATATACCACTTTCCTTAAGTACTAACATACATATAAAAGAAATGAGATGGAGAAAGAAGATGCAAAAGTTGTTTAATAGTTTCATTTTTGTTTATGCAATTTATTCATGCAAGTGTAAGCAATCCTTCTTAAGTGAGAGTATAGAGATGAATAGGGTTTGAGATTAAGTAAGTGTTGGCCTCTTTTCAAATGAACCCTACATCTTACCAACCCATATTCAAAACTATGCTAACATAAGAAAGGAAGGAAAGGCTACATTAAATATGGCTTTTATAACTCATCACATGTAAGTTAATAATTAATATATGAATAGCACACTTTTAAATTTGATGTTTCATTTATAGGTTCTGAAAATATTTTGGATTTAGTAGTGATAATAGCCACTCGGTTTTTACTTTAGTCAACACATGCACATTTGACATAAAGTAAACAATTTTGTTTTAAAATTTTAAAAATATGAAATTATGGATGTATAAATCATATGTCATACAATTTAACTTGTTGAGAAATATCTAAAGCAATGTAATCATGTAAACAAACTCACTTTACTTAATTCTTAAGGACATTCTTAAAGAATAAGAAAACTAAGAATAAATCAAAGTGAATTTCAAAATGATTTTTGTTTGTTTGAAGTTTGATTTAACTTTAAAAAGGTTAGATGATTTTTCTATTCTTAACCCATTCCCACACGTGTTTTGTATTTTTGTTTAATTTTTAGATAATTAAATCCATTTTAAGTGTTGATTAGGTTAAGGTATGCATTAAGTGACTTAATTAACCCTTACCTACACCACCTTAGAAAAATTAACTAGGTAATTATGAGAAAATGAGATGACATAAAACCCACAAGGTATTTAGATTTGCATTGCACCTAGTAATGAAAAGGCCTAATGCAATTTGGCTCACAATTAAAAGTTAATTAAACTAAGGGGTTTTAGCTTAAGTACCTTTAAAACACCCTTTCACACTAATGAAAGGGGTTTTAATTTCTTTAATTAGACTTAGGCTATTGAACACCAAAGAATCTACCCAAGGTAGATTAATTAAGTTCTGGAGATTTTTAGAATTTTTAAAAATTGTTTAAAGGGATAATTAATGAATTAACTCTTAATTAAGAAGAGATTAAGGAAATAGGGGGGTTTAGGGAATAGCTTAGAGGAAACATGCCAAACCTATTCCATAAAATCCCTACTCACTGGATCTAACCTTAATCCAACTTAATCATAGGAAAATCCACTAATTACACCTTAATTACCCTTAATTACATGAAGGGGTAATTAGGAAATGAGCTAGCAATTTCCCTAATCAAGGCCTTAATAAATCTCAAAAAAATTAGGGGAGGCAGAGGTCTAAAATAAACCCTAGAAGTTTGAGATTAATTGGAAACTTAATTAAAGAATAATTAGCTAATTAACATTACCAAAGAAATCCAAATTCAGGGAAAAAGGGAAATCAAAATACATTGAAAACATTTTAAAAATATTCTAGATGAAATTATCTATCCATAGCATTTTTTTTATATTTTTCTGATTTTTCTTAAAGAAGTTATACTTTTTTTAACTTATCTGAATTAATGAAGAATTAATAATAATGCCTAACTAATCTAAGCTTACCGCCACGACATGGCGCATGGGCTACGCGACTTTACATGTGTCATGCCAGAGCCCTACTTAACTTATGTTAAAGGCGGTGCACACCCTTTATCTTAGGTCCGATCAAAGATCAGACGGTTGAGGATACACCCATGATTTTAAATCAAGGATTAATTTCTAAAACATGCCTAATAATCTCAGTTGTCCATCTAAAAATGCATGGATGGACAGCTGAGATGGGCTGAGTTCTTCTCTGATGACTAATGTAAACCATTCACAATCCAAGGGGAGATTCAAGCCTGATCCTTCATGGATTCATTCAAGACTCAACCCACACCATCTAAAGGACCAAAGCGGCCAATCCAACAGTGGATTTCACATGAAATGAAAATTTCTTTCACAAAAGATCAACACCTTCTTAGCCTAAGTGGTCATAAAATCAGTAATCTCGTTGGAGGTGATCACCGGTGCTTGGGATTAATGAGGTAGCTTCATCTAGTGGAGATGAAGCCTTGTTGAAGTTCCTAGCTCTTGAGGTTGAGTGTAGAGTTCAATGGACCAACTCCTCTTCACTCCCCTTACAATTTTGATTGAATTGATCTCCCCTTGCCTCTAGAACTCAATTAGATGCTTGGGCAAGCTCGACTTAGCTCCTAGACCAAGTGTGCAAGAGGAATTTAAGTGGGATCAAGTGTAGAGAAAATTGGGAATCAAGGTGGCTCCCCTATTTTGCACTGTGTACCGAAGAAGTCAAGATCCAAATCCTCTCTAGGGGACCTGGGAAAGCTCTCTGATGTTTGCTAACTCCTCCTAGGCTCTAATCGATCAAGTGGCAATGAAAATTTCAGTGGATTAAGGGGAGTATATCTCCTCCTATGGCAATCATATGGCCGACAATGGGCTTGCCTTTTTGATATAATTGACCTCATAAGATGGGTTGTTTTGGCTGTTAGAGCAATGAACATGGTCGGTTTGGCCAGAGGAGTGGAAGGCTAACTCCCATGTGCATCCAATTGAGTTTTGGGGGGAGTTTGAAATTTCAATTTGGCCATAGGTGGTCGGGTTTGGTCCATGGACCAAATGGGTTGACCCAAACCCATTGGGTTGGGTGCACCACTCATCACTAGGTCCCCTTGAGGTTTTAGGAAAGCCTCAAGTGATTGTGATGAGTGTGTGACCATAATACCCATGGGATAGGCCAAATATTGTTCTATGGCCTAGGGGTATAATAGTTATTTTGCTATTTTTTAATTTGGGTATGTTTGGGATGTTAAGAAAATAGGTTGGGCCAAGTTTCAATGGATTTGGAATCCATTTGATAGGGTTTGGCTCATGTTGACCCATTTAGGTCAAAATGGGTCAACTTGGATCAAGTTGATCTATAGGTCAAATTGGGTCAAACCAAGGGTTGGGTCAAGTTCATATGACCATTTGAAATGTTTTGGTGCCTTTGGTTTGGTTCAATTTGGTATAGATTTGGTTTTTGGCTCATATGACTCTTTTTGGTCAAATGGGTCAAGTTGACCCATTTCACCCATTTGACCTATTTGGGTTAGGTCAATGGTATGTTTAGGTTTTCTTAATCATATGGAGGGGATTAGTATCTTTGTTTCCAATCAATTTGGGTTAAATTCAATATTGGCTTAACATGACCCCTTTAGGTCATGTTGGGTCTAAGGTCAATTGGGCTAGGTTGAGTCTAGTTGGCCAATTGAGGCTTTAGTCAAGTTCCACAAGTGATTTAGGATGGACTTGATCCATTAGTTTCAATCAATTTGGCTGATGACAATTTTGGCTTTAGGTCAATGTCAAACATAGTTCATGAGTGAACTTGGATCAAGGGTTTCAATTAATTTAGCCTATGGTGGATTTTGGCTATATTTGGTTTCATTTTAAGTTAAGTGTTGACTTGGTCAACCCTTAGGTTTGACTTAATTTGACCCAATTTGATCAATTTATCATCCCATGATGATTGTTGATCATGGTGAGAGGCAAATATGAGTTTAGTTCAATTCAATTTGGTTAGGGTCAAAGTTACTTTAGCTCACTTTGGGTCAAGTGAGCCTAAGTGGATTTTGGTCAAAGCTTGATTTGAAGTTGATTGATCTTATATATGGACTTATGACTGAAATATAAATCCATTTATAAGTGGTTTGAAGTCAAATGGTTTTTAATCCATTTAAAAATTTCATATTCAAAGGAAGAATATGAAGGAGTCTTGGATTTGATTTTTGATTTGGGTTTTGATTGAAGGATTGAGGTTTGGATTTATATATGAGCTCATGATTGTAGGATTGACAAAACCATGAGAGAAAATCAAGAGTTCGGCTTGATTTGAAATTGATTTGGCTAAGTTCAAGATTTTGACTTGAAAGGCTTAGATTTGACTTGATTTGATTTGAGTTTGAGTTTTGGAGTTGGTTTTGATTGTTTGAATTTATATTTCATTTATATATGTGAATATAAATGAGAATATAAATTAATCATGAAAAGATTCCAAGGGTTTGAAATAGTTTAACCATGATCTGGGTTAAATCCATTAAAGGGAATTTTAGGGATTTAATGAAATTTTTTTAATTAGAAATTTAATGTTTGAATTGGATTTGATTGATTTATATTTATATTTCATTTATATATGAGAATATAAATGAGAATACAAATATATTTTGAGAAAATCCCACAAGTTTGAAGTAGTTTGATCAAAGTTTAGGTTAAATCCACTAATGAAAAATTAAGGGATTTAAGGGAATTTCAAGTATTTTAAATCTGGAATTTAATTTTACCTTTGATTAGATTGATTTATATTTATATTTCATTTATATATGAGAATATAAATGAGAATATGAATAAGTTTTGGAAAAATCCCAAGGGTTCGAGTTGATTTGATCAAGGTTTAGAGTTGACTTTGGCTAAGTCCTTTAATGAACAATTAATGGGACTTAGGACATTTTCATGAATTGTTTTGGAATTTTGAATTTAATTTAATGGGTTTGAATTTATATTTCATTTATATATAGGAATATAAATGAGAATATAAATGGATCATGAGAAAAAAATCAAAGATTTGAGTAGGTTTAGATCATGATTTTGGTTAAGTCCTTAAGAAAGGGTTAAAGACAGGAATTTTTGATGGATTTTGATCACGGCTTTCATCATAGCTTTCAATCATGGATCTCAATCATGGAATTGATTTGAGATTAAGGAAAATCAAATAGAGTTGATTTGGAGTTTGACTTGAAAGAAAGAAAGTGAGGAATGGTTTAAGCTAAAGGGTAGGAGATTTTCCTAACACCCTTAAGGCTTGACCTATTCATATGGCTAACTCTTCTAAGTCTTCTAGGGCTAGGTAGAGTGTCCACCTAATCACTAGATGTGTCTTAAGCTAAGGAACTCTTAAAGTCTAAGAGGAACCCTAAGTCTAAGATGGAGGTGTTGAGAGCTCATTCTAAAAATGAGGTCAACATTGTGTATTTAGCTAATGGATGAAAAATCCCCCTTTTCTACATAACAAAGGCATTGATTCATTATCCAATTAACAAAATGGAATATCTAAATTCAAAATATATTTCTTTGCATTCATCACCAAAGTATGCTAAGATTTGCATTGTATGTATATGTATGCTTAAGATTATTCATATACAAGGTATACATGATGGAAAGAAATGAATGTGTATGCATTATGTGATAGTAATCCATCCTAACGAAGCCTAAGATGCCTTTTTTTGTTGAACAGGGCCATTAAGAATGAATCTAAACTTAGGGTTAATTAAAACACATAATAAACCATCCACTAAAGGAAATTCATTAATCAGTTTACCTTAGAAATTACTTAAGGTAGGGACAAAAGAGAGACTCTTCCTCTCTTTCTTCTCTTTATAACACTTAGTTGCTAAATGTAGGCTATATGAAACAAAATAAAATACTAAGTAAAAAATCCCTAAATCAACTAAACCACTTAAAGAAAAATCAACCCTTCATAAGTTAAATCCTTCACACTTAGCAAATCATAACCCTAAAGCCTAGTTAGGACATACCACACAAGCTCTAACACATGCACATTAGCTAAGTCACCTTTATGTTAGCGCATAGTTTGATGAATGTTCAATTTTATGATGTATTATTTTAGACCGGATGTTAGGTGTATGTGTAGTTAATGTTAGATATTAGCCTAATCATGTTTTATGTGGAGGGATTGTGTTTAAGGGGTCATGAAAAAAAATATAAATATTTTTGGTTGCTTAGCCCCAAGTTAGGATGGACTTGATTTATGGGTGCTAAGTCTAAATTATTCATAATCGCTTGGGTTGTTTGACGTGTTTTAGCTAACATTTGTTTTGGGGCTAGAGATTTACCTTTCTTTTAATATAATTTTTGCATTAGGATTAGGATAAGTGTTATGGGTATTAAGGATAAGCATTGGTTATAAGGCCATGTCTTATATACCATGTGATGCCTTTGGAGCAAATCAAAATCAAAAGAAAGAAAGAAATAGAGCAAATCAACAATGAAGAAATGAAAGATGAAGAGTGAAGGATGGAGGATAGAGAATGAAGACCACATAACACTTATCATTTCATAATTGTAATTTATTCTTTCATTATGCTGGGATGTATAAGGGTAGAGCTTGGCTACCCACATTTCTTATCGGGTTGTACGGCAGTACCCGATCGCATTGACCTTTTATTCTTTTGCAATAGCTTTATGAAATTATTTGATATTTTGTTTAGCTTGTGCATTAGAAATAACATGCCTCTTCATATCTTCTTTATGATTGATGATCATGTATGGCCTGGATGCGATTAGACTCTTAGGATAAAAATGAATTTTCTATCCCATTAACAACTCATAACTAAGATTTTAAAATAACTCATAATCTCATATAAAAGCTTAGGAATTAAATCAAGATAATAAAATTTTTAGCAACCCATTATCTAGATGATTGAATGTATAATATCATCCATATCATATTCTTCCACTCTTGCTAAGAGAGGCCTTCCATCTGTGCCGGAGAATAAAGGCTTAACCTATGAGAGCTTTTGATAGAAAGATAACTCTTTCTCTCCTGATTTAGCCCACAATTAATTTGTCATGCATTTAGGCATACAAAATCCTACAACCCGTGTCAAAATAAAAGTCCAAAAATCAAATAAAACTTGACAAAATTTGCGTTAGATTTAATTCATTATTCATGCCCTTCCTGATCTAGTTTCTTAGGAAGTGAGTTTATGGACTTAGTTTCCTTTCTAAGTGAATAACAGTATAACCATCTTGCAAGGCATATGACTTACTAATGGAGGTGGGCATTCTTTCTTTTGATGAGATTGAGAGAACGTGGGTATTCGAGGAAAGGGAAGAAGATACATTGGATAACTAGTGCTCCCACCAAGGATTGCCAATATTTGGCCACCAAGCTCTTAAATCATAAAAATAACTCAATAATTTATAATTGTCAAAAGATTTCCTTCATTCTAGTAAGAGGGGCTATTTATAGCCATTACAAGCATCTTTCAAAAGAAAAGAATTCAAAATATGGAGGAAAAGGTGGGTGGCCACATTAATGTGAAGCATTAAATTGCCTCATTATTTTATGCCATCCACCCATTTCACATGCTATTATTTTATGTGGATTCAACCACCTCACATGTCATGCTTTGAATTTTAAATGCAAAATTTTAAACATAGTTTCTAGAAGAAAATTAAAAATTATATAAATAAAAAGATGAAATCATAAAATGGGCCTTAGTAGGATAATGGGCTAAGCCTTCTTGAATTTTCTTGGGCTTTAGCTTGAGATCTCATAAATGGAGCTCTAATTTTTTGGATTCTCATGATGTTCTACATCAACTCCCAGGCTCAATTGAACTCGCTCCATGAAATCTAAGAAGTCTTCTACTAATTATGGGGATAAAGTCTCCAAAATGGGTCAAATGTTATCTTTAAGGCGGTGAACAAACTAGAAAATGATATTTAGAAGCTGGATTAATGGGTGCTTCCTCAATGATAATATAGTCAACTTCAAAGGAAGAGGGCTTCTGTAAGTACGGTGTTGTATCTCATGTTAAAGAGTTAGATTGAATAAGTTGAGGTTTGTTAATTCTATCATATGATAGAATATCTTCAATATTAATAACTGGATGAATGAGCATATCAGCAAGAAAATCAAGGTGATAAGCATTAGTTCCAATTTTTTTAAGAATTTTAAACAGACCACAAGCTTGTGCATGTAATTTCTTATATCTAGTGTTTTTATAACGCTTAGGCTGAATGCGAATCAATATATAATCACATTCTTTATATTTGTTCATTGAACGATCATGATTTGCCTTAGAAGCATAGTTTTCATTACTTATAGTAATTTTCTTTCTTATATCTTCATGGAGGCTTTGAAAATATTTAACAAATGAGAATGCTGCATCAGAAAATACATGAGATGGTAGGTTTGCTCCATCTATTGGTTCGTGGGTTTTGACCATAGACTATCTCAAATGATAATTTTTTGTAGTTCTAGAAATAGTACTATTATAGATAAATTCTGAGGTTGGTAAATGTAAATCCTAATTTCCTAAACTTTTACCTACCAAGCATTTAAGCAAATTTCCTAAGGTATGATTAACTACTTCAGTTTGTCTTTCAGTTTGTGGGTAAAATGCAGAAGAAAATTTTAACTTGGTACCTAATAATTTTCATAATATTTTCCAAAAATATGAGACAAACTTAACATCTCTATTAGAAACAATAGTTAAAAGGAGACCATGGAGTAGCACTATTTCCTTAAAAAATAATTTGGCTATATAAGGAGCATCATTTATTTTTGAACAAGGTAAGAAATGAGCCATTTTTAAGAATCTATCCACAACAATAAAAATACTATCATGTCCTCGAGCTATCTTAGGTAATCCTAGAATAAAATCCATTGATAGGTCTTCCCAAGGCCTATAAGGAACATGTAAGGCAGTGTATTGTCCAGACCTTTGTTTGATAATTTTAGCTTGTTTACAAATTAAACATTGAGCCACTAATTTTTAAACATCTCATTTTAATGAAGGCCAATAAAATCTATTTTCTAATAAACATATGGTCTTATCTTTCCAAAATGACCCTACACCCCAACATAGCTCAATGATAAGGAAATCTCTAAGAGAAGATCGAAGAATGCATAGTTGTTTTCCTTTATATAAATATCCATTTATAATCAAGAATGTCCCTTATAAAATTATTGGTTTATCTAGGTGTTCAAGATAAATTAGGTGAAAGTCAGGGTACACAATATAATCATCTTTAATTCTATCAAATCCTGAGATTCTCAATTCTAAAGAGGAAATCAGTAGGTTTACCCTGGATAAAACATCAGCAAGTTTATTCTCAATTATAGGCTTATGCTTTAGAACAAAAGAGTAGTCTTGTAAAAATTCAACCCATTTTGCATGCCTATGACTTAATTTTTGTTGAGTATTAATAAATTTTAAGGTATGATGATCAGAATTAAGTATAAATTCTCTATGTAAGAGGTAGTGTCATTGATGCCTTAAGATTGAATTACAACATAAAACTCCCTATCATAAGTGGAATATCGTTGTTTGGCTTCATTTAACTTTTCACTAAAGAATGTTATAAGATGATTCTCTTGACTTAAAATTCCACCTATCCCAATTCCTGAAGCATCACATGTCACTTCAAAGGCTTTAAAAAAAATCAAGAAGCCTAAGGATTGGTGCAGAAGTGATAAGAACTTTAATTTTCTCTAAGGCCTTTTGTGCATTAAGAGTCCAACAAAATTTATCTAATTTAGTTTATTAGTTATCGGAGCAACAATGGTACTAAAATTCTTGATAAATCTCTGATAAAAAGTGGCTAAATCATGGAAGCTTCTAACTTTAGTAAAACTTTTAGGTGATGGCCAATCTAAGATTTCTTTCATTTTAGAAGGATCGGGTTTAAGTCCAATAGTGGATATAATAAAGCCTAAAACGATTACCTCAGCTTGCAAAAAGAAACACTTTTTTAAATTAATGTATAATTTCTCTTATCTAAGTAGTTCAAAGACTTTTTGTAGGTGTTGTAGATGCTCATTTTCACTTGGACTAAAAATCATAATATCATCAAAATACACCACAAAAAATTTACCTATATATGGTTTAAGAATAATATTCATTATTCTCATAAATGTGCTATGAGCATTTGAAAGTCCAAAAGGCAGGACAAGTCATTCATAAAGTCCATCAAGAGTCTTAAAAGCCATCTTCCACTCATCTCCTGATCTAATCTGAATTTGATGATATCCACTTTTTAGATCAATCTTTGAAAAAAAATTTGCTCCTGAGATTAAATTTAACATATCATCTAATCAGGGAATTGGAAACCTATATTTGATTGTAATTTTATTTATTGCTCGACCATCAACACACATTTGCCATGTTCTATCTTTCTTTGGAGTTAATAATGTTGGGGACACAAGGCTCTCTTGAATAAAACCCTTATTTAATAATTCCTCAACTTATCTTTTAATCTAAACACGCTCGATAGGGTTCATCCTATAATATGGAAGATTTGGAAGTTGAGCACTAGGTAAGAACTCAATAGCATGTTGAATGTCTCTTAGAGGAGGTAGCTCGTCAGGAAGCTCATTGGGTGCAATATCTTTAAAGTCAAAAATAAGAGAAGAGACCACAACAGGTATGTGAGTCTCATTAGAGTCTGGTATGACTTCTTTTACATGTAATATATGAAGAAGAAATGGATCAAAAAATTCTTTTCGTAAAGCTCCAAAGCCTATTATTTTTATCTTTAGGGTTAAAAAAAGGAAGCGTAGATGTTTTAAAGTAAGAATCAGAAATGATAGTATTAAGCATAATAGTAGGATTTTCTATGATAATTAATTGAAGTTTGGCATTTTTCTTCAATAGAGGCTTAGGTTGCAAGTCAGAAGTTGTTTTGTGTGGTGTTATGTAGGGTATTTTTTCTACTTACTTTATTGGTAGGAGTTTAAAAGTCTTATTATTATGTTTAAAAATATATGTATTTTTCCTACCATAGTGAATAACATTCATATCATACATCCAAGGTCATCCTAAGAGAATATGAGCAATGTCCATAGGGCGATCATCACACCAAATTTGATCCTCATAGCTTCCTATTTTAATTGGAATAAAACATCGATTGGTGATGGGAAGAGATGTATAATTTACCCAGCTAACATGAAATGGTTCAGGGTGAGGTTCATATTTTAGGTTGGCTCGAGTTAAGGTGTGTGTTAAAATGACATTCATAGCACTCCCTCCATCTATAACTAACCTACATCTCTTTTCATTACACAAAACATACATGCTGAAAATGTTCTTTCTCCTCCAATCTTTTGCCTCATTTTTAATTACAGTAAGATATCTCATCACATTAACATGATGGTCATTAGTTAATTCTAATTCTTCATCAGATAATGGGGTGTCATCATAAACTTCTTCTAGATTATCATCTATTGGATTTTCAACTTCTTCTAAAAATAAGATTTTAGCTTTACATTGATTTTTCATATGACCATTTTTATGACATTTAAAACATATTACTTTTCTAGTGTTCTTAGAGTTCCCTTCAATTGAAGTTTTAGGCAAAGGGGTCGGGCCATTTGGATGGGCAGGTCTAACAATATATCTATGGGATGAAATGAAAGGTACTTACTTGACTTTTACTTTTAAGGAGGGAGGCAGATTTTTTTAGTTGTTCAACCAATAATGCATAATTAAATACTTTCTCTAAAGATTGTGAGTCAAATCATTCAGCCTCATTTCTAATATCAATCCTCAGTCCAATAACAAATTTATTGGCTAATTGCCAATCATTATCAGTACAATCAGTTCTAAAAACTAGATCTTCAAAAGTATTTAAGTATTTAGTTACAAGATAATTATCTTGTGTCAAAGTTAATAATTGACTATGTAGCTTCTTATCATGATTCCTGACTGTACTTTGCCCATAACATTTCTTTCATTTCTATCCAAGTAAGGTTTGTCCTTCATAATCTTTGTTCTTTAGCTAAAGTATTTGTCCAATAAATTTTAGCATGCCCTATCAATTTAATTTTAGCAAAGTAACCCTTTGGCAATCTTCCATTTTATACCAATCAAAGAAGTCATCCATTTGAACTAACCAATTGAGAAATTTATTTGGGTCATGTATACTATCATAAGTCGGGGCTTCTACTTTAACTCTTTGAGATGGATCATTAGAGTCTTCTATAGTCTTAAAATAATTTTCTCCCATTCCACCATTTCTAACAATTGATGGTCTTCTAAGTGGTTGATTTTCTCTATGGTTTGGATATGAATCTTCTTCATCTATCCCTATTGGCATAGTTTAAGCAGGTATTGGAGGAGGAGTTGGTACTCTATTATTTTGTAGGTGAGCTATAAGAGTTTGAATTTTTTTTGTTTAAGTTCTTGCATTTGATTCTTACTTTCTTTTAATATTTGTTGAGTTTTTAATTCATTGTCATGGATCCTATGATCTAAGGCATCAACTAATCTAGTAAAATTTTTAACCTGATCTTGAGAGATAGATTTTGGTGCCATGAGATTTTTTTTTAAAGGAAAAAAAGATATATGAAAAGGAATCAATGAAAAAAAATGAAATAAAATAAACAAGTATAATATAATTGTGTAATCAAAGTGAAATTTTATGCTAAGAGAACTTCCAGGGTGAGGAGGGGGGACCACTTAATCCCAAGCTCTCCTTAGGCAGTTTAGGTCTTTTGACAAAGTTCTATTTAGCTTCAAAATCACCAGTTTAACATACTTATATTATTATGCATATTTTTTTATTTTTTTAATGTAATGAAAAAATGCTCAAATTTATCAAGCCTTTTTTTTTCTTAAGAAAGTAAGTTATCATAAGTTAATCAAAAAAACTTCTAAAATTAATCATAAATAATAACAAAGATAATTAAGTAATTAGATTTTGATTTGCACTAATGGCTAAGTTATTTTTAGGGTGAAGCACTACACTAAGATGCTCTTAATTTTTTTTTTTTTTTTTTTTTGGAGGTTGCACAAGTTCACACAATTGAAAAAAAATATATAATGGAGCTTAATTAAAATTTTATGCTATCACCATAAACTTGCAAGTAATATATATCTATCTAAGCTACTAATATGTATTTAACTATCATATAAAAGAAAATTAATTAACCTCACAAGTTTGAAGACAAGTCCACTACTTGAGATTCACCCTTTGTTGAAGTAAATTTTTGACAAAATTTGCTCCTTCCAAGCTTCACTCTGATACCAAATTTGATGGAGGTGAGCATTCTTTCTTTTGATGAGATTGAGAGAACGTGAGTATTGGAGGTAGGGAAGAAGATATATTGGATAACTAGCGCTCTTACCAGGGATTGTCAAGGTTTGGCCACCAAGCTCTCAAATCACAAGAATAACTTAATAATTTTTAATTGCCAAAAGATCTCCTTCATTCTAGTAAGAGGGGCTATTTATAGCCATTACAAGCATCTTTCAAAAGAAAAGAATTCAAAATATGGAGGGAAAGGTGGGTGGCCACATTAATGTGAAGCATTAAATTACCTCATTATTTTATGTCATTTACCCATTTCATATGCAATTATTTTATGTGGATTCAACCACCTCACATGTCATGCTTTGAATTTTTAAATACAGAATTTTAAACATGAAGTTTCTAGAAGAAAATTAAAAATTACAGAAATAAAAAAGATGAAATCATAAAATGGGCCTTAGTAGGCTAATAGGCTAAGCTTTCTTTTTTCTTGAATTTTCATGGGCTTTAGCTTGAGATCTTGTAAATGAACCTTGAGCTCTAATTTTTGGATCCTCATGATGTTCTACATCACTTACCTATATGTGTTTAAAGCATAGGAGGAGTTAGTTGGCTGTCACTCTAGGCGGTAATAAGCCCAACAGTCGGGTGATTTATCCTCTCTTGTGGAGGTAAACCATATACCCATTTTGGCCTTAGATTTAGGTCGTGCTTTGGTCATTGCTAAAATCCCCTAGATTTAAGATTTAAGCTCGATGTTTCTTTATGGGCTACAAGCATAAATCCTCATCTCTTAGGCATTTTTACAATCTTGTATGGTGGAATTATAAGTCTTAGATTTTTAATAAAAATTTAATTCAAACAAATAAATCTTCTCAAATTCAAATATATAAAGCTCAACCATATGATAGATTGGAGTGCTTACTAGACTTCCTAGTATCATGAGCACTCCCTACTCATCTCCCTTGGTTTCGGTAAGAAATCTCCCCTTTTGATCTCCCATACTTGATTTTCAAAAATATAACTAATCTTTTGATAGTCCTATCTTTGAATTCTTTAGAGACAACAATCGTCTACTTTAATCGAGAGTATTATTAAGGGATTCATTTCTTTAAGATGTAATTAACTATGGAGGCTTGCCTCCATAAGAAACTTAATGATCTCGATTTAAATAAAAATTGCTTTACTTTTCATGTAAAGTAGGTGAAAAATCTCTGGTATATCTGAAGATGCTTCTTGCCTTAGGAGTCCTGATTAGGTGATTAGGTCCATTATAAGGTAGTGACTTCTATCTCTCGAGATAGTACACTATTCCTTAATATCGTATTCAATCACCCTAATTAGTACATCTACAGATTTATGTGATGTCCCGTCACACAAACACACACAACACAAAAATAAACACCACAGGTACATGTACATCAAAAATCTTAGAAGGCAAAAGCCTTAGAAGGTATAGATATATCAAAAATCTCAGAAGGTAAAATTTTTTGAAGGTACATATATGTTAAAAATCTCAGAAAGCAAAAGCCTCAAAAGATACAAGTATACAAAAATCTGAGAAGATATACATAAATCATAATCCTTTTGAAGTCAAAGTCTGAAAAAGGATAAATGATTACTGTCGTCATTAGGGGGCAAAAATTTTATATAAAATATATATCTTTTATATTGGGGGGAAAATACTTTAACAAGCATAAAAGATAAAACTAGAGCATGAATTTAGGATCAGCTACAAGTTAGTTTCAAACCCCATGGTGATAACTAGAACTGAGAGTGCACCATCAAAGAGGTCAATGGAGGATTTCAGAATTTAAGTAAACTTGGAATCACACTAGAACACGAATTGGTGATATCAGTGGGTTTCAAACCGGACTAGGGAGAACTAAAATCAGGTGCTTTGCAGTCATAAAGTGTGGAGGATTCCAAGATTTGGAAAAACTTGCAATCACACTAGTGCCTGAATTTGGGATATGCGCCATATAACAAGGTTAATTTCAAATCCCGAGACTGGGGAGAACTGAAGCCTGTGAGGCGGGTGGTGCACCGTCATAAAGGTCAGTGGAGGATTTCAGAATTTAGAGAAACTTGGAAGCACATTGGAGCATGAATTCAGGATATGCGTCATCTAACCAGGTCAGTTAGAAACCTCGAGATCGAAGAGAACTGGAGCCTCTGAGGGGGCATTATCTGATCGATGAAAGAAAGAAAGAAAGTAAGGTGTGAGTTTTCAATTACCATTTATGAGTTTTTATACTAGAAAAAATGACTTTTCAAATTAAAAAAAAAAATGTGCCCCCCATCTTCCATAATGACTAGCATTATTAAAAAAATATCTCTCTCTCTCTCTCTCTCTCTCTCTCTCTCTCTCTCTCTCTCTCACACACACACACACACACACACACACACACACACACACACAAGTGAAATAAAAAAAATTTAAAAAAAAAAAATCGAGGGCGAGGGCATCTTTCAAATCTCGCACCAAATAAAATAAATAATATATATATATATATATATATATATATATATATATATATATATATATATATATATATATATATATATATATATATATATATATATATATATATAATTACAAATCTTAATAATTTTTATCTAAAGTGACCTTATTTTATTTTGAAAACTTTAATATATTTTTGGATGAAATAAGTTTTATCATCCAAAAATAGAGGGAGAATGATATATCCTTTTAACATTTATAAATCAAGCATTAATCTCAAGTTAAAGCATGTATATAATCAAATTAAAGACTTCATTAAATGAGTTAGTTTAGAATAATCAATAGATTCAAATAAGCTCGAATCAAGCCCAAAAGCTATATAAAAATTTCAGAATATTGATTGGATGATCAAATGACTTCCAAATTTGACATGGTATAGTCAAATCGGCTCGACAAGACAAATCCAACGAGCCTAAGATCACTTAGATTGAAGGTCATTTGAATGGTCAAATTACCAAATAATTATCTAATATAAAATGAATCAATATGAACCGCCCGATTGAGTATTTTGAAATTTTGGTTACAATGATCAAAATACCCTTCTTAGAATCATATAAATAAGACCTCATTCTTGTCACGAAGGTGGGGAGGAGCTAGAAGTGAACTTGGTAGAAATCTGGAAGAGAATAGAAGTTCGTTAATATCACCCGTTGTCCGCATGCTTATTGTCATCTTAATACAAACCATATGCCAACCATTTATCAGATTCTGATGAATTCTCATTATCAGGATTTCTCACATGCAATTTTGTAATCCCGTTAATGGGAAAACTTAAACTTTGTACTCCAAAACAGATACATAGAGAAGCATTTTTACTGGGCTATGCCCCGTGATTTTTTCCCCTCTTTCTTCTACGTAAAAATTTTGGAGTTCCTAATTCTCTTTTCAATTATTTATGTGTGTGTTAGATTTTCATACAAGCTAAGATGTAAAGTTTTATTCTATCACAATTGATTTTCTAGCACACAATAATAATAAAAAGGTTTCTCTTTTGCCCTTGAGTTCTTCTATGATTTTGTGGTCCTTGGAAAGTAGTCAAAAATTCCTTATTGAGTCAAAATTCTTTAACGAATTTGAGGCTAAAGTGTTTGACTCAATGTTGCACTCTTTGAAAATGACAAAACTATTGACAAGTTTCATCAATTAACCAAAGCCCTCAACTATATTGTAAATCGAACACATATGAGAAATGTTTTTATTTTAAACCTTGAGTTAGTATGACTTGCGCAATAACCAACTCCAAATCCTTTGCATCTAGCTTCCCCTTCCAAAATCTTATAATGAATCCTTTCTGTGATTCACATGGTTCTTGCATCTTCTTTATCAAAAGTTTTTCAATGACCTCCACTTATTTATGAATTTGAGTGATGAACTACTTCATAAATTGGACTATTTCTAGAGATAGTCTCAAGAATTACTTGAGTGATGGTTTCTTAAACATGATGAAGAGTAACCTACAATTCAAAGCATCATTGATATCCACACAAAAAATAGCCAACTCAAAATAAGCGATATGAGTGGTCGAGTCCATTTCTTAAAGCAGATGTTGTATTGATTATCAAGTTGATTATGATGCTGATTTTATCCTTTTACTAAAATAAGCCCATAAATAATAGAATAAGATTAAATGATCAAGACCCACCAAGATGATTGACTAAGTGACTGTGAATAGTAATGCAATGTAGGTCGCTTGTGATGATGAAACATCCAATTTGTGAATGAAATATACCATTTCAAAGGTCTTAAAGCTAAGGCCAAAATGAAGTTGGCTAATAAAAAATTGATGGTTGGATCATCCTAAATGAAGCTCGGGTTAGTTTGTTCTAGCTCAACTGAAATTGGGATTTAAATACTCTTTTATCGCTTTTGAGCTCGTTTGTTCTCATTCAAATGTTATTGGAATTGTTGGAATGGTCTCATTATGAGTACATCGAAATTAACTTGCAAAAAATTTCGGATCAAATATGTGAATATTTTGATGTATCGCAATTACTTTAAAATTTTAGTTAAATCTGCCTTCTTTGTTTACAAAGCTTTATAAATTATAAGCTTGGAAAGCCCATGGATCTGAATAAAAATAAATTAAAAAAAAACACATTGCAAATGACTAATCAGTCATATCCGGCCAGCAGCTTAAGGGGATTTCATTTGAAGCACATATTAAGGGGCATGTTTGAGATCAATTTTATTTGATATTTTTTATTTTTATTTAAAAAAAAAACATTTGCATACGTAATACACCATTCTTATATATTTATTTATTAAATTTCCAAATTTAATATTTATATAAATTATACCTAAATTTTTAATATTACATTAAAATAGTATTATTATTAATTTTTTAAAATAAAATGCATATTTTTATGCATAAAAAAAAATATTATATATATATATAAATATCAAACATTAGATGTTAGCTATGTAAATTCATAAGAATTGTGAGTTATGAATGTAAATCTTATTTTTTTAAAAAACATATTTATTTATTCTATTTTTTAAATGATTTTATTTTTTATTTTTTAAAATAAATAAATTTATTTTTAAAAACACTCAAAATAACATTTAATTATTTTTAAAAATAAAAATCACTTTCAAATATAATTTATTTTGAGTCAAAATATAAATAAAGTGAAATAAAAATCAAAATAAAACGTAAAACAAAAAAAAAAAAAAAAAAAGTGAAATTGATGCCAAAGGCCACTAAATGTATAGTCGAATAAATTCAAAGTTAAAATCAATCTTGCATTTATCAATATTCTTAAAGAACTCAGATCAAGGTCATGAATTGAAGTACATTAAAGCAAGCAAGCAATCATCAACCTATCATATGGTATTCAAACCAGTATTCTGCTATCCGAATCCATCAATTCAGCTATACAGATTTAGCTATCTGGTGGACTCAGATCAACCAATTGAAGAAGTTTCAGTTCAAAAGTTGAAGAATTTATTTTATTCTTATTTTGATATTATATAATAATACTAACCCAAATCAATAAATTGGAAATTAAATATTGTTAAAAAAAAGTTAAGCACCCTTAACTCATTTGCACGAAGTTAAAATCATTCGAATTGTTATATATTGACTGTATATTTATACATAGAATATATTCTCTTGTGTGTATAATAATATATAATAAATATACTTCTATTATATACATAATAATACACAATAATTTATTAAAGGTTCTTAAGATTATACTTTAGATGTTCGCTTAAGAATAGAACTTATTTGATTATACTATTTATTTTTAAAAATACTTAAAAAATATTTTTAAATATTTTGAATATTTTAAAATAAAAATAAAAAATAAAATTGATCTGAAACAGCCCCTTAATAATAGTTATTTAGAACACTAAACTTATGGTACCTAATTATTTTATACTACATGAACCATTTATCTCTATTTTTTGGCTAATATTATTGAAAAAGCTATTAATTTAGTCGCACGGCACCATCTTTCCCTGACCACTTTTATGATAGCAATTCTAGAGAAGCCACCCAACATAGAATTAATGCTGAATTCAACTTTACTATGGATGGTTATGAGACATTGGATATCATATCAAGCAATAAATTTAGTAATAGTGATTCTAATTTTAGGTTAAAAGTCTTGTAGATTTAAACAATAATAATATGATGGGTCATGATTTAACTAAAATATATTTATTAGATAACACTACTAAAATTATTATGCAAAGACTGCAGTACATAGAAACAATTACAACAGTGGTAAAATTATTGATATGACGAAAATTCTACTTGGTCGGCGAATCTTGATGTCGGCGTCGATTGAGATAACAGAGATCAGCTCTATTATCGATCTCTTGGCGTGGAGTGTTTATATATAGTCAATCGGCTCTTGGACAGATCCGTCAAAGATCTCATAATTCCTTTTTGAGCATTCAAATACACAAAAATCATCATATGATCAAAGGAATCATTTTGAGCCAGATGGAGAGGTGGTTCGATTTTGCGTGTATTCTGAGACGCTCCTCCCTCTATAAATAGCCCGTCATTTTATAGGGGCTCGCAAGAGAGATGAGAGATCTAAAGCTTGAAGATCCTCCGGCATAATCGTCTTAACTCGGTCGTAAACCCCATTGGTTGCCAACCATTCGTTGCGCGCCGATCCTATCATTGATCCCATTGTTCACCATTACTATATGTATTGCCATTTTAGGATTCACATTGTCGACCTTCATATCAATTCTATAATCCGTGTCGGAAAACTTGTACTCAAAAATAAATGGTGGAAGATTTTCTTGGGGTATGATTTTTCCTCTTTTGAGATTTTTAAAAAATTTGAATTTTCTTCATTCTTTAAATACCAGTGTGTGAATTTCACCAATAAACAACTACTCTATACAACTAATTTTCTAAATGCATTATAAATAACAGTTTAAACCATAATAAACAACAGTTTAAACCGCCATAATAAATAGCGGTTAAAACTGAATTCGTAGACCCCATCTATTATTAAAAACAATTTTTTTACCTTACC
Source organism: Cymbidium sinense (assembly GCA_021442155.1). Lineage (NCBI taxonomy): Eukaryota > Viridiplantae > Streptophyta > Magnoliopsida > Asparagales > Orchidaceae > Cymbidium > Cymbidium sinense. The sequence continues at coordinate 138,574,846 of CM038223.1, read as the reverse complement.
TCTAAATCCTTAGTTACCAAATCTTGTGAAGAGGTCTCGGCCGGCAGCAACTTCCTTTTATTTCTTGGTATGTTTTTTTTTTCTTTTTTATTTGATTTTTTATTTTAAGCAAGATTATTGTTTGATCAATTGATTTATAATGTTTTTATGAAAGACAGATCAAATTTCTGCATCTCTCAAGGATTTTGGCCATATACTTCGTCGGTCGATTTGTAGGTATGTATTGTTGATTTTTCTTGATAACTTTCATTTTCTATGAATTTATATATTTTCGGATTTATATGTTATTCCAACAAGTTTAACTTAAGATTTATATGTTTTGATAAATGCTAATAATATTATTTAGATTGTATAATATTTATGGGTTTAGATTACAACAAAGTTGTCATATATGGGTTTAGAATAATTTATATGTTCTTAAATATGTATATATAGGTTTAGATTACAATAATATGTAAATGTTTAGAATAATTTATATGTTCTTATATATGTACTAGCTAGGAATATTTATAGGTTTAGTTTACAATTATTAGAATGCATAATATCAATGGACTCCAATGCTAAAAAAAGTTGGTTCTATTGATTAGTTCCCTTTTATCCTTTTTGGTATTGCACTATAGCTTAATCCGAAAATTGTTGGGATGAGGTTTGGAAGTGGGCCTTGTTGTTATCACTACAACTAAGATTAACTTGTCGTTCTTACTTGAGTTTGAATGTGTTGATTGAAATTGCAATATTAAATCATATCAACTTTCACAGGACAATTCTCCTTATATTGTCGTGTGATTTAGATCATTAAATTAATGATTTCTATTATTTTTCTTTCTGCTGAATTATTTATTGATTGTTTTTTTTTAGTGTGTTTGAAATATTAATTGATATAAATTATGTATTCATTGTTAAAGTTTTTATAAAATGTCAAATTTTATCAAATTTTAGATCATCTCATTATAGGTTTATGCATTTTTTTTATATCTCATTATTGGTATATATCATTTAATCTCATGACGTCTTACATCGTCCATAATGGTATTAAAAAATAAATAGTTATTTGATTGGCCTATATATTTTCTTGATTTAGCAATATTCAATTTCATCATAATATAGCTTTATGATTTTATTAATCTCGTTAATTACTTCTTTACTTTATCGCAATCAAATTAACTAAACTTTCAATATTTAACATTGATTTTGGAGTTCTACTTTCATTTGAAATGGACAAGAGTTGGATAACCAAACTCAAATGGAGTCCTAATTATATAAAAAGAACTAATGATTTTCTAGAATTTGTAATTCAGAGGAGGAATATATCAAAAAAAATTTTATGCTTATGGAAAGTTTGTATTAATAGGTATTTTTATAATACAAATGATGTCATGAGTCATTTAATAACAAATTTTTTTTCCTGGATATATATTTGGAATCAGCATGAAGAGGATCATACAACTGATGCTAAAAGTATAGAAAAAGATGCACCATGTACCACATCAACTACTAAGCAATACTTATACAAGGGATTAGTCAATCACAGATGATATGAAAGGATTATTAAAAAATACGTTTGGTCTATGACAAGAGAACATTACTTCAGAAGATGATTGTGAAAATCATAATATAGATCCATCGAATGATGACTTAAATTTTCAAAGTTAATGGAAGATGCAGGGGCAGAGTTATATCATGGGTGCAAGCCGCTCTCAAAATTATCATTTATACTACACTTGTTTCGTATCAAGTGTCTAAACTCCTGGACTTCATGATCTTTTGATATACTACTTGAGCTACTATCTGATGCATTTCTTGAAGGGTTTCTTACCTAAAAATACCTATGAGGTGAAAATTTTGAAGAAAGCATTCGATTTGGGATACCAAAAGATACATGCCTACCCAAATGATTGTATACTCTTTTGGAAAGATAAATCTGATACAGACATATGTCATGTTTGCGACTCATCTCAATAGGATACTAATTAAAAGTGGTAGTAGCATTGCTTGGTTTGCTAGATTGAAAGAGGAGATGATGTCAATAAAATCAGAATTAAAAACTATCAATCCTTTGGGAGATGATATGAGGCATTTCATACAACAATTTTAGATGCACAATACACCTCCTGCAGTTTGCACATTGTACATAATTTCTCAATTCATGATCTTTTTAATAATTACCATTAGTAGAATTTCAATAATATTAGTTAAATTTATATTGGCAGGGAGGCAATGAGGCATCTGATGAAGATTGATTATATAAAAGGACAGAAATGCGACTGTTGTTTCTTTTATCATGTTTCATGTTTCTTATACTTGTTATATGTGTTGAACTATTCTCAAGTTATTTGCTTGATGTAATTGTCTATCTAATCATTTGTATCAGCAATAGACAATCATTAGTTGAGATGATATTTTATGTATGGAGTACTATTGAGTTATTTGGTTGATATAGTTGTTTTTTCTTGTTTCAATTTCTTATATCTTTAGTTGGGCAAGTTCATTTTCACGATATCCTGATTAATTAAGGAACAATTTTCTGTTATCAAGCAATAGTGTTCTCATTCATTAATACACAAATTTTATGTATGTAAATGTATAAAAGTTGTGTGGTATATATATATTTGCAGTACCTAGTTATCTAAATTATATACTTATTTGTGTATTTATTACATCAAATGACAGGAATGGAAATGGAGAAACATGAGGTTTAAAATTTTTTTAAATTTTTTTACTACCTGTGGCGGTTATTACTACCATAATTCTGGACAATTTGCAACAATTTTAACCGCTAAAATTTTGGAATACCTATGGCAGTTTGAACCGCCACTATTCTACGACTCTTGTGGTGGTTTTAACCGCTGCTAGATCAACTACGGTGGCGGTTATAACCTTCATATTATACCACTGCTATTTATTTTCCCCGCTGGTTCTAAAATTGTTGCGGAAAGCAAAAAAGGTGGCTGTGTGGCAGTTTTGAAACCACTGCAATTATTTTTATGACAATTTTGACAACCATAATAAGTGATTTTAACCGTTGTTGAAAATATTTTTTTCTGCAATGTAACATTAATAATGTAAACAAGATGATTACCAATATTAATTATATTCATACATGCCAAAAAGTTAAAGAGTGGAATTAAAATGTAATATTTGATGACTTATCATAGAGCCTCAGTGAATTTCATAAAGTATACATTTTGAAGGAAGTAATTGAGAATGTGACTTTTCACCAATAAGATGGATTTGTAATATAAAATAAATAGTTTGTCACTAACTAATAATGTAGTGTAAAAAATGGTAAACTCAAATAAAACACATTTAAAGGTTATTTGTGTGCATCATGACCATTTGACATGGCCATGTTATTGGAGGTTGCCTTCATATAGAAGTAGGAGACTCACTTAAGCTAGGTAAATCTCATGCTCACCTGCATGCATACTTGTACACATTGTATATTAGTAGGTGACTATCATAGTGTAATTCAAATTTTATATGTTATTTCATCCTCTCTCGCATTCATCTACATATTGATTTAAAATCTAAAGAAACTAGTTATCTGATTGAACCTAATTTAGGTTAAATGTATGATATATATATATATATATATATATATAACTTAGGATGCAAGGAGGAAGGTAATAAACACTAAATTTGGAAGTTAAGAGTCGTATCATTTCATTTTATAAGTTAATGAATATGATTCAAAGAATCTCTTTATAGGACATAATCTGATAGTACAAATAGTTTTAAGTGCATCTTATGTGCATTTGGCCCAGTGAATAAATGTTGAAACAATTGCAGACTAGTTTTGAGTTTAAAGGATACATTCTTACAAGGAATATATTAAGAAATGTTGTTCATTGTGAAATGAATTGATACACCACTAGAATTCATAGTTATTGAGGCTAAGTGTAACTGTTGAACTCACTTTTGGAGTGAGTTCTCAATCTCCTCATCATAAATCTAGGACTCTCATAGACACTAAAAGTTTCTTAGTCTTAAGACAGTTATAGTGATTAGGTGAACACTTAACCTAAGCCTAGAGACTTAGAAGGATTAGTCATAGGAGTAGGCTATGCCTTAGGGACTTAGGGAGACTTACCCACCCTACAGCCTCAACCCAATCCATGTTCTCATTCTCAAAACCAAACCCTAAATTCAAATTTCCAAAATTTACAATCAATCTCAACCTCAAATCCAAGCTCAAAATCCTTCCTAAGCCTTATGATTGAATCCCATGGATTTAGCTTTAGCCAAATCCAATTTAATTCAAATTCAATTGATTTTTCAATCCCTCAATCATTTATCAAATTCAAATCCAAGTTCAACTCTAAATGATTGAAACCCAAAATCAAATCCAAGCTCCAAATCCCCCTTAAGCCAAATGATCCACTTTCATAAGCTTAGCCAAAATCCCATTCAAATCAAGTCAAAGTCAATTGATCCTCTCATAAATCAATTACTCTATCAATTATCTTCCCAAATATAAATTAAATCTACATTCAAATGATCAAAACTAAATCAAACTAAATCAAGTCAAGTCAAGGCCCTTCCTAAGCCATATGAAGCAAGCCCATGAGCTTAGCCAAATCTTAACCTAAATCAACCTAAAATTGATTTTCTCATGAATCAATTATTCGATCAATTATTTCCCAAATATAAATGAAATTCATATTCCAATGATAAAAGTTAAATCAAATTAAATCAAATTCTCTTCTAAGCCCTTTAGACCTACCTCCATGAGCTTAGCCAAATTTTCCTTCAAATCACTTCAAACTCAATTGATTTTCTCACAAGCCAATTATTCCTTCAATTATCTTGCCAAATATAAATGAAATATACATTCAAACAACCATTCAAATCAAAACCCAATCTAAATACTTTAATCCAATTCCTTGGACTTAACCAAAACCCATCTAAATCAAACCAAAGTAAATGGAGTTTCTATTGAATCAATCATTCTTTCAATCACCTATCCAAATATAAATGAAATTCTACAATCATCAAGCCAAACCAAAATCAACCCAAGTCAAACCCAACTTAGCCCTTTTGACTTGTAAATTTTCAAATGAACCAAAACCTATTGAAACCCAAATTGATTGTAGTTAAATTTATATTTCAATCCTAAGGTCATATATAAATTCAACTAAATTTTAATCAAACCAAAACCAAGCAAATTGACCCATTTAGGTTCACTTGACCCAAAGTAACCTAAAGAACCCATTTGAACCAAGTTCCAATCCAACTCAAATTGGATTGAACCAAGTCCATCAAAACCTCATACCATGACTATTGATCACCCTAGGATGATGAATTGCCTTAAATTGGGTCATTCCAACTCAACTTGATCATTTGACCAAGTCAACCCTTTAACCCATATGAATCCAAACTAGCCAAAACCTATCCTACACCAAATTAATTGAGACTATGGCTTCACACCAACCCATGATCAATGATTGATTGACCATCATCTTGTGTTGGATCCAATTGACCAGTGAGTTGACCCAAATTAACCTAAAAGGCCAAAATAGGTCAAATCAAGATCCAACCCAAATTAATTGCAACCAATGGCTCAAGTTCATTCCAAATTGATTATTAAACTTGTCCAAAGCCATAATTGAACCCAGTTTGGCCAATTGAACCTAATTGACCCACTTAGCCCAAATTGACCTAAAGGGTTAATTTGGCTTAAATCCAAATTAAATCCAAATTGATTTAAATCAAAGCCTACAATCCTCTCCAATTGATTAATTGAACATGAACCAACACCTAACCCAAGCCAATTTGGTCAATTTGATCAAATCGATCAACTTGACCCATTTGACCCATTTGATTCCAAATGAGCCAAAATCAGACCTAGGCTAAATTAATTGAAACCACTTGAACCAAAACACTTAAAATCATCATTTGAATCTAACCCAACCTTGGTTTGACCCAATTTGTTGGTCAACCTAACCCAAGCCAATTTGGTCAAATCAATCAACTTGACCCATTTGACCCATTTGATTTTAAATGAGCCAAAATCAGACCTAGGCCAAATTAATTGAAACCACTTGAACCAAAACATTTCAAATCATCATTTGAATCTAACCCAAGCCTTGGTTTGACCCAATTTGTCGGTCAACCTAACCCAACATGACCCAAAGTGACCCATATGACCCAAATTGAGCCAAATCCCTTGAAACCAAACCATGACACCTTGGGAGCTGACCTAACCCAACCTAAACTCACTTGGGATCAGCCCAAAACTAGCCCAAACACAATTAGAGTCAAACCCAATGTAAACTCTCTTGGATATGCCACCTCACATAAGATTCTCCCTAAAATAGTAAAATCCACTCTTCTATCACCCTTGATAGCCATCAAACACCCCATTTTGGGGTCTGACTAGCCACGTAGACCACCTTAAGTGGGCTAGACTTGCCATGGACCAAAGGGAGGTGAGTTAACTCACCTCCCTCACAAGTTGAGAACCCCATGGGAAAGACCAAGCCATCCCATGCCTTGAGCCTGTTGTCAGCCCTCCCTCCACTCAATTCGTGCTATTATGGAGGTGATGGAGATAACTCTGATTCTTGGGCGGAGGTTGGCAGGCTGAAAATTGAGCAACAATTTCGTCCGTCAATCACAGAGAAATGAGGAATATACCCCCTTCAATTCGCATAGAATACAAACGGATTCGAATCCTCGAGCTTCCTAAGGCATTTTCGAACTCCCTAGTGAGCTTTGAGCATTCCGAAGGCATCACCTCGTCAAATTTCTTATTCCTGAGTGCACCCGAAATAAGACACATTCCTCTAATCCCAACTTCATTGATACTTCACCTAAACCAAAATCCTCTTACACACACCATCCCCTCGATCCGTCGAAGCTAACTGAAGCTTCCCCTGAGCTCCAAAATCACCAGAGGTGCCACTTCGATCAAGATCGAGCCTCCAAAGGATGAGACTTGGCCTTCCGAGTGAACGGGGTGAAACCAATCCAATTGTATCTTAACAGGTTTTCATCTTAACTAGACGAAGTTACCTCAAGCGTGCGAGCAGCTGGTCTTAGCTCCAGTGAGATAATTCCATGAAAACTGAGCTTTATTGAAAAATTTCTAGAGCTTTTCAAAGGAAAGTTGAATGTCACGTGATCTTGACTATTGGATCCCCTCCAATCATTGTCGTGAAGGTGTGGGATCCATTTGGAATGGATCTGACCTCGGGTGAGCTCATATCACATGGCCAATGGCAGACGGCTTCTATCCTTTATCGCTAGTGTGATGATTGATCACACGTCATCCATTCTGCATGATTGGATGGGACGGTTGTGATTAGATCCATTAGATTGAGCTATTTTAATATTTTATTAACCGCAGGATTGATCCGCACCGTCCGATCCGAGATCGAATAACAGAGATCGAAAGCGCATCCACCGTCAGCTACGTTAGTGCTGACTTGGATGTACTTTAATAGCCAATACCACGACACCATGTGAAAAGTGTGCCGCGTCAGCGTGCCACATGGCGCCAATGGGATTAGCTTAAATAATCAATATTAATTTCTAAAACTTCAAATAATTATAATAAATCATCAAAAAAGCTAAAAATAAAAATAAATACTTATTTTAAAGGTATTTTAGAGAGAAGTTTATTAAAAATATCTTTAATTGATTTTTAATAGTAATTAAAACTTAATTAGGGTTTAATTAAAAAATTAATTACTTTAATTACTCTCTAATTAACTAATTAATTAACCCTAAATTTTCGGAGGTTATTTAAGGGGATGACTTTTGCCTCCTCTAATTTTCATGGGATCTATTGATCAATTAACTAAGAAAATTAGCAAATTAAGCCTCATTTACTTTTTAACTCAATTAAGGGTTAATTAATTAAGTGGGCTCATTAATCATTATCTAATAGTGAGGGGATTTATGGAAAAGGATTGGTACCTCTTTCCTATTCTCTTTCCCAAAGTTTTGCTTACTTTTCAAGAAAATTAATTGAGGATTAATTAGTTATATAATTACTTAAGCAGTTAAATTAAAGTTCAAATCACATCAGATATTGCTTAATAAAGTGAGGGGACTTGTGAAATAGTATTGGGACCTCTTTTCTAACATTTTTCCTAAGTTTATTTCATTTGAAAGATAACTAATCAATTTAGCAATTAAGTAAGAGTTTAATTAATTAATTAATTATTTGATTAACCAAATTAAAAATTGCAACCACATCTGATCTTAATTAACTAATTGAAGGGTAGATCTTTAGGTATTTGATAACTTAAAGGAAATCAAGGAAATTATGGTTAATCCACATGTGTGGGAAAACTATAAGAGTACTTAATTAAGTTCTTTAATCTAATTAACAAATAATTATGAGCTAATTGCATTAAGCCATTTCATTTTCTAGGACTATTGCTAATATACTTTTCAATTCATTTGCATATAATATTGGCTCACAATTATTTGGATAATTATGTTAAGGAAACATAGGAAAGGGTTAATTAATAAATTTAGTGCATATTATAATTTAATTAATCCATAAAATAAATCACATTTCATTAAACTAAATTAACTCACAAACATGGAAATAGATTAGGATTAGCAAACTCCTTCTTACATTCCTGTGGTATTTGTTTTTGGATGTGGAACACCACACAGATCTTAGGGGGTACTTATTTAGGTGATCAGTTACGACATTAAGGAATGATGCACTATCTCAAAAGATAGAAATCATCACCATATAATGGACCTAATTGCCTAATAAAGACACCTAAGGTATGATGGGTCTTCGAATATACCAGAGATATTTTCCCTACTTTACATGAAAAGTAAAGTAGGGTTTATATTAAGCCGTCATTAAGTTCTCTATGGAGATAAGCCCCCATAGTTAATTACATCCTAAGGAATGGGAATTCCTTAAGAATACTCTTGATTAAAGTATAAAATTAGGATCTTCAAAGATTTCAAGGCTAAGACTATCAAAGGATTGGTTATTTTAGAAAATAAAATGGGATGAATCAAGGAGAAGACTTATTTTTGAAATCCAAAGGAAAAAAATAAAAAATTCTCATGATACTAAAAAGCCTAGTGGGCATTCAAATCTACCTAATAAATTGAGCTTTATATAATTGAAATTGAAGAGATTTATTTGTTGAGTTGAAATTTTATTAGAAAGCTAAGACTTATAATTGACAACATAAGATTGTGAAAATGCCTAAAAGGTGAGGATTTATGATAGTAGCCCGAAGGAAATAGCTACCTCGAATCCTAAATATAGGGAGCTTTAGCACAATGTTAAAACACAACCTAAATATAAGAGAAGAATGGATATGATGGTTTACCTACACAAGAGAGAATAAACCGTCTGACTTCTAGACTTATAACCACATGGAGTAGCTGCCAGCTAATAGCTCATACGATTTAAATCCATGTGGTCGGTATTATAAATTTGCAGGATAGTTAATCTGTTATTTATTTAGAAAGAAACTAAAGTCCTTAAACACACTCCCTAAGAGACTAGAGTATGAGTGGTATGAGCAATGACTTAATATAATGTAAAATCTTTTTAAATTTTATGTTAATTTTGACTCTTATTTTGGACAAAAGCTTTAAGACATTGATGCCTACATGCATGATGAAAGTGTATTATAGGCTAACTTAGAGAGAAAGAGGTGTAGAAAGAGATGTTTTCCAACATAGAGGAAGCCCTCAGGGGTCAAGCTTTCCCCTATCATGCAAGGATGGAAACCCTCTTTTAGCAAGAGTGAAATAATATGAATGCATGATGTTAAACATACAACATTCAGCTAAGGGGTTGCTAAATCTTTTAATTATCTTGCTTAAAACCTAGGCTTTATGATGATGCTATGAGTTATCAAGAATTTTTAGTTATGAGTGATGTAATTAACTATGGAGGCTTGCCTCCATAGAAAACTTTAGAATATGATTTAATATAAACCCTACTTTACTCATCCATGTAAAGTAGGAAAAAATCTCTAGTACATTCGAAGATCATCATGCCTTAGGAGTCCTTATTAGGTAAGTAGATCCATTGAAGGGTGATGCATCTATCTTTTGAGATAGTACATCATACCTCAATATCATTCCTGTTCACTTAAATAAGTACACCCTACGATCTGCAAGGTCCCCCCTCACTTCCAAAAATAAACACCACAGTAATAGGTCATTTTTGTCGAATGCATGACCTTACGATGGCCAATTGTACCATATATATATTTTAAAAAATATCAAAAATATTAAATAATATAATAATATAATAATACTAAATATTCAAATAATTTCATGAATGTATTTTATAACTAATCATTAAACTCTATGTATCCTAATATATTATATTTATTTTATACTTCAATTGAAATACTCCATAAATTATAAATACTTGCAATCAAATAACTTGATTACAAATTGATATATCCCTCTAAAATTTATAAATCAAAGCATGAATCTCAAGTTAAAGCATGCATATAATAAAATTAAATGACTCAGTGAAATGAGTCTAATAACACTAGAATTGGGTTAAATCGAGCCCAAATGAGCTTGAATTAAGCCCAAAAGTTATACATAAAAAATTCAGAACACTAATTGGATGATCAAATGACTTTCAAACTTAATGTGCTTATAGTAGAATTGAGCAGCTCGATGAGAAGAATCCAACGAGCCTAAGATCACTTAGATCAAAAGTCATTTGTATAGTCAAATTACTAAAAAATGTCTATGATAAAATGAATCAATACGAACCATCCGATGGAGTGTTTTGAGATTTTAGCTATAATGACCAAATTACCCCTCTTAGAATCCTATAAATAGGACCCCATTCTTGTCAAGAGGGGAGGGAGGAGATAAAAGTGAACTTAGAAGAAAGTTTAGAGAGAGCTAGAAGTTTGAAGTTCTTCATCACCACCATTGCCCCGTCGCTGCCTATTATCATCGCTGGCCACCACCAACAACTGTTACAGCTCAACTACCACTGCATAGTTGTGGTAACCTAATTATGGAATTCCCATTATCAGAATTTTCTACATACAATCTTGTAATTCTATTGTCAAAAAGATTTGAACTTTGTACTCCAAAATAGATATATAGTGGAGCATTTTTACTGGACTAGGCCCCGTAGTTTTTCCCCTCTTTCTGAAATTTTCTCACATAAAAATTATGGAGTTTCTTATTCTCCTTTGTAAATATATGTGTGTGTGTGTGTGCTAGATTTCTTAAAGCTAAGGCATGAAGTTTTATTCTATCACTACTTATTTTCTAGCACACAATAATTTGGCATCATATGTGAGAAATATTTCTTTTATATCTTCATAATGGTTGACAATCTAACTTCAAGTTAAAAGCAACACCATCTATATGATGGAGAAAATTTTACTTTGAAGTAACACATATAAAGAATGAAGAAACATCAAATGTTGATCCTTCAGTTCTTATCAGAAGTTGGTGGGCAACCCTTAATCTCAAAAGATCTTCCAAATCAATATTTTTGATATCTAATTGATTATCAATTCGAGAAGCAAGTCAATGATGGAGAGTAATTTCAACATTAACAAAAAAATAAGAGATAGCCTTGCAAATTGTGATTCTTCATTCATACTCATGAAAAAGGCAAAAATAAGCAGTAACTTTGACTACATCCTCAAACGAATGTTTTCACATAGGTTAACATCATCGAGTAATACTCTGAAAAATGATCTCAGAAAAATTAAAATGTTTAACTCCTTCCACACAGGTTAACACCATACTTTGACAAAATAACCTTAGATGAGAGTTAAAATTATTGACCTCTTCCACACAGGTTAAATATCACCGAGTAATACTTGGACTAACAACTTCAGATATGTTAAAAATCTTTCATAGATTCCTCCCTTAGAAGGAACGCCCCTGAGAAAGCCTCGATGGAAAGCTAGTAATGGACAAGGTCCTCACTAGAAAGACTCCAAGAGAGGAAGTGGTTGATAGGGTCTCCACTCATCAAAAATCTTAGAAGAAAAAAAAGTCTCAGAAGGTACAAGTATATTAAAAATCTCAGAAGGCAAAAGCTTCAGAAGATACATGCATATAGGGCTAAGAAATTAACTTGAAGATTATTAATCACTCAAAAATTGAATTGTATTTTGACTCAAATTTAGATCGAATCGAGCCAAATGAGCCAAGTACGAGCTAAATTGTTGGCTGAAATTTTTATTGAGTTGATTTCAATTCGTACATAATTTGACTCATTCTATTTTCAAATGGATTGAATGCGTCTCGGACTCTCACGGGCTGTGAGTCATTTCACGAGCGAGCGATTCCTATGGATCGTAAAATTAAGGGCTTCGTCTAATGAACGATGGATATCTAACTTAGAATTGAGATTATAACGAGGGTTTCACCATTTTAGCCTTCAATGCTTTATGACTTCTTCATTTTGTCCTTTAAGTATGCAGTCAAGTAAAGTAAAGCTTGTGAAATGTGATTCCTTTCCTGTGAAGCTCGTCTCCTTTCTTGGATGCTCTCGGTTTGCTCTAATCCTTTAAGTATGCAGTAAAGTAAAGTGGAGTTTGTGAATTGTGATTTGTTTTCTATGTAGGTCATCTTCTTTCTTGGATGCTCTCGGTTTGCTCTTATCCTTTAAGTATGCATTTATTAGCTATGATTCTTAGATGCTCTTGCTATGGTATTAAACTATTTTAATGTTTTATTTCTTTAAATGTGTTAATCATTTCTTGGATGCTCTGCTCTTGCTGTGGTATTAAACTATTTTGAACATTCAAGTTCAATGGTATCACTTCAGACTGAAATATCATTTTTGATTTTTTCACATATCTTCTCTTCTCATTTTATGGATCTATAGGGATTAGCAAATTTGATTTTACATGTAGAAAGATTGCTTTATTTAAGGTAATCACTAATAACTTGTAAGTTGCTTTGTTTAGCCTTCTTTTATTTGAATGAGTAAGTGTACTTGGGAGTTGGGAATTGAAAATTGGCTTGTGTGTACTCTTATTCTGAACTTCATAATTATGTTTCCTCATGGATAAATCATTTTTTTTTTCCCGATATAAGTTTGGTGGAAGTAAAATTATAGGAATTATTTTTTGGCATCATGGTTTACATAAACCTATTCACAATCATTTTAGTTTCAACTTCATGATTGCTTCATGATCAAATTAGAAGATTGAATTCCTAATTTCTTTGTAGGACATCAATTTTTTTTCATTATTGCTATCTTCTTATCTTATTCCCAAACATTTTTTTGTTCAAAATCATTTTTTCACATATAAATTTTAAATATTTGCTGAATTTCATGTGAGTCTATAATTGGAATATATTATTTTTGCATAGATATAATGGAAAGTCACTCTCAAAGTAAATCAAATCATTCTTCAACTCAACCTCATGCTAAAAATGTAAGAAATGCTATTGAAATTATGGATAAAATTACTTTTGTAGATGATAGAAATGGTAAAAGACAACGTTATGAAGTTTGGCAATATTTTACTAAAATGCCTATCTCAAAAAAGGAAAAGTCATATAGAAGTACAAATGCAACTATTGTGTTAAGTCTTATATTAAACAAAAAACTAGTACTACATCTCAATTGAGCATACATTACAAAATGAATCACTATAGCAGAAATAGTGCAAGAGAAAAGAGACAGAAGTTTTTTGATCCTATAACTGAGGACCTTGAAGAAATTGAATTGATTTCTAGTTTGTGTGTTTCAAATGCTTATGATCATAATAGAACTAAAAATATTATTGCTAAGATGATCATTGTTCATGAATATCCCTTTATGATAGTTAAACTTTTATGGTTTAATATTTTGATGAAATCTATGAATCCAAGCATCCATAAAATTTTTAGATTTGATATCAAAGAAGTGTGCATGAAAGTATATGAAGTGGAAAAATAAAAACTAAAAAAAAGTTTTGAAATTAATTAGGAGAGTTCCCCTTACTAGTGATTATTGGACATCAAGCCAAACAATTGGTTATATGTGTCTCACAATGCATTATATTAGTTTTGATTGGATATTACAGTAAATGATGATTAGTTTTTGTGATTTAGATCTCCCTCACAGTGGAGATGTGATATCTGAAGCTATTTTTGAAAGTTTGTTGCAATGGGGTATTCAAAATAAATCAACACTATTACTTTGGATAATGCATCATCAAATGATGTGGTAGTTAGAAACTTGAAAACATTATTTACTAGAATGTATGAATTTATGATAATGGGGAATTTCTTTCATGTTCGTTGTGAGGCTCATATTTTAAATCTAATGGTGTAGGATGGCTTGAAACAAATTGATAAAATAATTAAGAAGGTAAGAGAATCAATCTTATTTATAAAGCGGTCTCTTAGTTGTTTACACAAATTTGGTGAGATTGCTAGACAGATAGGCTTATCCATAACAAAATCACTATGCATTGATGTTCCTATACGTTGAAACTCAACATACAAAATATTGGAATCTGCATTTTACGACAAGATTATTTTTTCAGAATATGCTTTACAAGATCTTAATTATATGTGGTTATCTTCAAGAAGATTGGAATCAGTTTGATAAGGTTAGAGATTTCTTCATATTTTCTATCAAATAACTAAAATTTTTTTTGGATCCAATTATCCTACTACAAACAGGCTTCTTCCAAATATAATATTAATTAAGAAAATCTTGGATAAAGAATGTTTATCTGATACTCTATTCATTTCTAATATGTCAAGCACCATAAAAGCAAAATTTGATAAGTATTGGGTAGATTATTCATTATTATTCTCAATTGCATGCATTCTAGATCCCAAAATGAAATTATTTGCCATTAACTACTACAATCCACAAATTTATGCTAATGATATTGTTGAAGAGAAAAAGGATGAAGTCAAACAAAAATCTCTACTCTTTCTATGTTGTTGATAAACATCATACAACTAAAGAAAATATTGGAGCAGCCACTATACAAGTTGAAATAACATTCATAATAGAAGGAAGTCATAGTTTGTTTGATGATTTAGTTGGGTTGCATGATTTTATAGACTCTACTGACCTTTTAGTTTCACGAAAGTCTGACTTAGAATTACACTTAGAGGAAGCTTGTGTTAAATGTCATGATTCAGAATTTGACATTTTAGATTGATGAAAAATGTCAGCCAGGAAGTACAAGACACTATCTAAGATGACAAAAGATATTTTTACAATTCGAATAACTACAGTTTCTTCAGAGTCAACCTTTAGTGCAGGTGGTCATGTGCTTAGTGATTATAAAAGTTACATTTCACCAAAAACATTAGATTCCTTAATATGCAGTGGAAATTGGATTCGAGCAGTGTACAAAAATTCAAAAGAGCCTATAGTAATATTTTCATTCTTTTAATTTTATAGTGCAATTACTTTTTATTTAATTTTTTAAAAATGACAGCGCCTGCTTTGCATTTTCAGGTAGACATTTTAGCTGAAGAAAACTCAGCTTTATCTGTGCCTGAAAGCTTGAGTGTGGATCAACAAATTTGAAATTTACGACGGTAACAATTTAATTATATAATACTACAGGTTTAGCACAACATTTTTTTCTTTTGCAGCTTATTGTAGACTTTAACTATTTTATGGACATTTATAATATGTTGTATTAGTGGTACTATTGAATTTACTGAAGTTTTACTACTATTTTATGCATTGTAATATAAGTTTTTAATTTTGGATGCCTAGTAATAAAATTAAACTAAGATGAACTATTGAGTAATTTCTGATTTTTAGTCCTACAATATGGTGGATTTATGGTTTTTAAATATATTAGTTTGGTCAATGAAAAAATTTGAGACCATTTAGGTTGGAAAATGCTTTTAAGTTTTGTGCTTTTAAATTGTGGCTTAATTTCTCAAACTGTAGCGTTTAAAGTGTGGAAATTTTTTTTTGGAATGTTGTTAGTTACTCTAATGTTTGAATGTGACGGAAATGGGAGGTTGAAAGACTTGTTTCAACTATGTTAGAGTGCTATTTTTATATTTTAGTTACTGTTCTAATATCATCAAAGTAGTTTCTTGAACTTTTGAAATCATTTTGCATTTTGATATAATTGAAGTTATCGTTTTTCAATGTCTTATGTCATCCTAAAAAATAACGATCATCTCCATTTTTTTAGGGCAAAAACAAAAAAACAAAAAATTAAAAAACACATTCAACACAATAAATTTTTTCTCTTCTATTATCATGTGAATCAAATTTCAATTTCATTCCCCTTCACTATTGTGTATTTCAGTATTTCAGTTAGATTTTACTTTTATTCCATTCTATGCTATCTTTGGGTTTTGGAATACTCTAATTTCTGTAATTATGTTACTTATGTAGTGCTTTTGTAATTTGGGTTCCCCTTTTATTCTATGTTCTTCAATTCTTATGGGATGTAGCTTTGTTCTATTACACGGATATTTACAATTTACGTTTTCTGTAGGTTGTAGGCTGTAGCTTCTATCTTTTCCAATTCTGAATTCTCAAATGTCTGTTATTTGTTGACTGTTGTCCTAAGTTTAGGCTTGTCTGTGTGGCTTTGCCTGCACTGCAGCCGGCAACAAGCTGTTGGAGGCTTGGAGCTTGAGGTATTTGTTTTATTTCATAATTCCTGTTGTTCAGTTACTTCAGCAACTTCAGTTAGAGCTTGAGGTATTTATTTTATTTCACAATTTCTATTGTTCAGTAAATTCAGTTGGAGCTTGTGATATTTATTTTATTTTTTTAATTTGTTATGTGGCTTGTGGTATGCATATAGTGGGGGTCGGGGGCTATCATAAAGTTGGAGATTTATTTGATTTTCTTATTCGAGAATCAGGACTATGATGAGAAGCGCATAACTTTGCAAATTAAATTTTTTTCCAACAAAAATTTCTGATCCCTTATTAGTGGCTCTCATTGGATGGCCAAACAACTTTGTCAATCTATTTTGGGTCTTTCTTTATTGTAACGACGCTATCGGATGACCTCGACAACCTGGAGTCTACAAGTAGATTATAGAAACTTATTTAGATTGTGGTTGCTTGAAGATGATTATAATGCTCTCTGAGTCCCAATAGTCAATATAAATATGTAATATTGATATTGTCATTTATTTATTTATTTTTTTATAATTTGATTTTTTGTATTTGCTAAACACATTTAAATATGTACAATGAAAAATAAATTGTAAAAATTTCAATTTATCTATATATTAATATGTACAGTAATATTATCTTTAATTGATTTAAAATTTTAACTATTTTATTGATTTAAATTTCAGTTTTACACTCTTAATTCAAGAAATTTCAGTTTATATGTTTCTTTTTTTTGTTCATTAAATTTGAGCTAGTAAAACCAAAATGAGCCATCTTGTTTATATTTTCGAGCCAAAATGATTAAGATTCGAGCTCAATAGTATTGGAATTATAGAAACGAGACAGCTCGAATTGCTTTCGAGTCGGATCAAGCTCGATTCAGATTCGTTCCGAGTTGGCTCGAAAGTGAAGAGTACAAGCTATGATCAGAATTCGAGCTAGCACAAAATTGATTCAGCGATTTCGGTCCTAGATGGCTTGAATTGGTTGTTCAGCTGCGTATCGTGAAAATCTCGAGCAAAGCCAGGAAGATCTGAAACATCAAAATCTCAAAGTCAAAGTCTTTAGAAGATGCAGTGCACGTGAAAATCAGAAAATAAAAACTTCAAAAGATACAGGTATACCAAAAATCTAAGGAAATATATGTAAATCATAATTATTTCGAAGTTAAAGTCTAAAAAAGATATATGATTACTACCGTCATTAGGGGCAAAAATTTTATATAAAAATATATACATTTTATATTGAGGGACAAAAGCTTTAACAGGCGTAAAAGATAAAATTAAAGCTTATTTAGTAGTTTATGCATTGCATAACCAAGTTAGTTTCAAACCCAGGGATCGAAAAAAATTGGAGCTTCTGAGAGGGGTGGCACACCATCATAAAAGTTCAGTGAAAAATTCCCACCACATCTTGTCATGATAGTTGGCTGAACGCCAACCATATAATTAAAAAACAATAATAATAGATTAATTTTCCATTCTATTTCTCTCTCTCTCTCTGTCCATGTCTCTCTCTTCCTCTTTCAGTCTTTTTCTCTCCCTCTCTCCCCCTATTTCTGTCTATTCCTCCCTCTCTCTCTCTCTCTCTCTATCTCTCTCTCACAGCAAAGCAAAAAAAAAAGGGCCTGCAGCTCCCACTCTTCCAAATCTAACGTCATAAAAAAATTTTTATATATATATAATTATATAAAATAAATAAATATTAATAGCTAATAAATAAATAAATTGATATACGTAATGTATATAATTATAAATCATAATAATATTTAGCTAAAGCTATTTTTTTTTTAAGTTTGGATGAAATGAGTTTTATCATCCAAAAATAGTGGGCGGGGGGTGAGGGTGTCAAATCATGACAAGATGGGGGAAAATTATATATCATCCTAAAATTTATAAATCAAATCATGAATATTAAGTTAAAGTATGTATACAACTAAATTAAATGACTAAGTGAAATGAGTAAAAATTTCAGAATACTGATTAAATGATCAAATGACTATCAAATTTGTTTTGCATAATAATTAAGCATTCAGAGACAAATCAATGCGAAGGTCGTTTGAATATAGTCAATCATTTAAAAAATTTATCTATGTTAAATGAATCGATATGAGCCAAATTAATAAGTGTTTGAGATTTTGGTATAATGGCCAATTACTCTCTGAATCACAAAATAGACTCAGATTCTTTGTCGTGAGGCGAGACTAGTGATGGCGTGGTAGAAGTTCGAAGGTAGTCATTAAATGGCAGTTATCATGGATCATATTTATTATCATCGTCATTCTCTTAATAATTATTCTGTTATTCTTCTGCGTAAAGTAGTAACGATTATGATTCGTTATCGTGATTCCTACATCTGATCTTGTAATCGTTATTGAGAGATTTGAAACTTGTCTTGAAGTAGATATATAATTGAAACATTTTCTTGAAATTTGGTGATTTTCCTTTTTTGGGATTTTGGTTAAAATTATAGAGTTTGCATTCTGAATATCTGTGGTCTTAGATTTTTTTAAAGTGATGGCGTGAAATTTTATTTTATCGCTACTGATTTTTTGGCACGCAACACACATAATATTTAATGTTGATGCAAATGGTTATAGAAAAGAATTAGGCTAGAATATTCTAATAGAATTTTTTTCAAGAATACTTCATGACCTTAAATATGTATTAAGATAAATGCAATATAATTTATTCATAAATTATGCTCATCCAAAAGCAGGTCCAACATCTTTAAAATTCATTGTGACAAATTTTTTTATTAAATGTTCTGATACAAATTATTTATAATGGTTTATAAAAATATTTTATTGACTAAATTCAAAAGAAATTCAATACTTATTTAATGAATGCCATATCAACTGCATACCAAAATAAATGGTAAATATTTATTTTGGAAAATTTTGAAGATAAAATAAATTTTGGATTGAATTTTGATCACTATAGCATTACTATAAATAAAAAAAAATGATCCATAAGTAATTAATGACGTCGGGTTTTTACTCCAAGAGGATAAGATAAATGATAGAATAGCTTAGTAGTTGACAACTTTGATATTAAACTTAAAAATTTTGATTTGAAATTTTTTTATATGATTTATGTATGTGAGTTTATAATTAAATTCATACAAATCTCTCTCTCTCTCTCTATATGATCACAAATATTTTAATATTTGTATAATAATATTTATGTAGCAACCATTTTAATTTTAAAGGAATTTAAGAATTACTTATATGAACACACAATCGTACAACACACAAACGTCTTTGTGACTCGTTCTGAAAATTATTGGCATCTCGGGTTCTTCTGCAAATTATTGACGACTAGGACACAATTTTATATGTCAAGTCTTTTTATGACACATTGGCTTTTCGTTGCTTATTTCCACTGCTAGGTTACATAAGAACTCCTTTTATTACTTTCTTCACATCTTCACTATTTTTTTGTATTTTTTTTGTATGTGTTAAAATGTTTCAAAATTAAATTTAAGATTATTTGAACTCTAATTTTAATAAATTTATAATCGAACTGAATATCTTAATAAGATGAATCAATCGATACTAATAATGAAACAAATCAAATTCAAGTAAGATCGAATCAAGCTTCAAAAACATAATAAATTCTTCAAAGTATTAATTAAATGATAGAATGATTTCAGAATCTGATATATTTATAGTCAAATCGAATGACTCAACTAGAGAAATACAATGAGTCAAAGATTTCTCAATCCTAAGGTTACTAAAGCACTAAAATGCTATAAAAAAGATTAATGATCAAATGAATTGACCCAAACACTCTAATAGAATGATTTTAGATCTGAGCTAAAATTACTAAAATGCCCCTTTTAAAATTATTATAAATTAATTGGTCTTCATTTTTATATGAAGAGTAAAAGAGATTATATGAGAACTTAATTTACAGTTGTTAAGAAAGTTTGAGGCCAGTGACTGTCGGCATTCATTGCTAACCACTACTAAAAATTATTATTGTCTATTTATTTATTCTCTCCACGTAATTATTATTTGAATTCTCTAGTTTGTAATCTCACATTTTCCAATAAAAGAGACCAGTTGAATCTTGTAATTTTAATTTTATAGTTGACTATTTTGATTGAACAAAAGATTTTTTTCCTTATTGAATTTTTCTATATGAAAATTTTTATTTTCTCTATCTTTGTCTATGTTAAATATTTCTTGAGCTAAGACTTAATTATATGTTGAATATTTATATGAGCTAAGATTTAATTTTTCTATAACATTGAGAATTTTATGACATACAATAATGCTTATTGATATGACCTGTTTGAAAGTGTAATTAAGCTCTTTTTTCATCTCAATTTTTAAAGGTTTTTGTTCACCTATGATATTTTATTGTAGTTTTTTATGTAATGATTTTGACTAAATATGATTATTAATTTGTCGAAAAAAAATTAGATATCAATTTGATCAAATATTATGTATTTTTAGGTACTGACATAATATTAATTATTGTTACGTGCTAGAGAATTTTATTCCGGTAGATCAGATCTTTCAAAAATTATCCACAGAGGGATATGAACACGGGGGTTATCGTGGAAAACCCGTTAAGGAAAAAACCACGGGGCCGCGATCCAGAACTTTCACTATGTGTTGAAACAAGTCCTTGCTTCGTTAGTTAGGAGAAGAAGGTATTCTGAGTGAAATAATATTAGAGTGTAGAAAAAATCACATCGGTCAACTCAACCCAAGGAGAAGTTTCCCAAAAAGCGATCTTACGGGGAACCTCTTGATCTTGAGGAGAAAGGAAGCGGCGGTCTTTTTCTAGTCTCAAAATCTCACGGGTGGTAGCTTGGCGGTGGTGATAGATGGAGCGTCGAGTGGTTTCCAGCTCTCAGTCTTTCAGATTGGTCCCTCCCAGGTGAGAATGAAGCTCATTTATAGATTTTTTGGGAGTGCAAGCCTTGTAAATTGCGTGGAAAACTCCAACCACTCCCATCGGACGGCGGTCGCGATCCCTCGTCGACGGTGTATTTTGATGATCAGGTGCCTTAATGATGTTTGGGTGATCTTGGATTCGTTGGATTAGTCTCGACGGCGCTTCGATCGTATAAATATGTCGTTTGGTGACCATTTGGCGGATCGGGATCCATTTTCATGCTCCGATAGATCACGAGTCGATTGAGCTCGATCGGTATGCCGATGTTCTATGTTAGATCTCGCCGAGGCTTGATTTAGTAAGTTTCTTGAAATCGGTGATTAGATCAAACATTTGAAAATGCCTTGAGATTCGTGCTTGATCAAATTAATTTTCTGAGGATGTATCAGTTGCCCCCCTATTTTTGGGTGACATTATCTCAGTCATCCAAAATATATGTCAAATACTTGAAAATAGCAAATTCTTCAATGAAATTTAAGTCCATCAACGCATTTGAAACAGATCTTCATGAGCATAAGATTATGACTCTAGGCTGTTGTAGAGCATAATGCGTGTAAAATATCTTGGTGCGAATTTGAGATTCTGGATCCATCCAGTGCGAATAAGCTTCATGAGGCTGGCTTGGCGCCTGTAGCGCGTATCACATGGAAGCGCATGAGCCTTCCGTATACATGCTGTATGATGTGGCGAACCTGATTCGGCCGGCGTCATGATGGGCTCGGCATGGCGGACAGACCTTGAGCTGAACGGAGGATCTCGGCGGGTGGGTGAAGATGAATGCCGGCAGCGGGCCGAATTTGGCGCCACGATCAGTATGGCGAGTGAATCTGGTCATGTGGCGGGCGACGGCCGGAGCGGTTAACCGTGGCCGGATTCGCGGCCCGAGACATCTTGAGCCAGCAGGCGTTCGGCCGGCGATTCTGCCATGAGCGTTCGGCCATGGCCGGCTAGCGCCCATGGGACAGTCACGATGGGCCGGCTTTCGGCAGCGCACCGGCTATGTAGCCCATGGCTGCCATTGTGCAGCAGTATGGCGAGAACCAGCGCCCAGACAATGTCGGTTTTTGATTAGCGGTTCAATGTTTTAGGCGGTTTTACTTTTTGCCCCTAGAAGGGTCTATAAAACCCCCCCAGGTAAGAGGAAAGGCACACTTTTCTCTCTCTCTTCTCCTCTTAGAGTGCATAGCCCACGGTGGGAGTTTGGGCACTCTTTGGATCCACCTCTACCCCCCGGCGAGTGCATAGCCCTCCCCAGGTGGGAGTTGGGCACTCTTCTTGGATCAACCTCTACCACTCATCTCCACCAAGCTAGAGTGCATAGCCCTCCCCCTAGTGGGAGTTTGGGCACTCTTCTTGGATCAACCTCTACCACCTATCTCCACCGTGAGTGCATAGCCCTCCCCGGTGGGAGTTTGGGCACTCTTCTTGGAATAATTTTCATCTCGATTGCAGTTCGGTGATGGTGGGTGGTAGTGGCCGGCGATGGTAGTCGTGACGAGAGGTGTCGGCGAAGCAGCGGTAGTGTCGACAACGGCGTCGGTGGTTAGCGGGGATGGCCGGCGAATTAGTGGTCCGGAGATGCCAGCGATAATTCGCAGTAGTAACCGGCAATGGTAATAGCGGCCGAGTGTCGGCAACCAGTAATCAACAGTGGCAACAAGTCAATAGGAGGAAGAGCGCGAGTAGCCAGCGAAAGATGCCGGCGGATCAAGATGGGCAACAATGGCTACGGCTAACCGATAATGATAATAGCGTTAAGGCAACAGTTATGCCAACAGTGTCCAATATAGCAACAGTCAACAGTATGCTCGCGGTAATCGGCGAGATAACCAGCATGATGACCGGCAATGTTGCGGCCGGCAAGGGTGGTCAGCAACGATAGCGGCAATCAGCAATTAACAACGGCGTCGGTCAGCGGGATAATCGGCAACGATGTGAATCATGGCGATAATGGAGTAGTAACAGCGGCAGTAGTCAGCAGCGGTAATAACTTCTGATGGTTGGCGGGCAGTGGTGGTCAGCGGCCAGACGTAGTCGGCAATTGCAGGCTCGATAATAGTTCGGCGATGGTCAACGATAAGTAGCCGGCGGCAGTAGTGTGGCTGGCCGGTGAGGTTAGCGGCAAGTAGTCGGCGGCAACGGAGGAGTAGTCGGCCGTCGATAGTGAAAGATTATCAGCGGATGGCGTTAGTCGGCGAGCAGTAGTCAGCGGGGATAACCGGCGGATGAGGATTTTGGCGATAGCGTTAACTTGTGTGGAAGAGGTTGAATTGAATCCGGGAGATTTTGACTATCGAGGTTGTTTGTCGAAGTGTTACGATAGCGTTAACACAATATAGAAGGTCGAATTAGATCCGTTGAGATTTTAACTCGAGGTTGTTTGTCGGTATTATGGCGTTAACACTGTGGAAGAGGTTGAATTGAATCGGCGAGATTTTGACCCATCCAGGTTGTTTGTCGAGTGTTACGATGGCGTTAACACTGTGGAAGAGGTTGAATTAGATCTGAGGATTTTTTACCCATCGAGGTTGTTTGTCGTTACCGATGGCATGTGTGGAAGAGGTTGAATTGAATCGGCGAGATTTTGACCCATCCGGTTGTTTGTCGAGTGTTACCCGATGATGCGGTGGAAGAGGTTGAATTGAATCCGGGGTTTTGACTATCAGGTTGTTTGTCGAGTGTTACCGATGGCGTGCTATGGAAGAGGTTATGAATCCGGCGAGATTTTGACCCATCGAGGTTGTTTGTCGGTGTTACCCGATGGCGTTAACGCAATGTGGAAGAGGTTGGTGAATCGGCGAGGATTTTGACCTATCGAGGTTGTTTGTCGAGTGTTACGATGACCAACTGTGGAAGAGGTTATGAATCCGGCGAGATTTTGACCCATCCGAGGTTGTTTGTCGGTGTGTTACGATGGCGTTAACTATGGAAGAGGTCATGGAAGTCCACAGGTCAGTCGATGGTGGCGGAGTCAGTAGTGGCGAATGATCGGCGGCAGCGATGGTGATGGAGCGAGGATGGCAGCGATGGCAGCCAGTCATCGGCGCGAGGAGCAATGGTGGTTAGCGGCCGAGGATGGTGGCGGCGATAATAGCGGCAGTAGTCGGCGGTGCGGCAACGTGTATTCTGATGGCGAAGATGGTGGTACCGGCGAAGGTTTCGAAAGATGGCCACGGAGATTGTGGCGGTGGCGATGTCGATAGTTAGCGGAATGGACGGCTTGGTGGTGACAAACGAAGATAATTGGTCGTGGTGGCGTTAATCGGAGATGTCTATAGTCCCTCCTTGCTTGGGATAAGATTTCTTGAAATTTCAATGGATGGTTCAACAGTTGAAATTGATGTCGTTAACTTTGCATGTTAGAGATATAATTGAATCGAGATTTTTGACCCATCAGGTTGTTTGTCGAGTGTTATCGATGACATTAACATTAATGGAGTGGATACAAAGTTTTAACTTTTCAGGTTGTGGTGAGAATATTATTCGTCAATGCTAACACTGTATGGAAGAGGCGTGGGAAGTCCACCAAGGACTTTTGACCTTTCCTGTTGTTTGTCGAGCTTTTGCTCGATGGCGTTAACTGCGTATGGAAGAGTGGAAGTCCACCGGGGCGTTTTGACCTATCTGGGTTGTTTGTCATAGTGTTTTCGATGATGTTAACGTATGGAAGAGAAGGTCTGGAAGTCCAGCGTTTTGACTTATCCAGGTTGTTTGGAGTGTTTACCGATGGCGTTAACCCGTATGGAAGAGGTGTGGAAGTCCACCAGGGCGTTTTGACTATCTGGGTTGTTTGTCGAGTTGACCATCGATCTTTGCCTTTTCGCTATGGTTTGACTCTTTATCTGAGATTAAGAGTTGCCCCCGCTTGGGGTATGTTCATGAGTCGATTGATTCTTTTCCAATTGACGGATATTCTTATTGAATGGGTCTTTCGATTTCTTCCTTCCTTGGTGGCACTCGCAGGTGTGCCCTCTGGCGGTGAAAGTGGCGTAATTCTCTTGATTTCCAATTCCAGCTTTAAAGGTCGCCACTTGACGCTATCCTCTTCCCGAATAGCCAGGATGTTCGCATGACGGTTGAGAGCCATATATTTCCTCTCCGATTGAGTCATCCGAGGTCGCCGAGGAGGTTTTGGGGAGGTTGTCTGCCTCTCTTTTTTTTTGAGATGTTTGAACATCACCTTTGGGAACTTTCTTCCGCTTGCTGCTTGGTGGTTCAAACTGTCGATGAGCACCGATAGCTTCACGGAGATTTGTACCTCTATTCGTGGACCAGTCAAAGATAGAATGGACTGCCTCCCGCATGATGAATAAGTATCCGCCGGAGTCCTCCGAGAAGCACGCCTCAAAAGTTCGGGATCTACTCAGATTTGTTCCGCTTCGAGGAGAACCTCGGAAGTATTCTTTGAGGGACTCTCCATCGCTCTAGGATTCTGAGAGATGTGATGAATCCTCGATGATTCTCTTGTTCGCCAGAACCGTTTCTACAAAAAAATTTGGCGAAGCTCTCCAAATGATCTGACGGACCCCGAAATAATAGAACGCAAGCCCTGCCCTTTGAGAGTCGCCGGAATACCGACACAAGACAGAGTCATTTGCACGAATGTGCATGATCATTCAAAGTGATCGATATGCTCGCACGGATCGCCATCGTAAGGGTCCATGCCGGGAAGCTTGAATCCGAATCGGGTATTGCGAGATGATCTCGCCGAAGGACGAAGTTTTGGAAGAGGCGGAGAATGGATCATTCGATTTGCCGGAACTCTTCCCGCACTGTCGTAGTTCATCGCATAAGGTGACGTGGAGTTTCACCGACCGATGAGCCATTCGTGGTGGGGTGAGTAATCGCGATCCGTTCAAAGATCTGGATGTGGTGCCAAGGGTTCTTACTTGTTGATCCGCATTCCTGCAATCATTCTCGTGAAGAAAATCGGATTATGCCGAGGGCCGCGAACCCGTGGCTCTTCCAGCGTTGGAACGCTTTTGCCCCTCTCGCAGAGTCAAGAATTTCGCCTGGGAATCCTCCATCCTTGAACGATCTTCCAAAGAGGGGCCCGACACCTCACCGGGGACGTAAGTCTATGTAGAGAAGTGTTGGAGACTTGGCCCTTGATCCCGAGAATGAGGAGCTTGGAGCACAAAACCCCGCTTACCAACCATATTGGAGATATAGCAATGGGGAACTCATTCCCACAGACGGCGCCAAATCATGCTAGAGAATTTTATTCCTAGATGCTATTCGTCGCCCAAAAAAATTATCCAACACACAAGGTGGGATATGAACACGGGGTTATAATGGAAAACCCAAGGGGAAAACCATGGGCCTTGCCCGCCTCAGAACTTTCACTATGTGTTCAAAGATACGTGTCCTTGCTTCGTCTGAGAAGAAGGTGTTTAGTAAGGAAACAATATTCCAGTGTAGAAAAATACAACATGGCCAACTCCAACCCAAGGGAGAAGTTTCCCAAAAAAGTGGCAGAACCGATCTTGGGAGCAACCTCGATCTTCGTGAGAAAGGAGTAAACCGGTCTTTTCTAGTCCTCTGGGCGATCTCCTGGCGAAGCTCGATCTTCGTGCACCACCGGTGGTGGCACTGTGGTGATGGATCGTCGGCCAAGGTCGACCGGTGGTTCGCTCTCGGTCTTCAAATCGATTGTCCCCTAAGGTGAGAGAATGATGCTCTATTTATAGATTTTGGGAGTGCCTTGTAAATTGTGGAAAACTCCAACCACTCCCATCGGACGCCCAAGCGATCCCCTCGATCGACGGTGTATTTTGATGATCCGGGTGCCTTAATGATGTCGATCTTGATTGGATTCGTCTTGACGAGCCGCCGACCGACTATAAATATGTCGCTTTGGTGACCATTTGACTGTGATCCATTTTCATGCTCGATAGCTTGATCCGAGTCGATTCGAGCTCGATCACTATGCGATGTGTTATGTTCGCCTCATCGATCGCTTGACTGTAAGTTTGTCAAATCGGTGATTAGATCAAACATTTCAAAATATCTTGAGATTCGTTTGATCGACATTTTTCGAGGATGTATCAATTATATAATTATTATGTCTAGAAAATTAGCCATGTGAGTGAAAGTTTACGCTTTATTTTATTGTGAAATTCAAAGACACACGTATTTAAAAGTGAACAAGAAAACTGCAATTTTACGTGAAAACCTCAAAAGAGGGAAAACCACGACCTAGCCCAAGAAAAAGCTTCCACTATATATTTATTTTGAGTACAAGTTTTCCTATAACGGATTACATAATTGTATATGAGAATGGTGACAATGAGAATCCCAAAAAGACAACAAATGCCTATATAGTCACGCTCAGTTGTAACTGCTGGATAGCGATGATGGTGAACAATGAAAGACTAACGATGAAGGTCATCATGATGGTGACCAACGGAGATTGACGACGGCAAGGATCAGGGCGCGGTTACAATCGCCGAGTGGTGGCACGACAGTTGGAGGATTTTCAAGCTTTAGAGCTCTCTCTCTCTCTTGCTTGGCCTCCTCTCATATGATGAGGAATAGGATAAAGAAGACATCTCTATAAATACATGCAAAATCCGAACCGCTCCTCTCCATCAGACGGCTCATGATGATTACATTGATCATATGATGTATTTTGTGTATTTGAATGCTCAAATGAAGTCGGAATTGTAAGATCTTGGGCTTGTTGGATCCGGCTCGTCGAGATGCTCGATTTGACTATAAACACTCCATATTTGAGAGCTTTTTAGGAATTTAACTGATGTCCCAAAGTTTCCAATGATATTTTAAGTGCTTGATCTCGAACAGTTTCAATTTCTGATCAGCTTGTTTTCGGAATCAAGATTCGTGCTTCGACTAGAGGAATTTTCAGGGTCATATCAGTTGCCCCTATTTTTGG
Organism: Cymbidium sinense; assembly: GCA_021442155.1. Classification (NCBI taxonomy): domain Eukaryota; kingdom Viridiplantae; phylum Streptophyta; class Magnoliopsida; order Asparagales; family Orchidaceae; genus Cymbidium; species Cymbidium sinense. The sequence continues at coordinate 138,546,487 of CM038223.1, read as the reverse complement.
ATGATATTATCTCAATCATCCAAAAATATATATGCCAAATATTTGAAAATAGATTCTTCAATGAAATTTGCGGGTTCGTTAATCATACATTTTGAGAGAACAGATCTTCACAGGAGCATAAGATTATGACCACAAAGTAGGTGCACGACCGTGGATGTATGCGTCGCAAGATTGGGGTTATGGACCCATGCGACATTTACTTGCCAGCACAAGATTTTTGATTATGCGCAGTGCGCGGAATCTAATCGCTGCATATGTCGGGAAAGGAGTCATTTTCGAGTCGAATAGACTGAGTGGAAAGGTCGGATGGTCAGCTCGCTGACAATCGAACGGTTCAAAACAATGCTGGTCGGGGAACCGAACGCGGCAATGGTGGAGCGGTCGCTGCGGGTCTGTTAGACGCTGGGTCGAATGTGTCGGCTCGCGGCGCGGGAGGCAACGGCCAGTACTGAACGGGCCGACGCGGGTCGCTGGTTCATGATCGCTGGCCGGCGGTCGCTCGAGTTCGGGTCGCGAGGAACGGCTGGAACGAGTGGGTCACGCGGAACGACAGACGGCGTCAGGCGGCGTCAAACTTGACGCGCCATGGCGCTCATGGACGCTGTGGTTCGCGCGCACGGAGAAAACGTCTGCTGCTTTCACTGCTTTGGCTGTTTTGAGCGATTTTGGGCGCTTTTACCAATTTTGCCCCTATGGGTCTATAAAACCCCTAGGCTGGGGGAGAAGGCACCTTCTCTTTCTGGGAGAAGGTCGCTCATCGATCAAGGCCCGCGAGACATACGTCGTGGTTCACGCTTTTCCCCGAAAGAGGCATCAATCGTCCGGACCGTCGTGATCGCGCCCGTGGTATACATCGTTTTACGCTCTAAGAGGCATCAATCAGCTTGTCGGACCGTCGGGTATCATGGCCCGCGATACATACGTCGGTTCGCTTTTCCCTCGAAAGAGGCTTCAATACTGCCGACCGTCCGGAGGATCAAGGCCCGCATACGGTCTACGCTTTTCCTCAAAAGAGCGTAATCACGCCGGACCGTCCGCTTAGGGAGATCAATAACCGAGATAGGTGACGATGCCCGACATAACCAAGTGGTGGTGACGCGACTGGTGGTGACCCGAGATTGTCAATATTAATGACCCACGACGAATCCCGGACCGTTAGGTACACCTCAAGCAAGTGAGGTAGTGATATTTAATAGCCGATCAGTGAATCAATAATACGGCGTGACCAAGAATGTTGAGATGGTCAGGACCGACAGACGGTGGTACCGACGGTGGTCGCAGTGGCAGGCAGGTGACGGTGCATCGGTTATCGCATGGTGACCGAAGATGCCGGCAGTGACCGGCGACGGTGGTTGGCGGCCGACGGGGGTGGTCGGCAGCGGCAACTGGCGACGGTAATGGTCGGCGGGGATGACCGGCGATGATGGTTGGCAGCCAACGAGGATCTTTGACCTATCCGGTTGTGTCAAGGTGACTGATGATTAACTGTATGGAAGAGGTAATTGAATCCGCTGGGATTTTGACTATCCGGGTTGTTGTCGAGTGTTATCCGGCGATTAACTGTATGGAAGATTTGAAAGTACGAGATTTTGACCCATCCGGGTTGTTTGTTAGAGTGTTACCCGGCGACGCAACTGTGGAAGAGGCCAAATTGAATCCGAATTTTGACCCATCGGTGTCGCTTTGTCGAGTGTTACCCGATGACGTTAACGTGGAAGAGGCCGTGGAAGTCCACCAAGGACCTTTTGACCTATCTACAGTTTGTCTGTTTGTTAGAGTGTTTGCTTTCGATGGCGTTAACTTGTGGAAGAGGTTGAATTGAATCCGTGAAGATTTTGACCCGTCAGGGTTGTTTATCGAGTAAGATGGCGTTAGCTTGTGTGGAAGAGGTTGAATTAGATCGTTGAGGATTTTGACCCATCGAGGTTGTTTGTCGAGTGTTACCGATAGCGTTAACGGTCAGCGTTAGCGATGTATGGAAGAGGTCGAATTGAATCCGTGAGAATTTTGACCTATCAGAGGTTGTTTATCGAGTGTGACTTCGATGGCGTTAACGATTACGTTAACGTGAAAGAGGTTGAATTAGATTCGGCTGAGATTTTTGACCTATCGAGGTTCTTTGTCGCGGTGTTGCGTTAAACGTTGTGCATGGAAGAGGTCGAATCAAAATATTTGTTTGTGGTTGTAGCCAAAGTTGCTCCTTAACCTTTGTCTTGTTTTTCCATTGGTATTGTTGACTTACTTTTTTAACTAATAATCAATTAGATATCCAGAATATTGATTTGGATAATCTTTTGAGAGTAAGAGTTGCCCCCCAGTTTCTGACAAAAGCTGAAGGATCGAAGTTTGATGAATCTTCATTCTTCTTATGCGCTCCTTAAAAGCTTGAAATGCTCCACCTCGATGGTGGTTTTGATCTTTGTTGGGAAGCTTGGTGCTACAAGATGAAATAATGAGAATCGATTTCCGAGGGCAATTGCGTCTAGAAAACCGATTCGCGGTAGAGTAAAGTTTCGCCTTAGCTTTGTTGTGAAATCCAAAACATGGTATTTAAAGAGTGAACAAACAGAATTTACGTGAAAAATCTCGAAAAAGACTACGGGGCCTAGTAAAAGCTTCCACTATATATTTGTTTTGGAGTACAATTTTTTAGATAACGGGTTACATAATTGTAAATGAGACGACCGACAACGAATCCCAAAATTAGACAACAACAAATGTTTATATAGACATCGCTAGTTTGTAATCAGCTAAGTGGTAAGAATGACGGCAATCGAGAACAAACATGCCTAATCGACGAAGGTCATCATAATGGTGATCGACTGAGATTGATCGACGCAAAGGATCACGGTACGACTATCGGTATCTACGCTGGTGGTTGACAACCCGTCGAAAGTGGTGGCGACGATTGGTTGGGGATTTTCAAGTTTAGAGCTCTCCTCTCTCTTTTCCCCTCATACGGCGGGAATGAGGACTATTTATGATTGGAGAAATGACGCTCTGTAATACATGCAAAATCCGAACCACTCCTCTCCATCGACGCACTCACGATGATTTCATTGATCATATGATGTATTTTGTATATTTGAATGCTCAAATGAAGCCTAATTGTTAGATTGTTGATCCGCCGCCGAGACTTCACCTACTAGTCTATATTTGAGAGATTTTAATTTAACTGACGTCCCAAAGTTTCCAACGATATTTGTTGCTCAATCTCACCAGCCCAATTTCTGACAATTGCTTTTCTATCAAGATTCGCTTCGACTAAATTTTCAGGTCATATCATTATTATTATATATATATATATATATATATATAATGTTCAGTATTTTATAATTTATATATAATAATTATATATTAATTTATTATTACATCTTATTATATTATTAGAATTTAAATATAATTTTTTATGTTACATAGTAATTTTTCTATTTAAATAGCGCGCACCGAACTATCAGGTGAAGTATTAAATCCCTAAAACCAGTGAAGATAGGAACGCTCCACCTTCCCGCATTGAATCCTCCATGCTTATAAGGCACACCCATAAGTCCATACTCCTCTCCCAATATTCCATTTTCCTCTCCTCACTTTCAGTTTTCAATTTCCATCCTTCGCATGGATCCCTTTTCCGTCCTCAAGATCTCTCTCAACCCCGACGGATCCCTTATCCGCCACGCCCCGCTCCCCACCATCGAACCTACCGCAGTATCGGACGCTCTCTCCCCGCCCTCTCCAAAGACGTCCCTCTCAACCCCACCCACCACACCTGGATCCGTATCTTCCTCCCCGCTGCCCCTTCCCCCGAACCCCAAACCCTCCCCATCATCCTGGACTTCCACGGAGGCGGCTTCATCCTCTTCAGCGCCGCCTCCGCCCCTTCACACGCCTCCTGCTCCAGCCTCTCAGCTTCTCTCCCCGCTCTCGTCCTTTCCGTCGAATACCGCCTGGCCCCCGAGCACCGCCTCCCCGCCGCCTACCAAGACGCCCATGACGCCCTCCTCTGGCTCCGCGCACAAGCCCTGAACCCCTCTGCCGCCGACCCCTGGCTTCGCGCCCACGCCGATTTCTCCCGCTGTTTTCTCATGGGCAGCAGCTCAGGCGGCAACATCGCCTTTCGGGCTGCGCTCCATGCCACAAGCATCGATCTCGAACCATTAAGGCTTGAGGGGTTGATACTGAACCAGCCGTATTTCGGCGGGGAGCAGCGCACGGAATCGGAGGTGAGCTAGCGGAGGACAAGATGGTTCCGCTTCCGGTGAACGATCTGATGTGGGAGCTGTCGCTGCCGAAGGGGGCTACCAGAGAGCATGAATTCTGCAATCCGATGGCAATGGAGGAAGACGCGGTGGAGAGATTGCCGCGGTGCTTGGTTCGTGGGTATTTGGGAGATCCGCTCATTGATCGACAAAGGCAGCTTGTTAGGATGTTGGAGAGGAGAGGGGTTAGGGTTGTGGCGTTACTAGATCAAGAGGGACACCACGGCATCGAGCTCTTTAAGCCCGAAAAGGCTGCTGATCTCATCGAACAAGTTCGTGGATTCGTCTACGGGTCGGTAGGCGTCGGCGAGCATAAGCTCTAATGGTATATTGTTGTGCTTCGTGGGTTTAGTGATGTGAGTTTGTGTGTTAAGACGTGGGAACAGCCGGTTCAGGTGTTTAAGTGTTTTATTGGATTATTTTGAAGGTTTATTTAAACAGTTTTCTCTCGTTGTTGCACATATTTTAATTTATAATTTTTCATAAATTTCTTCGTAAAATATTCATTTAAACCCTAAAATGTATATTAACATATAATAATTACACTTATTACATGCTAAAATTAGTGATAGAAGAAAAATTTACTTACTTTTATCATAATCCAAAGACACACAGATGAATTAATAATAAACCCGAATTTTAACGAAAAATCTCGACAAGAGGAAAATCACCCAAGTAAAAGCTTCCATTATATATTTATTTTGAGACAAGTTTTTTCGATAATGGATTACATAATTGTATATGACCGACAATGAATCCCAAAATCGACAACAACTCATATAATCACGCTCGTACAGAATAAGCTTTTAGAGAGATAGAAGATGAACAACCATGACGATGGAGTCGACGGAACACCCAGATTGACGACGGAGGATCAACGGTGATTACGGCCACGGCGTGATGGTGGCCTGAGCCGAGTGAGACGATTATGCTTGAGGATTTTCAAGCTTTATCTCTCCTCCTCTTCTTGCCTCCCTCATATGAATGAGGCTATTTATGATCGGAGGAGCATTTCAGAATACACGTAAAATCAACAACTCATCTCCATGGACGACTCATGATTATTCCTTTGATCATATGAAGTATTTTGTGTATTTGAATGCTTAAATGAAGTAATTGTAAGATCTTTGTTGATCCGGTCCGAGACGCTTCGATTGACTATAAACACTCCATATTTGAGAGCTTTTGAATTTAACACGTCCCAAAGTTTCCAATAATATTTTAAGTCTTGATCTCGACCGCCATTCGACGCTTTTCAGATCAAGATTCAGCTACTAAATGAAATTTTATATTTTTTTGGATAATATTATCTTAATAATCCAAAATATATATAATAATATTGAAAATAAGAAATTTTTCAATGAAATTTATGCCCGTTAATCATATATTTTGAAAACAGATCGCATAATATGAGGCAATTATAAGTAAACGAATAGGCACGCGTAAGCGCAAAGATTTGGGTTGTGGACTTATATGAACCTTTACGAAACTTGCGTAAGGTCGGGTTGATTAAGAGGCCGCAATGAACTAAGAAGTAGTTTCGCCAAATATAGCCATAGTGCCGCTGGCCGTAATTTTGGTCCGGCCGGACGATGAACGCTAAACGCTACGGGCCCCGGATCTTGTGAAGTGGGTAGCGGCCAGTAACAGCGGCCGCGGTGGCCGGGAGTGGTCGACGGCTCGACCATGAGTCGCGGTTGGCTCGAGTCACGGCAAGACCGCGAGTCATGAGTCCATGTAAGGATCAGGTCGCGAGGTTGGCTGAGTGGCGCTGGGTCGCAAACCGACACATGCTGGTCGAGCGATGACGGGTTGGTCGCGACGAAGTTGGCACCGGTCATGTCATTGGTCGCCGAACTACCGCGGTCATGGAGTCAGCAATGCGATGCCGAATGACGGCGCGGCCGATGGCGCGTATGAGGCGGTCAGGCTGGGCGAACGCTGAAATGGAGCGAGGGCCAGCTGGCGGACAATAGGCAGCGCTATGTGGTCCGTCATACAGTGACGAGCAAAACGTCCGTTTTCACCATTTGGTCTGCCCCGCTTTGAGCTTGAGGGTTTTAGCGGACCTTTGCCTAGTGGTATATAAAACCAGTAAAGGAGAAGCGCACTCTTCTTGAGAGAAGGTCATTGGAGCGATCACCATAGTTCATACTGCAGGCTCTTTTTCCTCGAAGAGGTGTTAGACCTGACCGACCGGGTTCGAAGGAGATCAAGACCCGTAGTTCATACGGTAAGACTCCAGTTTTCCCTCGAAAGAGGTGTTAACTGACCTCGTTGGACCGACCGGGTTCGAAGGCGATCAAGATTCGTAGTTCATACAACAACGCTCCAGTTTTCTCGAAGGTGTTAACCGACGCCGGACCGACCGGTTGAAGCGATCAAGACCCATAGTTCATACGCAAGGCTCCATTTCCCTCGAAAGATGTGTTAATCGTGACCGGTTCGGCGATCAAGACCGTAGTTCATCTACGAGGTTCATTTTCCTCGAAAGGTGTTAACGACCTCGTCTGACCAGCCAGGCGATCATCGACGATGATAACCGGAGACGAGGTTGATGACGTCCGACGATGGTGGTGGCGACGAGGTGGTCGGCAGCAAATGGCACAGAATACGGAATCGACGCCAGAATGACGGATGACCGCGACGTGCGCGATGGTGAGATGGCGAGATGGTCGACGATGGTGATTTGTATCGACGGGGTCAGACGGGGTGGTCGGCAGAGAACTAGCGACCAGAATGAGCGCAATACCAATAATCAGTGCATACCGTAGCGATAACCGACGAATGGTGGCCGGCGAGACAGATATATCGGCACCGAGCGATAAATGGTGCCGACGAGATGCCGAAATGGTCACAGAAAGTGACGCCGCCAGTAATGGCAATGGATCGGCACCGACGACAGCAATGACGGGTGGTCGCACGAATAATGGTCGGCAATAGATTAGCGATCGGTGGGATAACCAAATGATGGTGGTGACCGAGAGATGGCCTACGATGGCCTAGCGGACCGGCGGACGATGGTGTCAATCGCCGAGATGGTCGATGGTCAATACGGTGACCGCAGTGAATGCAACGCGGATCGGGCGAGATCGACGCAGGACCAGCCGACGGTGATGATTTTGACCTATCAGATTGTTTGTCGAGTATGACTCAACGGTTAACTGTATGAAAAGAGGTTAATTGAATCACCGGATTTTGACCCATCCGGTTGTTTATCGAGGCACCACATTATAATGTGGAAGAGGAATTGAATCGCCGAGAATTTTGACCCATCAGGTTGTTTATCGAGTCTTTGCTCGATGATGTTAACTGGTGAGAATTGAATCCGAATATTTTGACCCATCCAGGTTGTTTATCGAGTGTTACCACGACGCTAACTTGTGTGGATGATGTTGAATTGAATCCGCTGAGGATTTTGACCCATCCGAGGTTGTTTGTCAAAGTGTTACCCGATGACAACCTGTATGGAAGAGGTCGAATTGAATTCGTTGAGAATTTTTGACCTATCCGAGGTTGTTTGTAAGGGTGTTACTCGATGACATTAACATGTATGGATGATGTCGAATCAATCCGTGGATTTTGACTATCAAGGTTGTTTGTCGCGGGTGTTACCCACGACGTTAATTGTATGGAAGAGGTGAAGTCCACCGAATCTTTGACTTATCCTAGGTTGTTTGTCAGAGTCTTTGCTCGAAGAAGTTAACCTGTATGGAAGAAGTCGAATTGAATCTGCTGAGAATTTTTGACCTATCTGAGGTTATTTGCCAGAGTCTTTGCTCGATGACGTTAACCTGCATGGAGTAGGTGCAGAGTTTTGATCTATCCGGTTTGTTTTAGCGCTTCAAGTTAACTTGTATGGAAGAGATTGAATTGAATCCACCGAGAATTTTGACCCATCCAGGTTGTTTGTCAAAGTATTATACGACGTTAACTGTATAGAGGTGCCGGAAGTCCACCAAGGACCTTTTGACTTATCTAGTTGTTTGTCGAGTCTTTGCTCAATGACGTTAACCTATGAAAGAGGTTGAATTGAATCTGAAGATTTTGACCCATCCAGTTTGTTTGTCGAGTGTTACCCGGCAACATTAACTGTGTGAGGCCAGGAAGTCCACCAAGGACCTTTTGACCTATCCTAGGTTGTTTGTTAGAGTTTGTCTTTACATTAACTGTAAAGAGATCAAATCAAAACATCCATTTGTGTAGCCAAAGTTGCTTCTTAACTAGTCTTATTTTTTCATGAGTATGATTGGAAAATCATAATTTGCAAAGTTATATCTTTTTCAATGCTGAAATATCCTCTAACTTTGACTTATTTCTTGAGATGATAATCGATTAGATATCTAAATATTGATTTAGATAAACTTTTAAGATTAAGAGTTGCCCCCCTAGTTTCTGACAAAAGCTGAAAGATTGATGTTTGATGAATCTTCATTCTTCTTATGTGCTCCTTAAAAGCTTGAAATGCTTCACCTCGATAGTGGTTTTGATCTTGTTGGGAAACTTGGTCTTCATACAAGATGAAATAATGGGAATCAGTTCACGGCACAAATATTGCGTCTGAAAACCAATCATGCGAGAGTAAAGTTTACTTTAGCTTTATCATGGAGTCCAACACACACACAGACGTTTGAAGAATTAATAATAAAACTCTAGAATTTTAACGTGAAAAATCTCGAAAAGAGGGAAAAACCACAAGGCCTAGCCCAGTAAAAACTTCAACTATATATTTGTTTTGGAGTACAAGTTTTCCGATAACGGGATTACATAATCAGATATGAGAGTATGACAATGGGAATCCCAAAATCGCATAACAATGACCATATAGTCACGCTCGTCAGAATTGGGCAGAAGAGATGATCAGGGAACAAAAGCAATACCGACAAGGTCATCATGATGGAACCGCAGATTGACGACGGCGAGGATCGGGCGATCGCCGTGGTTGGTAACCAACGGTCAATCGAGTGGTGACACGATTATGCTTGGAGGATTTTCAAGCTTTAGAGTTCATCTCTTGCTTGCCCTCCCCTTATAGAGAAATGATATTTATAGATGGAGGTGGCCTCAGAATACATGTAAAATCAACCACCTCTCCATGGACGACTCATGATGATTCCTTTGATCATATGATGTATTTTGTGTATTTGAATGCTCAAATGAAGTCGAATTGTAAGATCTTGTTGGATCCCTTCGAGACGCCGATTTGACTATAAACACCCATATTTGAGATTTTTGGAATATATAATCATGCCCCATAGTTTAATGATATTTTAAGTCTTGATCTCGACAATTTCAATTTATGATCGCTTTCGCATCAAGATTCATGCTTCCACTAGTGGAATTTTTAGGGTCATATCAACACTAATTTTAAAAAAATTATCTATAACAATTTTACAGTAATCTTCAGAGAAAGCTGCAACCCTCTCAATTAATCATCAAGTGTTTGTTTAGTTGAGCTTTGATTTTTTAAAATAATTTGTTTAAAATTTGCTTTAGAAAAATTGTGTTTTAAAATTGAAGTTAACATTAATAATATCGTTAGAATAATTTACTTTTTATTTCCTTCTTAATTAAAAAATATATTTATTATCTATCTAGTAAAGCTATTAGTTGTAGCTTTATTCTTGTGGAAGCTAAAATACTCATATGTTTATGAAATCTATGAATTGAAATTTTTAATTTTACTATAAAATTTAAAAATGCAAAATTATTATATATTAAATTTATTTCAATAAATAACAATCATAAATTTATAGATAAGATTATAGATGAGATGTATAAGTAAATGAGATAGAAGTAGAGTCTTGAAGCTGCAATGATAAATGTCCTCAATATCATGGTTTTGTAAATAAGATCGGATCGACCGACGTTGACTGCTTCAATCATGAATCGATTATTTGGAAGCTTCGATTCAAGTTCAAAACTATCTTTACACAAAACCAATTAAACCCCAGGTTGAATCCGTGAATTGGACTAATATTCAAATTTTAACTTTGTATTTTTAATCAGATGGTTAAAACTAAAAAAAATTAAATAAAAAATAGATAAAATAATCAAAATAATATATCTTAGAATTTTATTCAAATATCATATTCATAAAATGAAATATCCTAAATTAAAATATTATATTTTAAATTGATAAAAATATTATTATTACATTATATTATATTATTTGATTCAATTCTCGTTGAACATAAAATCTTGAATCTCTCCCTTCTTTACTTCAATATTGGATCTGATTTTTAAATATTACTTAGGACAAATGACATGGTGTTGGGCCGTATAGGCCCGTTTGGTTTACAATTTTTTTCCCTTCTAACCCTAGAGTAATCTCCATGCCTTTGAAACTCTCGACATTTTCTAAGGAAATCACCCAACCGCTGCGCAGCGATGGCCGGCCGCCTTCATGGACAGCGACCAGATTGCCCGCAAGCCAACCCATCGCCCGTATCCAATTCCGCCATTGCCGAGGCCCGCATGCGACTACCGGCCAGATCGCCGCCCGCCCGACTCGCCACCAGCGATCAGACGGCATTACACGGCTACGCCATGCGGCCATGAGCGCTGCGACCGGATGGGTCCAGAACGTATTCTCAAGGCTGATATTTTATGGATTCGCTGTAGTCGTATAATCGGCTACACGAAGATCTGTCTCTCAAAATGTGTGGTTAATGTGAGATTTCATTGAAGAATTTATTTTGAAGATTTATATATATTTTTGATGATTGAGATAATATCATCCAAAAATAGGAGAACCGATATGACTCGAAAATTCCTCTAAGCACGAATCTTGATCCGAAAAGCAAGCGATCAAAATTAAACGGTCGAGATCAAGACTTAAAATATCATTAAAAACTTTGAGACATCGTTAAATTCCTAAAAGCTCTCAAATATGGAATGTTTATAATAAATTGAGCTCGACGGCGGTTCCAACAAGCCAAAGATCTTACAATTCGTTTTATTTGAGCATTCAAATATTTAAAATACATCAAATGATCAAAGGGATCATTGTGCCGTCGATGAAGTGGAGTGACGGGTTTTGTATGTATTTATAGAGACGCCACCTCCAATCTATAAATAGCCTCATTCTTATATGAGGAGGGGCAAGAGAGAGGAGAGCTCTAAAGATCTCCAGCACATCGTGCCGCCACATGGTCAACCAACCACGCAGGCCGCCGGCCGCCAGCCGATTCTCGCCATCGTCATTAACCGCTGTTGCCATCATCACCGCCAACATCGCCATTAATATCATCGTCAATATCACATAACATCGCCCATTACTAACAATCTTCCTTTCATATATAATTCGTAATTCCAGATCGGAAGATCTTGTACTCAAACGATACATATGGAAGCTTTTACTGGCTAGCCCCGTGATTTTTTCCTCTTTTTGAGGTTTTTCACATAAAAATTTTGGAGTTTTATTGTTCACACTTTTATACTGGTGGATTTCACAACTTTAAGGCAAAACTTTTACTCTAGGGTTTTCTAGCACGCAACAATTCTGTTATATTATTATCATTGATATCATGATCAATATAATTAATTAGATCTTGTTCTACAATTATCATAGTGATTTAAATATTTAAGATTCATATGTATATGTGTTAATATAACCTTCATATTTATTATAGTTAAAATATTATATCTTCATCATCATTGTTTAAGTTGTGAACCATTGTTGCAAATACATATTACTTAAAGGTTTTAAAAAAGAATATGTGATTTAATAGATTTATTATAGTTGCAATCACTCACATATAAATGACATTATGTAAATATTATTTTTCTATTAGTATAACTTTCTTATTTTATTAGGTCCGAAGAAAAAGAAGAGATGTGCTGAATTTCACTGAAATCAAATATCACAGTTAGTTACTACATGCACACATCTAAAGTGAATAAGCCAATTGCACCACCACCCATTTGATGCAATCATTAAGTTAAATCAAATCAATGAAGTTTTCGAGGCTATTCCACTTTATATGTACTCAACGAATTTGCTTGAAGATGCCAACAAGTGAGAGATCTTTATGGATATAATACCTGAATGAAGATTTTATTTTTTTCACTACTATTTTGAAAAAAGTGATGTTTAGTATTTACTATTATGATGCATTGGTATCTGTTATGTCCTAAACTTCTTTAGAAACTGATAGTAGTTGGATTGCCTATGATATTTATTTTTCCTATCTCTGATATATGATGTTTCTCTTTGTGAATTTAGATTAATGTCTAAAGTTAAAAGGGCTATCACGTTTAGAATGATGTTTTATTGGGTGAATTTTTATCAAAGATTAATGTGAAGATTATATTATTTATTTATTACAGTTATAAAAAGTGATGATGAAGATCAATCTATGACTATTATTATTGCCATCGTATGCTTAATAATGAATATTATGAATCTTATATTTGCAAAACTCCATGCATGACTTCAAAATTTGTTGCAAAAATATGGATTAATGAGTTATTTTAGGGTACCCAAGGAGATTTCATAATATAATTCGTATATCACAAATAATTTTTACTGATCTTATAAGAGTTAGGAAATTTTTATGAATTCCATGGATCGTCTAGAAGTATAACTTGTTAAGTGTTGACCCTAATATTATATATATTATCACATAATGAACTAATAAGAGCGACTAACGAGCAATTTCAATAGTCATTTAAAACTACAACCATATACATCTCTATTAGTATTAATATTTTGGTAAGTTTATCAACTAAAGTTATAAAATTGATAGATTAAACTTTTCAAAATATATCCAATAAGATTTCACAAAATTATCGATATATATATATATATATATATATATATATATATATATATATATATATATATATATATATATATATATATATATATATATATATATATATATATATATATATATATATATATTGAACTTCATTTTTAAGTTTATGTTTCAATAGTCATTTTTTATTTTCACGTAATTATGTATAAAACTATGATGTAGGATTTCAATGGAGCAATTGACGGGACACATGTCGATACTCGTGTGCCTTCAAGTGATAAGGTTGCATATATTGGTCAATGTAGCTCGCACAAAATAGTAGTATGTGATTTTAATATGTGTTTCACTTTCTAATTACTGGATGGGAAGGAAGTGCACATGCTAGTCATATATTCAAGATTGTCATACAACAAAAAAAAAATAATTTTCCAATATCTCCTCTAAGTATTATTATATTGAATCATTTATTTATATAAAAAATATTTATTAGAGCTTATAATTAGAAATTCAAATAGAAAAATATTATCTTGGTGATGCTGGTTATCTAATGAAACAAGGGTTCCTGAAGGCTTTTTTGGAAACAAAATATCATATCCATAATTTCAAAAGAAGCCAAGTCAAGGGAAAGAAAAAAATATTTAATAAATGACACTCATCGTGAGCTTTTGGAGTATGAAAGAAGAAATAAGTTAATCTATGAGACATGCTTGCATACTCATTTAAGAAGCATGTTAAATTAGTTATGCCTACAATGGCTCTACATAATTATACAGGTTATCACTCATTGCATCATGACATTAAATTTAACATTATGTAGATGAAGATTAATTGTTTGTATCACCTGAAACATTTGAATATCGATTGGGTCATTCAATGGTATAAACTAATCAACACACAATAAAATTTGGGACATAAGATGAAGAAGCTGAGGAGATGAAAGAGTTTAGAGAGCAAATTATAAATTATTGTAGTTAGTGATTAGAATGGAAGTAGTGAATATTTCTAACTAGCTTATGTAACTATTATTTTTAGATAGTTATTTGAACTCTGTATGTTGACTTCTATATGGTCATTAAAACTAGTTTTTTTTGTTGTACTACTAATTTCATAATTTTCACAAATAGCCATTTAGTTATCGTAGTCAAATTATTTTGTAATGTTATCATTAACATATTAATATTTTTAATGTTAATACAAATTTATCTTACAAAATATGAGTTCAAGGATCTCAATTACCTCTAGAGCTGTCTATTATAACTGTGATTTGCAATGCTATGTATTCACTTCACGTAAAAAAGAAAATTATGGGAGAAGATTTTATAGGTATCTCAAAAATAGAACAAAAGATAATTGCAACTATTTTAAATGGGTTGACGAATACAAGAGTGATACTTCAGACAATAATCATGCTTGGAGGGTAGCATTGGAGAAAAAAATTTTAAATGATTTGATCAACAAGATAACAAGCTTAATATTTTGATCTCACTAGTTATTATACTTATAATTTAATATTAGTATTGTTTATTATGTGATATATAATCTCTTAATATATTTAGTGAACTTATGCTTATATATGAGTATTAGTTATCTTATTTTTCTTCATTATGTTTCATATTATTTAGTACCTAAGAATATTTTAGTCTTTTTTGTACAAACAACTGCAGCAGAATAGATTCTCAACTGAATTTTTCAAACAAAATCACAACTTCAACAATAGCAAATTTCTACCACTAACTTCTTCTATAGCAGCTTCACATTTGATTCTCAAGCTACTACAGCTGTTCTAAACTCACCCTTAATATTGATAACTATAAAAATATAAAGAGTAAGATTGCAAGATGAGATATGAGCTTAATTTCACATGAAATTTGTGCATTTAGAATTTGTGTTATTTAGATAAAATTGGAATGTACTTATTTATGTATTTATTGTGGTGTTTATTTTTGGATGTTGCGGGGGGGGGGGGACACCATGCAGATCGTAGGGGGTACTTATTAAAGTGATCGGATACAAAATTTGAGGTATGATTTACTATCTTGAAAGATAGAGACATCACCCTTCAATGGACATAATCACCTAATAAGGACTCCTAAAGCATGATGGGTCTTCGAATATACTAGAGATTTTTTTCCTACTTTACATGGATGAATAAAGTAGGGTTTATATTAAACCTGATTCTAAAGTTCCCTATGGAGGCAAGCCTCCATAATTAATTACATCTTAGGGAATGAAATTTCCATAATATTATTCTCGATTAAAATAGACTATTATCATCTCCAAAGATTTCAAGGTTAGACTATCAAAGAATTTTTTATGTTTGGAAGATCAATTGGGAAAGTTTGATGAGAAGATTTATTTTTGGAAGCCAAAGGGAATAGTTAGGGAATGCTCATGATACTAGAAAACCTAGTGAGAATTTCAATCTATCCTATAGTTGGGCTTTATATATTTGAAAGTGAAGAGATTTATTTATTTGAGTTGAGCTTTATTAGATTGCTAGGGCTTATAATTAATCAACACAAAGTTATGAAAATGTCTAAGAGGTGAGGATTTATACTTGTAGCCCGAAGAAAATAATTACCTTGGATCCTAAATCTAGGGAGCTTTAGTAAGAGCTAAAACACAACCTAAATCTAAGCGACATATGGACACGAGAGTTTACCTCCACAAGAGAGAGTAAACTCATCCAGCTTTTGCACTAATAACCAATTGGAGTGGCCGCCAACTAACTCCTCCTATGATTTTAAAACTATGTAGTACGGTCTTATAAATTGCAAATTAGATAGGATAGTTATTTAATTAGAAAGAGACTAAAGTCTTAGACCCACTCCCTAAGAGACTAGAGTATGAGTGGTATGAGCATATGACTTAATCTATAAATGTAAAATCTTTTCAGATTTTATTTTATTTTTGACACACCATTTAGACAAATACTTTGAGATTTTTATATGCCTAAATGATTGGTGAAGGTTGATTATTGGCTAAATCATAAGAGAAAGAGGGTTAAGCTCTGTTGGTATGGGTTGCTCTCATGGGTTAATCGGTCCCTATGCATGTAAGGACGGAGGCCTTCATTTTACAAGAGTGATTCAAGATGATATGCATGATGTGAAACATACAACATACAACTAAGGGGTTGCTAAATCTTTTAATTATCTTATTTATATCCTAGGCTTTATGATGAGGTTATGAGTTATTTAAATTTTAATTATGAATGATTAGTTTAGTGAATAATTTATTTTATCCTAAGAGCTACCATATCTAGGCCACACATTAAAGCATCAAGCATAAGAAACTATGAAAAAGTATGCCATTTCTAATGCAAAATTTTAAACAAATCATCAATCAATTTTATAACTACCATAAAAGAATAAGAGACCAGTGCGATTGGGTGTCGCCGTACAACCAAAAAGGAAAATATGCGTAACTGAGCTCCACCCTTACACAACCCAGAATATAAAGAATAATTACAATTAGAAATGAATACATGATATGGGAGTCTTCATTCTTCATATCCTCTTGTCCACCTTATCTTCCTCCATTGATTTGGTTTGTGCTCTAAAGGCTCACAGGACCTCCTAGGACTAAGCCTTCTAGCCACTGCTCATCTTAATCCCCATAACACTAATCCTAATTCCTAATTACAAAATTATATTTATGTAAAGTAAATATAACTACACCTGCAAAATAGAGATTAACTAAACATACATACAATCCAAAATAGTTATATATATAATTTGGACTTAGCACCCTGCACATGGGTAACCAAGCCCTCATGTCCTAATATGGGTTATGCTTAGTGGTTTAAGCAACATGTAAAGAAAGCATTTATATTTATTTCTAAGCATCCACTTAAGCATAATCCTCTACAAAAAATATGATTAGGCTAAGAATGGCTTAACATCTAGTCTACCAAAAATACACCCTAACATCCAGTCTAAAATAATATGTCATAAAATAAAACATATATCACATCATACATCATCCTAATATAGAGCTAGAAGTAGTGACTTAATTCTAATGTTTGTGTTAAGGTCTTGTGTGGTATGCCTTAACTAGGCATTAGTGTTATATTTTTCTAAGTCTGGAAGGTATTTAATTTCACATTAGGGTTGGTTTCACTTGAAGTTGTTTAATTGATTTGTGAATTTTATTTGAATTTTATTTTGTTTCATATGATTTACACTTAACAACTAAGTGTTTTAAAGAAAAGGAAGAGGATTACCCTCTTCCATCCTAAGCTTAAGCCACTTTTTAAAGCATATTAATTTAATTTAGTTCTCTTTAGTGAATAGCTTATTAAATATTTTTTAGTTAATTCTAAGTTTAGGTTAACTTTAAATGACCTTATTTAATATGAAAGGCATCTTAGGATTAATCTAATTAAATTACTACCACATGATATATATTAAATCATTCCTTTCTATCACATGTAACATGCATATGATTTTAATACTAAGCATATCTATACATACAACAAATTATAACACACTCGAATGATGAATGTAAGCATATGTTTGAAGTTTATATTTTCATTTTGATTAGATTATATGAACATATAAGTTAAAGCTCTATCCAAATTCTAATACCAAAATACATAGGGATGAAATCACATAAGTACGTGTCATTGTTAACTAAGGAAGTGAGGTAATCAAATGACCCCCTTGGGGTTAGCTAAAGCAACGTATTCCCAGGATTTCTAGACTATATACTTACTAACATTCAAAATCTATGTAAATCTATACATGAATAAGGGAAAGAGAGCACTAATTTATAGATATCACGTATGCTAATGACTTAGGTGAATGTAAATGCATGTATTTATGGGTAATAAAAGGGGATCTTCATCTTTTAATTAAGAATTCCTACACATGTATAAGAGACATAAGAAAGTACATGCCATTGCTAAACCAAGGAAGTGAGGTAATCAAATGACCTCCTTGGAGCTAACTAAAGCCTCATGTTCCCGAGATATCCATACTAAACACTTGCTATCTTAAATACATATGAATGTATACACAACTAGAAAGATGAAAAATCATGCAAAGATTTTATTTTCCTTAATAAAGTCATTTAGGCATATGAATTAAAGCTCTATCTACATTTTAATATCAAAAGGAAAAAAGAATGAAGCTAATGAGTACATGCCGTTGTTAAAACAGGGAAGTGAGGTCGTCAAATGACCTCCTTAGGGCTAACTAAAGCCTCGTATTCCCACGAAGTCCAGACTATATACCAATTATTGTTCAAACTCATGTAAATCTATATATGAATTATAAGAAAGAGAGCTTCATTTAATATGCTTAAGCTATGAACACATGCAAACATATGTATATTCATAACTATTAACACTCTAAGTATTATGATTGATTAATAAGTTTTGGAAAATAGTTTTGAATTTATTAGTGATAATAGCTATACATATATTTAATTAAACCAACACATGCAAGCTTTACATAAAGGAAATTTCATTTGAATTGATTAATTTTGAAAAGTGTGGACACATAAAATCAAATGGTACACAACATTTAATGTGCTTGGAAATAAATAATTAAATATAAACACATGATTCATTCAATTAAACTAATTTTTAAGGAGAATCACATTAAATAAACTTATTTAAAGAAAATCAAAGTTCCTTTATGAATTTAATTTTGAATCTTTGATTTGATTTAGAGAAGAGGAAGAGCACTCATGTGCTTGTTCCAAACCCATTCCCACATTAGTACTTTTGCTTGATTTAAGAAAAGGTAATTAGATAAATTTTATGAATTAATTAAGTTGGATCCTTAATTAAACCAATTAATCACCCTTACCTATGTTACCTTAATGTAATTAACCAAACAATTATGAGCCAACATGATATGTGTATAAATGGAAAGTAAATTTTTAATGATTCTAGAGAATAAAGGGGTCAAATGCAATTGACTCATTGTTGATATTTAATTGGATTAAGGAACTTAATTAAGTACTTTTATGATTTTCCCACACATGTGAGTTAACCATAATTTCCCTAAGCACCTTTAGGTTATTAAACACCCAAAGATCTACCCATGATATGATTAATAAAGATATGATATTATTATAATTTTAAATTGATTAATTAAACCATCCAATTAATTAATTAATTAAACCATCAATTAATTAATTAATTAAACTTTAAATTAATCTCATTTCAACCAATTTCCTTTCAAATGAAATGGACTTAAGAAAAGATTAGGAAAGAGGTCCTCATCCCATTTCCTTTGCCCATTCACTGTTCAACAGTGATTAATAAGCTTAATTAATTAATTTGTTGTATGATTAGGGAGTTAGTTAATCATTTAATTAATGAAGAGAGTAATTAAGGCTTAAATGCATAATTTCCCTAATTACCTAAGTAATAAATCCCAAGAAAATTATGGGAGGTAGAGGTCATCCAACTAAACCACCATAGAAAGTTTGGAATCAATTGTTTGAGTAATTAAGAAGTAATTAAGCTAATTAAATTTTTAACTAAACCTAAATTAAGCCTTAATTAATATGCAAAATTAATTAGGATTAATTTTAAATGATTTTTCTTTGTAATACCTTTAAATAAATATTTACTTATATTTTTTTGACTTCTCTATGATTTGTTATGATTTTTGGAGGTTTCAGCCATTAAATATATTAATTAAGCCCTAAATTAAGCATAATCCCGTCAGCACCACGTGAACCGCTAACATGGCATGCTTTTCACGTGGCGCCACAAAATTGGTCACTTAAGCATGTATGACTTAGCGCTTATGTGGCTGGCGGTGGACTTGCTTTCATCTCCACCGTTTGATCCCGGATCGGATGTCGCATATGAAACCCACAAATCTTTAAGAGATAAAATCAAGGAAATCTAATGGATTAAACATGGCCATCCATTCTAATCACACGGAATGTACGGTGCATAATCAATCATCCCTTGAGTGATGAGATACGGACATCGTTGCCTTTTATCTCTCGATTCAAGCTCAGCCAAGCTCAGATTGATCAGAGATCGATCACACACCTTCACACAAAGGATCCAAAGGGATCCAACGGTTATGATCTTATGGAATGCAAGTTTTCTTCAAAAAGCTCTAACCAATTCGTGCTAGAAGGTTAGTTTATTGAATTACCTCATCAAAGCTCAAGATCGATGGAGAAATCGATTGTGGAAGCTTCGTCTAGTGGAGACAAATGCCTGTTGAGTAGCACACATGCTAATTTCAATTCGTTCGCTCGGTGGACCACAAACCATCACTATGGAGGTATGTGTTGATCAAACTCGCACTTTGATGGTCGGGAAGCTTGGGAAGTGATTCGTTCTTACTCGATGAGGTGTGGGGGAAGGCATGGGTGAAAGGAATTTATATTTTATTGAGTGTTGGTGGAGTTGGATCAGAAATAGGGGTGCCCTATTTCAGAGCAGTAAGCTCCGACAATGGGGAAGCTTGGATGACTTAGAGAGGGCTTTGGGGGTGTCATTTTGGGCTCTAGGGCCTCTTTGAGGGTGTGTGTGTTTATATCCCCCCTCCCTTGAATCGTGGATGGATTTGGCTCTCAAGTTTTGGCCAGTCAGCCACCATAAGGGCACCGAAGTGGTCGGTGTCACCTCCACATGGCTCGTTTGGTTGGTTGGGTGCTTGGTTGGTGGCTCGAGGTGGCTTCCCTCCTCCTTGGGTCCAATGGATTCGAATAGTGTGGGGAGGTGAGTTAACTCACCTCCCCTTAGTCCAAGGACAACCTAGCCCACTTGGCTTGGGCTAGGTGGTTAGGTCAGACCCCATTTAGAGTGTTTGATGGCTGCCAAGGGAAAAGAGGGGAGTGGGATTTGCCAATTTAGGCAAAATCCCATGTGGGGACGATAATCCAAGGGAGATTGCCTTGGGTTGAGCTCAATTTGGGTTTGGGTTGGTTTTGGACTAACCTAAGGTGGGTTTGGGATGGGTTGGGTTAGGTTTCAATAGGCTTTGGCTTGGTTCAAATGGGTTTGGCTCAATTTGACCCTTATAGGTCAAATTAGGCTAGGTTGGGTTGGGTTGACCACTTGGTCAAATAGGGTCAAACCAAGACTTGGACAAGTTCAAATGATGATTTGAACTATTTTGGTTCAATTAGTTTGAGTCAATTTGGCTTAAGTTTGATTTTGACTCATTTGGGTTCATGTAAGTCAAATAGGTCAAGTTGACCAATTTGATGAAATTAGCCAAATTAGCTTGGGTTATGGGTTGATTCATGTTTAATTAGTTAATTGAAGATGATTGTGGGCATTGGTTTGAATCAATTTGAATTTGATTTGGATTTAGGCCAATTTGACCCTTTAGGTCAATCTCTGCTAAATGGGTTAGGTTGACCAATTGGTCAATATGGATTTAATTGTGGCTTTGTCAAAGTTCAATAATCAATTTGGAATGAACTTGAGCTATTGGTTGCAATCAAATTGGGTTAGATCATGATTTGACCCAATTTAGTATTTTAGGTCAATTTGGGTCAAAGGTCCAATTGGGTTAGATTTGGCTCAATTGATGGTCAAGTCATGTTCAATCATTGATCATAGGTTGGTGTGAATCAATGGTTTCAATTGATTTGGCTTGGGTTGAGATTTGGCTAGTTTGGTTAAGGGTGTTGACTTGGTCAAATGGCTAAGTTGACTTGGTTTAACTTAATTTATGACAATTGATCAAGCTAGGGTGATCAATAATCATGATATGAGGTTTTGGTAGGCTTGGTTTAATCTAATTTGGGTCGGATTGGATTTTGGCTCAAATAGGTCTTTTAGGTCTTTTGGGTCAAGTGAGCCTATTGGGTTGATTTGAGTTTAGTTGCATTTCTATATGGATTTGGGATTGATATATATATTTGATTGCAATTGGTTTGAGTTCAAATGGGTTTGGGTTCAATTAAATATCTCAAGTCAAAAAGGGGTTAGTTAGGTTTCACTTGAGTTGATTTTGGTTTGGCTTAATGATTGTAGGTTTGATTTATATTTGGGATGAGGATTGAAGATATAATTTTTTCATGAGAAAATCAATTGAATTTGACTTGAATTGAATAGAGATTTGGCTAAGTCCATGGGATTGGTTTACATGGCTTAGGAAGGATTTTGATTTGAATTTGATTATGGGTTGGTTGATTGAGTATGATTGAGTTTGATTGTAGATTTGATTGGGTTTGAATTATATTTAGGATGAGGATTGAAGGTATAATTGATTCATAAGAAAATAAATTGAATTTAGCTTGATTTAGATTGAAATTTGGCTAAGTCTGTGGAATAAATTATAAGGCTTAAGAAGAATTTCAATCATTTGATTTGGATTTGGGTTTGATATGAATTGAATTTGGTTATGGTTAAAGAAGATGAACATAGGTTGGGTTTAAGTCATGGGATAGGCAATTCATCTTAATCCCTAAGGCATAATCTAATCCTTTGGTTGACCCTTCTAAATCTCTAAGTTTAGGTTATGTGTTCACCTAATTGCTAGAAGTGTCTTATGACTAAGCAAGTCTTAGTGTCTAGAAGACTCCTAAATCTAAGGTAGGAAGATTGAGTCCTCACTCCAAAAGTGAGGTCAACAAAAGGACCCCTAATAGGTGTGGTGTAATTGATAAGACACACGCATGTATTGGCGTTGATCGACGATCAATCGCCTAATAGAAGTGCTACGAAACCATCTAAGCCTAAACCCGAGAGGTAGATAGAATCACGATCTTAGTGCAATGCAACTCACTTCATGCCAAGGGCATGAGGGAGAAATTTGTTAGGGATAAATATTTGATTGAGTTTATTTGGTAGGCATCCCTGGGGATGAAGATTTAATTTAATTTATTTTAATTTGTTGATTTAATTTATGGAGGGGATATCCACTGGGGATACAAGTTTTAATTTGATTTGATTTAGTTTATGTTTGATTCGGGGGCATATCCACTAGGGATATGATTTTAAATCCACTAGGGATCAAGATTGGATTTGTGGATGTAATTTGTTTAAATGTGCTACGTATCTGCTGAGGATATGGGCCTAAATCCACTGGGGTTCAAGACCGAGTTTAATTTATTTTAATTTATTATGGCTCCACTGGGGAGGTTGGTTTTGAGGTTGATTTGTTTATTTGATCAGTTTTTATATGATTTGAGTTCCACTAGGGAGAAGAGTGTGATTTAACTCCACAGGGAAGAATCAAGTTAGATTTAATTTGATCTGGACTGAGGGCATAACTGCCGGAGATATGAGCTTGGTGGAATTTGATTGATTTAATTCATGGACCCTATCGGTGTGCGATGGACCCACTGAGAAGGGGCCATAAGAGCCTTAACCTACTTTAGATTTACAAATTCAAAGGGGTAGTCTATCAGCTGTGAGGTAAGACTATCCAACTTAAGGGTTTCCTTTCAGTGTGCAATGACTATGCTAGAAAGAAAGCATATGAGACTTTCATCTTCCAAAGCAGAACAGTCATTGGGTAGACCTATCGGTAACACAAGAAATTGAACCTGATCTAGGGCCACTATTGAGTGAGTGCTGCTTGGGACTTATATTAACTCAAGAGTAGCCAGGATTAATTTTATTTGATTTGATATGGTTAGTTTGAATTGATTTAGTTTGATTTAATTTATGGATCCTATCATGCAATGGATCCATTAAGAATGGGCTATATCTACCTGGACCTGCCTCTAATTTTTAAATCCAAAGGGGTAGTTTACTAGCTGTGGTGTAGAACTATCCATCCTAAAGGTTGCCTTTCAGTGTGCAATGACTGTGCTAGGAAGAAATCGTAGCAGACTTACATCTTCCAAAGTAGGGAACAGCCACTGGGGTGACATATTGGTAACACAATAAATCAACCCGACTTAGGACGACTACTGAGTGAGTGATGCTGGGGACTTACATCAACTCAAGAGTAGTCAGACGATTCTATAGAGTTTTGCTAACACTGCCCTAAAGATAAGATGCCTGCTTGGGAAAAGGTACCGCTAGGGGTGTCCTCCTAATCCACAAGTGAATATATATTTTATTTGTTTATATGTTTGCGTGGACCCTATTGGTATGCGAGAGACCACACTAAGAAGTGGCTATGTAGGCCTTGACATATCTAAGATTTACTAGACTATGGGAGGATCTGCACATCCGTAGTACGAATTCTCCAACCATAAGGGTGGTTACTAGAAAAGGGGAGCTGTCCAATCGGTAGTAACCCAGGCAGTGTCTAGATGGGGTTGCAAGGACATGATCCAAATAGAGTGCCCATAGGGGAGGTGCTGCTAGGGGCATTATCGTGATCCCTAAAAAGAAAGCCTATTAGTGTATGGTGGCCAACTTAAAGAGAAAGCGTAGCAGACTTACATCTGCCATGAGTGGTGTATCCACCGGGTGGGTCGCTGTCAGCATAGGGAACACCAACCAAACTAAGGTGCCCATCGGTGTGCAACAATCAATCTAAGGAGAAGGTGTAATAGACTTACATCTTCATAAAAGGTAATGATCATCAGATTAATATGTCATCGGCGGGACATATGCTATTCGACATAGGGTGACTACTAAGTGGGGAGTCCCGAAGAAGACTAGACCTAGACTTGATATAGTAAGGAGGAAAGGGACCGCTAGGGGAATTATCCTACTCCTCAAATATATTCGACCCATTCAGTGCATGAGGGATAGTCCAATAAAAAAGTGTAGAAGACTCACATCTTCTTAAATGAAACCATCATGAGGTAGCTTACCGGTCGTGCAGTAAGGCCTACCATATTAGCAAGGCACTCATCTATGTTCTACGATTAATCCTGGAAGAAAGCATGCAGACTTACATCCTCTAGAGCAAGAAAACCACTGGGGTGACACATTAGCTAAATAGTGAATAAACCCGACCTAGAGCAGCTACCGAGTGAGGGTCGCTGGGGACGTTATCTGAACTCGAAGTAGCCTGAGACAAAAGATATGTGTTTGCTTTATATTTTGTGTGTAATTTGTGTTTGAGATGTGTTGATGAAGGATAGGATTCTACTTGGGTTCCTTACATCTACCTAAACATATCGTGGCAGATTGGTGGATAAATGCTTTCAACATGAAGAGATTGAATTTGAAATGAAATTTTCATTGATAATTATTTTCAAACATAAATTTATGGATAATATTTCTTTAAGTAGAGCTCATTAGTTGGAAGCATCGTGCACTCTCCTTTATGGTTTATAAGTTGATGTGATCCTCTTTAGTAGGCTTTCCCAAGTGGGTTCAAACTTACCTCCCATCTTACGAAGGACAACAATTGGTCTCCTTAGAACTAAAACAAGCTCTCCCACTTGAAAAGCTCTAGGACGAACCAACTTGTTGTGAGCTTGAATAGTTTTAGCCTTGTACAACTCGAGATTTTGGCATGCCTGTAGGCGTCTCTCCTCCAAACCTTTGAGCTCTTTTAACCACAACTTATCATTCTGCTATGTTGTGATCTTGCTACCCATAGCTATCCTTTGTGATGGGAGTTGGACTTCTAACGGTAGAATGGATTCAGACCCATACACTAAGGAGATATGGGTAGATTGAGTTGGAGTTTGTAGGTAATGCGAGGCCCACATATGAACCAGTTTTTCAAATCAAATGATTGAAATGCAAAATAAAATTCAAATTTCAAAATCCCTTCCTAAGCCATATGAACCACCTTCATATGCTTAGCCAAAACTCTATTTAAACCATATCAAACTCGATTGATTTCTTTATAAATCAATCATTCCTTCATTTAATTTCATTAATATAAACTAAATCCAAATTCAAATAGCCAAAACCAAATCAAGCTAAATCAAACCAAATCAAGACCTTTCTTAAGCCATATGGACCTACCTCCATAAGCTTAATCAAATATCAACCCGAATCAACCCAAAATAAATTAATTTCTTTATAAATCAGTTAGTCCTTCATTTATGTTCAAAAATATAAATGAGACCCACCCTCCAATGACCAAAAATAAATCAAACTAAATCAATTTTCTACTTAAGCCCTTTTGACCTACATCCTTAAGCATGGTCAAATTTGCTTCTAAATCACTCCAAACTCAAGTGATTTTCTCATGAATCATTTATATCTTCATTTATATTCATAAATATAAATAAAATATAAATCCAAATTGCCAAAATCAAACCCAAATCAAACCAAATGTCCAATTTTAGCCTTTTTAATTAATTTCTTGAATTTGACTAAATGATATCCAACTAAACTCAAAATTCATGGATTTCTTCATGATTCAATCATTGTTCCAAATATAAACACAAACTATAATTATCAAACCAAATTCAAGTCAACTTAAGTCAGGCCCATGTTGACCCTTTTTGACTTAATATTTTCATATGAACTAAAATTCATTTGACTCCAAATCAATTGCAATTGGATTTATATCTTCATCCTAGGCTCATATATGAGTTCAACTAAACTTGAATCAAGCCAAAACCAAACCAATTGACTCATTTAGGTTCACTTGACCCAAATTGATCTAAAAGATCTTTTTAAGCCAAGTTCTAGTCAAACCCAAATTGAATTGAACTAAGCTCATCGAAACCTCCTATCATGATAAAAAAATATCCTAGGGTGATCAACTACCTTGAATTGGGTTAAACCAAGTTAACTTGGTCCTTTGACCAAGTCAACCTTTAGCCTAAATGAAACCCAAACTAGTCAAAACCCACCATATACTAAATTGATTGAAACCATTGATTCAAACCAATTTATAATCAATGATTAAACATGACCAAACCTTCAATTGAGCCAAACCAAGTTCAATTGGCCATTTGACCTAAGTTGACCCAAATTGGCCTAAAAAGCCAAAATGAGTCAAATCATGATTTGATCCAAATTGATTGCAACCAATGGCTCAAGTTCATTACAAATCATTTATTGAACTTGACCAAAGTCATGATTGAGCCCAATTTGACCAATTGGTCAACTTGACCCAACCTAGCCAAAATGACCTAAAAGGTCAAATTGGCCAAAATCCAAATTAAACCCAAATCAAATCAAACCTAAGCCAAATCAATCAAAACCATAATTATATATGAACTTTAATCAACTAATTGAAAAGATTTAGGGATTCAAACATAGGCTTCTTTCTTTGTCTCTTCCCCTAAGTCCATTTCATATTGTTGATTAAGGATAATTAGGATTTAATTAGATAATTAATGAACTTAATTAACTTGATTAAACTTACCTTCTTTAATTAACTCTTCGATAGCTCTTTCGGTTCAATAACATAAAGAGAGAGCTAATGAAATTTTGGTTAGCTCACATGTGAGAAAATCATAAAAGTAACTAAGTGAGTCCCTTAAGCCTAATTAACTATTAATTATGAGCTAATTGCATTAGGCCTCTTTCATTTTTTTAGTGAATTACTAATTTAATTTTCATGTGGTTGCATCTCATGTTGGCTCATCATTATTTAGTTAATTAGCTTAAGGTGGTGTAGGTAAGGCTTTAATTAATTGATTTAATTCATACCTTAACCTAATCAAGACATAAAATCAATGTAATTATTTTTTATTGAATCATATTAACTCACACATATGGGGAATGGGGTTAAGATTAGCAAACTTCTTTTACATTTAAATTAAATCAAACATAAAGGTAAAAAATGGCTTTAAGAAACTTTGGTTTATTTTAAATGAGTTTGTTTGATATGATTGTCCTTTGGACATAGATAGATTGAATGAAATTACATTCTTGTGTGTTTCTTTATTTCCTTCTAATCATATTAAAATGTTGTATGCCACTTGTATTCATGCATTCATTTCTTTCAAATTAATCAAATGAAAATGATTTTTTATGCTAATTTGCTTGTGTTGACTTAATTAGAAATATGTGTGGCTATTATCACTATTAAATTGTAAATATATTTTTAAAAGCTTATTAATAAAGAATAATATGTATATTGTGACTTTAGTTACACATACATAGGAGATGCATGTGAATATAAGCTTAGTGTATGAAGTGAAATCTCTTTCTTATATTCATATGTTGACTTGCATAAGTTTGAATATCAATGGGTATATTAGTTTGGACATTTTAGGGATGCACCACTTTAAGTAGTTCCAAGGTGGTTCTTATCTCACTCCCCTGGTGCAGAAAAATGGTGACATACTTGTTTGATTTCATTCTTATGCATCTTAACATTGGAATTTAAATAGAGCTTTAATTTCTTTACACTAAATAAATAAATTCAATTAAATTCTACTTTTACATGATTTTTGGTCTTATAGTTGTTTATACATCCATATGTATTTAAAAGTAGTGGGTAAATTAGTCTGGATATTCTAGGGATGCACAACTTTAAGTAGCAAGGAGGTTCCTACCTCACTCCCCTAGTGTAGAATAATGTCGCTGTACTTGCTTAAAACTTTTATACATTTGAATGTATATTTAGCTAATGAATAAAAACCCCAATTTTCTATTAAAAAGGCATGCATTCATATTTTCTTCAAGTGGTTGGGTTGATTAGTCATATGATTTAGAGTTTTTTTTCTTATGCTTAGTATAAGAATTTAGATAGAGCTTTAAACTAATATGACAAAATAATTCAACCAAATGAAACATCAATTCCAAGTATATGTGTTCACATTCATCATTTAAATGTGTTAAGATATAAATTGCATGTATAAGTATGTTTAGGACTTAATCATATGCATGCTATATATGATGGAAAGAAATGAACAAACATGTGTTATGTGCTAATAATTAATGCTAATAATTAATTCTAATTAATCTTAAGATTCTTTTCTTATTGAATGAGTTTGTTTAAAGTAAACCTAAACCTAGGATTAATTAAGATATGTAATAAGCCATTCACTAAAGAGAATTGGTTAATTAATTTACTTTAGATGTGGCTTAAAGTAGGCATGAAAGAGAGTGATCTTCTCTTTTCTGCTTTTTATAACACTTAGTTATTAAGTGTAAACCAATGGAAACAAAGAAAATACTAAGTAAAATTCTCAAAATCAACTAAATCACTTGAAGAGAAATCAACCCTTCATAATTAAATGTTCTTCATACTTAGAAAATATTAACTCTTAAGCTTAATTAAGACACACCACATCAGCCTTAACACACACGTCAAAATTAAGTCACCACTTGAGCTTTATGTTAGGGCAATGCACGGTTTGATGTATGCTTTATTTTGTGATATATTATTGTAGACTGGATGTTAGGGTGTATGCTTCGTAGATTGAATGATAGGGAATGATTAGCCTAATCATATTTTTTATAAAAGATTATGCTTAAGGGGTGCTTAAAATAAATATAAATACTCTCTTTTGTAGGTTGCTTAACCCCCTAAGCATGATCTACATTAGGACAGGTGGACTTGGTTACCCATGTGTTAGGTGTTAAGTCTAAATTATACATGTAATTGCTTGGGTTGTATGGTGTGTTTAGCTAACACTTATTTTACAGGTGTAGTTAGATTTTCTTTTCCTATTTTTGATGTAATTATACATTAGGAATTTGGTAAAGTGTTATGGGGGTTAAGGATGAACATTGGACAGATGGTTCAATCCTAGGGTGCCATGTGATGCCTAGAAGCCTATCAAATCAAATAAAGTAAATCAAATGAAGAAATGGTGGAAGCATAAAGACTTGAAGACTTTCCCATAACACTTATCATTTATAATTTGTAATTATTCTTTCATATACGAGGTTGTATAAGGGTAGAGCTCGACTACCCATTTTTTTTCAGGCCGATCCTGACCTATTATTCTTTTGCATTGGGTTTTTAAATTATTTGATGATTTATTTACATTGTGCAATATGAAATGGCATGCATTTTTATAATTTTTTTATATATGATGATTTAATGTGTGGCTTGGATTCTCTTAGGCTCTTAGGAAAAAAATAAACTTTTTACCCCAATCACAACTCATAATTGAATTTCTAAATAACTCATAACCTCACATAAAGGCTAGGCATTAAATCAAGATAGTTAAAAGATTTAGCAACCCTTTAATTGAATGTTGTATGCTTAATATAATGCATATAATATTATTTCATTTTTGCTAAGAAAGGATTTCCATCCTTGCATGATAGGGGAAGACTTGACCTTTGAGAGTCTCCCTTGTGATGGAAAATACCTCTTTCTCTCTGATTTAGTTAATAACCCTATTTCATCATGCATTTAGACATATAAAATCCTATTGCCTTTGTCAAAATGAAGAGTCCAAAATTAAATAAAATTTGATAAAATTTGTAGTAGACTAAGTCATTGTTCATACTACTCATGCTCTAATCTCTTAGGGAGTGGGTTTAAGGACTTTAGTTTTCTTCTAAATAATGATATCCTAACCATCTTGCAAAACATATGACTTGACTATATGATTTTAAAACATAGGAGGAGTTAGCTGGCTGCCACTCCAGGTGATTATAAGTCCAACAGTCAAGTGGTTTACTCTCTCTTATGGAGGTAAACAATATACCCATCTTCGCTTAGATTTAGGTCATGCTTTGGCTCGCTAAAGCTCCCTAGATTTAGGATCTGAGGTTGCTATTTTCTCTCAGGCTATAAAACATAAATCCTCACCTGTTAGACATTTTCATAATCTTATGTTGTGGAATCATAAGTCCTAATTTTGTAATAAAATTTCAACTCAAATACATAATTCTCCTCAATTTGAAATATATAAAGCCCAAACAAAGGTTTCCTATTATCATGAGAATTCCTTACTACTCTCCTTTTGGCTTCAATAATAAGTCTCTCCTTTTGATCTATCCCACTTGATTTTCCAAACATAACCAATTTATCAATAGTCTTATCTTTGAAATCTTTGGAGATAACAATCACTTACTTTAATTTAGAGTATTCCTAAAGAACTCACCTTCCTTAGGATGTAATTAACTATGGGGGCTTGCCCCCATAGGAAACTTTAGAACCCAGTTTAAATAAACACTGCTTTATTCATCCATGTAAAGTTGGAAAAAAATCTTTGGTATATCTGAAGACCCATCCTACCTTAAGAGTTCTTATTAGGTGATTAGGTCCATTATAGGATAGTGATTTCTATCTTTCGAGATAGTGCACTATTTCTTGATGTCGTACCCGATCTCCTTAATAAGTATACCCTTATATCTGCATGATGTCCCCCCATATACGCATAAACTAAAAATAAACACCACAGAAGCCTAACTAAGTCATTGGTTTCAGTTTCATTCAATAAGAACTAATGTATGTTAGATGTGGATTTTCTTCAGTCCCTAGGTTGATTTCTCTAAGCTTGTCGATGGTTGACTATTTTTCTTCTTTGAACTCCAGTGGTGCATCTTTGACTTCAAAATCATCTAGATCATCTGAAGTTTCTTAGCACACCTCCTCATATGAATTGATGTGGTTTGAAAAGATTCTATCAGATTCAAAATGAATGGTGATGACTAAGCAGTAATCTTCATTATCAATTAGACCTATTGTATTGAATCCTAGTCTTGGTTTTGATTGAGAATTTTTGCATTTATTATTCCAAATTATTTAGAATTAGTCTGACCTATGTTTAGACCAAGTATGTGAGATTAACCCTTTCATTGCTATATTATAAACACAAGGTGAGTCCTTATCAAAAGGTAATTCTATTAAATCTTTATATGAATTATCTTCAAGTTCCACATCAACTTCATGACTTGAAGATGATGCTCCCAGAAAGAACCTTTGAGTTTTCACATCTGTGGATGACTTAGGGGCTTCCTTAACTACCAAACCCTCAACTTTTTATGAGGAAAGTGGGGTTAGAGCTAAGGTTCTCAACTGATGCCTAACTATTTCACATAGAGATTTGGATACACTTATGCTTTACTTTGGTGCCCAGTCTTCATTATAATCTGGCTCAAGTGTCACCTCTAAAGGATTTTGCTATTGCGAACAGTTGGAAGGTGTGCTAATCATATAAGACTCATCCTCTAAACTAGATTCTGAGTCTATATGAATAACAAGTGTACTCCTGGTAGTTGGGACATATCTCCTATTGAGTTTCCAATAAAGAAGTCTTCCACCCCTAGGACTACCTTTAGGCTAGCCTCTTCCTCATCCTGATGGAGGTTGGGTCATCCTACCCAATTGTTTGAATGGAGTGACAAACTGTGGGTGAAATCCAATCTCATGCTCTACATCCTCCCCTGAGTCTACTTCTCTCCCTTTTATTTTTTTTTTTTCTTTTTCTTTTTGTTTTTGTTTTCTTTGTCCTATATGAGGATTATGACTAAGTTCATGAGAATATATTTTTTGATTTTGGAAGAGATAGTAGGCTGCATCCTCATATATCCAGCCCTTTTGAACTGTAAATGGTTTGAGATCTTCTTTGACATAGTATTCGATCCCACCTCTCACAAACTTCATGCGCTGATATAGAGAGGTTGGAACCATATTATTCTCGTGTATCCACATCCTCCCAAGAAAAGCATTGAAAGATGTATCTGAGTCTATTATGTGAAACTTAGTTTCAGTCTTCCAATCATCTATCTTCAGTGGCAACACTATGGAGCCTAAGGCCCTCTTGCCTTATTCATTGAATACTCTCAACATCATCCTCTCCTTTTAAAGTTTAGAGATGTCGATCCTTAAGTAGGAAAGGGTTCTTAGACTCATAATATTAACTGATGCACCTGAGTCAACCAGAATTCTGGATAACCTATATTTGCCAACATCCACTGTCGTGTAAAGAAGATGGTTGTGCTCGATCATCCCTAGAAGCAGGCCTTCATCATTGAATGTGACTTATAAGATATCCTTAGAGTGGTGTGCCTCCTCTTTAGTAGCGATCAGTTAAGATAATCATATCTCACGATCAAGTAAGGCTTTAATTAGAGATTCCCTCATCTCTTTGGATAAGATAAGGGCATCGTATATGCTTAACTTAGCTGATAACTTTCTAAGATGAGCTAGGACATTGTAATATACTCTGGCTTGGTCCTCCACAAGTATATCCATAGGTGGAGCATCTTGTGGAGGGGCTATCTACTCACTAGAACTAATGACTTATTTACCCTTATCCTGAGGTGCTACCCTAAGAGGTAGAACTTTTCCACTATGTAGGTTGACTTGAGTGACTTCTTGGAATGATGAGTTCATGGAAAGTTCTACTTGCTCATCAGGCATATCTACAGCTTCTCCGACAGGATCCTCGGAGTTGGATGACTCCAAGTCAATCTTAAGAGGTGAACTCGATTAATTTAGAGAAGAAAAATCCAACTCTGAATCAGAAAGGAATAGATCGGAACTACTATAGCTATTATTATTTTGACTCAGAGAGCTTTCTATAAGAATAAAATCAAGAGCATCAGAAGTAGATAAGATGTAAGTAGAATCAGCCTTCTTCATTGATTTCTTTAATTTGGGTGGAGGTGCATGATAGAAATCAA
Source organism: Cymbidium sinense (assembly GCA_021442155.1). Lineage (NCBI taxonomy): Eukaryota > Viridiplantae > Streptophyta > Magnoliopsida > Asparagales > Orchidaceae > Cymbidium > Cymbidium sinense. The sequence continues at coordinate 138,513,113 of CM038223.1, read as the reverse complement.
GTAAAGTAAGCGGAGTAAGAGATTTGTGTTGATCTCACTTTTGGAGTGAGTCCTCAATCTCCTCATCATAGATCTAGGACTCTTCTAAACACTAAGAGCTCTTTAGTATTAGGACACTTCTAGTGATTAGGTAAATACTTAGCCTAAGCCTAGAGACTTAGAAGGGTTAGTTATAGAAGTAAGCTATGCCTTAGGGACTTAAGGAGGCTTACCTACCCTATAGCCTAAACCCAATACATGTTCACCTTCTCAAACCAAACCCCAAATTCAAATTTCAAAATTTACAATCAATCTCAATCTCAAATCTAAGCCTAAACTCCTTCCTAAGCCTTATGATTGAATCCCATGGATTTAGCTGTAGCCAAATTCAAATCAATCCAAACTCAAATGATTTTTTTCAAATATAAATTTACCCTTCAATCACTCTATGAAACTTACAACCAAACTTAATTCCAAGTCCAATTTGTGAAAACCTACAATCATGCCAAATCCTATTTCTCCACTCTCATGAGCTTAGCCGAAAATCTCATTCAAATCAAATCAAACTCAGTTGATCCTCTCATGGATCAATTATTTTATCAATTTTCTTTCTAAATATAAATCAAATCTACATTCAAATGATCAAAACTAAACCAAACTAAATCAAATTAAGTCAAAACCCTTCCTAATCCATATGAATCAATCCCATGAGCTTAGCCAAATATTAATCCAAATCAACCCAAAATCAATTAATTTTCTCATGATTCTATTATAAATTCAATCATCTTGACAAATATAAATGAAATCTACACTCTAATGATCAAAACTAAATCAAACTAAATCAAATTTCATTCTAAGCCCTTTGGACCTTCCTTCATGAGCTTTGCCAAATTTTCTTTCAAATCACTTCAAACTCAATTGATTTTCTTATAATTCAGTTATTCCTTCAATTATCTTCCCAAATATAGATCAAATCTACATTAAAATAGCAAAAACTAAATCCAAAATCAAATCAAATCCCAATCTAAACTCTTTGAACCAATTCTTTGGACTTAGCCAAATTCTATCTAAATCAAGCCAAAACTAATGGATTTTCTCTTCAATCAATCATTCCTTCAATCACTTATGCAAATATGAATGAAATCTACAATCATCAAACTAAACCAAGATCAATCCAAGTCAAACACAACTTAGCCCTTTTGACTTGAAAATTTTAATTTAACCAAAACCTATTGGAATCTAAATTGATTGTAGTTGGATTTATAATTCAATCCTAAGTTCATATATAAATTCAACTAAACCTAAATCAAACCAAAATCAAGCCAATTGACCCACTTAAGCTCACTTGACCCAAAGTGACCTAAAGAACTCATTTGAGCCAAGTTCTAATCCAACCAAATTGAAATGAACTAAGCCAACCTAAGCCCTCCATCATGATTAATAACCACCCTAGAGTGACCAATTACCATGTATTAGGTCAAAATAAGTCAACTTAATCATTTGACCAAGTCAACCCCTTAATCCATATGAACCCAAACTAGCCAAAACCCATCCTACACCCAATCAATTAAAACCATGGTTTCACACCAACCCATGATCAATGATTGAACATGAATTGACCATTAATTAGGCCAAACCAAACCCAATTGGCCATTTGAGTCAAGTTGACCCAAATTGACCTAAAAGGCCAAAATAGGTCAAATCATGATTCAACCTAAATTGATTACAACCAATGGATCAAGTTCATTCGAAATTGATTATTGAACTTGACCAAAGCCATAATTGATCCGGTTTGACCAATGGACAATTGACCAAGCAAATTGATCTAAATGATAATCCAAATCAACAAATCAACTCAAATCAAAGCCTACAATCATCTTCAATTAACCAATTGAACATCAATTTAGAGCTAACCCAAGCCAATTTGATTAATTTAGTCAAAATGATCAACTTGACCCATTTGACATACACGAATCCAAATGAGCCAAAATCAAGCCTAGTCTAAATTGATTAAAACCACTTGAACAAAAACACTTCAATTCATCATTTGAACCTAACCCAAGCCTTAGTTTGACCCAATTTGACCAATTGCTCAACCTAACCCAACATGAGCCAAAGTGACCCATATGATCAAAATTGAGTCAAATCCCTTGGAACCAAGTCATAGCCTCTTGGGAGCTGACATAACCCAATCCAAACATACTTGGGATCAGCCCAAAACTAGCCCAAACCCAAATGAGGTCAAACCCAATTCAATCCCCCTTAGATTTTCCTCCCACATGAGATCTTTGCCAAAATTGGCAAAGTCCACCTTCCCACTCCCCTTGGTAGCCATCACTAACCCAAAATGGGGTCTCACCTGCCCACCTAGCCCACTCTAAGTGAGCTAGGCTTGCCATAAACTAGAGGGAGGTGAGCTAATTCACCTCCCTCATTACCCAAATCCATTAGACACCAAGGCAGCCACCATTTGCATTGAGCCGCCTGCCAACACTTCTTCCACTCATATCATTCCACGTGGAGGTGATGGCAAACACTCTGATGGCTTGGCGCTGGCTCTCCAAATGAAAATGCAGGATCAATCCTTTCCATCAATCACAGGGGAAAAGAGGATATACCCCACAATTCAAAAAATAAAGACACACATTCGAATCCTCATAGCTTCTTAAGGAAATTTTGAGTCCCCTAAAGAGTTCTCAACCTTCCCCGAGAGCTCCCTCGCCGAAATTCCCTCTTCCCAACAAACCTGAAATACCACACCTTTGTTCTTGACCCAACTCCCCCATTTTTCAACCAAAACCAAATTCCTCTTACCCACACACTCCCCACACCTCATCAAGCACAAACAAACCTTTCCCCGAGCTCCAAGCCCACCAGAGGTAGCATTTCAATCAAAGCTAAGCCTCCAAAGGATGGAGTATGGTCTTCCAAGCGAACATAGTAATATCAACCCAATTGCAGCTCAATAAGTCTTTGTCTCCACCAGACGAAGCTTCCTCAAGCATGCAAATCGCCAGCAATTAGCTCCAACAAGGTATGCCATTAAAACGAAGCTTTCTTGAAACTTTTTGGGAGCTTTTCAAAGGAAAGTTGAATGCCATGTGATCCTGACCGTTGGATCTCCTTTGATCATTTTCATGAAGATGTGGGATCCATTTGGAGTGGATCCGAGTTTGGGTGAGGACAATGGGGCAATGGTGGACTTTCGCCTCTCCGTGACAATATATCATATTTATCCATTCCTTCAGGAAGGATGGCCAAGATTAAATATGCTAGATCAAATCATTTAAAACCTTGATTAAACACGGGATCGATTCATGCTGTCCAATTCGAGATCGAACGACGAAGATCAAAAGCATGTCCGATTAATCTATCGGTGACTCTGACATGCTTTAATAGCCAATCAGATATATGGTGTTCAAAGATGCCACATGACACCAAGTACATTTTTGAATATGAATCAATGAAACTATAAATATTTATAAATAAATTTCAAAGAATTCATAAAAAATATCTTCAATTAAATTTGAATAATAATTAGGGCTTAATTAGAGTTTAATTGGATAATTAATTAGCTTAATTACTCCTTAATTAATTAATTACTCCCAAACTTTCTAAGATTGTTTAAGGAGATGACCTACCTCCCTTAAATTTCTTGGAATTTATTGGTTAATTAATTAGGGAAATTAGTTTAAGTAAGCCCTAATTACTTTCTTAATTTTATTTAGGGTTAATTAATCACATGAACACTTACTAATTAATTAAATTGGCCCATTAATCATTATCTAACAGTGAGGGGACTTATGGAAAAGGATTGGGACCTCTTTCCTAATCTCTTTTCCTAAGTTCCTTTCACTCTTCAAAATTAATTAATTAAGGATTAATTGGTTAATTAATTATTTAATTAGTTAAATTAAAATTTCAACCACATAAAATTTTAATTAATTAATTTAGGGGTAGATCTTAGGTGTTTAATAACTTAAAGGAAATTAAAAAAATTATGGTTGATCCACATGTGTGAGAAAACCATAAGAGTACTTAATTAAGTTCCTTAATCTAATTAACCATTAATTATGAGCTAATTGCATTAGACCCTTTCATTTCCTAGGACCATTGATAATTTACTTTTTAATTCATTTGCATATCATGTTGGCTCATAATTATTTAGATAATTATATTAAGGAATCATAGGAAAGGGTTAATTAATGAATTTAATACATAAAATAACCTAATTAATTCATAAAACCAACTCAATCACATTTCATTAAACCAAATTAATTTACAAACATGGAAATTGGGATTAGACTCACATTTCTTAAATAAAATCAAAACATGAAATTAAAAAATGACATTAAGGAAGCTTTGGTTTACCTTAAATGATTTTATTTGATATCATTGTCCTTAGAAATTAATTTGATTGAATGAAATCATGTGTTTATGTTTATTTATTCCTTTCCAATCATGTTAAATGTTGTATGCCATTTGAAGTCGTGCATTCATCTTTTCAAAGTTAATTGGATCAAATAGTTTTCCTTTATGTAAGCATGCATGTGTTGGATTAATTTACAATATGTGTAGCTATTATCACTAGTAAATTCAAATTTTTTTAAAGTTTATGAATCAATTACATTGATTAGAGTGATATTAGTTATGAACATATACATAGGTTTGCATGTGCTTATAGCTTAGACATATGAAGTAAAGCTTTCTTTTCCTTAATTCATATGTAGTTTTACATATATTTGAATGCTAATAAGTATATATTATGGACATCCTAGGAATATGAGGCTTTAGTTAGCCCCAAGGAGGTCATTTGATTATCTCACTTCCCTACTTAATAGTGACACATACTTATTTAATTTTATTTCCATGTGTTCTTATATTAGAATTTGGATAGAACTTTACCCCATATACATAAATATTTCAATCTAATAAAAATACAACCTTTGCATGATTTTCCTTCTTTTATTTATGTATACATCAATATGCATTTGAGAAAAGCAAGTATTTAGGTTGGACATCCTGGGAATACAAGGCTTTAAGTAGCCCCAAGGAGGTTATTTGATTACCTCACTTCCCTGGTTAACAATGACATGAACTAGCTTATGTCTTTTATACATATGTGTGTATATTTAATTATGGAATTAGAACCTCTTTTCTTTTATCAAGAATACATGAGTGATTAGATTAGTTGGTCATGTGATTTGGAGCTTTCTTTCTTACATTCATGCATACAAATTTACATATGTTGAAGTGAAAATGGGTATATAGTTTGGACATTCGGGAATACGAGGCTTTAGTTAGCCCCAAGGAGGTCATTTAATTACCTAACTTCCCTAGTTAATAATGACACGTACCTATTTATTGTCATCCTTATGTACTTTGGTATAAGAATTTAGATAGAGCTTTAAGCTAATATGATTAAATAATTCAATCACAAAAAAGTATATAAATATCAGAGACGTATCTACATTCATCATATAAATGTGCTAAAATATATTGTATGTATAGATACACTTAGAATTTAATCATATGCATGTTACATGTGATGGAAAGGAATGATTTAACATGTGTCATGTGATAGTAATTCCATTAGATTAATCTTGAGAGGCCTTTCACATTGAATAGAGTTATTTAAGGTGAACCTAAACTTAGAATTAATTAAATCTTTTAATAAGACATTCACTAAAGAGAACTATTGACCTCACTTTTAGAGTGAGCTCTCAATCTCCTCTTCTTAGACTTAGGACTCCTCTAGACACTAAGAGCTCCTTAGTCATAAAACACTTCTAGTGATTAGGTGAACACTTAACCTAAGACTAGAGACTTAGGAGGGTTAATCATAAGGTTAAGCCATGCCTTAGGACTTAAGAAAATCACTTATCCTATAGCCTAAACCCAATCTATATGTACCTTCTCAAACCAAACTCAGATTCAAATCATAAACCAAACCTCAGCTTCAATTTCAAATTCCAAATCTAATTCCAAAATTTGACTTCAAATGATTGAAACCCAAAATTAAATTTAAATCCTAAGACCCTTCCTAAGCCATATGAACCACCTTCATAAGCTTAGCTGAAACCCCCTTTAAATCAAATCAAATTCAATTAATTTTCTTATAAATCATATATTTCTTCATTTATATTCACAAATATAAGTGAATTCTATATCCAAATGATCGAAACCAAATTAAACTAAATCAAAATCCAAGCTAAGCCTTATGACCAACCTTCATGAGCTTAGCCAAATCAACCTCCAAATCATTCCAAATTTAATTGATTTTCTGATGAATCATTTATATCTTCATTCATATTCACAAATATAAATGAAATATAAATTAAAAAGCCAAAACCAAAACAAAATCAATCAAAACCTAAATTTAAGCCCTTTGAGCCAATTCTTTGGACTTGGCCAAATGATATCCAATTCAAGCCAAAATCAATGGATTTTCTCTTCAATCATTCCTTCAATTATCTATCCAAAATATAAATGAAACCTACAATCATCAAACCAACCAAGTCAACCCAAGTCAAGCCAAACTTAGCCCTTTTGACTTGAAACCTTCAATTTAGCCAAAACCTATTGGACTCCAAATTGATTGTAGTTGGATTTATATTTCAATCCTAAGCTCACATATAATTCCAACTAAACCTAAATCAAGCCAAAACCAAACCAATTGACCAATTCAGGTCTACTTGACCCAAAGTAACCTAAAGGACCCATTTGAGCCAACTTTCAATCCAACCCAAATTGGATTGAACCAAGCTCATCAAAACCTTCCACCATGATTATGATCATCCTAGGATGATCAATTGCAATCAATTGGGTCAAACCAAGTCAACTTGATCACCTGACCAAGTCAACCCTTTAGCCCAAATGAACCAAAACTAACCAAAACCCATTCTATATCAAATTAATTAAAACCAATAATTCAAATCAACTCAAAATTAATATTTGAACCTGACTTGACCACCAATTGAGCCAAACGCAATTGACCATTTGACCCAAGTTAACCCAAATTGGCCTAAAGGACCAAAATGGGTAAGATCATGATGTAACCTAAATTTACTAGAAATTGGCTCAAGTTCATTACAAATTGATTATTGAACTTGACCAAAGCTATAATTGAACCCAATTTGATCAATTGGTCCTAATTGAATCATTTAGCCCAAATTAACCTAAATGGTCAATTTGGACTAAATTCAAATTAAATCCAAATTAATTCAAACCAAAGACTACATTTATCTTCAATTTTCCAATTGAACATGAATCAACACATAACCCAAATCAATTTGGCCAATTTTGGTCAAATTGGTCAACTTCACCCATTTGATCCATTTGATTCCAAATGAGCCAAAATCAATCCTAAGCCAAATTAAATCAAATTGATCATACCAAAATACTTCAAATCATCATTTGAATCTAACCTAAGCCTTAGTTTGACCCAATTCGATCAATTGGTCAACCTAACCCAACATAACCCAATGTGACCCATGTGACCCAAATTGAGCCAAATCCCTTGAAACGAAGCCATGACCCATTAGGAGCTGAAAACTGATCCAAACCCACTGGGATCAACCCAAAATTAGCCCAAACCAAGGTAATCACTTTTGGAAATTACATCCCACATGCGATCTTACCCAAAGAGAGCAAAGTCCACTCCTCCCCATTCTTTGCATTCAATGGAGCTAATCGTACAACTCAAAAAGAAGACTTTGAAGCTAAATCCAAAGTCCTCAATCAAGCCATCACTATCACAATTACCTCCCCCCTTGATGAAAAAAAATTTGGCCATCCCCTTGAAAGGAGAGAATTCCAATAATTCATGAGCTCACACACATTCCAAGAGCTTCTTCAAACAAGGAGCAAGCTTCCCCAACTTGATTTGAGGCAAAAATATCAAGCTGAAGCTATTTCGATGAGGAGACAGTGACCATTGGTGAAGATGACTTTCTAAAGGTAGTCAAAGGTTCAAACTTATTCGAGAGCTCCCTCTCACACCAAGGAGTTCACTCGGATCTTCACAACAATCGAAAACCATCCCCTGTGAGGTAATTTCATCAAACTATAACCGATCTTAGGGGCTTTTATTTGTGACTAATTTTGTTTAATTTTAGGAAATTACCCTAGATTACCCTTGCATTTCTTATTTTAAATCATCCCCACACATTTTAGAGTGATTTTTGACGAAGATTGCCAGAAAATTGAGTCAAAAATGAAGGTTTCCATTCAGAATTATAGCAAAAATTACAAGAATCCCTCAGTTTACCATTCTGCCAGTTGTGACACACGACAATCATCCGATCTCGTGATTCACAAGATCGGACAGCTTAGATTGCATATCGATCATGCATTTCTGCCTTCCTTATCCTGCAGATCAGATCTGGACCTTCCGATCTATGGATCTCATTCACACTTCATTTTATGTTCATCTACGCTTTCCCACTCTGTGTTGACACGACATTGTGGCCTTATGCACGTGCAGCACAAGGCGACCAATCATGCGCGGTGGTACCACATCGCTGGTGTTATGTTAAATAAGAAATTAGGGATTTGTTTATTTTAAAAATATATAAATCACCTAAAACATAAAAAAACTTATAGAAAATAAAATACTTAATGATAAATTGCAAATAAGGGCTCGTTGGATTTATCTTTGAGGGGAATCGAACAAATCTAAAATCTTTAAATTTTATTGAATATGTTGAGCTTAATTTGAGTTTTTGTGACAATTAAATTTCATTAATTAAACCTAAAATACACTTCAGATTGATTTGAAATTTTTAGGGATTGAAGCTGAAGTTAAAATGCACCAACCATAAAAAATTCAAGTCAAATGGATTTCTAGATTAGGAGATATTGCATTCTAAAATTCAAATAGTGAAAATAAATTAAGGGATTTTATAAAAATCATGAAAAAAAATCACTTAAATCAACTGAAACTTTGAAAACTCATAAACCATCATAGAAAAATAATAAAAATATAAATAAACATTTATTCTGAAGGTATTTAAGAGAAGAATTTTTTAAAAATATTCCCAATTTATTTTGAATAGTAATTAAGGCTTAATGTGGGTTTAATTGAAAAATTAATTAGCTTAATTAATCCTTAATTACTCAAGTAATTAAATCCAAATTTTTTTGAGGTTGCCTAATGGATGACCCGTGCCTCTCATATTTTTCTTGGGATTTATTGCTTGGTTAATTAGGAAAATTGATTATCTTAACCTTAATTACTTTCTAAATTAATTAAGTGATTAATTAACATAAACCACTAATTAAGCTTGCTAATAATTGTATAATAATGAGTGAGCATAGGGAATGAGATTGGGACCTCTTTCCTAATCTTTTACTCTAAGTTCATTTCATTTGAATGTAAATTAATTAATTTGGGATTAATGGTTTAATTCATTAATTAAAATGGCTTAATTAATCAAATTAAAATCATAATCATTCTAGAACTCATCTAATTAAGTTTCTTGGATAGATCTTTAGGTGTTTAATAACCTAAAGCTTTTTAAGGAAATTATGGCTAACCTACATGTGTGGGGAAGCCATAAGTGTACTTAATTAAGTTCTTTAATATAAATAACTACTAATTATGAGCCAATTGTGACAGGCCTTTTATTTTTTAGGGTCATTGGTGATTTAAATTCAAATTTATATACATGTCATGTTGGCTCATAATTAATTGGTTAATTACTTTAAGGTAACATAGGTAAGGGGTACTTAATGGACTCAACTCATATTGGAACCTAATTAATCTATAAAATCAACTTAATATATTTTCATTGAACCAAATTGATTAACCAATATGGAAATGGGTTAGGAGCAACAAATGATTGAATCTCCTCTTTTCTCTAAATCAAATCAAACATCCAAAAATAACTTAATAAGAAGCTTTTGTTTACTTTAAATGATTGTATTTGATATTATTATCCTTAGGAATTAGTTTGATTGAATGAAATATGTGTTTTATGTCTTATTATTCCATTCCAATCATATTAAATGATGTATGTCATGTGGTTCTATACATTCATGCTTTCAAAATATTTAAACTCAAATGAAATTTTCTTTATGTTGAGCTTGCATGTGTTGAACTTAATTTACAATATATGTGGCTATTATCACTATTAAATCAAAAATTATTTTCAAAAGTTTATAAGTCAATTATAATATTTGGAGTGATATTAGTCATAAGTATATGTAAGCTTGCATGTGTTCTAGTTTAAACATATGATTTGGAGTTCTCTTTCTTTAATTCATATATAGATTTGCATAAGTTTGAACACTTATAAGTGTATAGTCTATTTAAAAAGAAACAACACTTATTTGAATTCATCATTAGACATTTCTATATTAGAATTTGGATAGAACTTTAAGTCATATGTATAAATAAATTTAATTAAGAAAGATACAACTTTTGCATGATTTTTCATTCTTGTAGTCATGTGTATTTAAGAATAGCAGGTATATCTAGTTTGGACATTCTGGGGATGCACAACTTTAAGTAGCCCGAAGGAGGTCTTTACCTCACTCCCCTGGTTAACAATAGTGAAGTACTTGCTTAAAAATTTTATACACTTGAGTGTGCATTTAGATAATGAGTGAAAATCTAATTTTCTACAAAACACAGATATGCATGTTAAATATATTAAAAGAAATATATTGCATGTATTAGTCATACTTAGGATTCAATCATATGCATGTTAAATGTGGTGGAAAGAAATAATGTGATGTATGTCATGTGTTAGTAGTTCATTCAAATTAACTCTAAGATGCCTTTCATATTGAATGGAATCATTTAAAGTTAACCTGAACTTAGGTTTAATTTAAACTGTGTAATAAGCCATTCACTAAAGAGAATAAATTAAATTAACTTGCTTTAGAAGGTGGCTTAGGGTAGGGATGAAAGAGAGAAATTCTTTTTCCTCTCTTTATACCACTTAGTTTCTAAGTGTAAGGCATATGAAGCAAAAATAAAATACCAAGTAAAATTCTCAAATCAATTAAACTACTTATATTGAAATCAACCTCTTATGACTAAACATTCTTTCACATTTAGAAATCCATAACCTTAATGCCTAGTTAGGACTTACCACACAAGACTTAAAACACATTGGAATTAAGTCACCACTTTTAGTCCTAAGTTAGGACTGTGTATGTTGGGTGTATGTTTTATTTTTTGATGTAATATTTTAGATTGGATGTTATGGTGTATGCTTCATAGACTGGATGGTAGGCCATGATTAACCTAATCTTATTTTCTATAGGGGATTATGCTTAAAGGTCCTGCTTAAAAATAAATATAAATGCTTTCTTTATAGGTTGCTTATGCCCTTAAACATAATACAATTTAGGACAAGTGAGCTTGGCGACTCATATGTAGGGTGCTAAGTCTAAATTATGATATAACTGCTTGGGTTGCATGTGTGTTTAGCTAACAATTATTTTGGAGGTGTAGTTAGTTTTACTTTTCTTATTTTTTTATAATTTTGCATTAGGAATTAGGATTAGTGCTATAAGAGAAGCCTACCACATCAAAAGGAGCAAATATATGAAGAAATAAAGGAGACATGAAGAATGATGACTTGAAGACATAACATTTATTATTTGTAATTGTAATTATTCTTTTACTTGCCGGGTTGTATAAGGGTAGAGCTTGGGTACCCATTTTTCTTTTTTTTAACTGAGGAACCGACCGTCGGCCTTTTATTCTTTAGCGATAGTCTTTAAAATTGTTTGATGTTGTGTTTAGATTGCGCATTAGAAACAACATGCTTTTCTTAGTTTCTTATATGTTTGATGCTTTAATGTGTGGTCTAGATGCAATTAGGCTCTTAGGATAAAATTAATTTTCTACCCCAATTAATAACTCACAATTAAAACTTAAAATAACTCATAACCTCACCATAAAGCCTAGTTTTTAAATAAGATAATTAAAAGATTTAACAACCCCTTAGCTGAATGGTTAAATGTCTCACAACATGCATACATATTCTTTCTCTTTTGAACATGAAAGATCTCCATCCTTGCATGATAGGGGAATGCTTGACTTGTGAAGGGAACCCTTGTGGTGGAGAACAAATTCATCTAGCTGATTTGACCCATAACTTATTTTCATCATGCATATAGGCATCAAAATCCTAAAGCCTTTGTCAAAATGAAGTGTCAAAATTAAAATAAAATTTGAAAAGATTTTACATTTGTAGATTAAGTCATTTCTTATACCACTCATACTCTAGTCTCTTAGGGAGTGGGTTTAGGACTTTAGTTTCTTTCCAATTAAGTAATAGCTCAACTATCTTGTAATAGATAAGACTTGTCTACATGGATTTGAATTGTAGGAGGTGTTAGCTGCCAACCACTCCAGGTAGTTGTAAGTTCAGTAGTCGGGTGGTTTATCATCTCTTGTGGAGTTAAACCTTATGCCCATTTTACTTAGATTGAGGTCATGATTTAGCATATGCCAAAGCTCCCAAGATTTAGGATCTACGGTAGCTATTTCTTTTAGGCTATAAGCATAAATCTTTACATCTTAGGCATTTCCAAAATCTTGTGTTGTTGGATTATAAGTCCAAGCTTTCTAATAAATTTTAACTTAAATAAATAAATCTCTTCAATTTTAAAAAGCCCAATTATAAGAAAGATTGGAATGCTCACTAGGTTTCCTAGTATCATGAACATTTCCTACTTTCTCCCTTTGGATTCCAAAAATAAGTCTTCTCGTTGTTCTATCCCATTTGATTTTCTAAAATAGACAATGCTTTCATAGTCTAGCCTTGAAATCTTGGAAGACTTTAATTCCTACTTTAATCGAGAGTATTTCTAAGGGATTTAATTTTTTGGATGTAATTAACTATGAGGGATTGCCTCCATAGGGGACTTAATGAACCCGACATAAAATAAACCCTGCTTTACTTTTTCATGTAAAGTAGGGGAAATATCTCTAGTACATCCGAAGACCCATCATGCCTTAGGAGTCCTTATTAGGTGATTAGGTTCATTATAGAGTGATGATTTCTATCTTTCGAGATAGTGCATCATTCCATAATATCATTCCCGATCACTTCAATAAGTACCCCTAAGAATGGTGTCCCATCCAAAAAATAAAAATAATTTTTCTGACTCAGATTAGTTCTTATCTCCATCTTTAGTAGATAATTATTGTCTCTAAGCATCGATAGTTGACTTATATTTTATATAAGCCCAAGACTATCTTTCTTTCCATTGGCACTTAGCTTAATTCATCTTTAAGCAAAGCTAGCCAACATAATTTAGGTTTTAGGACCTCACTCCGTGTAGGTCTTGAAATCCCTATTGGGTCCACCAATAGGTAAAAATAAACTAACTAAATAAAGGAGATGATAAAATACAAAATTTTGAATCTCTTTACCACTGGCTTGGTGAGGTAAGGTTTATCCCATATTTAAGAAAACTCAAACCAAAACAAGTAAAGTCTTCTACAAAATATTTTCAAAAGAACTTTTCCTAAACAAAAACAATTTTAAATTCACTCCACATGAAGTTTGCAAAAACATAAAAATTTTCAAATCTCTTTAAAATAAAAGACAATCAAACCTCATTTAACAAACCTAAATTTGTTAAATGAGGGTCCTCTTTCAAAAATCAAAAGCAAATTTACAATCATCAAAATCCCTTGCAAAGATTTTCAAAAGCACACTTCTTAAAATAAAATAAATTAACCAACTCCATTTAACATACCCAAATTTGTTAAATGGAGTTCTTTTTTTAAAATCAAAATAAAAAAAAAATTAAAATCAACATATAATTGAACCTCACTTAACATACCCAAATTTGTTAAGTAAGAGTTCCCCTCTTTTAAAAAGCAATATCACACATAAAATCAAGATATATATTGAATCTCATTTGGTATACCCAAATTTGACAAATAAGAGTTCTGTTTTCAAAAGCAACTACACACAAATAATTGAACTCCTTTTAGTATACCTAAAATTGCTAAGTGGAGTTCCCTTTTTGAAAAACATCTAAACAAATTGGATCCTACTTAGCATACCCACATTTGCTAAGTAGAGTGCCTTCTTTCAAAATTATGAAAAAATCAATGCACATTTGAATTCCATTTGACACACCCAAACTTGTCAAATGAGAATTCCCCTTTAAAATAAAAAATAAAAAAAGAAAAAAGTAAAAATTAAAACAAATTAGACTTTGCTTAACATACCCACCTTTGTTAAGTAGAGTTCTCTTTTTCAGATAACAAATAAATTAAACACAATTGAATTCCATTTGACATACCTTAATTTGTCAAATGAGAATTTCCTTTTTATAAAATCAAACATCATCATGAAAATCAAATTGAATTCCATTTAACATACCATATTTGTTAAATGAGAGTTCACCTCTTTCAGAATGAAACAAATACCAAGTCACACTTACTTAACATACCACATTTGTTAGGTAAGAATCCCACTTTTGAATTAAAACCAAACACATTTTTGGACCTTACTCAATATACCACATTTGTTAAGTAAAGCCTATCTTCAAATCAAAGCAACAAACACACTTGAACCAACATAATTAAATAGTTTCACTTTTCAAACCAAAAAACATCAAATATCTTGCATCTTACTTAACATACCACATTTGTTAGGTAAGAATCTCACTTTCAAAAATATGAAACACACTTGAGCCCTACTTAACACATCAAATTTGTTAAGTAAGGGTCTCATTTTCAAAATCAAATCAAATACATCAAACACATTGGGCTTCAAATACCTAAATTTGCTAAGTGAAGATCATTATCAATTTAAAACAAATCAAATACATTAAAAATAATCATCGCAAACAATAAAGATATTTTCAAAAATATATCCAAACCTGCACTTGGATCTCTCTTAGCATACCCAAATTTGCTAAGTGATAGCTCCAAAATCAAAATCTCAAAATGAAGAATTAGCAAAATAAAATAATCTCCAAAAATCTCTTCAGATGGAGGGAACTCATCCAACATATCCTAATTTATTGGATAAAGGTTCCAAAATCAACAAACCAATTCTTATGGCAAAGTCTCTCTTCAAAATTCTAAATCTCTCCAAGTCAATGAACCCCACTTAGCATACTTAAATTTATTGAGTGTGGATTCAAATTCTAAATTCAAATTAGAAATCAGTTATTGAAGGCAAATATGAAGTTCAAAGTTGAATTCAATTATATTTTTACATGTAGAGATATCATAGCAGTTAGTTTAGTTCAATCGCTAGTCAGTACAGTTGCTATGGCTCATAGCAAGTTTGTTTTATCTTTACCCTCTAGTGTAGACTTGGCCTTGGATCAGGCCAATCTCACCATGATTGAGGCCACCCACCTAATTTACTTTGGTGGGAGGTGGTTGGGATTACAGAGGGGATAACCCTCAATGTCACCAGGAGGAGGCAAAGAAACTCTTCCACTTTGTTTTTGAGTTTGACCCCGAGTTTCCCTCTCTAAATAGGAAGGCTGTGGAGGTCCTTGCCACAATGCCATTTGGTTGATCTTCTTATTGTTCTTCTGCATTCGGTGTTAACATCTTGCTCGGTCCTCAGGGGAAGGCTATTTTAGCATAGATAGTCTCCCACCTTTGAGGTAGGTTCAATCCCACTTGCTCTCACACCAACATAACAAAAGTAGGAAGATCAAGTGGCAACACGAGATAGAATCTAGGGTGTAGATGCGTTGCATCACATATTATTGAGGAGGGTTCTCCTAGAGAGGTCTCTCTTTTCTTGGGTGGTAGTAGATTCCACCCCCTTTCTAGTTCAGATGAAAAGGAGGATGCTAGGAGGATTGCTGCATCTCCTCCACCACCAGCTTACTATGAGTTTAGGTAGATGAGGAAAACATGGCCTGGGGACAATCCTTGCCAGTTGGTAGAGCCTACATTTCAGTGGTGCACTATTTGATCGAGGTCTATAATCTCAGGCGTCGGTTAGATACATAGAAAGAGGCCAAGGTTGCCTTATGTGGGCAGAGGAAAGGTACAATAGTTGGCCTTCTCCCTTCATGGTTTCTCATTGCCACTAGGTGATCACAGAACAATATTATAATCCGACACCATTGTCAAGATAGCTCTAGCGAAGAGCGGTTTACCCCATCACTCTTCATCCACTTGTCACGGTCCCTCCTTTCACTGTTCCTACCAAGGTTCAGAGATCTAAATCTAGGGAGAGGAAGTCCCCATTGGTGATCTGGCTATGGCCTAAGATCCCACTCCATCTACTCCATTTGTTGAGGTGAGGTTGAGCTCTCCCATTGACCACCTACTTCAATTGTGGCAAAGAAGGAGTGGATACCCAAAGTCACCATGGTCGTGCCACCACCATAGCCATTAGTCACCAATATGATGTGAGGAGGGGAGGACTCGATTCCATGGTAGTCGATCCTCTCAGTGAGGGTGTCCCATCAGTAGGTAGCATCCGTTGCATAAATTTAGACAAGCATAGTTCCACAGTTGGCTATCAGTGAGTCTTTATTCTAGTTTAGCTAGGCAGAGTATGAGATCGTTCACAAGATGACATCTTATAGGACTACTTTGTTGAGAAGAGACGACATCTAGGTAATGATCATTTAGACTTAGAGAAGGGGAGGGTAGCTTTTGACCCTGACAAGGATTATCTTCTAGAGGATTTGGCCGAAGTCCACATGATCGATACTGCTCTCCAAGACCATAAGAGCCAAGGTGATTGTTGAAGAAGATAATGCTTCCATTCAAAACACTTTCATACTTAGGTGAAAGGATGATCACATCCACAGGATGGAGAAGAAGGTTGAGGATTTGTTAGTAGTAGTATTAGCACTTTAGAACCAAGCTCCAGTATTACATCCTAACATTATGGAGGCCAAGTGGCCTAAGCTTCTACATGTCTTAGAACACCCCAAGAGTACCTCTCTAGTAGATCAGGACAGTGGTAGCCTACATAAAAAGGTCATAGATAGCACCTCCGTGTAGGAGAGGGACATCAAATAAATGGTGAAACAACAAGTGAGGGGAGCGTTGGTGCAAGCCAGAGGTACTACCTGTTCTAAAGGGTAGACCCTACCCAAAGGAATTTGACACCATTCATTATCCCAAAGGGTTTGTGCCACCTTCTTTCAAGATTTTTGATGGTAGTCGGAACCCTCGATAGCATATAGCGCACTTTAGAGCTAGCTATTGCAATGCCAGAGGTAGCGATGCACTTCTCTTTCACTTGTTCGTTAGTAGTCTTCCAGGGATTGCATTCGATCCATATGCTGAACTGTCAAATAGTTCGATAAAGGTAATTACTGAGTTGGAGTAACTCTTTATTAAGAGGTTTGCTGGAGCTCAGCAAAGGGTGACTGTTGACCTCAATTTTAAGATGAGCTCTCAACCCCTCCATCTTAGACATAAGACTTCTCTTAGACTTTAAGAGTTTCTTAGTCTTAAGACACATCTAGTGATTAGGTGGCACTCAACCTAACCCTAGAAGACTTAGAAGAGTTAGCCATAAGAATAGTTCATGCCTTATGGATGTTAGGAAAATTTCCTACCCTTAGCTCAAACCATTCCTCACTTTCTTCTTTCAAGTCAAACTTCAAATCAATCTTATTGATTTTATTCAAACTCAAATCAACTCCATATGATTGAAATCTATGATCAAAATCTATGATTGAAACTCATGATCAAAATCCATCAAAATTCCTAAGCTCAAATTTTCCTAAGTCCATAATCTTCTCTTAAGGACTTAACCAAAATCATGATCTAAACCAAATCAAATATTTGAGATTTTCTCATAATTCATTTATATTCTCATTTATATTCACATATAAATGAAATATAAATTCAAGTCAATCAAACTATACTCAAAATTCCAAATCAATTCATGAAATTTTACTAAGTCCCTTAATTTTCCATTAATGGACATAACCTAAATCTTGATCAAACCTTCAAACTCATGGATTTTCATAAATATTTATATTCTCATTTATATTCACATATATAAATGAAATATAAATATAAAATCAATCAAATCAAAAATTCAAATTCAAACTTAAAATTTTCCTAAGTCCTTTAAATTCCTCTTAATGGACCAAATCATGATTAAACCACTTCAAATCCTTGAAATTTTCTCATGATCCATTTATATTCTCATTTATATTCACATATATAAATGAAATATAAATTCAAACAATCAAAACCAATTCCAAAATCAAACTCAAATCACTCAAAATCAATCTAAGCCTTTCAAGTCAAAATCTTGAACTTAGCTAAATCAATTTCAAATCAAGCCAAACTCTTGATTTTCTCTCATGATTCAATCAACCCTACAATCATGAACCCATATATAAATACAAACTTCAATCACTCAATCAAAACCCAAGTCAAAAAAATCAAAGCCAAAATCCCTTCATATTCTTCCTTTGAATATGAAATTGTCAAATAGCCATTTGACTTCAAACCACTTGTAAATGGATTTATATTTCAATCATAAGTCCATATATAAGTTTAATCAAACTCAAATCAAGCTTTGACCAAGCCATTTGACCCACTTAGGCTCACTTGACCAAAAGTGACCTAAAGTACCCTTATGAGCCAAATTCTAATCCTAACCAAATTGGATTGAACCAAACTCATATGCCTCTCATCATGATCAACAATCATCATGGATGATCAATCAATCAAATTGGTCAAACCAAGTCAAACCTAAGGGTTGACCAAGTCAACACTTAGCCCAAAAATGAAACCAACATAGCCAAATTCCACCATAGGCCAAATTGATTGAAACCATTGATCTAAGTTCATTCATGACTATGTTTGAACTTGACCAAGCCAACATTTGAGCCTAACCTAGCCCAATTGGCCACTTGACCCAAGTTGACCCATTGACCCAAAAAAGTCAAAATGTGTCTCAAAACTTGATCTAAGCCAAATTGATTGAAACCAATGGGTCAAGTTCATTCCAAATCACTTGTTGAACTTTCCCTCAATTGGCCAACACTAACCCAACAATTGACTTAGACCCAACTTGACCTAAAGGGTCTCATGTTGAGCCAAATTGAACTTAACCAAAATTGATTGGAAACAAAGATACCAATCCACTCCATATGACTAACCAACCTAAACCTACCCTTGACCTACCTCAAATAGGTCAAATGGGTCAAATAGCTCAACTTGACCCATTTGACCTAAATGAAGTCATATGAGCCAAATTCAAAACTATACCAAATTGAACCACACCAAAACCACCAAAATATTTCAAATGATCATATGCACTTGACCCAACCCTTAGTTTCCAATTTGACCAATTGGTCAACTTGACCCAAGTTGAGCCATTTTGACCTAAATGGGTCAACATGAGCCAAACCTATCAAATGAATTCCAAATCCATGAAACTTGGCCAAACCTATTTCTCCACATACCAACATATCCAAATTGAAAAAATAGCAAAATGACCATTCTACCCTAGGCCATAGAACAAATTTTGGCAATCCATGGGTAATTTGGTCATACCCTCTTCATATCACTTGAGGCTTTCCTAAAAAGCTCAAGGGGACCTAATGAAGAGTGGTGCACCCAACCCAATGGGTTTGTCACAATGGACCAGCCAAACCCACCTTATGGGTCAAATTCACAACTCAAGTCAACTCCATGACCCCTTGTGAGATATACCTCTAATTCAATTCAAACCATCATCAATTCTCAAGCCCTGTAGAGAGAGTGAGATCAGAGCCTTCCTAAGCATTCAAGAGAAGAATTTGAGAATTTCTCCTCTTTTCTCCTTTGAAAAAATAGGGAGCTCAATTCAATTTGAACTTCCTCCACACTAAAACCATCCAATTCCTCTCTTCAACATCTAAGGACCAAGAGAACACTCAAGCTTCCATTGAGTTCCCACAAGAAGGAGAGAAGCAATTGGATCAAAGCGCAAAGATCAAGTGGTGTTGGTCCATAGAGCAATCCACTCAACCCCAAGGCTAAGAATTTCAACAGGCTCTCCACTGATGAAGCTACCTCATCTCAGCCGATGATCACCTCAATGAGGTATGATTTTGACCACCAGCATAAGGTGTTGGTCTTTGTGAAAGAATTTTAATTCATGCAAATCACCATTGGATGTGGCTTATTAGCTTTAGATGGTGTGGGTTAGTTTGTTCAATGAAGCTCATCGAGCGGATCTTCCCTTGATCATGGATCTCTTAAGGGGAAGAACTAGATCTTGCCATCCATCCGCATTTTGGATGGTGAGATTATTCCACATTTAGAAAATGATTTATCCTTTTAAAACTGGAGATATCGCCGTAATCTGATTTGATCACGAGATCAAAGCATATGCCACCACCTTTTGATGTTTAAGTAATCATACACATGTAAAGTCGACCGCCACCATCATCATGCCATGTGTAAAGTGATTAGTTAGATTTTAATTAATTCTAATTAATCTATATCTTCTAAAATCATATCTCTCAATAAAATTAGAAAATATGAAATAAAATCTATGGAAAGATAATTCAACCTATAATATTATAAAATTAATTTTAATGGATTTGAATTATGTTTTTCTTTAAATTTAGGTTTTATTAGAAATGTTATTTTGCTAATTACCTTTTAATTAAGCCTTTGATTAATCCCAAACTTCTTGGGTATATTTTAGGGGATGACTTCTACCTCTCCTAATTTTCTTGGTATTTATTGAAGGCTTCTTTAAGAGAATTGCATATGGGTTTCCTAATTGCTCCCTTAACCTAATTACAAATAATTAAGATGTGATTAGTGGTTTCATTCCATTATTAGAGTTGATTAAGGTTAGATCCAGATAGAGGTTTAAATAATTTTTGGGGCATTTCCCTAAGCTATTCCTAAACCCCTTTTCTTTCCTTAATCTTCTTAATTAAGGGTTAATTCATTAATTATCCCTTTAATTAATTTCTAAAAATTCTAAAAACTTCCAGAACTTAATTAATCTACTTTGGGTAGATGCTTAGGTGTTTAATAGCCTAAGTTCAATTAAGAAAATCAAAACCCAATTCATATGTATGAAAGGGTGTTTTGAAATTACTTAAGCTAAACCCCTTAGCTTAATTAACCTTTAATCATGAGCCAAATTGCATTAGGCATTTTCTTATTAGGTGCATTGCAAATTTAAATTCCTTGTGAGTTTTATGTCATCTCATTGGCTCATAATTATTTAGTTAATTATTCTAAGGTGGTGTAGTAAGGGTTAATTGCTACTTAATTCATACCTTAACCTAATTAATACATAAAAATGGATCTAATTATCTAAAAAATTAAACAAAAAATATCAAACACATGTGGAATGGGTTAGAACAATAAACTCATCTCACCTTTTCAAAATTAAATCAAACCCAAACTAAACAAAATCACTTTTGAAATTCACTTTGATTTATTTTAAACTTTCTTATTCTAAGAATGTCTTTAGGATTTAAGTAAAGTGAATTTGTTTACATGCTTTCATTGCTTTAGATCTTTCCCAACATGTTAAATTTGTATGTCATGTGATTTCATGCATTCATATTTTCAAATTCAAATTTTAAAATGAAATTGTTTACTTTATGTCAAATTTGCATGTGTTGGCTAAAGTAGAAATATGGCTATTATCACTACTAAATAAAATTATTTTCAAAACATATAAATCAATTATCAAATCTGAAAGTGTGCTACTTATATTTTAATTATAAGCATGTGATAATATATGGATGCTTAGCATAGGTTTCTTTTCTCTTATGTTAGTATAGTTTTGAATAGAATTGGTAAGATGTAGGGTTCATTTGAAAAGAACCTAACACTTACCTAATTCATAAATTCATCCCTATGCACTTAAGAAGGATACCTATACTTGCATGCATAAATTGCATAAACAAAATGAATCCATTAATACAACTTTTGCATCTTTTCTTTTTCCATTTCATTTTTTATACACATGTTTGTATTTAAGGAAAGTGGTATATTAGACAACCCCGAGGTTATGAGGTTTTAAGTAGCCCTAAGTAGGTCTTGTACCTTACACCTCCGGTTAACAATGGTACTCACTTATGCCTTTCTTACTTTCATGTGTATGTGAAATTGGATAAAGAAAACCCTTTTCTACTTAAGAAAATCATGCATCTTAACTTCTAAATTTCTTAAATGGATTACTTAGCATGCATCATAAAGTATGTTAAATATTCTCATTTGTATGTATAGATATGCTTAGATTCATCCATATGCATGTTATATATGTTGGGAAAGAAATGAAGTAATGTGTGTTGTGAATTTTGATTCATTTTATTTAATCTTAAAATGCCTTTTTTTGAATAGGTTTGTTTAGAGTTCATCTAAACTTAGGATTAATTAAAAGATTTAATCAAAACATTCACCTAAATAAAACTAAAATGTGAATCTACTTTAGAAATTACTTAGGGAAGGAAAGAGAAGTTCTCTTCTTTCCCTCTCTTCATAACTTAGTAATTAATTGTAGTTCACTTAACCAATCAAAACATGAAATAAAATCAACCTAAAATAATTAAACAACTTAAATGATACCCTGCTCTTAATTGAACATGTTTTCACACTTAAAAAATTTGAACCTAATGCCATAGCTAGGCATGCCACACAAAACTTCAAAGCACACACATTAGCCTAAGTCACCACTTCTAGCTTTAGGTTAGGGCCATTCATGGTTTGGACTAGATGTTAGGGTGCATGCTTATAGAATGTATGGTAGGATTCTCTTAGTCTAACTATTCTTTTTCGTAGTGGATTGTGCTTAAGGGGTGCTATCATAAATAAAAATATAAATGCTTTTGCTTGTAGGTGCTTTATACCCCTAAACATAATCCATAGGGGTGGACTTAGTCACCCATGTGTGGGTGATAAGTCCAATATACATGCTTGGGATTTGTGTGATTTGTTTTACTAACCTTTATTTTGGTGTTAGTTAGATTCCATTCTTTCTTTTTCATAAAAATTTATAATTAGGATTTTGGAATGATTATTATGGGATTAGGATAAGCATAAGATCCTATCTTATGCACCATGTGAAGCCTTGGAGCATCTACCTTCAACCATCCAATAAGAACCAAAAGAAGAAAGAAGAAAGAAGAAGAAAGAAGAAAGAAGGAAAGAAGAAGAAAGAAGAAAGAAGAAAGAAGAATGAAGCTTGAAGACCCCATAACAATGAATTCCTTGCTTAATTATAATTTAATTCATTTGTAATTGGTTGTATAAGGGTAGAGCTCGCTACCCATATTTGATCTTTTGGTTTGGGTGGTGCACCACAATGTTTTTTATTCTTTTGTGATTAGCTTTATAAATTGATTGATGATTTGTTTAGCTTTTGCATTAAGTGGCATTTTTTCCTAGTTTCTTCATTGCTTTATGTATGGCCTGGATGTAGATTAGGCTCTTTAGGGAAAAATAAATATTTTGCCCAACTTAATAACCCAAATTAAAATTAAAGAACTCATAACCTCACCGAAAGCTAAGGTTTAAAATCAAGATAAAAGAATTAGAAACCCCTTAGTTGGAAGAGTATTTATTTTGTAATATCATGCACAAATGCATCTTATTTCACTCTTGATAGGAGGGCTTCCACCTTTGCTAGAGAAACTTGGCTTATCCTTTGAGAGCCATGGTGGAAATTCACCTCCTCCCTTCTCGCTGATTTTGGCCAATAACTTTATTTCTCATGCATTAGACATATGAATCCTATTAGCCCGAGTCAAAATAATTGTCCAAAAATAAAAATAAAATGAAATTTGAATTGCATTAGATTTTGGTCATTTGAAGCATGCCCTTTACATGATCTAGTCTCTTTAGGAGTTTAAGGACTTAGTCTCTTTCTAAATAATAACAACTAGCTATCTTGCATAAGCATAAAGACTTGCCTACATGTATTTAAAATTATAGAGGAGTTAGTTGGTGCCACCCCTAAGTAAGTCCAAGTCGGTTTTTGTCCTCTTTGGGAGATAAACCAACCCATTTTGCCTTAGATTTATATTGTGCTTTTGACCCCGCCAAAGCTCCCTAGATTTAGGTTCGAGGTCTCCCTTTGTCATAAGCTTAATTCCTCACCTCTTAGGCATTTCCTTAATCTTGTGTTAAGGAATCATAAGTCCTAAATTTCTAATTAAAAATAAAATTCAAACAAATTAAATAAATTTCAAAAATGTAAAGCCCAACCATAGGATAGTTTGAGATGCTCGCTGGGTTTCCTAGCATCGTGGGTATCTCCTACTTATCTTCCATTTGGGCTTCGATAAAAACTCCATCTCTTTGATCAATCCCATTTGATCTTCAAAATTAAACCAATCGATCGATAGTCCTTTCCTATTGAAATTTTTGAAGACAACGATCATTTACCTTAATCGAGAGTTTTCTAAGGAATCCCATTCCTTAGGATGTAATTAATTATGGGGGCTTGCCCCTGTAGGGAACTTAATGAACCCATTTAAAATAAACCCTATTTACTTTTTCCATGTAAAGTAGAATATACATATGTACCCATCATCCTTAGAGTCCTTATTGAGGTGATTAGGTCCATTAAAGGGTAGTGACTCTTCGAGATAGTACACTTTTTGATGATGTACAATCACCAATAAGCACATCCAGATTTATGTGGCATCCTAAAAGATGAATTTCTATATGTTTTCTTTCATTTCTCCAAGATTTGAAAGGCGACTCACTATATAGAAATTTTTTCTCCACATTTTTCTCATGACTGGGATGGTTCCTCTCCATCTTCATAAATGATCATTGTTTTGAGTAATAGTGTTTTGTACTTTGGTATGAATCCAGACTATCCTTTCTTTCCTTGGCACTTAGTTTATTTTGTTTTAAACCAACATCTGATGGGGATCAAATAAAATATTTAGAGATTCCTCCTTATCATTTTCATGATAAGGAAAGGTTCATCCTAAAATAATAAAGATAAAATAAATCTTCCATAAAGAACTTTGCTTTTCAAAAAGAACCTTCTCAAAAATGCACTTAATATTTTCCACAAAATTTTATCACCCTCATTTAACAATTCTCATAATTATTACATGTAGGGATTTTTAAAAATAAAACTAACAACATTTTCCAAAAGCACAAGTAAATATCTTCTTTCAAATCACTTTGATGAAGATTTCATTTTCAAAATAAAATGAACAATCATCTTTCCAAAAATCATAAAAATAAAGTTTTCAAAAAACACACATGAATCTTTCCATTCAATACACTCACACTTATTGAATGGAAGTTTCATTTAAAAACAAAATTAAACTTTTCAAAAGCACACATGAACACCCTCATTTAATATATTTAAATTTATTAAATGAAAATTTCATCCCAAAAAATAAATGAAATCACTTAAACATATTTCACATATGATTAAGTTGAATTCCTCTTTCAAAGCAATAATCACAAAAAATAAAAATCTCACATTTCAAAAAATAAGATTTCTCCATTCATACCTAAATTTGTTGAATGAAAGTCATCTTTCAAAATTAAAACTTAAATAATCATATTTTAAAATTTTCAAACATTGGAACTTCATTTAGCATACTCAAATTTTCTAAGTGAAGTTTCCAAACCCAAAATCAAAAATCAACAATCATATTTCAAAATAAACACATTTTTGGAACTTCATTTAGCATACTCAAATTTTCTAAGTAGAGTCTCCAAATCCAAAATCAAAATCCAAAAATTTTCAAAACACATTTGGAACTTCACTTAACATAACCAAATTTGTTAAGTGAAGTCTCCAAATCCAAAATCAAAATTTTCAAACACCATTTGGAACTTCACTTAACATACCCAAATTTGTTAAGTGAAGTCTCCAAATCCAAAATTCAATATTTCAAACACATTTGGAACTTCATTTAACATACCCAAATTTGTTAAGTGAAGTCTCCAAATCCAAAATCCAAAAATTTTCTAAACACATTTGGAACTTCATTTAACATACCCAAATTTGTTACGTGAAGCCTCCAAATCCAAATTCAAAATCAAAAAAATTTAAAAACACATTCGAAACTTCACTTAACATACCCAAATTTGTTAAGTGAAATCTCCACATCCAAAATCAAAATTCTCAAACACCAGTTGGAACTTCACTTAACATACCTAAATTTGTTAAGTGAAGTCTTCAAATCCAAAAATCAAGATTTTCAAACACAATTGGAACCTCACTTAACATACCCAAATTTGATAAGTGAAGTATCCAAATCCAAAATCAAACACCTTTGGAACTTCATTTAACATACCCAAATTTGTTAAGTGAAGTTTCCAAATCCAAATTCAAAATCCAAAAATTTTCAAAACACATTTGGAACTTCACTTAACATACCCAAATTTGTTAAATGAAGTCTCCAAATCCAAAATCAAAATTTTCAAATACCATTTCAAACTTCACTTAACATACCCAAATTTGTTAAGTGAAGTCTCCAAATCCAAAATCAAAATTTTCAAACACCATTTGAAACCTCACTTAAGATAATCAAATTTTATAAGTAAAGTCTCTAAAGCCAAAACCAAAATTGTCAAACATCTTTGGAACTTCCTTCCTTAGCATACCAAATTTGCTAAGGAGAAGTTTCCATTATCAAAACCAAAACAAATAAAATTTTGAACACATCCTTTGGAATTTCATTTAGCATACTCAAATTTGCTAAGTGAAATTTCCATTTCATAAAACTAAATAGGACTTCATCTTTAGCATACCAAATTTGCTATAATTAAGTCTCCATATTCAATCAAATCAAAACAAATGAAACACTTAGGATTTTCTTAGCATACTTAAATTTGCTAAGGATCCTACTTTTTCAAAAAAAATCAAAACATCAAAATAAAAAATGAAACACTTAGGATTTTTTCTTAGCATACCTAAATTTGATAAGTGGGAATTCCAAATTTCCAAAATAAAACCAAAAATTCACAAAAAGAAATATTCACTTTCTCAAGCAGTTCACTTAGCATACCTAAATTTTCTAAGTAGGTAAAATTCCAAAATCATCAATCAAAAATAAAATCAATTTGACCATTACTTTAACATACCCAAATTTGTTAAAGGAAAGGGTCCCCAAATCAAAATTCAAATTCAAACAAACATGAACCTATGGAAGCATCCTTATCAAAATTTTGAATCCATATTTCAACATACCTAAATTTGTTGAATTTGGATTCATATTCAAATTCCTTTCAATCAATCTTCAAATCCATTTGAACCCCACTTAACACTTCCAAGTTGTTGGATGGGTTCAAATTTCAAATTCAAAAAAATCTAAGATAGAAATGATACAAATTCATTTCTCATTGTAGATCCTTACAATCATTGAAATAGCATTTCAATTCCAGTCTCTTATACTTGTTGAAATGGCCAATTCTCAGAAGTTCATTTTTACCTTCCCCATGGTATAGATCTAGCTTTGGATCAATTAGACTTCCTTCTAGACCATATGCATCTGATTCACTTTGGTCAGGGATTCGAGGGAGCCAGGATTACTTGTGAGGGAACTCCCCTCACTACGCAGGACCAGGTGACCGAAGCTATCATCGATTGATTTACCCTCTATCTTTGATGTCTCCTCACTAAAGAGAAAAGTGGTGGTAGTACCACAAGCTTTAGTTATAGCAAGGCATACCATCCCTCACATTGCGATGCCCTAGGTTTCATGCTACCCCAGGGCTAGTACCATCTCATCTACCCTCTAAGGTAAGGCTCCTTCTCGGGCTTGCCTCCCTACATTTGAGTATGGGTTTAGCTTGCACTCCTCCCATCCTACCCGTACATAGCATAGGAATAAGAATCTCATGATCAAGCGATACCACACTAGGATCACTAGGTAGTTAGTGGCAATAGCCTGTTCAGCTGTGGATGAG
The DNA here is from genome assembly GCA_021442155.1 of Cymbidium sinense. Lineage (NCBI taxonomy): Eukaryota > Viridiplantae > Streptophyta > Magnoliopsida > Asparagales > Orchidaceae > Cymbidium > Cymbidium sinense. The sequence goes on along the minus strand of CM038223.1, from coordinate 138,485,293 downwards.
TTTCCCATTATTACTTCAACACTGGTTACAAAAAACCAGTTCCATCATCTCTCTGATCGTAGAGAGGATGTCGAGGATCGCCATCACCTCTCAGTGGTGCATTATCAGAAGTTTTGTGAGCAGAGGTCATATGCGCCTCAATCTATCTTATGCCAGTGGCGTGAGCATATGGATGCTGAGTTTAAAGTTTGATCTGATCTATTATCCCCTCTGTGGGAAGCGATCTGGAGAGGGCTGAGGCCCATACAACCACATTACCAGGAGAGGCGAGATTCCACAATCGAAGCATCCACTCATTGATTTTCTGACTGCTACCCACACCGACCATATGGACATTATCCTTCTTATTGGGACAAGTCACCATAGGAGGGAAATTCCTATGTATAGAGAGTTAGTGGTCTCCACCCCACTTCTCTACCCTGGTCCGCCATCGCCAGTTCAAGTTACAACATCCCCTATTCCATCTAAGGCCATGAAGGCCATATTTGGGGAAAAGCGTACCCCATTGGTGATCTGGCTACAACTGAGGGATCCTACCCCTTCTACATTGCCTATTATGGTAGGGCTGATCTCTCCTGCTCGACCTTCTTCCTAGTGGTGGTGCGGATGGAGTGGCAACCTCGAAGCATCGTGGTCATCCCTTCACCAACTCTACCCATACAGGATGTGGAGATGGTGATAGCCATTTCAGATATTCCATATGATAGTGGTAGTGGAATATCATAGGATTGTTACCCCTCTCATAGCCAATAGAAGTCATGAGTGTCATTCATCCAGTGAGTACAGTCTGCATAGGATTTACTCTGACAAAGAGGTTTTCCTCTCAAATGAGTGATCACATCATCGCCTAGATTATTTGTACCGCCAGATCATTCTTTAGATGAGATAGTTGCACATTATTTCATAGAGAAGGAGATCTTGGGGTACGATTGGTCGGATGAAGAGAAAGTCAGCTTCGATCCCAACGAAGATGACTTGTTGGGAGACTCCGGTTGTGCATGGTTGACACTAGAGGATCTCTTCTTAGGGAATAATAAGCCATGGAAGGTGATGAGGTTGATTAGGAAGACACTATAAGATTAGCCCAACACCTCTGACATCAGTTGAGGTAGAAGGATGAGTAGATTGATAGGATGGCACGATAGTTAGAGGACTTGTTAGTAGCCATTTTAGTGCTTCAAAAATAAGCCCCTTTAGTTCATCCTACTACAATCGATGTTAGTCAGCCTGAGTTAGTGCATGTCTTGGACCCAACCAAGACTCTACCTCCCATTGAGCAAGGTAGCACTAGCCTATATAGGAAGGTAGTGGAAAGTACCTCCATACAAGAAAAAGACATAAAATCCATGGTTGAGCAGCAGGTGAAGGAAGCTTTGGCTCAAGCCCGGGAGGATCATCGATTCCAAAGGGTAGACCCTAGAGGAATTGATGCTATCAATATCCCAAGGGTTTCATGTTCCTTCCTTCAAAAGTTTTGATGGCGTGGAAACAAGGCAGCACATAAATGATTTTAGCCGCTATTACAAATACGTGTATAAAGACACTTTTTGCTTTTCTACCTTTTTATTGTAGCACAATAGCACCCCAGTGAGTCCCTTGTTGACTATATTCTTCGATGGCATAACCTGAGTATGAAGTGTGAACCATAGCTGTCTGAACAGCATGCCATTGAGATTCTCTTGAAGAATATCCATGGCCTGGTTGCCTTCATGCTTAAGGGCTTCATTATCAAGACATTTGAGAAGCTAATCAACAAGGCAGCTAGTCTACAAGGAGGGGCCAAATAGTTTCCTTTTCAAGATTAGTTGCCTAAGCAAAAGCCGTAGAAGGTCTATGAGAAGAAACCTGGAGCATTAGCAGCGGTTGACAAGGGGAAGCAGCCAGCTAGAGATTTGTCTGAGAGACCATGATCTTAGCAGCCTCCACCTCCTTTGCCACCATTGAGGTAGCCATACCTCCACCCTCCACACTAGCACATAGCCCGCCTCAACCATACCACCACCAGATCATGCATACGCCAGCTAGGTAGCTATGACCTACTCTTTTAGATAAGTTAAACAAACCTTATTCTTTTAAGATGGAGGTAATCGAAAATCTTTAAGAATCTCTTAAAGAAACTTAATTTTTCTACAGCCTAGGATCGGAGGAAGTAGGAAAAATTCATGATCCAAACTTTTGCCCTTACCACCGTATGCTAAGCTACATTTTGGAGGATTGCTTCGCATTCAAGGACTGGCTTGAACACAGTTTCAAGACTGGTGTTATAGTTATCCCAAAGAAATACCTTGTGGAACAACCTTCCAGTTCCATTAGGGTAATCCTTGTGGATACATGTGATCCTACCAAAATTAAAGAAGGTTGGGATATTTCTTTATCCAAAACCTCTAAGAAGATCATCCAGAAGATCAAGAAGCTTTCCTTGTAGGTGCTTGAGTTAGCTCAAACCTCCAACATCAAGGAAGGTTTGCAAGTTGCTAGTGCTAACTCTAGGAAAGGGGGAGCGCAACAACAGCAACAGCAGCATGTATTAGCTCGGGATAGCCCTTTAGCACTGCCACCAACCTTGTCCAGCCTTTAGCCTTTAGTTGTAGCTTCCACATTGGTGACTTCTTCCATTTCAGCTAGCTCTTCTGCTTCTTCTACTAGTAGAACTCTTGTATCAGCAGATAAGGGCATCAAATCCCTTACTCCACTCACTTTACTTGACTTCTACTTTGTACCTCCAAATAATTCCAAGAAATTGAAGAATAAAGCTAGTTTGAATTACATCTATGTCTCGATGGGTTATCTTCTTATTCTAATGATAACTCTTCAAGTCAAAATAACTATAACAATTTGATCTTCCTCTTTATTAGTTGAATTTCCAACTTTGAATACTATGGGTTCACCTCTTGAGATAGACTTGGAATCATCGATTTTGAGGGTCCCATAGAGAAGCTAGGTGAGCTAAAGTGCGGTAGAACCTTCCACCACCTTGCCTCAAGAGATCACCAAAGTCAACCTTCAGTGGCAAGGTTCTACCTCCAGGGCACCTCAAGATGAGGAAACAAATCATTGGTACTAAAGATCGAGAAGCCCTTCCATAGGATTCTCCACCCTTGGATATGCTTGTGGAAGATCAGCCAAAGGTGGACTAGAACATCATTTCTCATCTAAGAAAGTTGCTATCTAAGCTAAGCATATATTATGCCCTTGTCTTATCCAAAGAGATGAGGGAATCACTAATTAAGGACCTCCTTAATCCTAAAATATGCTTAGCTCTGCTGACCGCTATAGGTGAGGAAGCACATTATGCAAAAGAAGCCCAAGGGATCACCTTCATAAATGAAGACCTTCTTTTGGGGGACTTGGGAGCACTGTCCCCTACATCACATCACATGGATAGGTTCGGACTGCAGGTTCTCGTGGATTCAGGTGCATCGATGAACATTCTGAGTCTAAAGACACTTGCCTATTTGAAGATCAACATCTCTACACTCTGAGGATATAGGATGATGTTGAGAGGATTTAATGATCAAGGTGAGCGGGCTTTAGGTTCTGTAGTGTTACCTTTGGAGATCGGTGACTAGAAGACTGAGGTCAAGTTCTACATCATTAATTTGAATACTTCATTCACTACTTTGCTTGGTAAGCCTTGGTTACATCAGAATAAGATCATTCCATCCTCCCTTCATCAGCGCATCAAGTTCAAAAAAGATAGAATTGAGTACCATGTCAACAAAATGAAAAGCCATTTTTCATTAGAGAGGTTGAGATTTATGAGGATGCAACCTACTGTCTTCCTCAAAACACCCTTTCTCATGAACTTGGAAAAAATTCAAATGGAAACATAAAAGAAAAAGAAAATGAAGCAAAAGAAAAGATAAAAGAAAATGAAAAGAAAAATAAAAGTCCAAATGAATAAGAAAGGGGAATTGAAGAAGAAATAGATCTGCATATCACATTCCACCCACAGTTCATTCCATCATATGAACATGTGGGTAGGATGGCTCAACCTCCACCAAGCGAGATAGAAATAGAGGTAGTTCAGAGGTGGGAGACCCCTAGTTGGCCTAACTAACATGTTCATGTAGTTCATAGGAGTACCCCTACTATTCACATAGACTTGGAATCCATTTCAGGATGAGTCTAATGTGATTATATAACCCCTCTCTTCCATTAGGGTCCATTGAGGTGACTTTAATCAGATAGACAGACTAGCCTCCAAGCAAAGCAAAGTATTTGAATCTAGTTTATGTGAAGAGTTGGGAACCTTAGCTCTCACCTCACTTACATCTCAGAAAGTTGAAGGTTTAGTAATTAAGGAAGTCCCTAAGTCTTCCAGTCACATGAAGTAGAAGAAGTTTTTTTTGGGTTCATCATCCTCAAGCCCTGATGATGTAGAGCTTGAGGAAGATAGTTTTAAAGAATTAATGGAGTTACCATTTGACTTTTACTCAGCTTGTGTTCAAAATCATATACAGAAAGGTTTAGTTCCTCACACATGGTCCAAGCACAAATCAGAATATTTTGAAAAGCTATGGAACAATATAGGAAGGGAAGTACAATCAAGAGCAAGACTAGGATTCGATCCAGTGGGTCCAGTCAATCATGAAGATTATTTCTAGTTGTTACCAATCATTTGGAATTTAGTAGTTTCTTCTCATACATCCCCAACTCTTATGAGAATGTGTGTTTCAAAATCTCAGATGATCTAGTTGATCTCCAAGTCAAAGATGCACCGCCAGAGTTTGAAGAGGAGATTCATTCAACAATCGACAAGCTTAAAAAAATCCACGCCCGATGTACGTTAGTTTATTATTGAATGAAGAAGAAACCAATGACTTAGTTAGGCTATTGACTGAGCTTGAAAACTACTTCGCATGGAGTTATGAAGAGATGCCTGGATTATCTCTTGACATAGTAGTCCATAAGCTAGCAATAGACCCTATCGCTACCCCTATTAAGAAAGCTCCTAGACGCATGCGATTAAAAATTGAACAATAGGTCATTTTTAAAGTAAAGAAATTGATCGATGCTGGTTTCATTAGGGAAGAAAAATAACCTACCTGGTTAGCTAGTGTCATCCCAGTTAAGAAGAAGAATGGACAAATTTGCATATTCATCGATTTTAGGGACTTAAATAAGGCATGTCCTAAGGATGAGTTTCCTCTTCCTAGACCAAAATTAATGGTGGACATTGCCTCATCTCATGCAGTATTTTCTTTCATGGATGGGTCATCTGGCTGTAACCAAATCAAGATATCTCCAGAAGATGAAAGAAACACAACTTTTCAAACCCCAATCTTCTGCTAAAGTGTTATGCATTTCAGCCTTAAAAATGCGAGTGCTATATACCAATGGGTCATGGCTTAGATCTTCAATGAACTCATCCATCATCAGGTTGAGTACTACATTGATAATCTAATAGTCAAGAGCAGAGAAAAAGGAAGACCACCTCTTTGACTTGAGAGTAGTTTTCGAATGGTTAAGATAATATAATCTCAAAATGAATCCTTTGAAGTGTGCATTCGGAGTAGGATCAAAGAAATTCCTTGGGTTTATTGTTGACACCAGGGAATAGAAATAGATCCTAAAAAGATTAAAGTTATCTTAGAAATGCCACCTCCTAAGAGTTTAACTCAACTTAGATCCTTTCAAGGATGGTTGGGGTGTCTAAGATGCTTTTTCTTAAACCTATCATGGAGATGCAAGCCATTTTTTGCATTTGTCAAAAAGGATGTCAAGTTCAAGTGGGATGACAAGTGTTAGCATGCTTTTGAAGACATCAAAGAGTACTTGGCGAAGTTGCCATTTCTAGCAGCCCCTATCCCAGGTAGGCCACTAATCCTCTATAATGCTGCATTGGATGACTCTCTCGGCACTCTATTGGCCCAAGCCAATGATGAAGGAAGAGCACTTTTCTACTTTGGTGTCATCGATCATCGAAGCAAATTATCCACCTATTGAGAAACATTGCCAAGCTTTGATCTTTGCATCTCAGAAGCTACAACACTACATGCTTTCTCATAAGGTGAACTTGATCTCCTGAATTAATCTATTGCAGTATCTCATGACACAAACAATGTTTTCCAGATGTTTGGCATGTTGGCCCATGACACTCTCACTATTTGATATCACAATTGTACCCCTCTATACGGTAAAAGAACATGCACTAGCAAATTTCTTAGCAGCACCCCCACTTCTTGTTGATTCTCGCTTAGTGACGATCTCCCCGATGAACAAATCATGAACTTTGAGGAAGCTAGCAACCACCTATGGGAGATGTATTTTGATGGTGCTACTTCTTCTATTAAAGGTGAAGCACCATGATCTATTCTCCCAGGAAAGGCAGGGGTTAGAATAGTTCTTCTAACTCTAAACTGTGATGTGATGAGATTCTCATACTATCTATCCAACCCCTGCACCAACAATGAAGCTGAGTATGAGGCTTTGATTTCTAGTCTAGAGTTAGCCATCATTATCAGTGTCAAGAGCATCAACATCTTTGGGGATTCTCAGTTGGTCATCAACTAGATTGTTGAGTCCTATTAGGTTCTCAAACCCAAGCTTCATCATTAATATAAGTTTACCATGAAGATGTTGGCCCAGATTTTTGAAGTTACCATCTATGAGGTTCCCCGAGCAGAGAATACAAATGAGATGCCTTGGCCAAACATGCCAAAGAATTGGCATGTCTGGAAGATGAGTCCATTTCAATAAGGGTCCAAAATAGACAAGTCCTATCCCTTATTGATTCTGAACTCATCAAGAGACTTTCTCTAAAGGAGGGGAGGTTGTGCCAAAATGGATAAGGAGCTAGATTGGAAACCATATGTATTACTTGAACAACGTACCTCAAGAAAGTTCACAAGCCCATCGTGAAACAAAGCTCTCTCTACACTCTTGTTGATGGCACCACATGCTTGGTCCTTTGACCAAATGTGGTTATTATGTTATAGACAAACATGAAGCCCATGGCATTATAATTGAGGTACACTCAGGTCTATGCAGAGCGCATCAATCTGGTCTGAAGATGAAGGTGAATATCAAGTGACTTGGATATTATTGGCCTTCTATGATTACACACTCCATGTATGTAGCTAGAAGATGCCATCAATGTCAGGTGCATGGTGTGGTTCTCAACCAACTACCCAACATTCTACACCCTACATTGGCTTCATGGTAATTTGAGTGTTGGGTACCGACATTGGAGATTCGATCGATCATCCTTCTTGCAAGGGGCATCTTTTCATCTTAGCTGCCACCAAATACTTTTCCAACTAGGCGAAAGCCATCTCACTCAGAGAGGTCACAACTCAGCTTGTGCTTCAGTTTTTCAGGAACCATATCATATATAGGTTCAGGGTGCCTCAATGAATTATATCTGATAATGGTACTACATTCAAAAGCATGAAGATCAATAGCTTTTCCAGAAGATACAATATAGATTGGATATACTCCACCATCTACTACCCTAGAGCAAATGGCTTAGAGAAAGCATTCAATAAAACTCTCATCAAATACTAGAAGACTCTTGATGATAATAAGCGATAATAGAATTATGTTGGTTGAAGCCTTGTGGGCTACTACATATAACTCCAACTCAGTCTATCCCATTTTTCTTAGTGTATGGGTCCGAAGCTATTCTTCCTTTAGAAGTTCAACTCCCATCACTAAGGATAACATTGGGTAACAAGATCACTATAGAGCAAAATGCAAAGTTGTGGTTAGAAGAGCTTGAAGGTTTGGAGGAGAGTCACTTACGGGCATGCTAGAACCTCAAGTTGTACAAAGTCAAAATGATTCAAGCTCACAACAAGCTGGCTTGCCCTTGGTCTTTCTGAGTAGGAGAACTTGTGTTAGTCCTAAGGAGACCAATTGTTGCCCATCGAAAGATGGGAAGCAAGTTTGAACCCACTTAGGAAGGTCCCTATGTCATAGAGAAGGCCTACCAGGGAGGATCCTATTAGCTTATTGATTGTACAAGGGAACACCTGATACTTCTAATTAATGGGCTCTATCTAAAGAAATATTACCCATGAAACAAATCATGTTTGAAAATAATCATTAATAAAAAGAACAAAATCTGATTCCATTCATCAAATCTTCTCTTCTTTCGAAACATTATTTGCTTATCTTGTGAATCCACCGTGATGTATCTAGGATAGGTGTAAGAGTCCCAGTCATAGGCTATCCTCTTTCACAACACAAACACAATCTCCCGATGCTATTAGAATATGTGTAAGAGAACCTGAGAGGCATCCTATTTTGATTAACACAACTAAGTTAGGTATGAGAAAACCCAAGCAGCATCATTTCTTAGTGAGACTCCTGATTGCCATCCATGGCACCATGTCATCAAATCCCTAGTGTGTTTAAGGTAGGTGTAAGAGTCCCCCAAAGGCATCCTATTCCTTTCTACATATAAACAAAAATAAACATAAATCTATCATCTCAAGCTATTTGATGTAGGAGAAAGCTCCCTGTGGCACTCACTCATTAGCTTTAGTGGTCACATATCTGCTACCAGCATGTCATGTCAAGTGATCATGTGTTGGAGGATGTGAGTCCCTATGCTTTCTTCCTAACTTGACCATTGCAAACCAAAGAGTGCCTTGTTAGTATGGTAGTCTTTGCTGCCCAGCCAGTAAGCTACCTCATGTTGACTTTGCTTAAGAAGATGTGAGTCCCATGCTTTCTTCTTGAACTAGCCATCATGAACTAACTAGGTTGATTATATTTGAGGTTTAGGATAAGTCCCCATAGGCTCCTTTCCTCTTGACTACTTTTGAGTTGATATAAGTCCCCTAGTGGTATTCACTCAGTTATCACCCTAGGTCGGATAACATCGGTAGAAGATAGATCCCTAGTCAATTAGCTATAGAAGATGTGAGTCCTCAGCTTTCTTCTAGGCTAATTGTTGGAAATTGACCTTAGGTTGGTTGATGTTTCTATCGACACTCACGGTGAGTACACCACTCTTGGCATATATGAGTCCCTGTGCTTTCTCCTTTAGTTGGCCACCGAATACTTATTGGATTTATGACTAGTCATGTCATCTTGTTCAAAGTGTTGGATTATGCCCTTAGCAGCCCCATCCCCTACAGGCACTCTATTTCGATTAAGTCCTTTGCGACCCCATTTAGACACTACCCAGGTACTTTTGGATTGGACAATCCCCCTTTTCTAGAAGCCACCCTTGTGGTTAGAAAAATTTGTTCAGCGGATGCGTAGATTTTCCCTTCGTTTAGTAAATCTGAGATAGGTGTAGGCCGATATAAGCTCCTTCTTAGTTTGACCCTCGCAAACTAACAGGGTCCATGCTAAAATAAATAAATAACTAAAAGAAACAAACAAACAAAATTAATTCACTTTTAGATTAGAAATTCAAGGGCCCAAAGGGCCTCTTTTCCCAAGTAAGCATCCTATCTTCAGGGCAGTGTCATCGAAACTCCCTATAGGAATTGCCTGACTACCTGAGTTGAGATAAATCCCCGGGTTGGTACTCACTCCGTAGTCACCCTTAGGTCAGGTTTAATCTATTTTTTCACAAGCAGGTTACCCCGACAGTCATTCCTCTTTGAAAGATATAAGGCTATGACGCATTCTTTCTAGCAAGATTATCGCAAACTGATGGGCAGCCCTAGGTCAGGTTTGATTTATTGCCCAAAGAAACCAATCACCCCAGTGATCTTTTCTAGTGGAAGATGTTAGTCCCCAAGCTTTCTTCCCTTCAATTAATCATTGCAAATCAAAAAGAAATCCTTTGGTCGGATAGCTCTCCCATCGACCGGGAAGCTACTCCCTTTGGTTCAATAAATCTGAGATAGGTCTAGGCTTTTATAAGCTCCTCCTAAGTTTGGTCCATTGCAAACCAACAGAATCCATCAAAATAAATTTAATAATGAAATTAATCTTGACTATCCTTGAGTTGATATAAGTCCCCCAGTGGCATTCACTCAATAGTTAGCCCTTGGTCAGGTTCAATTTGTTTCCTAAAGAAACAAACCACCCAAGTGGTTCCTTATTTCTAGAAGATGTAAGTCCCTATGCTTTGTTCTTAAGACTTGACCATTGTATACTAAAAGGCATTCCCCTTGGTTGGATAGTTCTACTTTATGGTTGGTAGACTACTCCCTTTGAATCCATAAATCTATGTTAGGTCTAGGCCTCCATGGCCCCTACTTAGTACAGTTCATCGCAAACCTATGGGATCCATCATAATCAAAATAAACAAATCTAAAAAATGAAATTAATCTTTGACTATCTTTGAGCTGATTTAAGTCCCCTCAGGGGCATTCACTCAATAGTCAGCCCTAGGTTGGGTTTAATCTATTGCTTTGCCAATAGATTACCCCAACAACTAGTCTCTACTTTGAAGGATGTAAGTCTATTATGCTTTCTTCATTGTACAACTATTGCATACCAAAACACATCCCTTTGGTTGGTTAGTCCTACTATGTGTTTAGTAGACCACCCCTTTGTATTGGTAAATCTCAGTTAAGTCTTGGCCTCCATGGCTCCTACTCTATGAGACCCATCACAAACCAACAGGGCTCATCTCAAAATTCAAACTTAACAAAATTAAAACAAATTCAACCCTCTTCCCCTGAGAAACTTAAACTAATCTTTTTTCTCCTCAGTGAAAATCAAATCAAACCTTTCATCCCCTTGTGGATGACTTGAACCTACTTCCCTAGTGGAAGGTTCACACTCTATCCCTTAGTGGATTCTTCCCTCTCTCTTATGTCTTGGACATAAGTAGAGCCACATTGCATTAAGCTCTGGATTCTCTCTATGCCTTGGGTTAAGGATAGATTATTTCTATTAGTGCTTGTGATCTTCGTGTTGTTGATCATTTTGGTCAACACCAATATGTGCATCGTTCCTTGTCAGTCACACCACACCTATTGGGTGCCCTTTGTTGGCCTCATTTTTAAGATGAACTCTCAACCCCTCCATGTTAGACATAGAAATTCTCTTAGACTTTAAAATAGTTCCTTAGTCTTAAGACACATCTAGTGATTAGGTGGACACTCAACCTAACCCTAGAAGACTTAAAAGAGTTAGCCATAAGAATAGGTCATGCCTTAAGGGTGCTAGGAAAATTTCCTACCCTTAGCTCAAACCATTCCTCACTTTCCTTCTTTCAAGTCAAACTCCAAATCAATCTTATTGGTTTTCTCCAAACCCAAATCAACTCCATATGATTGAAATCTATGATCAAAATCTATGATTGAAACTCATGATCAAAAACCATCAAAATTCTTAAGCTCAAATTTCCCTAAGTCCTTAATCTTCTCTTAAGGACTTAAACCAAAATCATGATCTAAACCAAATCAAATATTTGATATTTTATCATAATTTGTTTATATTCTCATTTATATTCACATACATAAATGAAATATAAATTCAAATCAATCAAACTAAACTTAAAATTCCAAATCAATTCATGAATTTTTCCTAAGTCCCTAAATTTTCCATTAATTTATTTAGCCTAAATCTTGATCAAACCATTTCAAATTCATGGAATTTTCTAATAACTAATTTATATTATCATTTATATTCACATATATAAATGAAATATAAATTTAAATCAATCAAACTATACTCAAAATTCCAAATCAATTCATAAAATTTTCCTAAGTCCCTTAATTATCCATTAATGGACTTAGCCTAAATATTGATCAAACCATTTCAAATTCATGGAATTTTCTCATAACTCATTTATATTCTCATCATATGTAAATGAAATATAAATATATATCAATCAACAAAATTCAAAAATTCAAACTCCAAACTCCAAACTTTTCCTAAGTCCTTTAAATCCCTCTTAATGGACCTAGCCTAAATCATGATTAAACCACTTCAAACCCTTGAAATTTTCTCATGGTCCATTTATATTCTCATTTATATTCACATATTTAAATGAAATATAAATTCAAACAATTAAAACCAATTCCAAAAATCAAACCCAAATCTACTCAAAATCCAACCTAAGCCTTTCAAGTGAAAATATTGAACTTAGCCAAATCAATTTCAAATCAAGTCAAACTCTTGATTTTCCTTCATGATTCAATCAACCTACAATTATGAACCAATACATAAATATAAACTTCAATCACTCAATCAAAACCTAAGTCAAAAAAATCAAAGCCAAAATCCCTTCATATTCTTCCCTTGAATATGAAATTGTCAAATGGATCAAAACCCATTTGACTTCAAACCACTTGTAAATGGATTTATATTTCAATCATAAGTCCATATATAAGTTCAATCAAGCTTTGACCTTGCCATTTGACCCACTTAGACTCACTTGACCCAAAGTGACCTAAAGTACCCTTATGAGCCAAATTCTAATCCTAACAAATTGGATTGAATTAAACTCACCTATGCCTCTCATCATGATCAACAATCATCATGGGATTATCAATCAAGAAAATTGGGTCAAACCAAGTCAAACCTAAGGATTGACCAAGTCAATACTTAGCCCAAAATGAAACATAATATAGCCAAATTCCACCATAGGCCAAATTGATTGAATCCATTGATCTAAGTTCATTCATGACCTATGTTTGAACTTCACCAAGTCAACATTTGAGCCTAACCTAGACCAATTGGCCACTTGACCCAAGTTGACCCAACTTGACCTAAAAATTCAAAATGTGTCAAAACTTGATCTAAGCCAAATTGATTGAAACCAATGGGTCAAGTTCATTCCAAATCACTTGTGGAACTTGACCAAAGCCTCAATTGGCCAACTAGACCTAACCTAGCCCAATTGACCTTAGATCCAACTTGACCTATGTTGAGCCAAATTTGAACTTAACCAAAATTGATTGGAAACAAAGATAAAAATCCACTCTGTATGACTAACCTAACCTAAACCTACCCTTGACCTACCTCAAATAGGTCAAATGGGTCAAATAGGTCAACTTGACCCATTTGACCTAAATGAAGTCATATGAGCCAAATTCAAAACTATGCCAAATTGAATCAAACCAAAGCCACCGAAATATTTCAAATGGTCATATGAACTTGACCCAACCCTTAGTTTGACCCAATTTGACCAATTAGTCAACTTGACCCAAGTTGACCTATTTTGACCTAAATGGGTCAACATGAGCTAAACCTTATCAAATGAATTCCACATCTCATAAAACTTGGCCAAACCTAGTTTCTCCACATACCCAACATATCTAGATTGAAAAATCTACAAAATGACCATTCTACCCCTTGGCCATAGAACAAATTATGACCTAATCTATGGGTAATTTGGTCATACCCTCTTCATATAAACCTAATGCTTTCCTTATAGCTCAGGGGACCTAATGAAATGTGGTGCACCCAACCCAATGGGTTTGGGTTAGCCTAGATGGACCCAAGGCCAAACCCCATGAGTCAAATGGCTCATTTCAAATCCCTCTTCCACTCAATTTCAAGCACATGGGAGGTTGGCAATTACTCAAGGCCTCAAACCGATCATGTGCAAATATCTAACTAATCAAAGAAACTCTCCATTGTGATCAATTGGATCAAAATGGGAAACAAACTTGCGATCATCTGATCCTTTAAGGGGGAGATATACTCCCCCTAATTCAATTCAAAACCATCATTCCTCAATTCGACTAAGCCCTAGAGAGTGTTAGGAAAGATCAGAGATCCTTCCTAAGCATTCTAAGCGAGAATTGACTTTGAAAATTCTCAGTTTTCTCCATTGAAAAATAGGGGAGCTCAATTCAATCTTGGACTTTCTCCACGCTAAAAACCACTCCAATTCCTCTTGCACACTTCTTCTAAGGACCAATTTGAGCACTGTCAAGCTTCCATTAGAGTTCCCATAGCAAGGAGAGAAGTAATTGGATCAAAGCTGCAAGGTGCATCAAGTGGTGTTGGTCCATAGAGCAATCCACTTAACCCCAAGGCCTAAGAATTTCAATAGGGCTTTGTGTCCACTAGACGAAGCTACCTCATCGATCTCAAGTGCTAGTGGTCACCTCCAGCAAGGAGATGTTGGTCTTGTGTGAAAGAAATTTTTAATTCATGCAAATTCCACTATTGGATGTGTCGCTTATTTGCTTTAGATGGTGTGGGTTAAGTTTGGTTTCGATCCAAGCTTGAATCTTCCCCTACATCATGGACGGTCTATATTGGGCTTAGGGGAAGAACTAGGGAGATCTTGGCCATCCATCCGTGCATTTTGTATGGACAGCTAAGATAATTCCCACATTTAGAAAATCATTTATCCCTTTTAAAACTATGGGGATATCCTTGGCCATTCGATCTTTGATCGAAGAGATCAAAAGCGTTCATACGCCACTTGATGTGATGTTTAAGTATAAATGCTATGCAAGCGTATAAAAGCATGCTTGATGGCGATTAGGTAGGGATGCTTAATTAATGCTAATTAATCTATGGATCTTCTAAAAATTATATCTCCCTTAATCAAATTCAAAAAAATATGAAATAAAATCTTATGGAAAGATAATTCAAACTAGAATATTTTAAAATTAATTTCAATGGATTTTGAATTATGTTTTTCTCTGATTTTGGGTTTTATTGGAAATTTTATTTTGCTAATCACCTTTTAATTAAGCCTTTGATTAATCCAAAACTTCTTGGGTATATTTTAGGGGATGACTTCTACTACCCCTAATTTTCTTGAGATTTATTGAAAGCTTAATTAGGAGAATTGTATATGGGTTTCCTAATTACTCCCTTAACCTAATTAAGAATAATTAAGATATGATTAGTGGTTTTAATCCATGATTAGAGTTGATTAAGGTCAGATCCAGTAGATAGGAGGTTTAGGGCATAATTTTGGGGCATTTCTCCTAAGCTATTTCCTAAACCCCCTTTTCTTTCCTTAATCTTCTCTTAATTAAGGGTTAATTCATTAATTATCCCTTTAACTAATTTCTAAAAATTCTAAAAACTTCTAGAACTTAATTAATCTACTTTGGGTAGATGCTTAGGTGTTTAATAGCCTAAGTTCAATTACGAAATCAAAATATAATTCATATGTATGAAAGGGTGTTTTGAAATTACTTTAGCTAAACCCCTTAATTCAATTCATAAGTTACTTAATTCACACCTTAACATAATTAATACATAAAAATGAATCTAATCATCTAAAAATTAAAAAAAATATCAAACACATGTGGGAATGAGTTAGGAACAACAAACCAACTCACCTTTTCAAAATTAAATCAAACTCCAAACTAAACAAAAATCACATTGAATTCACTTTGATTTATTTTAAACTTTCTTATTCCATGAGAATGTCTTTAGGATTTAATTAAAGTGAATTTGTTTACATGCTTTCATTGCTTTGAGTCTTTCCCCAACATGTTAAATTTGTATGTCATGTGGTTTCATGCATTCATATTCTTCAAATTCAAATTTAAAAATAAAATTGTTTACTTTATGTCAAATTTGCATGTGTTGGCTAAAGTAGAAATATGAGTGGCTATTATCACTACTAAATTCAAATTATTTTCAAAACATATAAATCAATTATCAAATCTAAAAGAGTGCTACTTATATTTTAATTATAAGCATGCATGTGGAGAATATATGAATGTGCTTAGCATAGGTTTCCTTTCTCTCTTAACGTATAGTTTTGAATAGGAATTGGTAAGATGTAGGGTTCATTTAAAAAGAACCTAACACTCACCTAATTCCATATGCTATTCATCCATATGCTATCACTTAAGAAGGGCTACCTATACTTGCATGCATAAATTGCATAAACAAAATGAATTCATTAATATAAATTTTGCATTCTTCTTTTCCATCTCATTTCTTTTATACACATGCTTGTACTTAAGGAAATTGGTATATTAGTCTGGACAACCTTGAGGTTGTGAGGCTTTAAATAGCCCTGAGTTGGTCTTGTACCTTACACCTGTGGTTAACAATGGCATTGTACTCACTTATTCCTTTCTTACTCGTATGTGTGTATGTGAAAAATTGGATGAAGAAATCCTTTTCTACTAAAGAAAATCATGTATCTTAATCTTCTAAATTTCTTTAAATGGATTACTTAGCATGCATCATAAAGTATGTTAAACATTCTAATTTGCATGTATAGATATTTTTAGGATTCATTCATATGCATGTTATACATGTTGGGAAAGAAATGAAGCGATGTGTGTTATGTAAATTTGGTTCATTTTATTTAATCTTAAAATGCCTTTCTTTTTGAATAGGTTTGTTTAGAGTTCATCTAAACTTATGATTAATTAAAAAATTTAATCAAAACATTCACCTAAATAAACGTAAAATTGTGAATCTACTTTAGAAATTACTTAGTTTAGGGAAGGAAAGAGAAGTTCTCTTCTCTTTCCCTCTCTTCATAACTTAATAATTAATTATAGGATTCACTTGAACCTAATTGAAATATGAAATAAAATCAACCTAAAATAACTAAACAGCTTAAATGAAACCATCCTCTAAATTGAACATGTTTTCACACTTAGAAAATTTGAACCTAATGCCATAGATAAGCATACCACACAAACCTATAAACCACACACATTAGTCTAAGTCACCACTTCTAGCTTTAGGTTAGGGAGGTGTATTATTTGATGTTTTTTTATTTTATGATATATGTTTTAGACTGTATGGTAGAGTGTATGCTCGTAGAATAGATGGTAGATTCTTTTTGCAGGGATTGTGGTGCTTAAATAAAAATATAAATGCTTTTGCTTGCAGGTGCTTTATACCCCTAAGCATAATCTAAAAGGCCAGGTGGACTTTGTCACCCATGTGTGGGGTGATAAGTCTAACATACATGCTTGGGATTTGTGGTTTGTTTTAGCTAACCTTTATTTTGCAGGTGTTATTTAAACTTCCATTCTTTTCCTTTTTCATGTAAATTTGTACAATTAGGATTTTGGAATGATTGTTATGGGGATTATGATAAGAATTGGTCATAGGATCCTATCTTATGCACCATGTGAAGCCTTGGAGCATCTACCTTTCAACCATCCAAAAGAAGGAACCAAAAGAAGAAAGAAGAAAAGAAGAAGAAAGAAAAAAAGAAGAATGAAGAATGAAGCTTGAAGATCCCCATAACAATGAGTTCCTTGCTTAATTTAATTCATTTATAATCCAGGTTGTATAAGGGTAGAGCTAGGCTACCCACATTTATCTTTTCGGGGTTGTGAGGTGGTACATGACCACAACGACCTTTATTTTTTTTTACGATTACCTTTATAAATTGATTGATGATTTGTTTAACTTTTGCATTAAGTGGCATGATTTTTTAGTTTCTTTCTTGCTTTATGTATGGCCTGGAAGTAGATTAGGCTCTTTAAGGATAAATAAATATCTTACCAAACTTAATAACCCAAATTAAAAATAAAGATCTCATAACCTCACCGAAAGCGTAATTTAAAATCAAGATAAAAGAATTAGCAACCCCTTAGCTGGATGAGTATTTCTTCTGTAATATCATGCACAAATGCATCTTATTTCACTCTTGATTGGTGGGATTCCACCTTTACCAGAGAAACTTGGCTTGTCCTTTGAGAGCCATGGTGGAAATTCACCTCATCCCTTCTTGCTGATTTTTGCCAATAACTTTATTTCTCATGCATTAGGCATATGAATCCTATTAGCTCGAGCCAAAATAATTGTACAAAAATACAAATAAAATGAAATATGAATTGTAATAGATTTAGGTCATTTGAAGCATGCCCTTTACATGATCTAGTCTCTTTAGGGAGTGAGTTTAAGGGTTTAGTCTCTTTCTAAATAGATAATAGTCTACTATCTTCCAGAAGCATAATGGCCTACATATATTTAAAATTGTAGGAGGAGTTATTTGTGGCCACCCCCAGGTGGTTGTAAGTCGAAGGTGTCAGTTGGTTTGTTCTCTCTTATGGAGATAAACTAATTACCCATTTTTGCCTTAGATTTAGGTTGTGCTTTTGGCCCTCACCAAAGCTCCCTAGATTTAGATTCTGAGGTTGGTTCTCCCCTTTAGGGGCCATAAGCTTAATTCCTTACCTCTTAGGCATTTCCTTAATCTTGTGTTAATGAATCATATGTCCTAAATTTCTAATGAAAAATATAACTCAATCAAACTAAATCAATTTCAAAATGTAAAGCCCAACCGTAGGATAGTTTTAGATGCTTGCTAGGTTTCTTAGCATCGTGGGAATCTCCTACTTATCTTCCATTTTGGCTTCGATAATAACTCCCTCTCTTTGATCAATCCCATTTGATCTTCAAAATTAAACCAATGGATCTATAGTGCTTTCCTATTGAAATCTTTGAAGATAAAGATCATTTACCTTAATCAAGAGTTTTCCTAAGGAGTCCCAATTTCTTAGGATGTAATTAACTATATGGACTTTTCCCTGTAGGGAACTTAACGAACCCAATTTAAAATAAACCTAGCTTTAGCTTTACTTTTCCATGTAAAGTAGGGGAAGAATCTCTGGTACATATGCAAACCCATCATCCTTAGGAGTTCTTATTTAGGTGATTTGGTCTATTAAAAGGTAGTAACTTCTGTCTTTCGAGATAGTACACTATTTCCTTGATGATGTACTCGATCACCTGAATAAGCACATCTGTGGATCTGTGTGGTATCCTAAAAAAAGATGAATTTCTATATGCTTGCCTCATTCATTTCTCCCTATAGATTTGAAGGCGACTCCCACCGTATAGAAAATTTTCTCCATAATGACAGTAGGTGATCTCGTTGTAGCACAACAAAACCCCAATGAGTCCCTTGTTGATTATATTCTCAGGTGGTGAAACCTAAGTATGAAATACGAACCATAGTTGTTTGAGCAGCATGCCATAGAAATTCTTCTTAAAAATATTCATGGCATGGTTGCTTTGATGCTCAAGGGATTTACTATCAAAACCTTTGAGAAGTTAATCAACAAGGTGGCTAGTCTACAAGGAGAAGCCAAACCAATTATATTTCCAAGACTAGTCATCCAAGCCTAAACCTCAAAAATATTGAGAAGAAGCCAGTGGCAGTGACATTAGTTGATAGGGGGTAGCAGGAAATTAGAGTTCAGATTGAGAGACCTAGAGCTCAGCCTCCACATCCACCACCTCTACCACCACCTCAGCCGTCATACCAGCCACCACAGCCATCTCAATGGCCATTACCATCACCTCCTCAATAGTATACTCAGCAGCGGTACTCCTATCCATTGTCATGTAGCTACTATCCACCTACTATTATGGATAAATTAAACAAGCCATTTTCATTCAAGAGGGAGGTAGTCAGGAAAATATTTAAGAACCTCTTAAAGAAACCTAATTTTTAGCTACCAGAGCCTAAGAGACCGGAGAAAGTGGGCAAGAGTGATGATCTTAACTTTTGTCCCTACCACTGCATGTTAGGCCATGTCTTAGAGGACTGCATCTCCTTCAAGGACTGGCTTGAGCGCAGGTACAAGTCGGGTGCCATAATTATCCCTAAGATTACTTATTAGAATAATCATCTAATTCTATTAGGGTAATCCTTGGGGATACATGTGATCATCTTAAGACAAAAGAAGGTTGGGATATTTTCTTATCCTAAATACCTAAAAATATTATTTCTAAGATCAAGAAACTCTCCATTCAGGTGCCTGAGGCAGCTCAAATCACAACATCAAGGAAGGTTTGCAAGTTTCCAAAGATAACTCGAGGAAGGTGGGAGCTCAACAGCAGCAGTCCATACTTGCTCGGGATAGTTCAGTGGTGCAACCACTAACTAAGTCCAACATTCCCTCCACAGCAAGCACTTCATCCAGCTCTTCTTCTAGGAGTGTTGTATCAGTGGATAAGGGCACTAAAACCCTCACCCCATTTACTTTATTTGATTTTTATCATGTACCTCCACCTAAAAAGAAATCAGTGAAGAAAGCAAATTACACTTACATCTTGTCCATTTTTATGCTCTTGATTGTATTCCTATTGAAAGCTCTCCAAGTATAGAAAATAATAATAGCACTAATAATTTTGATCCCTTCTCTTCTGATTCAGAATCTAACTTTCCTTTTCTGAATCAATCATATTCACCAATTGAGATTGACTTGGAGTCATCTAACTCTAAGGGTCCCATAGGAGAAGCTGTAGGTATGCCTGATGAGTAGGTAGAACTTTCCTCCAATACACCATATGAAGTTACCAAAGTCAAACTACGTAGTGGAAAAGTTCTACCTCCTAGGGTAGCACCTCAAAATAAGGGTAAGCAGGTCATTAGTTCTACCGAGCAGATAAACCCTCCAGAGGATGCTCCACCCATGGATATGCTTATGGAGAACCAGCCTAAAGTGAATTACAACATCATTTCCCACCTAAGAAAGCTGCCAGCTAAGCAAAGCATATATGACGCTCTCATCTTATCCAAAAAGATGAAGGAATCTCTCATCAAGGCTCTTCTTGATTAGATATATTCTTAGCTCAGCTGACTTCTACTGAAGAGGAGGCACACTGCTCGAGGGACTTCTTAGAATTTACAATTAGTGATGAAGACTTGCTTCTAAGGATGATTGAGTGCAAACTTTCTCCTCTACATCACAGTAGACATGGGTAGATTCAGGCTAACCAGAGTGTTGGTTGACCCAAGCGTAGTAGTTAACATTATAAGTCTAAAGACCCTTGCCTACTTGAGGATTAACATCTTCAAACTCAATTCAAAGAGGATGATGTTGAAAGGATTCAATGAGCAAGGCGAGAGGGCTTTAGGCTCCATAGTGTTGCCAATGGAGATTGATGAGTGGAAGGCTGAAGCCAAGATTCACATTATAGATTCAGATACATCTTTCAATGCTTTGCTAGGGAGACCATGGATACATAAGAATAATATGGTCCCATCCTCTTTGCACCAGTGCATCAAGTTCATGAGAGGTGGAATCGAGTACTGTGTCAAAAAAGATCTCAAGCTATTTACAGTTCATGAGGTCGGCATATGAGGATGCGACCTACTACCTCCCTCAAAATCAACAAGTCTATTCTCGTGAACTTGGCCAAAGCTCAAAAATAAAAGAAAAAGAAAAGAGAAAGAAAAAGAAAAAGAAGAAAAATAAAAAGAAAAAGAAAAAGAAAAAGAAAAAGAAAAGAAAAGAAAAAAAAGATTAAAAATAAAAGGGAGTGAGAAATAGACTTGGAGGAGGAACTAGAGCCTGAGATTAGATTTCACTCACAGTTTGTTACTCCATTCAAACATGTGAGTAGGATGACCTGACCTCTACCAAGCAGAGGAAGTGGTAGATTCAGAGGCAGCCACGGGGATGGAAGATATCCTTATTGGCAACCCAATAGGAGATATGTCCCAGCTACCAGGAGTACACCTACTATCCATATAGACTTAGAATCTAGTTCAGAGGATAAGTCTTATATAGTTAGTAGACCACCTAGTTCTTCTTAGTAGAAAATTCCTTTCAAGGTGACGCTTGAGCTAGACAATAATGAAGACCAAGATCTAAAGAAAAGCATGAGTGTATCCAAGTCTATGTGTGAAACAATCAGGCATCAGTTTAGGAACCTTAGCTCTAACCCCACTTTTCTCACAAAAAGTTGAGGGTTTGGTAGTTAAGGAAGTCCCTAAGTCATCCACAGATATGAAGACTTAGAGATTCTTTCTAAGAGCATCATCCTCAAGTCAAAAAGTTGAAGTAGAACTTGAGGATGATTCATATAAAGATTTATTACAATTTCCTTTTGATTGGTACTCGCATTGTGTTCTTAATCTATAAAAAAAAAGGGATTAATCCAACATACTTGGTCTAAACATAGGTTAGATTACTTCAAGAGATTATGGGACAACAATAGACATTCTCAATCAAGACTAGGACTATGATTCAGTACAGTGGGTCTAATCGATGGCGATGATTACTACCTAGTAATCACCAATCATTTAGAATCTAGATAGGTTCTTTTCAAATAACCTAACTCTTATGAGGAGGTGTGCTTAGAAATTTCAGATGACCTAGATGATTTTCAAGTTAAGGATGCACCACCAGAGTTTTAAGAAGAAATCAAATCAATCATTAATGAACTCAAAGAAATCAACTTAGGGACTGAAGAAGATCCACGCCTAACATACATCAGTTTCTTATTGAACCAAACTGAAATTAATGACTTAGTTGGGCTATTGACTGAGTTTAAGGACTATTTCACATGGAGTTATGAAGAGATGATCGATTTATCTCTTAACATAGTAGCCCACAAAGTAGCAATAGAGCCTAGTGTTAACCCTATCAAGCAAGATCCTAGACGCATGCAATTAGACATTGAACAATAAATCTTTTTGAAGTCAAAAAATTGATCGATGCTGGCTTCATCAGAGAAGAAAAACATCCTACTTGGTTGGCCAATGTCTTCCTAGTTAAGAAAAAGAATGACAAATTCTCATTTGTGTCGACTTTAGGGACTTAAATAAGGCATGTCCAAAAGATGAATTTCCACTATCAATCCTAGAGCTGATGTTGGACATTGCCTCATCTCATGCAGTCTTCTCTTTAATGGATGGCTCATCTAGCTATAACCAAATTAAGATGGCTCATGAAGATGACTAAAAATATTACTTTTTGAACCCTGATCAAAATTTATTACTATAAGGTCATGCCTTTTGGCCTTAAAAATGCTAATGCTACATACCAGCAGGATATGAATCAAATCTTCAACGAACTCATTCATCATCAAGTCAAATGTTACGTCAATGATCTCGTTGTCAAAAGTAAAGAAAAGGAAGACCACCTCTTTGACTTGAGAGTGCTTTTCGAATGGTTAAGAGAAACTAACCTCAAAATGGACCCCCTAAAGTATGCATTCAGAGTAGCTTTAGGGAAGTTCATTGAGTTTGTTGTCTGACACCAAGGAATTGAGATCGATCCGGAGAAGATCAAAGCGATAATAAAAATGTCACCCCCTTAAAGTATAACTCAACTCAGATCATTTTAAGGGTTGTTGTCATATCTAGGATGCTTCATATCTAACCTATAAAGAAGGTGCTAGCCATTTTCAACACTTGCCAAAAAGGACACCAAGTTCAATTAGGATGACAAGTGTCAGAATGCCTTTGAAGACATCAAGTACTACCTAATGATGCTGCCAGTTCTAGCAGCCCCTATCCTAAGAAAGCCATTCATCCTCAACACTGCTGCATTAAATGACTCCTTTAGTGCTTTGTTGGCCCAAGCCAATGATGAAAGGAAAGAGAATGCTTTCTACTATCTCAATTATTATCTAATCCATGCTAAAGCAAACTATCGACCCATTGAGAAATATTACCTAACTTTAATCTTTGCATCCCAAATGCTACAATATTATATGCTTTCTCATAAAGTCAATTTGATCTCCAGAGTCAATCCACTGCAGTATCTCATGACATGTCCAATACTATCCAGATAGTTGACACGATGGTCCATGATTCTCTCACAATTTGACAGTACTTTTGTACCCCTCCGTTAGTGAAAGGACAAGCATTGACAGACTTCTTAGTAGCACACCCACTCCCTGCTAACTCTCTGCTTAATGATGATCTCCTCGATGAACAAATCATGAACTTAGGGGACACTAGCAAGCGTCGATGGGAATTATATTTTGATGGTGTGACTTCCTCTCAAAAAGGAGAAGAACCAATCTACTCTTCTAGGAGAGGCAGGAGTAGGAATAGTCCTTCTAACTCTAGATCGTGATGTCATGAGATTCTCATACCATCTATCCAATCCTTGCACCAATAACGAAGCTGAGTATGAGGCTTTGATTACTAGTATGGAGTTAATAGTTAAGCTATACATCCAGAACAATGACATCTTTGGAGATTCTAAGGTTATCAACCAAATCATTGGGTCCTATAAGGTTCTTAAGCCTAAGCTCCATCATTATCATAAGTACACCATAGAGATGTTAGCTCAAATCCTAGAATTTACCATATACAAGATCGCTCAAAGAGAGAACACATTAGTGGATGCATTAGCAAAGCTTTCCAAATAGTTGGCATGTCTGGAAGATGAGCCCATATCAATAAAGATTAAAAATAGATAAGTTCTATCTCTTATTGATACTGAACTCAAGAGACTCTCTCTTGAAGGGGAGGTTGTCATTGCCAGAAAGGATGAGGAGTTGGATTGGAGGTAACCATTCATAGACTATCTAACTAAAGGAAAACTACCTCAAGAGAAGTTACAAGTCCATCAGATGAAGCAAAGAGCCCTTTCCTATACTCTCATCGATGGAACCTTATACCGGTGGTCCTTCGATCATATGTGATTACATTGTTTAGATAAGCATGAAGCTCATAAGATCGTGATCGAGGTACACTCAGGATTATGCAGAGCTCACCAATCTAGTCCAAAGATGAAGGTTAAGATCAAGAGACTGGGGTACTATTGGTCTATGATGATTATTGACTGCATGGACATAACCAAGCATTATCACCAATGTCAGGTGCATGGAGTGGTCCTACACCAACCACCCAACATTCTACATCCAACATTGGCCTCTTGGTCATTCAAGTATTGGGGTACTGACATTGTGAGTCTGATTGATCCTCCTTCTTCCAAAGGTCATCGATTCATCCTTGCCACTACTAATTACTTTTTCAAGGGGACAGAGGAGATTCTTCTCAGGGAGGTTAAAGCCTAGATGTGCTCCAATTTTTTGAACTATATTATATATAAGTTTGGGGTGCCATGATGAATTATATCGATAATGGTACTACATTCAAGAGCACCAAGATCAACAACTTTGCTCAGAGACACAACATAGAGTGGAGATACTCCGTGAGTGAATGGTTCAGCAGAAGATTTTAACAAAACTCTCATGAAAATACTCAAGAAGACACTTGATGACAACAAGCAACAATGGCATGAGAAGTTAGTTGAAGCTTTGTGGGCTGATCGCACCACTTAGAGAGCTCCAACTCAATCTACTCATTTCTCATTAGTGTATGTGTCTGAATCCTTTCTGCTATTAGAAGTCCAACTCCCATCACTAAGGATACCTGTGGGTAGCAAGATCATGACAGAACAAAATGCCAAGTTATGGTTAGAAGAGCTCGAAGGTTTAGAGGAGAGACGTCTATGTGCATGCCAAAACCTCGAGTTATACAAAGCCTAAAATGATTCAAGCTCACAATAAGTTGGTCCATCCTAGAGCTTTTCAAGTAGGAGAGCTTATTTTAGTTCTAAGAAGACCAATTGTTGCCCAACACAAAATGGGAGGCAAGTTTGAACCCACTTGGGAAGGCCCTTTTGCCATAGAAAAAACCTACCAAGGAGGATCATATTAACTCATTAACCATAAAGGAGAGTGCCCGATGCTTCCAATCAATGGGATCTACTTAAAGAAATATTACCCATAAAATTATATTTGAAAATAATTATCATCAATGAAAAATCCATTTCAAATTCAATCTCTTCAAATTGAAAGCATTTTCGTCTATAAATTCTCCATAATGCATTAAGGATAGGTGTAAGAGAACCCAAGCAGCATCTTATCCTTCATCAACACAAACACAAAATACACACAATTCTCTAGTGCTATTAAGATAGGTGTAAGAAAACCCAAGAGGCATCTTATTTCAACTAGTAGAACTAAGTTAGGTTTAATAAAACCCGAGCAGAATTCTTCCATAGTGGAGTCATATTGCCCCTGTGGCACCATTTCATCTATGCTACGATGTGTTTAAGATAAGTGTAAGAGAACCCAAGTGACATCCTATTCCTTCTTTCAAAACATGAACACACATGCATATCTTATATCCCAAGCTACTTTGATGTGGGATAATGCCCCCTGCGGCCTTCACTCATTAACTGCTCTAGGTCAAGCTGATGTGTTACCCTACTAATGCGTCACCCTAGTGGTCCCTTATTCAGGAGGATGTAAGTCTACTATGCTTCCTTTCCTGATTTGACTACTGCACACTGACAAGCACCTTATTAGCATTGTAGGTCTTACTATGTGGTCGATAAGCTACCGTCATGTTGGATTCATTTAAGAGGATGTAAGTCTGGTATGCCTTCTTCTTAAACTAAGTATCATGAACTGACTTGGTTGAGTATATCTGAGAAACACACATACACATCTTTATCACAAGCTACTTTGATGTGGGATAATGCACCCTACAAAGACTCACTCATCATGTAGGTCGAAATGTGAGATACTCATAGTATGCCCAGTGGTCCCTTATTCAGGAAGATGTAAGTATGTTATGCTTTCTAGCCCGATTTGATTGTTGCATGCCAATGAGTGCCTTATTAGCATGGTAGGCCTTACTACACCATCGATAAGCTACCCTAAAGTTGGCCTCAATTAAGATGATGTAAGTCTGCTACTTTTTCTTCTTAAACTAGCCATTGTGAACTGACTTGGTCGAGTAGAGGATTAGGGTAAGTCCCCTAATGTCTCAGTTCCTCCTGACTACTTCAAGTTTGGGTCCAGTCCTTCTTGTGACTCCCTACTTAATAGTTGCCCTTAGGCGGGTTGATTTGTTATGCCATCAACAATCGCTCCAGCGGTTGATCCCTGCTTTGGATGATGTAAGTCAGCTAGGCTTTCTTCTTAAGTACAACCATTGCACACTAACAGATAGCAATAGGTCGGATAGCAACTGTCGAGCCAACAAAAGACTATCTCGATAATCAATTCCACTTTAAGGAGATGTAATTCTACATGTCTTATTTCTAGACTCATTACACTAATAGGCACCTTAGGCTGGTTGGTGTTCGCTATGCTAGCAGCGACCCACCCGATGGATACACCACTCATGGCAGATGTAAGACTAGTATGCTTTCTCCTTGAGTTGGCCAATGAATACTTACATGCATTATTTCCTTCATGGATCAAGATAGTGCCCCTAGTGGCACCTCCCCTGTGGGCACTCTACTTGGCTCACATCCTTTGACACCCCATTTAGGCATTACCCGGGTTACTTTTGGATTGGACAGTCTCCCTTTCCTAGTAACCACCCTTATGGTGGGAGATTCTGTTCAACGGATTCACAGATTCTCCCTTGGTCTAGTAAATTTGAGATATGTCATGGCCGACATAGCCCATTCTTAGTATGGTCCCTCGCACACTGACAAAGTCCATGATATAAAATAAACAAAAATATATTTTTCTTGTGTATTAGGAATTAATGCCCTAGTGGCACCTTTCCCAAGCAGACATCCTATCTTTAGGGCAGTGTTAGCAAAACTCCCTATTGGAATTGCCTGACTACTCTTGAGCTGAGAAAAATCCCCCATGACACACTCTCAGTAGTCGCCCTTAGGTCAGCTTCAATCTGTTATGCCATCAACAGGTTACCCCGATGATCATTCTCTCTAAGGAAGACATAAGTCTGTTACTCATTCTTTCCGGCACGACCGTTGCACACTGACGGACAGCCTTGGGTCAGGCTTGATCTATTATGCATCAATGGGTCACCGTAGTAGCTGGTCCCTACATTGAAAGATGTAAGTCTACTATGCCTTCTTCCTAGTTGTTCCACACTAAAAGGCATCCCTTGGGTCGAATAGTCCTACCCTTCAACCAGTAGACTACCCCCTTTGGATTGGTAAATTTGAGATAGGCCAAGGTCGACATAGCCCCTTCTCAGTGCAATCCATCGCCCACCGATGGGATCCATCAAATGAAATTAATCCTGACTACTTTCGAGCTAACATAAGTCCCCAACAGTATTCACTCAGTAGTCACCTTAGGTCAAGTTTGATTTGTTGTGCCATCAACAGGTCACCACAGTAGTTGATCCTTACTTTGGAAGATGTAAGTTTGCTATGCATTCTTTCTAGCATAGTTAATGCACACCGAAAGACAACCCTTTGGTCGGATAGTCTTACCTTGTGGCTGGTCGACTATCTCTTTGGACTTGTAAATCTGAGATAGGCCAAGGTCAACATAGCCCCTTCTCAGTGGGTCCATCACACACCAACAAGATTGACAATATAACACACCAAATTAAATTAAATCAAATTGCATCAAATTAAATGAAATTAAAATCAAATTAATCATCAGAACTACTCTTGAGTTGAGGTAAGATCCCCAGCGACACTCACTCAGTAGTCACCTTAGGTCGAGTTTGATTTGTTGCCATCGACAAATTACTCTAATGACTGATCCCTACTTTGGAAGATGTAAATCTGCTATGCTTTCTTCCTAGTACATCCGTTGAACATTGAAAGACAACCCTTAGGTTGGATAACCCTACCCTATGGCAGGTGGACTACCCCTTTGGATTTGTAAATCTAAGATAGGCCAAGGCCTCCGTGGCTCCTTTTTAGTGGGTCCATCGCAAACCGACAGGGTCCATAACAAACCAAATTCAAAACCAACCTCCCTAGTGATGTCAAATTAAATATGTCAAGTAAACTAAATTTCTCCCTAGTGAGGCACAAATTAAATTAGTCTCCCTAGTGGAGCTTAGATCTAAATAAAACAAATATAATTGAGTGTACATCCCCAGCGAACATGCCCTCAATCCAGAACCCTTCTCCCTACTAGAGCCATAATAAATTAAACCAACCTTCCTAATGGAGTCTAATCAAACAAATTAAATAAATCCAACCAAACTCTTATCCCCAGTGGATAGCCCGAACCTCCTTCCTTAATGGAAGGTTCACATTTCAATCTCTAACAGATTCAAATCCATATACCTAACGGATGTGCCTCCACATTAATTAAGATAGAACATATCCAAAATAATTTGATCTTGATCCCCATCAGATTATAGATTCTTATCCTTAGCAGATACACACCCAAACAAATCATATTCATAATCAAAGTTAGATCCATATCCCCTGCGGATATCTTGAACTTGCCACCCTAGTGGAAGGTTCATGTACTCGATTTCCAACAGATTCCTTATGGTCCTCTTATGCCATTGGCATAAAGAGAGCTGCATTGCACTATGCTTGTGATTTTATCTACTTCTCGGATCTATTTATAGATCATTTTTGTTACTGTTTGTAATCTTTTGTATGTTGTTGATCATTTGATTAAACCCAATATATGCGAGGTGCCTTGTTAGTTACACCACACCTATTGGGGATCCTTTTGTTGACCTCACTTTCGGAGTGTGCTCTCAACCTCCTCTTCTTAGACTTAGGACTCTTCTATACAGTAAGAGCTCCTTAGTCATAAGACACTTATAGTAATTAGGTGAACACTTAACCTAAACCTAGAGACTTAAAAGGGTTAATCATTGGATTAGGCTATGCCTTAGGACTTAAGGAAATCACCTATTATATAGCCTAAACCCAATCCATCTGTACCTCCTCCAACCAAACCCATATTAAAATCTCAAACCAAACCTCAAATTCAAATTCAAATTCTAAATCCAATTCCAAATTTCATTCCAAATGATTGAAACCCAAAATAAAATTCAAATCTCAAGACCATTCTTAAGCCATATGAACCACCTTCATAAGCTTAGCCAAAACCCCCTTTAAATCAAATCAAATTTAGTTAATTTCTTTGTAAATCAATTATTCCATCATTTATATTCATAAATATAAACAAATTCCATGTCCAAATGATCAAAATCAAATCAAACTAAATCAAAATCCATGCTAAGCTTTATGATATACCCTCATGAGCTTAGCCAAAATCTGCCTCCAAATAATTCAAATTCACTTTATTTTCTCATTAATCATTTATATCTTCATTTATATTTATAAATATAAATGAAATATAAATTCAAATAGCCAAAACTAAATCCAAATCAAACCCAAATTTAAGCCCTTTGAGCTAATTCTTTGGACTTTATCAAATGATATCCAATTCAAGCTATAATCAATGGATTTTCTCTTGAATCAATCATTCCTTCAATTATTTATGCAAATATAAATGAAACTTACAATCATCAAACCAAATCCAAGTCAACCCAAGTCAAGCCTAACTTAGCTCTTTTAACTTGAAACTTTCAATTGAGCCAAAGCCTATTGGACTCCAAATTGATTGTAGTTGGATTTATATTTCAATTTAGGCTCACATATAAGTCCAACTAAACCTAAATCAAGCCAAAACCAAATCAATTGACCAACTTAGGTCCACTTGACCCAAAGTGCCCTAAAGGACCCATTTGAGCCAACTTCTAATCCAAACCAAATTAGATTGAACCAAGCTCACCAAAACCTTCCACCATGATTGTTCATCACCATAGGATGATCAATTGCAATCAATTGGGTCAAATCAAGTCAACTTGATCACATGACGAAGTCAAACCTTTAGCCAAAATGAACCAAAACTAATTGAAACCCATCCTACATCAAATTAATTAAAACCAATGATTCAAGTCAACTCAAAATAAATATTGGAAAATGACTTGACCACCAATTTAGTCAAACATAACCCAATTGGCCATTTGACCCAAGTTGACCCAAATTGGCCTAAAGGACCTAAATTGGGTCAAATCATGATCTAACCTAAATTGATTGCAACCAATGGCTGGAGTTCATTCCAAATTGTTTATTGAACTTGACCAAAGCCATAATTAAACCCAATTTGATCAATTGGGCCCAATTGAGCCATTTATCCCAAATTGACCTAAAGGGTCGATTTGGCTTAAATTCAAATTAAATCCAAATTGATTCAAACCAAAGGCTATATTCATCTTCAATTGGATAATTATACATGAATCAACCCATAACCCAAGCCAATTTGGCCAATTTTTGATCAATTTGGTTAACTTGACCCATTTGACCCATTTGATTCGAAATGAGCCAAAATTAATCCTAAGCCAAATTAAATCAAATTGATCATACCAAAATACTTCAAATCATCATTTGAAGCTAACACAAGCCTTGATTTGACCCAATTTGACAAATTGATCAACCTAACCTAACATGACCCAATATTACCCAAGTGACCCAAATTGAGCCAAATCCCTTGAAACGAAGGCATGACCCGTTGGGAACTGATCAAACCCACCCAAACCCACTTGGGATTAGCCCAAAATCAGCCCAAACTCAATTGGAGCCAAACCTAATGTAATTCCTCTTGGAAATGACATCACACATGTGATCTTTCCCAAAGAGGGCAAAGTCCACTCCTCCACATCCTTTGCATTCAATGGAGCTAATACTATAGCTGAAGAAGATGACTTTGGAGCTAAATTCAAAGTCCTCAATCAATCCATTCACAACCACCTCACCATCACCCTTAATGAAAAATTAGGCCATCCCCTTGAAAGGAGTGAAAGAGGCCTCATTCTAATAATTCATGAGCTTACACACATTCTAAGAGCTTCCCCAAACAAGGAGCAACCTTCCCCCACTCGATTTGAGCCAAAAAAAAAATCAAATTGAAGCTTTACGAGTGAGGAAGCGGTGTCCATTGGTGAAGGTGATGTTCCAAAGGGAGGCAAAGGTTCAAAATTATTCCAAAGCTCCCTCCCACACCTAGGAGCTCACTTGGATCTTCACATCTGTCGGAAACCATCCTGTGAGGTAATTTCATCAAATTGTAGTCGGCTTTAAAGGCTTTTTTGTGATGGATTTTGTTTGATTTTAAGAATTTCCCCTAGATTACCCTTGCATTTCTAATTTTACATCACCATGCATTTTAGAGTGATTTTCGAAAAAGATCGCCAAAATATAAAGCCTAAAATTAAGTTTTCCATTCAGTTTTATCACAAAAATTACAAGAATCTATTGGTTTACCGTTCTGCCTACCGCGACACATGCATCCATCCGATCTCGTGATTTGAAAATTAGATGGCTCGATCGCGCCATCATTGATTCTGGGATCGCCATCACCATCGGCCCTAGATCATCCAATATGCGATATGATGGTTAAATTTGATCTGCATGTCATTATCCTATTCATCCATGCTTTCCAGCTACTCTGCTAATGCAGCACCATGCTACCAAATCACGCGGCACCGTGTGACCAATCATGCGACGCCACGTGGCACCGCGTTGCCACATCAATGCCGCGTCGGTGCTCACTGTGTTAAGAAGGAAATTAGGGATTTTTTTATTTTAAAAATAATTTAAATCACCTGAAGTTTCAAAAATCTATAAAAAATAAAATACATAATAAAAAAATTGCAAATAAGGGCTCGTTGGATTCATTTTTTTGAGAGGAATCCAAAAAACCTAAAATCCCCAAATTTTACTAAATATGTTGCTCTTAATTTGAGTTTTAGTGAAAATTAAATTTCATTAATAAAACCAAAAATATACATCATATTGGTTTAAAATTTTTAGGGATTGAAATTAAAGTTAAAATGAACCCACCACAAAAATTTCAAGTCAAAGTAATTTTTGAATTAAAATATACTGCATTCTGAAGTTTAAATAGTGAAAATAAATTAACAGACTTTATAAAAATCATGGAAAATTACTTAAATCAACTGAAACTTTGAAAAATCATAACAAATCAAATAAAATCATAAAAATACAAATATACATTCATTCTGAAGGTATTTCATCGAAAAATTTAATAAATATATTTCCAATTAACTTTAAATTGTAATTAAGGCTTAATTTAGATTTAATTAAAAAGTTAAATAAATTAATAACATTCTAATTACACAAGTAATTAATTCCAAATTTTAGGTTGATTAACCGGATGACCCCTGCCTCTATAATTTTGTTGGGATTTATTGCTTGGTTAATTAGGAAAATTTATTGTCTTATCCTTAATTACTTTCTTAGTTAATTAGGTGATTAATTAACATGCTAAATAGTATGAAAATCATTGATTAAGCTTGCCAATCATTGTATAACTGTGAATGAGCATATGGAATGAGATTGGGACCTCTTTCCTATATTTTACTCTAAGTTCATTTCATTTGAATGAAAATTAATCAAGTTGGGATTAATGGTTCAATTCATTGATTAAAATGGCTTAATTAATAAAATTATAATTATAATTATTCTAGAACTCATCTAATTAAATTTCTTGGGTAGATCTTTAGGTTTTTAATAACCTAAAGCTATTTAAGGAAATTTTAGCTAACCTACATGTGTGGGGAAGCCATAAGAGTACTTAATTAAGTTCTTTAATATAATTAACCACTAATTGTGAGCCAATTGCATTAGGCCTTTTATTTCTTAAGGTCATTGCTGATTTAAATTCCAATTCATGTACATGTCATGTTGGCTCATAATTAATTGGTTAATTACTTTAAGGTAACATATGTAAGGGGTACTTAATGGACTCAACTCATATTGCAACCTAATTAATCTATAAAATCAACTTAATCTATTTTCATTGAAGAAAATTAATTAACCAATATGAAAATGGGTTAGGAGCAAAAAATGATTGAATCTACTCTTTCCTCTAAATCAAATCAAACATCCAAAAATAACTTAATAAGCAGCTTTGGTTTACTTTAAATGATTGTATTTGATATGATGGTCTTTATGAATTAGTTTGATTAAATGAAATATATGTTTTATTTCTTATTATTCCTTTCCAATCATATTAAATAATGTGTGTCATGTGGTTCCATACATTCATGCTTTCAAAATGTTTAATCTTAAATGAAATTTTCTTTATGTCGAGGTTGCATGTGTTGAACGTAATTTATAATATGTGTGGCTATTATCACTATTAAATCAAAAATTATTTTCAAAAGCTTATAAATCAATTACAATATTTGGAGTGATATTAGTCATAAGTATATGTAAGCTTGCATGTGTTCTAGTTTAAACATATGATGTGGAGTTCTCTTTCTTTAATTCCCATATAGATTTGCATAAGTTTGAACATTCATAAGTGTATAGTCTATTTAAAAAGACACAACATGAATTTGAATTCATCCTTACACATTTCTATATTAGAATTTTGATAGAACTTTAACTCATATGTATAAAGAAATTTAATTAAGAAAGATACAACTTTTGCATGGTTTTCCATTATAGTCATTTGTACATTCATGTGTATTTAAGAATAGTGGTTATATCTAGTATGGACATTCTGGGGATGCACGGCTTTAAGTAGCCCTAAGGAGGTCTTTGCCTCACTCCTCTGGTTAACAATGTCGAAGTACTTGCTTAAAACTTCTATACACTTGAGTGTGCATTTAGTTAGTGAGTGAAAATCCCATTTTCTACAAAATACACATATGCATCTTTCATTTAAAATGTGTTAAAAAAATATATTGCATGTATTAGTCATACTTTGGATTCAATCATATACATATTACATGTGATGGAAAGGAATAATGTGATGAATTTCATGTGTTTGGTAGTTCATTCAAATTAATCTAAGATGCCTTTCATATTGAATGGAATCATTTAAAATGAACCTCAACTTAGGTTTAATTTAAAATGTGTAATAAGCCATTCACTAAAAAGAATAAATTAAATTAACATGCTTTAGAAATTGTCTTAGGGTAGGGATGAATGAGAGCAATTCTCTTTCCTCTCTTTATAACACTTAGTTGCTGATGTAAGGCATATGAAAAAAATACCAAGTAAAATTATCAAATCAATTAAACCCCTTAAAGTAAAGTCAACCTCTAATGACTAAACATCCTTTCACATTTAGAAAATCATAACCTTAATGCCTAGTTAAGACATACCACACAAGCCTTAACACACACATTAGAATTAAGTCACCACTTTTAGTCCTAAGTTAGGATGGTGTATGTTTGGTGTATATTTTATTTTGTGATGTAATGTTTTAGACTGATATTAGAGTGTATGCTTTGTAGACTATGATTGATTATGATTAACCTAATCTAATTTTTTGTAGGGATTATGCTTAAAGGGGCCACTTAAAAATAAATATAAATGCTCTCTTTAAAGCTTGCTTATGCCCCTAAGCATAATCCAATTTAGGATTGGTGGGCTTGGCTACCCATATGTAGGGTTCTGAGTCCAAATTATGATATAACTGCTTGGGTTTTGTGTGTGTTTAGCTAACACTTATTTTACAGGTACAGTTAGATTTACTTTTCCTATTTTAATGTAATTTTGTATTTGAAATTAGGATTAGTGTTATGGGGTTTAGGATGAGCATTGGCTAGAAGGCTTAGTCCTGAGGTGCCATGTGATGCCTTGAAACCTAACACATAAAAAGGAGCAAAGATATGAAGAAATGAAAGAGACATGAATAATGAAGACTTGAACTCCCCCCCCCTCATAGCATTTATTATTTGTAATTATAATTATTCTTTTATATATCAGGTTGTATAAGGGAAGAGCTCGGCTACCCATTTTCTCTTTTTGGGGTGTACGACGAAACCCGATAGCACCGACCTTTTATTCTTTTGCAGTAGTCTATAAAATTATTTGATGTTGTGTTTAGATTGTGCATTAGAAACAACATACTTTTCTTAGTTTTTTATATGTTTGATGCTTTATTGTGTGGCCTGGATGCGATTAGGCTCTTAGGGTAAAATTAATTTTTAAGCCCAATTAATAACTCGTAATTAAATTTTAAAATAACTCATAACCTCACCATAAAGCCTAGGCTTTAAATAAGATAATTAAAAGACTTACCAATCCCTTTGCTGAATGATTAAATGTCTCATAACGTGCATACAAATTCTTTCTATCTTGAACATGAAGGATCTCCATCCTTGCACGATAGGGGAATGATTGACCTATGAGGGCATCCCTTATGGTGGAGACCACCTTCTTATAACTGATTTGGCCCATAAGCCTATTTTCATCATGTATATAAGCATCAAAATCCTAAAGCCTTTGTAGGAATGAAGTGTCAAAATTGAAATAAAATTTGAAAAGATTTTGTATTTGTAGATTAAGTCATTACTCATACCACTCATACTCTAGTCTCTTAGGGAGTAGGTTTAGGACTTTTGTTTCTTTCCAATTGAATAACAGCTTAACTATCTTGTAATACATAAGACTTTCCTACATGGATTTGAATCGTAGGAGGTGTTAGCTACCACTCCAGACGGTTGTAAGTCCAGGCGATTTACCCTCTCTTATGGAGTTAAACCTTATGCCCATTTTTGCTTAGATTTAGGTCATGCTTTAGCATATGCCAAAGCTCCCTAGATTTAAGATCTGAGGTTATTATTTTCTTTGAGCTACAAGCATAAATCCTCACCTCTTATGCATTTCCACAATCTTGTGTTATTGGAATATAAGTCCTAGCTTTCTAATAAAATTTCAACTCAAATAAATAAATCTCTTCAATTTCAAATATATAAATCCCAATTATAGGGTAGAATAGAATGCTCACTAGGCTTCTAGTATCATGAACATTTCTTACTTTCTTCTTTTGGATTCCAAAAAAAAGTCTTCTCCTTGATTTATCCCATTTGATTTCTAAAATAGCTAATCCTTTGATAGCCTTGAAATCTTTGCAAACTTTAATTCCTACTTTAATTAAGAGTATTTCTAAGGGATTTCATTTCTTAAGATGTAATTAACTATCGGGGCTTGCCTCCATAAAGAACTTAACAGACCCAGCTTAAAATAAACCCTGCTTTACTTTTCCATGTAAAGTAGGGGAAAGATCTTTAGTATATCTGAAGACCCATCATGCCTTAAGAGTTCTTATTAGGTGATTAGGTCCATTATAGGATGATGATTTCTATCTTTTGAGATAGTGCATCATTCCTTAATGTGTTACCCGATCACTTCAGTAAGTACCCCTTAAGAGCTGCATGGTGTTCCACATCAAAAAATAAACACCATAAGAACTAAATCAAATTAATGTGCTTTAGAAAGTGGGTTATGGTAGGGATGAAAAAAAGTATTCCTCTTTCTTTTCTTTATAATACAAAGTTCCTAAGTGTGATCTTATAAAATAAAAGAAAATGCAAATTAAAATTCTCAAATCAATTAACCAACTTCAAGTGAAATCAACCCTTTATATTAAATGGAAGTCTTCCACACTTAGAAAATTATAACATTAATGCTTAGCTAAGACATACCACATAAGCCTTAACACACACACATTAGAATTAAGTCACCACTTTTAGTTCTAAGCTAGGATGGTGCATGGTGATGTATGTTTTATTTTGTGATTTATTATTTTATAATCAATGTTAGGGTGTATGTTTCGTAGATTGGATGGTAGGCTGATATTAGCCTAATCATATTTTCTGTAGAGGAATTTGCTTAAGTGTGTGCTTAAGATAAATATAAATGCTTTCTCAGTTGGTTTGGTTATAATAAGAAGTTGCTTGGTTACTCATGCGAGGTGCTATGTACAAAATATATATAAATGCTTGGGATTGTATGTGTGTTTAGCTAACATCTATTTTATAGGTATAGTTAGATTTACTTTTTATATTTTTAATATAATTTTGCATTAGGAATTAGGATTATTGCTATGGGTGTTTAGGATGAGCAGTGGCTAGAAGGCTTTATCCTAGGGTGCCTTGTGAAAATTACATTGAAATTGAGCAAATTAAATCAAAAGAAGGAATGAAGATATGAAGACATGAAGAATGAAGAAAAGAAGACCACATAGTATTTTATAAATTGTAATTATTATTTTGTAATTCTGGGTTGTATAAAGATAGAGTTCATTACCCATCTCTTCTTTTTGAGTTGTATGATCATACCCGACCGCACCAGCCTGTTATTCTTTTGTGATAGTTATAAAATTGATTGATGTTATGTTTAGTTTGTGCATTAGGATGGCATGCTTTTCTTAGTTTCTTAAATGATTGATGCTTTAATGTGTGTCCTGGATATGATTAGGCTCTTAGAGTAAAATAAACTCTCTACCCCAATTAATCACTCATAACTTCACCATAAAGCCTAGGAATTAAATCAAGATAATTAAAAGATTTAGCAACCCCTTAGATGAATGGTTTAATATTTCACAACATGCATATCATATTATTCTGCTTATGAAAATAGTGGATTTTCATCCTTGCATGATAGCGGAATGCCTGACCTGTGAGGGCATCCCTTGTGGTGGAAAACACCCATTTCTCGCTGATTTAGCCAACAACTTTATTTCAACATGCAAACAGGCATCAAAATCCAAAAGCCTTTGTCAAAATGAAGTGTCAAAATTAAAATAAAACTTGAAAAGATTTTTGCATTAGATTAAGTCATTACTCATACCTCTCATGCTCTAGTATTTAAGGGAGTGGGTTTATGAATTTAGTCTCTATTCTAAATAA
Source organism: Cymbidium sinense (assembly GCA_021442155.1). NCBI lineage: Eukaryota > Viridiplantae > Streptophyta > Magnoliopsida > Asparagales > Orchidaceae > Cymbidium > Cymbidium sinense. The sequence continues at coordinate 138,447,279 of CM038223.1, read as the reverse complement.
ATAACATCACAATTATCTTGCAAATCATAAGATCATACTACATGATTTTAAAATCATAGGAGGAGTTAGCTAACGCCAATCCAGACGATTGTAAGCACAACAGTTAGGCGATTTATCCTCTCTCGTGGAGATAAACCTTATGCCCATCTTTGCTTAGATTTAGGTCATGTTTTATCTTATGCTAAAGCTCTGTAGATTTAGGATCTGAGGTACCTATTTCCTTTAGGCTACAAGCATAAATTCTCACCTCTTAGGCATTTCCAAAATCTTGTGTTGTTGGATTATAAGCCCTAGTAATCTAACAAAATTATAACTCAAAACATATAACTCTCTTCAACTTCAAATACATAAAGCCCAACCACAAGATAAATTGGAATGCTCACTAGGCTTCTCAATATCATGAGCATTTCCTACTCATTCCCTTTGGCTTCTAAAATAAGTCTTCTCCTTGGATTTTCTAATTGATTTTTCAAATACAACCAATCCTTTGATAGTCTAACCTTGAAATCTTTGGAGATGATGATTGTATACTTTAATCAAGAGTATTCTTATGGAATCTCATTCCCTGAGATGTAATTAACTATGGAGGCTTGCTTCCATAAGAAACTTTAGAACCCAATTTAATATAAACCCTGCTTTATTCATCCATATAAACCAGGGAAAATATCTCTGGTACATTCGAAGATCCATCATGCCTTATGAGTCCTTATTAGGTGATTAGGTCTATTATAGGGTGATGATTTCTATCTTTTGAGATAGTGCATCATTCCTTAATGTCGTACCCAATCACCTCAATAAGTACCCCCTATAATCTGTGTGGTGTCCCCCATACATCCAAAAATAAACACTAGAGTGCCCTTATCCACAAATACAATGCTTCTTGCTGGTATAAGAGAAGATAATAGAAGAAGTAGTAGCTACAATAGTGGAGGGAGTACTAGACTCAGATGGGTGGTGCTACTAGACTATCCTGGGTAAGTGTGGTAAGCTACTGCTATTATTGGGCTGTCACCCTCACCAAGTTTTCCTTTGTAACTAGCAAACCTTCCTTTGGAGGTTTGAGCTGCTTTAGACACCTGCGAGGAAAGTTTTTTTATCTTGGAAATGATCTTTTTAGAGGTATGGGATAAGAGATATCCCAACCTTCTTTGGTCTTAAGAGGATCTCAAGTATCCCCAAGGATTACTCTAATAAAACTGGATGGTTGTTCTAATAATATTTCTTAGGGATAACTATGGCTCTTGACTTGTAGCTACGCTCAAGCCAATACATAAAAGTGATACAATCCTTTAAGACATGGCCTAACATGTGGTGGTAGGGGAAATAGCTAGGATCATCGCTCTTGCTCACTTCATCCGGCCACTTAGGCTATGGTAACTAAAAGTCATGTATCTTCAAGAGGTTCTTGAAGAGTTTCATAACTACCTCCCTCTTGAATGAATATGGGTTATTCAATCTGTCGATAAGAGCAGGTGGAAAATAGCTACTTGGCGATGGATATGAGTATTGTTACTGGGTAGGCTACTTATTGACCTCGCTTTTAGAGTGAGCTCTCAACTTCTCCATCTTAAACATATGACTCCTCTAGACATTAAGAGTTCCTTAGTCTTGAGATACTTCTAATGATAAGTGAACACTTAACCTGACCCTAGAGACTTAGAACAGTTTATCATAGAATTAGGCTATGTATTAGGGATTTAATGCAACCCCTTACCCTATAGCTCAAATCCAACCCCATGAACACTCCTTCAAACAAATCCAAATTAAATCTCAAATCAACTCCAACTCAATTGATTTTCTCAAATATCAAATCAATTCCACCTCAATTGATTTTCTCAAATCTCAAATCAATTCCAATCTCAAATGATCCAAATCCAAAATCAATTCCAAATCTAACTCCAATTTCAGATGATTGAAATCCAAGATCAATTCCAAATCTAAAACCTTCCTAAGCCTTATGAATCACATCCATAAGCTTAGCCAAACCCTTCAAATCAACCCAAAGGCAAGTGATTTTTTTTATAAATCACTTATTCCATCATTCGTATCCATAACTATAAATGAAATTGGCATCCAAATCATCCAAATCAAATGAATATAAATCAAACCAAATCAAAACCCCTTTTTCAAACTTTTGACCTACCTTAGCCAAATTCACATTCAAATCAATCCTAATTCACATGATTCTCTCATAGATCATTTAAACTCTCATTTGTATTCACAAATATAAATGAATTATAAATTAAAATGACCAAAATCAAATCAATATAATTTCAAAACTCAAATTCAAGCCCAATTTATACCCTTTCGTCCAATTTCTTGGATTTAGCCAAATCATTCTCAAACCAATCCAAACCCTTGGCTTTTCTCTTCAAACAATCACTCTTCAATCACATTGCCAAATATAAACATAAACTACAGTCACCAAATCAAAATAAAACTAACCCAAGTCAAAAACCCATGTTCATCCTTTTGACTTGAAATTATCAAATTAACTAGAACCCATTTGACTCCAAACCACTTGCAATTGGATTTATATTCTCATCATAAGTCCATATGTGAGTTCAACTAAACTTAAATCAAGCCTTGATCAAGTCAATTGACCCATTTAGGCTCACTTGACCTAAAGTGACCTAAAAGACCATTTTGAGCTAAGTTCTAATCCAACCAAAATTAGATTGAATTAAGCCCATCCAAGCCTCACATTGTGATCAACAATCACCCTAGAATGATCAATCACTCAAATTGGGTCAAACCAAGTCAAACCTAGCCTTTGACCAAGTCAACACTTAGCCCAAATGAGACCTAAAAAGCCAAAATTTATAATGAGCCAAATTGATTGAAACCATTGATCTAAACCAATCCATAATCAATGATTGAACAAGACCAAACCACCAATTGAGCCAAAGCAAGCCTAATTGGCCATTTGACCTAAGTTAACTCAAATTAACCTAAAAAGCTAAAAAGGGTCAAATCTTGATTTAAGCCAAATTTATTGCAACTAATGGCTCAAGTTCATTCTAAATCACTTGTTGAACTTGACCAAAGCTTCAATTTACCAATTAGACCCAACCTAGCCCAATTGACCCTAAACCCAACTTGACCCAAAATGTCAAATCAACTTGAAATCAAACCAAATCAAAATTGATTGAAACCAAAGCTTGCAATACATTTCAATTGATCAACCAAGCCTAAACCAACCCATGACCTAACCCAATTGAAATCAAATGGGTCAAATTCAATTGACCAATTTGACCTAAATGAACCTAAATGAACCAAAGCTAAATCTAAACCAAATTGAACCAAACCAATGATACCCATAGGCTCCAAATGATCATTTGAACTTGACATAACCCATGGTTTGACCCTATTTGACCAATTGGTCAACCTAACCCAATTTGACCCAACTTGACCTAAATAGGTCAAATTGAGCCAAATCAAATAAAATGAACTCCAAATCACTTGAGATTTGGCCCAACCCATTTTTAAATCATTTCAAATCTACCCAAATCAAACTCATAGATAAATGACCACTTTTCCTGTAGGTCAAGGGGTATCCCATGACCAAATTCACTTAGGATTTGACCATTTCTTTCCCAAGTCCACTTGACACCTATCTATTGGTCCACATGGGCACCAAGGAGGGTGGTGAACATGGCCCAATGCAACACAAAAATGACCTCCCCAATCACCATTGGACACTTGGCTCACCAAATTCACTCACCAATCACATGGGCATCCACTCTCCCTCACTCCTCCACCCAAAATGACCTATGTGGGACATTTTTCATCTCAAACTGATCAGCCAATCCATGTGATTGAGCCAAAATGGCAAATCAGCCATTCACCATCTGATCCAAGGAGGGGAGATATACCCCCTCATTCTCACTCAAACATAAGGGATTCATTCCTCAGAGCTCTAGAGTCGAAGCCAAGCATCTAGAGCTTTCTCTAGCCATTTCTGAGCACCCTTGCTTCCTAATCTCAATTTTACTCAAAGTCATAATAGGGGAGGTGATTTTTGAACCCAATTCAATTCTCAACCAAAGTGAAATTAATCTTGCACGCACCATCTTGCACTAAGGCAAGTTGAAATGAATTGAATCCTGAGCTTTTCGATGACCAGAGCTTGGAGTTCAATCAAGATCGATCACCATTGAAGAAGAGCTTGGTAAACTGAGCAAACCACTTCAAATCAAGATCAAATTTCTTCAACATGGCTTCATCTTTACTAGATGAAGCTACCTCCACCATTGGAAGCCCCAGCGATAGCCTCCGATGAGGTTTGCCATTGAAATTGACTTTAGGGTAAAATTTTCTTGGTCCTTTATGAAAGAAATTATCAAGTCATGTGATCTCCACCATTATATTTATTGCATGTGCTTCCCTGAAGGTGTGGGTTGAATTTGAGCTCCATTCAAACTCGGGTGAGCTCAGATCGAGCGACGATCGATGGACGACATCTATCTCTCGTCGCTCGGGAGGAGATAGATCATGGACTGTCTGTTTCATGTGATTGGATCAGACATTCCTGATCAAATTATCCTAGATCCACTATAATTCTAAGCTTAAATAGTGAGATTAATCTCGATAGTCCTATCTTAGATTAGATGACTCAGAGAAAGTGTGTTCGCCGCTTGCTGACTCAACCGATGAATGTGACAACTTAAATGACTAATCCCATCGTACCACATGGAAAGCGCACCACATTAGTTGCCACTTGGCCCGATGGGATTAGAAGTTTAATTAGGCTTAATTAATTTAATTTTAATGGTGAAACTTCTTGAAATTATAAATAATTATAAAAAATTCCAAAAAATACAAACTCAAACTCATTTTGAAGATATTTCAGAGGAGAATCTAGAAAAATTATAATTAATTGATTTTAAATAGTGACCTTGACTTAATTAGGGTATTATTAGAAATTTAATTAGCCTAATTATACCTTAATTGAGCACTCAATTAATCTCAAATTTAATGTGGATGTTTAGGGGGATGACCTTTGCCTCTCCTATTTTCTAGGATTTTATTGATTGCTTAATTAGGAAAATCATTTGAATAAGGCCTAATCACTCTCTTAATAAAATTAATTGTAATTAAGTGATGAATAGTAGCTTGATTAATCACTTGAACATAATTATCCCTGTTAAATAATAAGATCACTTAGGGAAAATGACTGGGGACATTTTTCTAATTTATTTCCTAAGTATCTTTTATCTTTGAAAATTAAATTAATTAATGGGAAAATGGAATGATTAGTTGATTAATGAAGTGATTAGATCTTGAAAATGAGGGAATTAGAACCTAGTGGAATGATTGAATGATTAGAGATTAGGATTGAGGCCTTGCTTTAATCCTTCCCCTAAGTTAATTTTATCATTTAAATCAAAGCATAACTAAAGCATTTAATCAATTCATTAATGGCCTGATGAAATCAAAATTAAAAATCAATTCACCCAACCTAAACAACCTTTAATTGGTTTTGGGTAGCTCCTTGGGTGTTCAATAACCCAAGGTGAGAGATAATGAAATTATGATTAGCTCACATGTGTGAGAAAATCATAAGAGTAATTAAGTGAGATCCTTTAAGTTTAATTAACTATTAATTATAAGCCAATTACATTAGGACTTTTTCATTTCTTAGGAGCATTGCAAATTTACTTTTTTTGTGGTCGCATATCATATTGGCTTATTATTAATTAGTTAATTAACTTAAGGTGATATAAGTAAGAGATAATTAATCCATTTAATTCATACCTTATCCCAAACAAACATAAAAGAAACCTAATTGTTCTAAATTAAACCAAACCATATCACATATGGGGGGAATGTGTTAGGACTAGAAAACCTTTCTCATATTTCCTAAATCAAATCAAATTTAAAAATAAAAATCTCTTAAATAATTTTGATTCATTTTAAATGATCTTTTTTTATATGATTATCCTTAGGAATTAATTAGGGTGAATGAAGTCATGTACTTACATTCCTCTATTTCTTTTCAATCATGTTAAACATTAGTTGCCATATGAAATCATGCATTCATTTCTTTTAAAAATTAATTAGCAAAATATTTATTTGTATGTTAAATTGCATGTGTTAGCTAAAGTTAAGAATATGAGTGGCTATTATCACTATTAAACCAAAAATTATCTTTTAAAACCTATAAATCAAAGATTATAAATGAAGTGATGCTAGTTATAAATATTTATAAGCTTGCATGTGATTATAGCATAAAATGTATATTATGAAGTTCTCTTTCCTTCTCTTAAACATGGATTCACATAGGATTTGCAAGTGTATAGTTCATTTGAAAAGAACACAACACTTGCCTAAATCTATTCATATGCATCTCTATATTAAGACTTAAGAAGGATTTTCATATTACACATGTAAATCATACAACCAAATCAAACATAATCTCTTGCATGATTCTTTATCCATTTGATTCTTTTGTACATCTACATGTATCTAAGAAAAGTGGTATATCAATCTGGACATCCCGGGGTTGCAAGGCTTTAAGTAGCCCTAAGTAGGTCTTGTACCTTACGCCCCTAGTGTAGAAAATAATGACATTGTACTCATAACTTTTATACATGTGGATGTGCATTTAGTTAATGGATGAAAAATCACTCTTTTCTACATAACAAAGACATGCATTAATGATCTAATTAACAAATAGAATATCCAAATTTTCAAATCACATCTCTTTACATTCATCATCAAAGTGTCCTAAGATTTGCATTGTATGTATAGGTATGCTTAGGATTATTCATATGCATTGTATACATGATGGAAAAAAAATGAATGGGTGTGTGTGATGTGATAGTAATCTACCTAATTAATCATAAGATGCCTTTCTTATTAAATAGGACTATTTAAAGAGAACCCAAACTTAGGACCAATCAAAACACATAATAAATCATTCATTAAATATAATTTAATTAATGAATCTCCCTTAGAAATGCTTTAAGATAGGGATGAAATAGGGCTCTCTTCTTTTTTTTTTCTCTTCATAATATTTAGTCATGAAGTGTAGGTTCATTCAAACCAAATCAAATGGCCAACTAAAATTGACAAGTAACTAAATCACTTAAAATAAAACCACCATCTAAATTGAATCTTTCACACTTGAAAAATTTCAACCTTAAAGCCTAGCTAAGACATGACATACAAGCCTTAAATGGCACACACATTAGACTAAGTCACCATTTCTAGCTTTAGGTTAAGGCTATCCATAGTTTGATGAATGATAAGTTTTATGATATTTTATTTTAGACTAGATATTAGGGTGTATGCACGTAGTCTGGATGTTAGACCAATATTAGCCTAATCATTCTTTATGCAGGGGGTTGTGCTTAAGGTGCATTGTAACAAAAATATAAATACTTTTTGTTATGCGGGTTGCTTATACTCCTAAACATAACCCAAATTAGGGCAGGTAGGCTTGGTTACCCATGTGTGGGGTACTAAGTCCAAATTATTCATATAATTTCTTGGGTTGTGTGTTATGTTTGACTAACCTTTATTTTGTAGGTTTAGTTAGATTTACCTTTCCCATTTTGATGTAAATTTTGTAATTAAGATTTGGAATAAATGTTATGGGGGATTAGGATGAACAGTGGTTATAAGATCAAGTCTTATGTACATGTGATTCCTTTGGAGCAACCATATTCCAATCAAGCCAAAATGAAGAAAGAAAAGAAGCAAATCAAAATGAAGAAATAAAAATGAAGAAATGAAGAATGAAGAATGAAGACCCCCATAACATGAATTCCTTTTAATTATAATTATCCATTTATAATCCACGTTGTATAAGGGAAGAGCTCGGTTACCCATTTTCCTTTTTCAAGTTATGTAGTGGCACCCGACCACATCTACCTCTCATTCTTTTGCGCTAATTTGTTAAATTGATTGATGTTATGTTTATCATTGTACATTTAGGATGGCATGATTTTCCTAGTTTCTTAATTATTGATGATTGAATGGCCTCGATGTGATTAGGCTCTTCGGGAAAAATTAATTTTCTATCCAATTAATCAATTCAAAACTAAACTAAATAATTCATAACTTCACCTAATGCCTAGGATATAAATCAAGATAATAAAAGATTTAGAAACCCCTTAGATGGATGTTGTATGTCTCATATCATGTATAAATCATATTATCTCATCTTGCCAATGGAGGGCTTCCACCTTTGCCAGAGAAAATTGCCAGACCTTTGAGAGCCATGGTGGGAATACACTTCCTTCTTTTTGATTTTAGCCCATAACTGATTTTCTCATGCATTAGGCATATAAAATTTTATAGCCTGTGTCAAATAAAAATGTCCAAAAATTAAAATAAAACTTGACAAAATTTGTATTAGATATAAGTCATTATTCATGCACTTCATGATCTAGCCTCTTAAGAGTTTAAGGACTTAGTCTCCTTTCTAAATAAACAACAGCTTAGCCATCTTGCAAAGCATAAGACTTGCCTACATGTATTTAAAATCATAGTATGAGTTATTTGGCCACCCCAGGCAGTTGTAAGTCCTACAGTTGGATGGTTTATCCTCTCTTGTGGAGGTATATCATATACCCACTTCTATCTTAGATTTAGGACGTGCTTTAGCCCTCACCAAAGCTCCCTAGATTTAGGATCTGAGGTAGCTGTTTCCTTCAGGCTACAAGCATAAATCCTCACCTCTTAGGCATTTCTATAATATTATATTATGGAATTGTAAGCCCTAGATTTCTAATAAAAACTCAATTTAAACATATAATTCTCCTCAATTTCAAAAATATAAAGCCCAATCATATGATAGTTTGGGATGCTCATTAGGTTTCTTAGTATCATGAGTATCCCTTACTCATCTCCCTTTGGTTTTGATAATAACTCTCTTTTAATCAATCCCACTTGATTTTCTAAAAATAACTAACTGATTGATAGTCCTATCTTTGAAATATTTAGAGACAATGATCATTTACTTTAATCAAGAGTATTCTTAAAGAATCTCATTACTTAAGATCTAATTAACTATGGGGCTTGCATCCATAGGGAACTTAATGAACTGGGCTTAAAATAAACAATACTTTACTTTTCCATGTGAAGGGAAGATCTCTAGTACATTTGAAGACCCATCATGCCTTAGGAGTCCTCATTAGGTGATTAGGTCCATTATAGGGTAGTGACTTCTATCTCTCGAGATAGTACACTATTCCTTACTATCATACCTGATCATCCTAATGAGTATATCTACGGATCTACGTGGTGTCCCCTCACATAAACAAACACCTAACACCCCACCAACAAAAAATAAACACCACATTTTTTCTGGCGACTCCCTAGGGAAGGTTCCTCTCTGTATCTTTGGTAAATGATCATTGTCTCCAAGTATTGATAGTGGATTTGTATTTCATATGAGTCTGAGACTATCCTTCTTTTCCATTAGCACTTAGGTCATTTCATTCTTAAGCTAAGCTAGCCAACATCCTTTAGGTTTTAGGACCTCACTCCCTGTAAGACTTAAAACCCCTGTTGGGTCCCCCAATAGGTGAAAATAAAATTTAACTAGAAGAGATGACTAAAGACCTTTTTGAACCTCCTTACCATCTCTATGGTAAGGTAAGGTTCATTTCACAAATAAGAAAAATAAATCCTTTATAAAAATATCACTTTTCAAAAGCACTTTCCTAAAGTTCACATAATAAAATACTTGCATAAAAATTTTCCCAAAATATATAAGTCAACCCCATCTAACAATCCTAAGGATTATTCATGTAGGTTCTTTTCAAAACCAAAATCAAAATCATCTTTCGAAAAGCATATATTTGAAAATGAACATTTTCATTCAACATACCCAAATTTATTGAATGAAGGTTTCACTTCCAAATAAAATCATATCATAAAATTGAAACTCCATTCAATATATCTCAATATGTTGAAGTTGGAGTTTCTTTCTTTTCAAAAGCACATATTTGAAAATGAGAATCCTCATTTAATATACCCAAATTTATTGAATGAAGATTTCATTTCAAAATAAAATCATATCATAAAATTGAAACTCCACCCAATATATTCCATATATATTAGAGTTGGAGTTTCTATCTTCTTCTTTTTTTTTTCAAAAAGCATAATTTTGAAAATAAGCATCTTCATTCAATATATCCAAATTTATTGAATGGAGGTTTTATCTTCAAATAAAATCACACTATTTGAAATGCCACTCAACACATTCCACATATGTTCAGTTGGAATTTCCATCTTTTTAAAAAGCAATAATCACACACAAAAATATCATCTTTAAAAAATAAAATATGATTGACTTCTATTTTACATACCCAAATTAGTTAAATGGAAATCTCCTTTGCAAAAATCATGAAAATCAAAATATACTGGAATTCCATTTGACATTACCCAAATTTGTCAAATGAGAGTTTCATTTTTCAAAAAGAAAACTGAAAATAAGTTGGATTCTATTTAACACACCATATTTGTTAAACATAAATTCCCCCTTTCAAAAATAACACAAATTAAAACAAAAATCAAACACATTTGGGCTTTATTTAGTATACACAAATTTAATAAGTAAAGATCCCATTTTCAAAATAAAAACAAAAAACCAAACACATTTGGGCTTTATTTAGCATACATAAATTTGCTAAGTAAAGATCTCATTTTCAAAATAAAACAAAAAAAATTCAAACACATTTGGGCTTTATATAGCATACACAAATTTAGTAAGTAAAGATCCCACTTTCAAAATTGAAATAAGAATTAAATATTTTTGGGCTTTATTTAGCATACACAAATTTGCTAAGTAAAGTTTCTATTTTTAAATTCACACATGATATACATCATTGGAAAATAAGCAAAAAGAAAACTATTTTCAAACATGTCATTTAGCATACCCAAATTTGTTAAATGAGTAATCCCAAAATCAAATCTAAAATAAAATCAATTGATCATCTATTTAACATACTCAAATTTGTTAAATAAAGGGTCCCCAAATATCAAATCAAATTCAAATATGAACCAATGGAAGCATCAGAAGTTTCTCCAAAATATTTGAACCCATTCAACATACAAAAATTTGTTGAATGTGAATTCTAAACTAAAATGAACTCAAAATCTCTCCTCCAAGTTTTTCAAAATTTCTCTTAATTTCAATGAGCCCCAGTTAACATATTCAAATTATTCAGTGTGGGTTCAAACTCTAAATCTAATTTAAATAATCAGTAGAATACCAAGGAAGAAAATTTGATTTGAGTTTGTTTTCAATAATTATAGAGTTCCAGTTCAATTTTAACTCAGTCTAGTCAGCTTTTCTCAGTGCAATACAGTCCAGATAGATTCACAAAAATATGTGTTCACCTTCCCCTTTGGGATGGATTTAGCCTTGGATCGGGCCAGCCTCCCCCAAATTGATTTTGCTCATTTACTATATTTTGGCCGAGGATTTGAGGGATCCAGGATTACTTGTGTGGGGCCAACCCTCGCCACTGTTAGCAAGGATATGGTGGATCTGAAGAATCCAGTCATCCGTATTGAGATGGCCTTGGATTCTGAGTTTCTCTCAGTGAAGAGGAAGGTGATAGAGGTTCCCACAGTAGCTACAATTCTAATGCCTACATAGTCAGTTATTCCCATCATTGCCCTAGTGCAGGGTAATACCCACTCATTGGCCTCCTCTAAGGGGAAATCTATCATGGCTTCAGGAATCGTTCCCCTACTTTGAGGTAGGGTCTAGCTCGTACTCCACTAGCAACTGTAGAAGGCAAGATCAAAGGACACCACGTGCGCATTACCAAGGAGATAGAGAAAACATCTCACATTGCAGAAGAGGGGTCACCCAGGGAGGTTTCTCCTTTGCTTACTCAAAATAAGTTTCATCTCCTTTCTTATTCTAAAGGGGAGGAAGATATCAGGAGAATTGCAGCATCACCTCCACCTCTGGTCTATTATGAGACACCTATCAGAGATAGAGAAGGTGATATGCTGGCCTCAGGAGGATAGTTTTATGCCAAGTTGGCGGGGCTTATGGACGGATACTGCTATCTAGTTTGATTTATGATCAGTTATTCCTCATAGTGTAGGCGAGCAGATCCGTTAGGAGAGGGCTAGAGAGGCCCAAGTATTAGTTCGCATCACTAGTAGAGAAAGATGAAGATATGTTAGGCAGTTAGCAGCCCCTGCCCTCATAGATTTCACCGATTAGCGTGATATTAGCATTGGTCACACAGATAGTATTGCATTGACTAGTACCACCCATCATAGGAGGAGAGCCCCCGTACAGAGGCAGTCAGTGTTGTCTCCACCACACCACTCCACTCCACGTCGCTATGGCTAGTTTAGGTTCCATCTTCTATAGTTCCACCCAAAGCCATGATAGCAGGATCAGGGGAGAAGAAAGCCCCACTGGTGATCTAGCTATGACCAATGGATCCCACTTCATCTATTTATCGACTGAGGTGAGGGTGAGTTCTCTTGTTAGACCTCCCACTTCAATTGCGATGAAGTAGGAGTGGCAACCTTGTAGCATCATAGTCATACCACCACCACCATCTCCTCAACCAATTATGGATATAGTAGCAGAAGGATAAGGGGACAGTTCTATTATCCCCATGGTGAAAGATCCCCCTAGGGGCAACACTCCACCCATAGCAGGTGATAGTCATGAGCATGTATCCTCCAGTGAGCATAGCCCTCACAAGGTTAGCACTCTAATAGTAGGGGAGGTTAGGTGTATCTCCTTTGATGAGGATAATCCCACCACCGATAAGCTGCAAGTATTTGTGCTGACATAGTTAGACCACTCCTTAGATGATATCTTTGCATAATATTTTACCAAAAAAAAAAGAAATCTTAGGGTATGATTGGTTTGACCTTGAAGAGGAGAAGGTTAGCTTCGACCCTAATGAGGATGATTTGTTGGAAGACTTGGTAGAGGTACACATGGTTGATACTAGAGGTTCCCTCCTTCAGGATCATCATAGTTTGGAAGGTGTTGTGGCTGAACAGGATGGTAACACCTATTCGACCCAACACCTCCTTCAATAACTCAAGTAGAAAGATGAGTAGATTGATAGGATGGGGAAGAGAGTTGAACATTTGTTAACGGTAGTGCTAGCACTTCAAAATCAAGCTTTAGTGGTATAGCTTACCATTATGGAGACTGGTTAGCCTGAGTTATTACATGTCCTGGATCAACCCAAGAGTTCACCTCCAGCAGAGTAGGGAAGTACTAACTTATATAGAAAGGTAGTGGACAGTACCTCCATATAAGAAAAATACATCAAACTCATGGTGAAACAACATAAGTGAAGGAAGTGTCGGCCCAAGCTGAGGTGGTTCATCAGTTCCAAAGGGTAGACCTTACCTAGAAGAATTTGATGCTATCCAATATCCTAAGGGTTTTGTGCCTCTTTCTTTCAAAAGTTTTGATGGTAGTGGGAACCCTCGCCAACATATAACACTCTTTATGGCTAGTTGTTGAAATACTGGTGACAGTGATGCATTATTGTTCCATATCTTAGTCAGCAGTCTAGTGAGCATAACTTCTGATTAGTACGCTGAACTTCCCAATGATTCAGTGAAGACTTTTGTAAGTTGGAGCAACTCTTTTTTATAAGGTTTGCTGGAGCTCAACCAAGGGAAAATGTGGGCGATCTCATTGTAGCTCAACTACACCCAGTGAGTTTCATTGATTACATTCTTAGATGGCATAATTTAAGCATGAATGTGAACCAGAGCTATCTGAACAACATGCTATTGAAATTCTATTAAAGAATATTCATGGCCCGGTCACCTTCATGCTTAAAGGTTTCACCATTAAAATATTTGAGAAGTTAATCAATAAGGCGGCTAGTCTATAAGGGGAGGCCAAATAGTTGCCTTTTCAAGATCAATCATTAAAGCCAAAGTCATAGAAAGTCTATGAAAAGAAGCCAGGGGAAGTAGCAACATTGGATAAGGAAGAAAGAGAGATCAATAGACCTCAAGCTCGGCCCTTGCTTCCACCATCTTTACCACTGCCTCGACCATCTTATCAGCCACTGTAGCATCCTCCATGGCCTTTATCCCCTCCTCCTCAACCATACTCTCAGGACTGATATACATATTCATCCCTATGTAACTATTACCCACCTACTCTTTTGGATAAATTAAATAAACCATATTCATTTAAGAAGGAGGTAGATAGAAAATTCTTTAAGAACTTCTTAAAGAAGCTTAATTTTAGCTACTCAAGCCTCGAAAGCCGAAGGAAGTGGGCAAGAGTAATGATCCTAACTTTATCCCCTACCACCGCATGTTAGGCCATGTTTTGGAGGATTGCTTTACATTTAGGGAATGGCTTGAGCATAGATATAAGTCGGGTGCTATAGTTATCCCTAAGGAATATGTTGTAAAATAAGCATCCAATTCTACTAGGGTAGTTCTTGGGGATACATGTGATCCTCTCAAAATAAAAGAAGGTTGGGATATCTCTTTATCCTGAACTCTAAAAAGATTATTTCTAAAATCAAGAAACTTTCCTTACTAGTGCCTGAGGTAGCTTAAACCTCCAAAATCAAGGAATATTTGCAAGTTGCCAAAGATAACTTGGGAAAGTAGGAGCTCAGCAGCAGCAATCGTAGCCCATACTTGCCCGAGATAGCCAAGTAGTGCATCCACTGACCTATTCTAGCCTCCATCCCACCATTGCAACTACTACTTTGTGGTGAAATATTTTCATTTATATGGAATAGAATGAAGATAGAAATATACTCTATGCATTTGGAGACCACATAGATTATAGATTATCTTATTAGGGTGATTGGGTACAGTATAAGGAGAGGTGTACTATTTTGAAAGATAGAAGTCACCACCCTACAATAGACCTAATCACCTTAATAAGGACTCCTAAGGACAATGGATTTGCATATGTACGGACATTCTTCTCCTATTTTACATAAAAAAGTAAAGTAGAATTTATTTTAAATCTGGTTCATTAAGTTCCTTATAGAGGTAAGACTCCATAGTCAATTACATCTTAAGGAATGAGATTCTTTAGGAATACTCTCGATTAAGGTAAATCGTTGTCTCCAAAGATTTTGAAAAGGTAGGACTATCAATCGATTGGTTTATTTTTAGAAAGTCAAGTGGGATCGATCAAGAGGAGGGAGTTCTTATCGAAGCCAAATGGAAATAAGTAGGAGATGCTTAAGATATTAGGAAGTCTAGTAAGCATCCCAAACTACCCTATGGTTGGGCTTTATATTGTGAAAATTTGAATTAATTTGTTTGAGTTAAATTTTTATTAGAATTAGCTTACAATTCCACAGTACAAGGCAATCATAATGCCTAAGAGGTGAGGATTTATACTTATGGCCCATGAAGGGGAGAAGCAATCTCAACCTAAATCTAAGGAGCTTTGGCGAAGGCCAAAAGCACAACCTAAACCTAAGGCAAAAAATGGGTATTTGTTTACCTCCATAAGAGAAGATAAACCACCAGACTATTTAACTTACAACTACTTGGGGGTGGATGCCAACTAACTCCTCCTATGATTTTAAATTCATGTAGGCAAGTCTTATATTTATGCAAAATAAGAAGGTTATTATTTATTTAGAAAGAGACTAAGTCCTTAAACACACTCACTAAAGAGACTAGATCATGTAAGGACATGCTTTCAAATGACTTAAATCTAATGCAAAATTTTCACATATTTTATTTTTATTTTGGACAATCATTTGACTCAGGCTATAGGATTCATATGCCTAATGCATGAGAAATAAGATTATGAGCCAAAATCAGCAAGATAGGGAGGTGTGTTTCCTCCATGGCTCTCACAGGTCAATCCAAGTTCTCTAGCAAATATGAAAGACCTCCAATTAAGAGTGAAATAATATGCATTTATGCATGATGTTGGAAAAGAAAGTACACATCCAACTAAGGGGTTACTAATTCTTTTATCTTGATTTTTTTTTACCTAAGCTTTAGGTGAGGTTATGAGTCGTTTATTTTTAATTTTGAGTTATTTAATTTGGTAGAAGATTTATTTTTCCCTAAGAGCCTATCATCATAGGCCATACATCAAAAGGAAACATGTCATCTTAATGCACAAGCTAAACAAAACATCAAACATTTTATAAAACTAACGCAAAAGAATAAAAGACTATTTATGGTCAGGAACCACCGACAAACTCAAAAACAAATTGGGTATCCGAGCTCTACCCTTATACAACCCGGATTACAAATGAATTAATTTATAATCAAGTAAGGAAATTCATGTTATGGGGGTTTTCATTTCTTCTTTTCTTCTTCTTTCTTCTTTCTTCTTTCTTCTTTTAGTTCCTTCTTTTGGATGGTTGGAAGGTGGTTGCTCCAAAGGATTCACATGGTATATAAGATGTAATATTATGACCAATGTTCATCCTAATCTCCCATAGCATTCATTCCAAAATTCTAATTGCAAAAGTGCATGAAAAGGGAAAGTAAATATAACTAACACCTGCAAAATAGAGATTAGCTAAACAAACCATACAAATACAAAGCATGTATATTGGAGTTAGCACCCCACAAATGGGTAACCAAGTCCACCCGGCCTATTGGATTATGCTTAGGGGTATAAGCACAATAAAAGAAATTATATTTTTATTACAAGCATCCCTTAAGCACAATCCTCTATAGAAGATAATGATTAGACTAAATCATCCTACCATTCTATCTACACATACACCCTAACATTCATACTAGAAATAATACATTACAAAATAAAAGCAAACATCAAACCATGCACTGCCCTAACCTAAAGCTAGAAATGATGATTTAGTTTAATGTATGTCCTTTAAAAAGTTTGTGGTATGCTTAGCTATGGCTTTAAGGCTTAGATTTTCTAAGTGTGAAGATGTTCAACTTAGATGGGTGGTTCCATTTAAGGGTTTAGTTGATTTGGATGATTTTTATTTGGTGATTTATTTTGGTTTAAGTGAATTCTACAATTAATTACTAAGTTATAAAGAGAGAGAAAAGAGAAGAGAACTTTTCTTTCCTTCCCTACCTTAAGTAATTTCTAAAGTGGATTCATATTTGATTTTGTTTAGTGAATATTTTATTATGTGTTTTAATTAATCTTAAGTTTAGATTTTCCCTAAATAAACCTATTCAAAAGAATGGCATTTTAAGATTAAGTAAAGTGAACTAATATCACAAAACACATCACTTCATTTCTTTCCCAACATGTACAACATGCATATGAATGAATCATAAGTATATATATACATATAAATGGAAATGTTTAGCACACTTTATGATGAATTCTAATAAATGCTTACTTAACAAAATTGAATGCTTTATGATGCATGATTTTCATTAAGTAGAAAAGGGGGTATTCTTTTATCCTTTATTCATATGCACATGTGTATGTATGAAAGGCATAAGTTAGTACGACGCCATTGTTAGCACTAAGGGTGTAAGGTACAAGACCTATTTAGGGTTACTTAAAGCCTCGCAACCCCATGGTTGTCCAGACTAATATACCACTTTTCGTAAATACATATGCATGTACAAACAAAATAAATGGAGAAAGAAATATGCAAAGTTTATGTTTATTTAATTTTTAGTTTATTTATGCAATTTATATGTGTAAATGTAAAGATCCTTCTTAAGTTATAACATGGAAGAGGATAATGATAGATTTTAAACAAGTGTTATGTTCTTTTAAAAGAACTATACACTTTCCAAATCTTATTCACATTCATGTTAAGAGGAAAAAAAGGAGGCAAACATAAGACACATTTTTATATTCACATGCAAGCTTATAAATAAAGTATAATTAGCGTACCATTTAGTTTCGATATTTTATTTATGAGTTTGGAAAATAATTTTGAATTTAATAGTGATAATAGCCATTCATATTTCTGCTTTAGCTAAAACATGCTATTTGACATAAAGAAATTATTTCATTTTAATTTTGATTTTTAAAAGATATGAATGCATGAATTTCATATGACATACACATTTAACATGCTAGTAAAGAAATAAAATGATGAAAGCAATGTAAACTTATTCACCCTAATTAATTTCTAAAGATAATCCTATGAAATAAGAAAGTTTAAACTGAATCAAAGTTTGTTTAATGTGATTTTTGTTTCAAATTTGCTTTATATTTGATTTAGGAAATGTGAAAAATGTCTGCTGGTCCTAATTTATTTCCCCAATGTGTGTGGAATTTTAGTTTAATCTTTAGATGATTAGATGATTTTTATATTTTGATTAGGTTAAGGTATTAATTAAGCATGTTAATTACCTCTTACCTATACCACCTTAGCATATTTAACCAAATAATTATGAGCCAATGATATGACATAAAATAACACAAGGAATTTAAATTAGCAATGCACCTAAGATGAAAAGGGCCTAATGCATTTGGCTCATGATTAATGATTAATTAAGCTAAGGGGTTTATGTTAAGTAATTTCATAATCCTTCTCACACATGTGAGTAGGATTTTGATTTCCTTAATATACTTTGGTTATTGAGCACCTAAGCATCTACTTAAAGTGAATTAGTTAAGTTCTAAAAGATTTTAGAATTTTATCAAATTAATTAGGTAGGTAATTTGTGGGGTAATTCTTTAATTAAATTTGGATTAAGGAATAAAGAGGGGGTTTAAGAAATAGCTCAAGAAAATATTCCAAATTTATTCCCTAAACCTCCTATTCATTTAAACAAATTTAATTAACTCAATCAAGGGATTAAACCACTGATTACATACTTCATTTGGCTTAATTAATTTAGGAGAGTAATTAGGAATGAATCCAATAATTATCTAAAAATATTAATAAATCCTAAGAAAATTAGGGGTGGTAGAAGTCATCCCACTAAATACACATAAGAAGTTTGAGATTAATTAATAAAATAATCAGAGAGTAATTAGCCTAATTACATTCCTAATGAAACCCAAATTCAAAAAATAACACTGTTCAAAATCCATTAAAATTAAATTTATAATATTCTACATTCAATTATCTTTCATATGCAATTTATTTCATATTTTTTTGATTTTTCTACACTTAGATATAAATATTTGAATTTTTCATGATTAATTAAGTAATTTAATCCCCTATTACATAGTTAATCATGTCAGCGCCACATGGAGGCTAACGCAGCGTGCGCTTTCCATGTGGTGCAATGGGAGTGTCTATTTAAGTTGTCACATCATAGCACTGCGTCAGCAATGGCACTATGCACTTTCTCCCTGCCCATCCAATCATGGATCAGATGGTTGAGATTAAACCCTCAGTATTAAAGGGATAATCCATGGATCCTATGTGTTTTAATCATGGTCCTTCATCTAAAATGCATGGATGGATGACCCATGATTCATCCTTGATCTTCCCAATGAGAGATGGCCATCATCCATCTTCTAGGGGAAGATTCGAGCTCGATTGAGCTCGAATTGAATCCAAATTCAACCCACACCATCACCATATAAGGGAGATCACATCCAACGACTAGTTTCTCATGGGATGAAACTTCACTTCACAAAGGACCAAGCTATGGATAATCTAAGCTCAGTTTAATAGCATACCTAACTGGAGGATATCACCGGTGCTCGATTCCCTTGAAGTAGCTTTGTCTAGTGGAGATGAAGCCTTGTTGAAGGTTTGAGGTGTTGAAATTAGATGGATCTTCTTATGGACCAACTTCACCTTTGATTGAGCTCGATCTTGGTCAAGAGTAGTCCTCCCTTGCCTTTGGAGCTTTTGTGAAGGCTTGGGTGAGTTCGATCAAGCTCCCTAATGAAGCTTACAAAGTGAATTGGCTTGGTATTGAGTATGGAGTGAGATGGATTTCAAGTAGAGCTCCCCTATTTTTAGCCTATGAAAACCAAAAAAATGAAAATTCAAACTCACTCAAGAAAGCTTGAGGAGGCTTGGAAATGACTCCTTTGACTTTCCTAAGCTCAATTGAATTGGAGAATCATCAAATGAATTGGAATTAGGGGGAGTATATCTCCCCCTAGAGCAATCGAACGGTCGAGAAGGATCTTATCATTTTTATCAAATTAACCTCATTCCATGGGTTTGTTAAGCTATTAGGAGTGTCCTTGCATTCAGTTTGGCTAGAGGAGTGGAGTATTGGAGCTCCCATGTGCTTAATTCAAATGGAGGAGGGATTCCATCTGCTTAATTTCATGCAAGTAGTCAGTTTTAGCCTTAGGTTGGGTTGGGCTGACCCAAACCCATTGGGTTAGGTGCCCCACACACACTAGTGTCCACTTAGTTCACTAAGATGGTGCCAAGTAGTCATGAAGAGAATTTGACCAAATTCTAAGTGAATTTGGCAAAAATTTATCCTATGGCCTAGGGGTAAAATTATCATTTGGCTTGGGTTTCAATTTTAATATATTTAGTATGATTGAAAAATTGGTTGGGCCAAGTTTCAATGAATTTGCAGTTGATATGATATGATTTGGCTCATGTTAACCTATTTAGGTCAAAATGGGTCAACTTGGGTCAAGTTGACCAATTAGTCAAATTGGGTCAAACCAAGGGTTGGGTCAAGTTCATATGACCATTTGAAATGTTTTGGTGGCTTTGGTTTGATTCAATTTGGTTTATATTTGGTTTTGGTTAAATTAAGTTCATTTTAAGTCAAATGGGTCAAGTTGACCAAATTGTCCCATTTGACCTATTTGGGTTAGGTCATGGGTTGGTTTATGTTTGGTTGGTCATATGAAATGGATTGGTATCTTTGTTTCCAATCAATATGATTTATATTTTGGTTTGGCTCAATTTGATCTTTTAGGTCAAGTTGGGTTCATGGTCAATTGGGCTAGGTTAGGTCTAGTTGGCCAATTAAGGCTTCGGTCAAGTTCAACAATCATTTTGGAATGAACTTGACCCATTAGTTTCAATCAATTTGGCTTATATCAAGTTTTGACATATTTTGACTTTTTAGGTCAAGTTGGGTCAAAAGTGGCCAAGGGCTGGATTAGGTTTAAATGTTGACTTGGTCAAGTTCAAACATTGATCATGAATGAGTTTTGATCAATGGTTTCAATCAATTTGGCTTATGGTAGATTTGGCTAGTTTAGGTTTCATTTTGGCTAAGTGTTGACTTGGTCAACCCATAGGTTTGACTTAGTTTGCCCCAATTTGAGTGATTGATCATCTTATGATGAATGTTGTTCACAATGTGAGTCTTAGATGGGCTTAGCTCAATCCAATTTGGTTAGGATTAGAATTTGGCTCATGATGGTACTTTAGGTCACTTTGGGTCAAGTGAGCCTAAGTGGGTCAAATGGCTTGGTCAAAGCTCAATTTGAGTTTGATTGAACTCACTTATGGACTTATGATTGAAATATAAATCCATTTGCAAGTGGTTTGAAGTCAAATGTGTTTTGATTCATTTGACAATTTCAAGTTCAAAAGGATAAACATGAGCTTGACTTGGGTTTGATTTTTGAATTGAGTTTTGGTTTGATGATTGAATTTTGTGTTTATATTTGGATTCATGATTGAAGGATTGATTGAATCATGAAGAAAAATCAAGAGTTTGGCTTGATTTGAAATTGATTTGGCTAAGTTCAAGATTTTGACTTGAAAGGCTTAGGTTGGATTTTGATTGAATTTGAGTTTGATTTTTGGAGTTGGTTTTGGTTGTTTGAATTTTTATTTCATTTATATATGTGACATAAATGAGAATATAAATGGGTTATGAGAAAATTTCATGAATTTGAAGTGATTTGAACTTGATTTAGGCTAAGTCCTTAAGAGGGAATCAAAGTGACTTAGGAAAGATTTTTTATTTGGATTTGAATTTTGGATATAGTTTGATTGATCTGAATTTATATTTTATTTATATATATGAATATAAATGACAATTAAATGGGTTGTGAGAGAATTTCATGAATTTGATGTGATTTGAACTTGACTTGGCCAAGTCCTTAAGAGGGAATCAAAGGATTTAGAAAATATTTTGAACTTGGAATTTCAATCATAAGCTTCAATCATTTGGAATTGATCGTGGATTTAATCATTTGGAATTGATTTGAGTTTGGATAAAATCAATTAAGTTGAAATTGATTTAAATTTGACTTGAATGGAGGAAGAGAGGAACTTGGTTCAAGCTATAGGGTAGGTAAATTTTCCTAACATCCCTAAGGCATGACCTATTCCTATGGCTAACTCTTCTAAGTCTCTAGGGCTAGGTTGAGTGTTCACCTAATCACTAGATGTGTCTTAAGACTAAAAACTCTTAAAGTCTTTGAGAAATCTTATGTCTAAGATGGAGGGGTTGAGAGCTCATCCTAAAAATAAGGTCAACATACTTCATCCGGCATTCCTACTTTAGCTAGTTCTTCTTCTAGTAGACATCTTGTATCAGAGGGTGAGGGCATCAAATCCCTCACCCCACTTACTTTATTAGATTTCTACCATGTACCTCCTTTTAAATCTAAGAAATCAAGAAATAAAGCTAATTTGAATTACATCTATGCCACTTCTGATGGGTTATCTGATTCTACTCCTCTAGAGAAATCTTCAAGTCTTAAAAACTATAATAACTCCAATCATGCTCTTTCTGATTCAAATATGGACTTTCCTTTTTTGAATAATATGGGTTCTCCTGATGAGATAGACTTGGAATCATCTAATTTTGAGAGTCCTATAGGAGAAGCTGTAGGTATGCCCGATGAGTAGGTAGAATCTTCCACTAACCTACCACAAGAAATCACCAAAATTAACCTCCATTGTGGCAAGGTTCTACCTCCTAGGGTAGCACCTCAAGATAAGGGTAAATAAGTCATTGGTTCTAATGATCAAGAAGCCCCTCCACAAGATTCTCCACCCATATATATGCTTGTGGAGGATCAACCTAGAGTTGAAAACAATATCCTCGCTCACCTAAGAAAGTTGCCAGCTAAACTAAGCATATATGATGCCCTTATCTTATCCAAAGAGATGAGGGAGTCATTGATCAAAGCCCTTCTTGATCTAGAAATATTTTTAGCTTAGCTGACCGATGTTGGAGAGGAGGCACATTATTCAAGAGAAGCCTAGGGAATCACATTCATCGATGAAGTCCTTCTTCTGAGGGATATGGAGCACAATCATCCCCTCTACATCACAATGGATATGGGTAGATTCAAACTTTCTAAGGTGTTGGCCGATCCAGGTGCATCAACAAACATTATGAGCCTGAAAACTCTTTCCTATTTGAAGTTTGACATCTCTGAACTCTAAGGAGATCGGATGATGTTGAGAGGATTCAATGAATAGGGCAAGAGGGCTTTAGGCTCCATAGTGTTACCTTTTGAAATGGGCGATTAGAATATTGAAGCCAAGTTTTATATAATTGATTCGAATACATCATTCAATGCTTTGATCGGTAGGCCTTGAATACACTAGAATAAGATGGTTCCATCCTCACTTCATCAGTGCATCAAGTTTCAAAAAGATAGAATCGAATACTGTGTCAAAGGAGATGAAAAGCCATTATCAGTTAAAGAGGTTGAGATATATGAGGATGTGACCTACTATCTTCTTAGAAATCAAAATATCTATTCTCATGAACTTGGTCAAAATTTGAATACAAAAGAAAAAGAAAAGAAGAAAAAAAGAAAAAAGAAAAAGAAAATAAAAAGAAAAAAGAAAGTACAAGTTAGCGAGAAAGGAGCACTAAGGAAGTGGTAGATCCGCATGTTACATTCCACCCACAGTTCATTTCATCATTGGGTCATATGGGTAGGATGACTTGACCTCTACAGGTAGAGGCAGAGGTAGATACAAAGGCAGTTCCTGAGGTGGAAGACCCCCTGGTTGGCAGCCAGCTAGCAAGGGCTATGTTCCACTTCACAGGAGTACTCTTACTATTCACATACACTTAGAATCAGCTCAGAGAATGAGTCTCATGTGATTAGCACACCTACTAACCCCTCTCAGTGGATCTCATTGGAGGTGACACTCGAGCCATACAATGAAGAAGACTAGGCCTCTAAGCAAAGCATAAATGTATTCAAATCAGGATTATGTAAAACCATTAAGCAGCAGTTGGGAACCTTAGCTCTAACCCCCACTTTCTTCTCAAAAAGTTGAGTGTTTGGTAGTTAAGAAAGCCCTTAGATCTTCCATGGATGTCAAGCCAAAGAGATTCCTATTGAGATCATCATCCTCAAGTCAAGAAGTAGATGTAAAACTTGAGGATTATTCATGTAAAGATTTAATGGAATTACCTTTTGATTGGTACTCTCCATGTGTTCATAATCTTGCAAAGAAAGGTTTGATTCCTTACATGGTCGGCCGCATGAGTATTTCGGATGGATAACAAAGGAAGGGATGCACAATCAAGACCAGGATTATGATTATGTACATTGGGTCCAGTCGACAATGATGATTACTGTTTAGTTGTCACCAATCATTTGGAGTATGATAGGATCTTCTCAAACCACACTAACTCTTATGAGGAGGTGTGTTTAGAAACTTTAGATGATCCCGATGATCTTCAAATCAAAGATGCACCTTTAGAATTTGAAAAAGAAATCAATTCAACCATCGATAATCTCAAAGAATTTAACCTCAAGACAAAAGAAGATCCACGCCCCACATACATCAGTTCTCTATTAAATGAAGAAGAAACCAATGACTTAGTTAGGCTACTAAATGACTTTAAGGACTGCTTTGCATGGAACTATGAAGAGATGCTTGGATTATCTCTTGATGTAGTAGTCCTTAAACTAGTGATAGACCCTAACGCTAACCCAATCAAGCAAGCTCCTAGACATGATTAGAATTTGAACAATAGGTATTTTTTGAAGTTAAGAAATTGATTAGAGCTGGCTTTATCGGGGAAAAAATACCCTACCTGGTTAGCCTGTGTCATCCCAATTAAGAAGAAGAATAGCCAAATTGCATATGCATCGATTTCAAGGACTTAAATAAGGCATGTCCTAAGGATGAATTTTTACTTCCTATACTAGAGTTAATGGTGGACATTGCCTCATCTCATGCAATATTTTCTTTCAAGGATGGGTCATTTGGCTACAACCAAATTAAGATGGCCCCCGAGGATGAGAGAAATACTATTTTTTGAACCTCGATTGGAATCTATTGTTATAAGGTCATGCCTTTCAGCCTTAAAAATGTTAAACTTAATTTCAAGAATCAATCCACAACAATATCTCATGACACGGCTGATGTTATCTTGATGGTTGGCACGTTAGTCCATGATTTTGTCATAGTTTCACATCACATTCATACCCCTCCGTAGGGTGAAAGGACAGGCACTAGCGAATTTCTTAGCAACACAACCTTTTCCTTCTGATTCCCCACTTAGTGAAGACCTCCTCGATGAACAAATCATGTACTTATGGTACACTAGCATTCGCTGATGGGAGAGGCATTTTGATGGTGCAACTTCCTTTCAAAAAGGAGAAGAACAATGAACTACTCTTCCAGGAAAGGCAAGTGTAGGAATCATCCTTTTAACTTCAGACCGTGATGTAATGAGATTCTTATACTATCTCTCCATTCCATGTACCAACAATGAAGCCGAGTATGGGGCTTTGATTGTCGATCTAGAGTTAGCTATTACAGTATGTGTCAAAAGCATCAACATCTATGGGGATTCTCAGCTGGTCATCAACCAGATTGCTGAGTCCTATAAGGTTCTAAAACCTAAGCTTCATCACTACCATGAGTACACCATGAAGCTATTGGCCCAAATCTTTGAGGTCACCATCTACAAGATTCCTCGAGGAGAGAACACAGTAGCAGATGCTTTGGCCAAACTCACTAAGTAATTGGCATATCTCAAGACAATCCCACTTAGAGAGGTCACAACTCAGCATGCGCTCTAGTTTTTCAGGAACCATATAGTATATAGGTTCAGGGTGCCTTGATGAATTATATCTGATAATGGTATTGCATTCAAGAGCACTAAAATTAACAGCTTTCGCCAGGGTATAGATTAGAGATACTCCACTATCTACTATCCCATGGCGAATGGCCTAGCAGAAGTATTCAACAAAACTCTCATCCAAATACTAAAGAAAACACTCGATGACAACAACTGACAGTGGCATGAGCAGCTAGTTGAAGCCTTGTGGGCATACCGCACCACATACAGGACTTCAACATAATCTACCCCATTCTCTTTAGTGTATGGGTTCGAAGCTATTCTACCATTAGAAGTTCAGCTCCCATCACTAAAGATAGCAATGGGTAGTAAGATCACTATAGAGAAAAATGTCAGGTTGTGGTTAGAAGAGCTCAAAGGTTTGAGGAGAGACGCCTACGCATGCTAACCTCGAGTTGTAAAAGCCAAGATGATTCAAGCTCACAACAAGTTGTCCACCTAGAGCTTTTCAAGTAGGAGAGCTTGTTTTAGTTCTAAGGAGACCAATTATTGCCCGTCGAAAGATGAGAGGCAAGTTTGAACTCACTTGGGAAGGCCCTTTAGTCATAGAGAAGGCCTACCAAGGAGGATCTTACCAACTTATTAATTATAAAGGGGAACACCCAATGCTTCCAATCAATGGGCTCTATTTAAAAAAATATTATCCATAAAATCATATTTGAAAATAATTATCTTCAAAAATTTCATTCCAATTCATCAAAATATTCTCTTTATTCGAAGCATTTGCTTGTTTATAAATCTGCCACGACGTGTTTAGGGTAGGTGTAAGAGAACCCGTGAGGCATCCTACGCTTCTTTCATAACACAAACATAAATTAAACATGATTCCCTAGGCTACCAGGGTAGGTGTAAGAGAACCTAAGAGGCATCCTATTTCAACTAGTACAGCTAAGTTAGGTGTAAAAGAACCCAAGTGGCATCCTTTCTTGGTGGAATCACAACTGCCATTTGTGGCACCATTTCATCAACTCTTAAGCATGTTTTAGGATAGGTGTAAGAGAACCCAAGTGACATCCTGTCCTCCTTTAACGCAAACACAAACACAAACATATATCTTTTATCTCGTTCTATTTTGATGTGGGAACAAGTCCCATGTGGCACTCACTCATTAGCTGGTCTAGGTCGGGCTAACATGCTACCTTGCTCGTGTGTCACCTCAGTGGTCACTTGTCTGGCTGATGTGAGTCTCCACGCTTTCTTCCTGACTTGACTATTGTAGATCGATGAGCACCTTGTTAGTTTGGTAGGCCTCACTGCGCAACCAGTAAGTTACCTCATGCTGATTTTGTTTAAGAGGATGTAAGCTTATACGCTTTCTTCTTGAACTAGCCATCATGCACTGAGTATATTTAAGGCTTAGGATAAGTCCCCTAGTGGCTCCTTCCCTCACGACTGCTTTTGAGTTGATATAAGTCCCCTAGTGGCATTCACTTAGTAGTCTCCCTAAGTCGGATAACACCTGTCAAGCTGAAGACAAACTATCCCAACAATATGTTCTACTGTAGGAAGATGTGAGTCCCCGATGCTTTCTTCCTAGGCTGATTATCACAAACTGATGGGCACCTTAAGTTGGTTGATGTTCGCTATGCTGACAATGACTCACCGATGGATACAGCACTCTTGGCAGATATGAGTCCCTGCACTTTCTCCTTGAGTTGGCCACCGAATACTTATAGACATTATCTTCTTCAAGGATCAGGATAAAGCCCTTTGTGTCCCCTCCCCTGCGGGCACTCTATTTGGATTACATCATTTGCGACCACATTTAGACACTACCCCAGTTACGCTTGGATTGAACAGTTCCCCTTTCCTAGTAGCCACCCTCATGGTTGGAGAATTTGTCTTACAGATATGCAGATTTTCCCTTTATCTAATAAGTCTGAGAGAGGACTAGGCTAGTATAAGCTCCTTCTCAGTGTGATCCCTCGCAAACCAACAGGGTCCACTATAACATAAAATAAATAAATTTATTCGCTTGTGGATTAGGAATTCAAGCCCCTAGCAGCCCATTTCCCGAGCAGGCATCCTATCTTTAGGGCAATGTCAACGAAACTCCCTATAGGAATTGCCTTACAACACTTGAGTTAAGATAAGTCCCCAGGTCAACACTCTCTCAATAGTCGCACTTAGGCCGAGTTCAATCTATTTTTCCACAAATAGGTTGCCCCGACGGTCATTTCACTCTGAAATATGTAAGTCTACTATGCATTCTTGCTAGCATGACTGTCACAAACTGACAAGCAACCTTAGGTCGGGTTGACATGTTACCTTGTTAATGTGTCACCCCAATGGTCTTTCGTTCAGGAAGATGTGAGTCCTCAGGCTTTCTTTCTTGAATTGGTTGCTACAAACTAAAAGGCACCCCTTTGGTTGGATAGTTCTCCCCTTTGGCTGAGAAACTACCCCCTTTGGATCGATTAATCTGAAGTAGGCCAAGGCCGACATGGCCCCTACTAAGTGCGGTCCATCGGAAACCAATGGGATCCATCAAATACAATTAAAATAAAATTAGTTTTGACTATCTTTGAGCTGATTTAAGTCCCTTAGTGACATTCACTCAGTAGTCAACCTAAGGTTGTGTTAGATTCATTGTGTTGCCAACAGATCACCCCAGCGACTGATCCCTACTATGGAGGATGTAAGTCTGCTATGCTTTCTTCATAGTACGCTACGACACCGAAAGGTAACCCTTTGTTGATAGTCTTAATATTTGAATGGTCTTACTGTATGGTTTGGTAGTATCCGTTATAATCGAGGCCTGACCCTGAGTGTGATCCATCCCACCGTGGGGTCCATCTCAATTTAAAATTTAAAATCTGAAATAAAATCAACCGATCTCCCCAGTGGAGACAAATTAAATAATCAAATCGATCAGCTTCTCCCTGGTGAGATGAAAATCTTTCCAATTTCACCCAGTGGAGTCAATTCAATCCAACACGAACCTACACCCCTAGTGGAGGGTTCACACTTTTATCCCCAGTGGATTCCAAATTCTAATCCCCAGCGAATTTCACAACCTCTTATCCCCAATGGATAACTCGAACCTTTTCCCAAGTGATAGGTTCACATACTCAATCCCTAGCGGATTCCTCCTTCCCTCTCTTATGTCTTTGACATAAATAGAATTGCATTACACTAATACCATGATTCATTCTACACCTCGGGTTTAGGAGTAGATTATTTCAGTTAGTGTTTGCGATCATTCAAACATTGTTGATCATCTCGGTCAACACCAATATGTGTGGTATGCCTCGCCAGTCACACCACACCTATTGGGCGCCCTTTATCGACCTCACTTTTGGAGTTAGCTCTCAACTTTTCCATATTAGACATAGGACTCCTCTAGGAACTAAGAGTCCTTAGTCTTGAGACACTTCTAGTGATTAGGTGAACACTTAACCTAACCCTAGAGACTTAGAAGGGTTTATCATAGGATTAGGCTATGCATTAGGGATTTAAGGTAACCCCTTACCCTATAGCTCAAATCCAACCCCATGAACACTCCTTCAAACCAATCCAAATCAAATCTCAAAACAATTCCAACTCAATTGATTTTCTCAAATCTTAAATTAATTCCAATCTCAAAGGTCCCAAATCCAAAATCAATTCCAAATCCAACTGCAATTTCGATGATTCAAATCCATGATCAATTCCAATTCCAAAACCTTCCCAAACCTTATGAATCACATCCATAAACTAGCCAAACCCTTCAAATCAACCCAAAGCCAAGTGATTTTTTTATAAATCACTTATTCCATCATTTGTATCCATACCTATAAATGAAATTGGCATCCAAATCACCCAAATCAAATGAATATAAATCAAACCAAATCAAAACCCCTTTTTCAAACTTTTGTCCTACCTTAGCCAAATTCACAATCCAATTACTCCTAATTCACATGATTCTCTCATAGACCATTTATATTCTCATTTGTATTCACAAATATAAATGGAATATAAATTCAAATAGCCAAAATCAAATCAATATAAATTCAAAACTCAAATCCAAACAAAATTTATACCCTTTAAGCCAATTTTTTGGATTTAGCCAAATCATTCTCAAACCAATCCAAACCCTTGGATTTTCTCTTTAAACAATCACTCCTTCAATCACATGCCCAAATATAAACATAAACTACAAAATCAAATAACCAAGTCAAACACATGTTCATCCTTTTGACTTGAAATTATTAAATAAACTATAACCCATTTGACTCCAAACCACTTGCAATTGGATTTATATTTCCATCATAAGTCCATATGTGAGTTTCACCAAACCTAAATTAAGCCTTGATCAAGTCAATTGACCAGTTAGGCTCACTTGACCTAAAGTGACCTAAAAGGCCTTTTTGAGCTAAGTTCTAATCCAACCCAAATTTGATTAAACTAAGCCCATCCAAGCCTCACATTGTGATCAACAATCACCCTAGAATGAATCACTCAAATTGGGTCAAACCAAGTCAAACCTAGCCTTTCACCAAGTCAACACTTAGCAAATGAGACCTAAACAAGCCAAAATTCAATATGAGCCAAATTGATTGAAAATATTGATCTAAACCAATCCATAATCAATGATTGAACATGACCAAACTACCAATTGAGCTAAGCCAAGCCCAATTGCCCATTTGACCTATGTTGACCCAAATTGACCTGAAAAACCAAAATAGGTCATATCTTGATCTAAGCCAAATTGATTGCACCCAATGGCTCAAGTTCATTCCAAATCACTTGTTGAACTTGACCAAAGCTTCAATTGACCAATTAGACCCAACCTAGCCTAATTGTAATGAACCCAACTTGAAAAGGTCAAATCAACTTGAAATAAAAAAAAAGAATTGATTGAAACCAAAGCTTACAATACATTTCAAATGATCAACCAAACCTAGACTAACCCATGATCTTACCCAATTGGGTCAAATGGGTCAAATTGTTCAACTTGACCCATTTGACCTAAATGAACCTAAATGAACCAAAACCAAATCTAAACCAAATTGAACCAAACCAATGATACCCATAGGCTCCAAATGATCATTTGAACTTGACCTAACCTAAGGTTTGACCCAATTTGACCAATTGATCAACCTAACTCAATTTGACCCAACTTGACCTAAATGGGTCAAATTGAGACAAATAAAATCAAATGAACTCCAAATCACTTGAAATTTGGCCCAAACCATTTTTTAATCATTTAAAATCTGCCCAAATCAAACCCATATCTAAATGACCACTTTGCCCTTAGGTCAAGGGGTATCCCATGACCAAATTCACTTAGAATTTGGCCATTTATTTCCCAAGGTCACTTAGCACCTATTGGCCCACATGGGCACCAAGGAGGGTGGTGAACATGACCCAATGAACTTGGGTTGGCCATGACCCAAGGAAAGGCCAAATTGACTCCCCAAATACCATTTGACACTTGGCACACCAAATTCACTCACCAATCACATGGGCAGCTATTTTCCCTCACTCCTCCACCCAAAACCACCCATGCGGGATGTTTTTCAGCTCAAACAGATTAGCCAATCCAAGCCATTGAGCCAAAATGACAAATCAGTCATCCACCATCCAATCTAAAGAGGGAGATGTACTCCCTCCCTCATTCTCACTAAAATAGATTGATTCCTTAGAGTTGAAGCCATCCCGAGCTTTATCCATTTTCGAGCACCCTTGCTTTCCTACTCTCGATTTTACTCAAAGCCAAAATAGGGGAGGTGATTTTCAAATCAATTCACTCAATTCTCAACTAAAGTGAAATTAATCTTCCACACATCATCCTTCAACTAAGGAGAGTTGAAACGAATTGAATCCCGAGCATTCCCATGACCAAAGCTAGGAGTTCGATTAAGACAGATCTCCATTGAAGAGGGGCTTGGTCAACTGAGCAAACCACTTCAAATCAAGACCAGATTTCTTCAACAGGCTTCATCTTTACTAGATGAAGCTAACTCCGTTGGAAGCAGTGATAGCCTCCAAATGTATGCCGAAAGTAAAATTTGCTTAGTCTTTTGTGAAAGAAATAATCAATTCACATGATCTCCACCTTAGATGTATTGCTTATGCTTCCTCATAGGTGTGGGATGAATCTGTAGGTGTGGGATGAATCTGAGCTCCATTCGAGCTCGGGTGAGCATTGAGCGATGACGAATAATCATCTCTCACCACCGAGGCATCACCGTCCATTCCACATGATGGATCAAACTATCCGATTAAATCATGCTGATCCGTGATTCTAAGCTAAAGTAGGATTAATCACCATCATCAAAGATCGATGGCTGCAGAAAAGTGTGTCACCGGTGACAAATGTGATAACTTAAATAACCAATCTCATCGCGTCGCATGGAATGCACGCCGCGTCAGCTGCCAAGTGGCCTGATGGGATTAGGAGTTTAATTAGGCTTACTTAATCTAATTTTAATTGTGAACCTTCCTAAATCATAATTAATTGTAAAAATATCCATAAAATGCAATCTCAGCCTCATTTTGAAGATATTTTAGAGGAGAATCTAAAAAATTATAATTAATTAATTTTGAACAATGACCTTAGTTGAATTAGAGTTTTATCAAAAATCTAATTAGCCTAATTATACTTTAATTGAGCACTCAATTCATCTCAATTTTTCTATGGATGTTTAGTGGGATGACCTCTACATCCCATTTTTTTCTAGGATTTTATTGATTGCTTACTTAGAAAAATCATTTGAGTAAGCCCTAATATTGCCTTAATCAAATTAATTGTAATTAAGTGATGAATAGTATCTTGATTAATCACTTGAACATAATTATCCATATTAAATAGTAAGATCACTTAGGGAATATAATTGGGGACATTTTTTCTAATTTATTTCCTAAGTATCCTTTACCTTTGAAAGTTAAATTAATTAATGGGTCAATGGAATGATTAGTTGATTAATTAGGAAATTAGATCTTCAAATTAATGGAATCTAAACCTAGTGGAATGATTGAATGATTTAAGGATTAAGATTGAGGCCTTTCCCTTGATTCTTTCCCCTAAGTTAATATTATCATTTAAATCAAAGCATAACTAACACATTTAATCAATTTATTAATGGCCTAATGAAATCAAAATTAAAAATCAATTCAACCTTTAATTGGTCTTGATAGCTCCTTGGGTGTTCAATCCCAAGGTGATAGATAATGAAATTATGATAGGCACATGTGTAAAATCATAAGAGTAAGTGAGATCCAGTTTAATTAACTATTAAACATATGCCAATTGCATTAGGCCCCTTTCATTTCTTAGGAGTATTATAAATTTACTTTTCATGTGGTTGCATATCATATTGGGATATTATTAATTAGTTGATTAACTTAAGGTGATATAGGTAAGGGATAATTAATCCATTTAATTCATACCTTAACCCAAATAAAACATAAAATCAACCTAATTTTTCTAAATTAAACCAAACTAATTCACATATTGGGGGAATGGGTTAGGACTAGCAAACATTTCTCATATTTCCTAAATCAAATCAAATTCAAAAATAAAAATCTCTGTAAAGAATTTTGATTCATTTTAAATGATCTTATTTTATATGATTGTCCTTAAAAATTAATTAGGGTGAATGAAATCATGTACTTACATTCCTCTATTTCTTTCTAATCATATTAAATATTGTTTGCCATATGAAATCATGCATTCATTTCTTTTAAAAATTAATTAACAAAATATTTCCTTTTTATTAAATTGCAAGTGTTAGATAAAATTAAGAATATGAGTGGCTATTATCACTATTAAACCAAAAATTATCTTTTAAAACCTATAAATTAAAGATTATAAATGAAGTGATGCTAGTTATAAATATTTATAAGCTTGCATGTGATTATAGCAAAAGATGTATATTATGAAGTTCTCTTTCCAGTCTCTTAAACATAGATTCACATAGGATTTGTAAATGTATAGTTCATTTAAAAAGAACACAACACTTGCCTAAATCTATTCCTATGCATCTTTGTATTAAGGCTTAAGAAGGATCTTCATATTACACATGTAAATCATACAACCAAATCAAACATAATCTCTTGCATGATTCTTTATCCATTTGATTCTTTTTGTACATCTACATATATTTAAGAAAAGTGGTATATCAGTCTGGACATCCCGGGGTGAGGCTTTAAGTAGCCCTAAATAGGTCTTGTACCTTACGCCCTTGGTGTAGAAAATTATGGCGTCATACTCACTTATAACTTTTATACATGCATATGTGCATTTAGCTAATGAACGAAAAATCCCTCTTTTCTACATAACATAGACATGCATTAATGATCCAATTAACAAATGGAATATCCAAATTTTCAAATCACATCTCTTTACATTCATCATCAAAGTGTGCTAGGATTTGCATTGTATGTATAAGTATGCTTAGGATTATTCATATGCATGGTATACATGATGGAAAGAAATGAATGGATGTGTGTGATGTGATAATAATCCACCCTAACTAATCCTAAGATGCCTTTCTTATTAAATTGGACTATTTAAAGAGAACCCAAACTTAGGAACAATCAAAACACATAATAAATCATTCATTAAAGAGAATTTAATTAATGAATCTACCGTAGAAATGCTTTAAGGTAGGGATAAAAGAGAGCTCTCTTCTCTTTTCTTTTGTTCATAACATTTAGTAACTAAGTGTAGGTTCATTCAAACCAAATCAAATCACCAACTAAAATTGAAAAGTCAACTAAATCACTTAAAATGAAACCACCATCTAAATTGAATCTTTCACACTTGGAAAATTTCAACCTTAAAGCCTAGCTAAAATAAGCCACACAAGCCTTAAATGGCACACACATTAAACTAAGCTGCCATTTCTAGCTTTAGGTTAGGGTGGAACATGGTTTGATAAAAGTTTAGCTTTGATATATATTATTTTAGACTAGATGTTAGGGTGTATGTGCATAGTCTAGAATTTATGTTGATATTATCCTAATCATGCTTTCTATAGGGGTTATGCTTAAGGGGTGCTATAATAAAATATAAATATTTTTTGCTGTGCAGGTTGCTTATTCCCCTAAGCATAACCCAAATTAGGACAGGTGGGCTTGGTTACCCATGTATGGGGTACTAAGTCCAAATTATTCATATAACTGCTTGGGTTACATGGTATGTTTAGCTAACCTTTATTTTGCAAGTTTAGTTAGATTTACCTATCCCATTTTGATGTAAATTTTATAATTAAGATTTGGAATGAATGTTATGGGGGATTAGGATGAATATTGGTTATAAGATTAAGTCTTATGTACCATATGATGGCTTTGGAGCAACCATATTCCAATCAATCCAAAAGGAAGAAAGAAAAGAAGCAAATTAAAATGAAGAAATAAAAATAAAGAAATGAAGAAATAAAGAATGAAGAATGAAGACCCCCATAATATGAATTCCTTTTAATTGTAATTACTCATTTGTAATCCAGGTTGTATATGGGTAGAGCTCGGCTACTCATTTTTCTTTTTCAGGTTGTGCAGTGACTTCCGACCACATCAACCTCTTATTCTTTTGAGCTAATTTTATAAATTTATTTATGTTATGCTTATTATTTCACAATTAGGATGGCATGATTTTCCTAGTTTCCTAATTATTTGATGATTGTTGAATGGCATGGATGCGATTAGGCTCTTAGGGAAAAATAAATTTTCTATCCAATTAATCAATTCAAAATTAAACTAAATAATTCATAACCTCACCTAAAGCCTAGGACATAAATTAAGATTATAAATAATTTAGTAACCCCTTAGCTGGATGTTGTATGTCTCATATCATGCATAAATCATATTTTCTCACTCTTGCCAATGGAGGGCTTCCACCTTTGCCAGAGAAAATGGCTTGACCTTTGAGAGCTATGGTGGAAATACACATTCTTCTTTCTGATTTTGGCCCATAATTGATTTTCTCATGCATTAGGCATATAAAATCCCATAGCCCGTGCCAAATAAAAATGTCCAAAAATCAAAATAAAACTTGACAAAATTTGCATTAGATTTAATTCATTATTCATGCCCTTCATAATCTAGTCTCTTAGGGAGCGAGTTTAAGGACTTAGTCTCATTTATAAATAAACAACAGCTTAACCATCTTGCAAAGCATAAGACTTGCCTACATGTATTTAAAATCATAGGAGGAGTTAGTGGCCACAGCGTAAGTAATAAATGTGGTTTATCCTCTCTTATGGAGGTAAACCATATAACCACTTTTGCCTTAGATTTAGGTCATGTTTTGGCCCTCACCAAAGCTCCCTAGATTTAAGATCCAAGGTAGCTATTTTCTTCAGGCTATAAGCATGAATCCTCACCTCTTAGGCATTTCTACAATCTTATACTGTGGAATTATAAGCCCTATATTTCTAATAAAAACTCAATTCAAACATATAATTCCTCTCAATTTCAAAATATAAAGCCCAACCATAGGATACTTTGAGATGCTCACTAGGTTTTCTAGTATCATGAGCATGCCCTACTCATCTCCCTTTGGTTTTGATAATAACTCTCTCATTTTGATCAATCTCACTTGATTTTCTAAAATTAACCAATTGATTGATAGTCCTATCTTTGAAATTTTTGGAGACAATGATCATTTACCTTAATTAAGAATATTCTTAAGGAATCTCATTCCTTAGGATGTAATTAACTATGGGGGCTTTCCTAACTTAACGAACCCGGCTTAAAATAAACCCTACTTTACTTTTCCATGTAGAGTAGGGGAAAGATCTCTAGTACATTCGAAGACCCATCATGCCTTAAGAGTCCTCATTAGGTGATTAAATCCATTATAGGGTATTAACTTCTATCTCTAGAGATGGTACACTATTCTTTAATGTCCTATCCGATCACCTGATGAGTACATATGCAGATCTGCATGGTGTCCCCTCACATAAACACACACCTAACACCCCACCAACAAAAAATAAACACCACACTGCCGGTGGTAGGGTGTGGTGGCGATGATGTCTGGTGATATGAAAAGGAGGCAAAAAGCAGTCGCTCGTAGTCTTTATCTCAACTCTAGCTGTTGTTTTGTCCACTAACGCAACTATCGTTGGCTTCTTAAACATCTTCTGAGGCTTGGGCCTAGATGATTGGTCTGAGAAGGGCAACTATTTAACTTTCTCTTTTATGCTAGGCACCTTGTTGATTAATTTCTAAAATATTTTGATGGTAAATCCCTTAAGCATGAAGGTAACAGGGCCATAAATATTCTTGAGCAGAATCTTGATGGCATGTTGCTCAAACAGTTATGGTTTGCATTTTGTGCTCAGGTTGTGCCACCTGTGAATGTAATCAACTAAGGACTCATTTGGTTTTTATTTTTCTATAATGAGGTCACCTATAGTCACTCTCTACTGAGGTCCAGCATATCTCTTGTTCAAGAGATGCTCTAACTCAGCAAAAGTCTTCACCGAACCATTGGGCAGTTCAACTTAACAATCAAATGCAACCTCTGCTAAGCTACTTACAAAATTCTGTACAGGAGTGTGTCACTACCATCAGTGTTGTAGCAGCTAGCTCTGAAGTGTGCAATGTGTTGTCGTGGGTTCCCATTGCCATCAAAGATCTTGAAGGATAGTGGCACAGAACCCTTGGGGTATTGAACTACATCAAATTCCTCTATGTATGGTCTACCTTTTGGAATGGATGAGCTCCCCCTAGCTTATGCCAATGCCTCCTTCACCTACTATTCCACCATATGCTTGATATCCTTCTTGAGCATGGAGGTGCTATCTGTGACCTTCCTATGCAAACTACCAGCATCATCATCTATGGGAGTGCACCTAGGATGACCTTAGGTATTATTGACTTTTGGAGTGAGTTCTCAATCTCCTCATCTTAGATTTTGGAGTCTTCTAAACACTAGGACTTCTTTAGTCATAAGACACTTCTAGCACTTAGGTGAACACTTAACTTAAGCCTAGAAACTTAAAAGGGTTAACTAATGGATTAGGCCATGCCTTAGGACTTAGGGTGACCCATCTACCCTATAGCCTAAGCCTAATTCATGTTCCTCTTCTCAAACCAAATCTCAAATTCAATTCAAACACCAAATCCAAATCCAAATCCAAATCCAGATCCAAATCCCAAACCAAATGATTGTAGGACATGTTCAAAGCCAAATTCAAAATCAACCCAAGCCCTATGATTTTATCTAATGGACTTAGCCTTAGCCAAATTCAAATCAATCCAAACTTAATTGATTTTCTCAAATATCAATTTAACCCTTTAATCAATCTACCAAACATATAATCAAATTCAATTCCAAAACCAAATGATTGAAGCCCATGAACAAATCAAACTTGAAATCTTTTCTAAGCCATATGAACCAACCTTCATGAATTTAGCCAAATCATAATCCAAATCACTTCCAATTCAATTGATCTTCTCATGAATCATCATATCTTCAATCATCTTCACAAATATAGATAAAATATACATTTAAATCATCAAAATTAAAGCAAACTAAATCAAAATCCAAATCTAAACCCTTTAAGCAAATTTCATGGAATTAGCCAAATTCCATTCAAATTCAAACCAAATTCAATTGATTTTCTCATAAATCAATCATTCCATCAATCACCATTCCAAATATAAATGAAATCTACAATCATCAAGCCAAATCAAAATCAACCCAAGTCCAACCCAACTTAACCCATTTGACTTAAAATATTCAAATGAACCAAAACTCATTTGAACCCAAACCAATTACAATTGAATTTATATATCAGTCCCAAATCCATATATAAACTCAACTAAATTAAACTCAACCCAAAATCAAGCCAACTAAACATAATTAGCTCATTTGAAAAGTGGCCAATTTGACCTATTTGAACCAAAATCCAATTCAAGCCAAACTAAAGTGAATTAAGATAATCCAAACTTCATGACATGATTATTGGTTATCCTAGGTTGATCAATTATCATAAATTAGTTCAAACAAAATCAACTTAACCCTTTGACCAAGTCAACCTTCTTAACCCCTATGAACCTAAACTTAGCCAATTTGCAATCTAAGCAAAATCCATTGAAACCAATGATTCATACAAACTCAAAATCAATACTTGAACATAATTTGACCTTCAATTGATCTAAACCTAAACCAATTGTCCCTCTTGACCCAAGTTGACCATATTTGACCTAAATGGCCAAAATAGGTCAAACTAATTGCAACTAATGGCTCAAGTTCATTCCAAATTGATTATTGAACTTAACCAAAATCTCAATTGAGCCCAATTGACCCACTATAATCAAATAACTTATATGGTGTTTTATTTTCCATTGGAATGGAAAAAATATTATTAAGACATCACGTAGATCCATAGATGTACTCATTAGGGTGATCGGCTGTGACCTAGAGGAATGATGTACTATCTCAAGAGATAGAAGTCACCATCCTACAATAGATCTAATCACCTAATAAGGACTCCTAGAGGAAATGGATCTTCAAATGTACTAAAGATCTTTCCCCTACTTTACATGGAAAAGTAAAGTAGTTTATTTAAATCGGGTTCATTAAGTTTCCTATGGAGGAAAACCTCCATAGTTAATTACATCCTAAGGAATGAGATTCCATAAGAATACTCTCAAAAAAATGATCATTATCTCCAAATATTTCAAAGATAGACTATCAATAAATTGGTTATTTTGGAAAATAAAGTGGGATTGATCAAGAGGAGAGAGTTATTATCAAAACCAAAGGGGGATGAGTAGGGGATGCTTACGATGCTAGGAGACCAAGTGAGCATTCCAAACTATCCTATTGTTGGGCTTTATATTTTTGAAATTGAGGAGAATTGTATGTTTGAGTTTAATTTTTATTAGAAATCTAGGGCTTACAATTCCACTAGATAAGATCTTGAAAATGACTAAGAGGTGAGGATTTATGCTTGTAGCCCGTAAAAAAACAAAACCTCAGATCCTAAATCTAGGAGCTTTAGCAAGGGCCAAAGCATGACCTAAATCTAAGGCAAAAATGAATATATGGTCTACCTCCACAGGAGAGAATAAACCACCCAATTGTTGGACTTACAACCACCTAGAGTGCCCGCCAACTAACTCCTCATATGATTTTAAATACATGTAGGTAAGTCTATTACTTTGCAAGATGTCGTTTACTTAGAAAGGAGACTAAGTCCTTAAACACACTCCTTAAGAGACTAAATCATGAAGGGCATGAATAATGACTTAAATCTAATGCAAATTTCATTAAGTTTTATTTTTCTTTTTGACATTAATATTTGACACAGGCCATGGGACTTCATATGCCTAATGCATGAGAAATTGGTTATAGGCTAAAATTAGAAAGAAGGAGGTGTGTTTCTACCATGACTCTCAAAGGTCAAGTCATTTTCTCTGGCAAAGGTGGAAGCCCTCCATTAGCAAGAGTGAAGTAATATAATTTTTGCATGATGTGAGACATACAACATCCATCTATGAGGTTGCTAAATCTTTTATTATCTTGATTTATTTCTTAGGATTTAAGTGAGGTTATGAGTTATTTAATTTAATTTTGAGTTAATTAATTGGATAGAAATTTTATTTTTTTTCTAAGAGTCTAATCGCATTGTGGTGAAAATATTTCCATCTTCATCCATCCTTTTTGAAGAGGATAAATGAAAAGAAATATAAATCTTTTAGGGCATCACACAGATCCACAGATGTTCTTATTAGGGTGATTGGGTACGACATCGAAAAGGTGTACTATCTTGAGAGATAGAAGTCACCACCCTACAATGGACCTAATCACCTCAATAAGGACTCCTAAGGACTATGGGCCTTCAGAATATACAGAGATTCTTCCTACAT
Source organism: Cymbidium sinense (assembly GCA_021442155.1). Lineage (NCBI taxonomy): Eukaryota > Viridiplantae > Streptophyta > Magnoliopsida > Asparagales > Orchidaceae > Cymbidium > Cymbidium sinense. The sequence goes on along the minus strand of CM038223.1, from coordinate 138,406,584 downwards.
GAAAAGTAAAGGTTTTATTTTAAACTGGCTCATTAAGTTCCTGAGGCAATCCCCATAGTTAATTACATCCTAAGGAACGAGATTCAATACTCTCGATTAAGGTAAATAATCATTGTCTCCAAAGATTTGAAAAGGTAGGACTATCAATCGATTGGTTTATTTTTATAAAGTCAAGTGGGGTCGATCAAGAGGAAGGAGTTCTTATCAAAGACAAATGAAAACAAGTAGGGGGTGCTTAAGATACTAGGAAGCCTAGTAAGCACCCCAAACAACCATATGTTTGGGCCTTATATTTTTGAAATTGAATTAATTTGTTTGAGTTTAATTTTTATTAGAATGTTAGGGCTTATAATTCCATGATACAAGGTCACAGAAATGCCTAAGAGGTGAGGATTTATGCTCGTAGCCCGCAAAGGGAAGTAGCAACCTCTGAACCTAAATCTAGGGAGCTTTAGCATGGGCCAAAAGCATGACCTAAATCTAAAGCAAAAAATGGGTATTCAATTTACCTCCACAAGAGAGGATAAACCACCCGACTGTTGGACTTACAACCACCTGGGGGTGGCCGCCAACTAACTCCTCCTACGATTTTAAAATATGTAGGCAAGTCATATGCTTTTCCAAGATAGCTAAGTTATTATTTATTTAGAAAGAGACTAAGTCTTTAAACACACTTCCTAAGAGACTAGATCATGTAGGGCATGCTTTAATGACTTAAATCTAATGCAAATTTTGTTACATTTTATTTTTATTTTGGATAATAAATTTGACACAGGCTTTAGGATTTATATGTCTAGTGCATGAGAAATCAGATTATGGGCCAAAATCAGCAAGATAAGGAGGTGTGTTTCCACCATGGGTCTCACAAGTTAAGCCAAGTTCTATGGCAAAGGTGGAAACCCTCGAATCAAGAGTGAAATAATATACTTTTTATGCATGATGTTAGAAAAGTAAGATAACATATAACTAAGGTGTTGTTAATTATTTTATCTTGTTTTATAACCTAAGCTTTAGGTGAGGTTATGAGTTATTTAATTGGATATAAATTTATTTTTCTAAGAGCCTAATCATCATTCAGGCCATACATCAAAGTAAGGAAGAAATTAGGAAAAGATGTCATCTTAACATGCAAGTTAAACAAACACCAATCAATTTATAAAATTAGCGCAAAAGAATAATAGGTCATTTGTGGTCGGCTCCACCGCACAAACCTAAAAAAAATTGGGTAGCCAAGCTCTACCTTATACAACCCGGATTACAAATGAATTAATTACAATTAAGCAAAGAATTCATGTTTTGGGGGTCTTCATTCTTCATTTCTTCTTTCTTCTTTCTTCTTTTGGTTGGTTGGAATGTGGTTGCTCAAAAGGCTTCACATGGTACATAATACATGATCTTATGACCAATTATATCTTAATCCCCCATAACAATCATTCCAAAATCCTAATTGCAAAAGTACATGAAAATAAGAAAAAGAAAATATAACTAACACCTACAAAATAGAGATTAGCTAAACAAACCATATAATCCTAAGCATGTATATATATAAATTGGACTTGGCACACCACACATGGGTAACCAAGTCCACTTGGCCTATTTTGGATTTTTGCTAGGGTTATAAGCACCTACATAGTAAAAGCAATCATATTTTATATTAGTGCCCCTTAAGCATAATCTCCTGTAGAAAATAATAGTTAGACTGAGATCGCCCTACCATTCAGTCTATGCACATGCACCCTAACATCTAGACTAAAACAAAACATCACAAAAAAATAGACATCAAACCATGCACCGCCCTAACCTAAAGCTAGAAATGGTGACTTAACCTAATGTGTGTGATATTTAAGTTTGTGCGGTATGCTTAGCTAGGTTCTAAGGTTGAAGTTTTCTAAATATAAAAATATTCAACTTAGATGGTTTTTTTCTTATAGGTGATTTAGTTGCTTTGGTTGATTTTATTTTATATTTTGATTTAGTTTAAGTGAATCCTACAATTAATTACTAAGTTGTAAGGAGAGAAGAAAAGAAGAGAATTTCTCTTTCTTCCCTACCTTAAGTAATTTCTAAGGTAGATTCATATTTGATTTTTATTTAGTGAATGTTTTATTATGTGTTTTAATTAATCCTATGTTTATATTTTTCCTAAACAAACATATTCAAAAAGAAAGACATTTTAAGATTAAGTAAAGTGAAATACTATCACATAACACACATCACTTCAATTCTTTCCTAACATATATAATATGCATATGAATGAATCCTAAGCATATCTATACATGCAAATGGAAATGTTTAGCACACTTTATTGATAAATGCTAAGAGAATTTGTCTAAGAAATTTGAATGCTTTTATGATGTATGATTTTGTTTAGAAAAAGAGGGATTCTTTTATCCATTTTTCATATGCACACATATATGTATGAAAGGCATAAGTGAGTATGGCACCATTGTTAGGGCTATTTAAAGCCTCGCAATCTTGGGGTTGTCTAGACGAATATACCACTTTCCTTAAATACATATACATGTACGAAAGAAAAGAATGGAAAAAGAAAGAAGCAAAAGTTTATGTTTGTTTATTTGATTTGTTTATGTAATCTATATGGATAAGTGTGGATGTCCTTCTTAAGTAATAACATAGGAATGAATAGGAAAGGATTTAAGCAAGTGTTGTGTTCTTTTCAAATGAACTATACACTTTGCCAAATCCTATTCAAAATTATGCTAAATGAAAAGAGAAGGAAAGCAAAACTATGCACATCTTTATATTTTTTTACTCACATGAAAGCTCATAAATAATTATAAGTAGCATACCTTTTAGTTTTGATATTTGATTCATAGTCTTTCAAAGTAATTTTGAATTTAATAGTGATAATAGTCATTCATATTCTTACTTTAGCCAAAACAAGCAATTTGACATAAAAGAAATATTTCATTTTTAATTTGATTTTCAAAAAGCATGAATGCATGAATTTCATATGACATACACATTTAGCATGTTAGGAAAGAAATAAAGTGATGAAAGCAATGCAAATTCATCCTTCCTAATTAATTCCTAAAGACAATCCTATGAATAAGATTATTTAAAGTAAATCAAATTTATTTTAAGGAGAGTTTAGATTTTTATTTAAGTTTGATTTCAATTTGAAAAATGTGAGATGAATTTTCTGGTCCTAACCCATTCCCTAATGTGTGAGTTGTTTAAGTTTAATTTTTAGGTGTTTAGATCAATTTTATGCTTTTGGTTAGGTTAAGGTGTGAATTAAGTGCATTAATTAACCCTTACCTATACAACTTTAGCATATTTAATCAAATAATTATGAGCCAATGAATGACATAAAACCACACAAGGAATTTAAATTAGTAATGCACCTAGGAACGATAAGGGCCTAATGGAATTTGCTCACAATTAGTGATTAATTAAGTTAAAAGGTTTAATTTAAGTACTTTCATAACCCTTCCCACACATGTGGGTTGGATTTTGATTTCCTTAAGCTACATGGGTTATTGAACCCTAAGCACCTACCCAAGATGAATTGATTAAGTTTTGGAATGTCTTGAAACTTTTATCAAGTTAATTAAATAGGTGATTAGTGGATTAGCCCTTAATTAAGTTTGAATTAAGGAAGGAAAGGGGTTTAGGGAATGGTTTAGGAAAAATTCCCAAATCCATTCCATAAACCTCTTCTTCACTTAAACAAGGCTTAATTAACTTAAAAAGAGGGTAAACCATTGTTCACATGCTTAATTACCCTTAATTACATAAAGAGGGTGATTAAGGATTCATTACATGATTTCCCTAATTAACTCATCAATAAATCCCAAGAAAATTAGGGGAGGCAGAGGTCATCCCACTAAATATACTAGAGAAATTTAAAATGAATTAATAAAATAATTAGGAGTAATTAGGGTTACTAAATTTTTATTTAAACCCTAATTAAAGAAAATACACTATTCAATATCTATTGAAAACATTTTAGATTATTCTCCTAAGAAATATCTTTATAGTGTATTTTACTTTGTATTTTTATGATTTTTCTAGAATTAGTTATATTATTTTGAAGTTTCCATGATAATCCATTAATTAAATAGCCTAATTAAGTAATTAATCCTGTCGGTGCCATGTGGAGGTTGACGCGATGCACGCTTTCCATGTGGCACGATGGGAGAGGTCACTTAAGTTGTCACATCATAGCGTCGTGTCAGCAGCAGCGCTACGCTTTCTCCTCATCCGTCTGATCAAGGATCAGATGGTTGAGATCAAGCCCGCGGTTCTTAAGGTTTAAATCAGGGATCCTATGCATCTTGATCATTGTCGTCCATCCAAAATGTGTGGATGGATGACCCATGATATGTCCCTGAGCTGGCCTACAAGAGATGGTCACCGTCCATCTTCCATGGCATGATCTGAGCTCGATTCAGCTCGAATTGAGCCCAAACTCAACCCACACCATCATCATGCAAGGGAGAAGACATCTAGTGGCTAGTTTTATATGAAGTGAAAATTTCTTTCATAAAAGACCACACACTCTCTAGTTTAAGCTCGAGTTGAGGGCATACCTCATTGGAGACTATCACTGGCACTCAAATCCATTGAGGTAGGTTCGTCTAGTGGAGATAAAGCCTGTTGAAGATTTAAAGTGATTTGAGTGGATTTTCATATGGACCAAGCTCTCATTCAATTGGGCTTAGCCTTCATCAAAGTCCCACCTCCCTTGCCTTTGGAGCTTGGAAGAAACATGGGATGAGTTCGACTAGGCCCTCTGAGGGTGCTCAAAGGAGGAATTGGATTGATTTTAGGTATTGGCTAAGTTGGAAAAATGGAGGAGCTCCCCTATTTTTAGTCTAAGAAAAACTAAAAATGGAGAATTGTAATTCAATCTAGGAAGCTTGGGGAGAGTTACAAATGCTTACTCTAAATTCCCTTAGCTAAATTGAGTGTGGCACTTGTGGAATGAAGTGAAATTAAGGGGAGTATATCTCCCACTAGGTGAATTGGATGGACGTGAAGAGCTCTGGCATTTTGATCCAATACACCCTATTCAATGGGTTATTTAGGCTGTTTAGAGTGGCATGGCATTCAGTTTTGGCGAGAGAAGGTAGTGGGGACATTTGCCATGTGAAAAACAAGGTGGAGGAAGGATTACCATGTGCTCATGTCCATTGGCATGGTTGGTTTTAACCTTAGGTTGGGCTGGACTGACCCAAACCCATTGGGTCATGTGCACCATGTCCATTAATGACCATTTGGTCTACTAAGAGGATGTCAAGTGTCCATGAAAAAGAATTGACCAATTTCCAAGTGGTTTTGATTTTAGGTTGCCCTATGGCCTAGAGGTAAAATGGTTATTTGGCTTTGATTTCAGTTTGAATATGTTTGGTATGATTGAAAAATGGGTTAGGCCAAGTTGTATTGAATTTGGAGTTGGTTTGATGTGATTTGGCTCATGTTGACCCATTTAGGTCAAAATGGGTCAACTTGGGTCAAGTTGACCAATTGGTCAATTTGGTCAAACCAAGGGTTGGGACAAGTTTATATGATCATTCAAAATATTTTAGCATCATTGGTTTGGTTCAATTTGATTTATGTTTTAATTTGGTTCATTTGATTTCATTTAGATCAAATGGGTCAAGTTGACTAATTTGACCCATTTGACCTATTTGGGTTAGGTCATGGGTTGGTTTAGGTTTCATTGGTTATTTGAAATGGATTGGCATCTTTATTTCCAATCAATTTAGTTTATATTTGGATTTGGCTCAATTTAACCTTTTAGGTTAAGTTGGGTTCATGGTCAATTGGGCTAGGTTGGGTCTAGTTTGGCCAATTGAGACTTTGGTCAAGTTCAATTAGTGATTTGGAATGAACTTGACCCATTGATTTCAATCAATTTGGCTTAGATCAAGTTTTGACACATTTTGAATTTTTAGGTCAAGTTGGATCAACTTGGGTCAAGCCAATTGGAGTTAGGCTCAAATGATGACTTGGCCAAGTTCAAACATTGATCATGAATGATTTTTTGATCAATGGTTTCAATCAATTTGGTCTATGGTGGATTTTGGCTAGTTTAGGTTTTATTTTGGCTAAGTGATGACTTGGTCAACCCTTAGGTTTGACTTGGTTTGACCCAATTTGAGTGATTGATCATCTCATGATGATTGTTGCTCATAATGTGAAGCTTAGTTGGGCTTAGTTCAATCCAATTTGGGTTGGATTAGAATTTGGCTCAAAAGGGATATTATAGGCCACTTTGGGTCAAGTGAGCCTAAGTAGGTCAATTGACTTGATCAAGGCTTGAATCAAGTTTGGTTGAACACACATATGGACTTATGATTGAAATATAAATCCATTTGCAAGTGATTTAAAGTCAAATGGGTTTTGATTCACCTGCTAATTTCAAGTTCAAAAGGGTGAACATGAATTTAACTTTGGTTTGATTTTTGAATTTAGTATTGGTTTGATGATTAGGGTATATGTTTATATTTGGATTCATGATTGAAGGATTGATTGAATCATAAAGAAAAATCAAGAGTTTGGCTTGATTTGGCTAAGTTCAAGAATTTGACTTGAAAGGCTTAGGTTGAATTTTGATTGAATTTGAATTTAAGTTTTTGAATTATTTTTTGGGTTGATGATTGAAGTTTGTATTTATATTTGGATTCATGATTGAATGATTGATTGAATCATGAAGAAAAATCAAGGGTTTGGCTATATTTAAATTTTATTTGGCTAAGTTCAAGAATTTGACTTGAAAGGCTTAGGTTGGATTTTGGTTGAATTTAGGTTTGAGTTTTGAATTGATTTTTGGTTTGATGTTTAGATTTTATGTTTATATTTGGATTCATGATTGTAGGATTGATTGAATCATGAAGAAAAATCAAGGGTTTGACTTGATTTGAATTTGATTTGGCTAAGTTCATGATTTTGACTTGAAAGGCTTAGGTTGGATTTTAGTTAAATTTGGATTTGATTTTTGAATTTATTTTTGGATATTTGAATTTATATTTCATTTATATATGTGAATATAAATGAGAATATAAATAGGTTGTGAGAAAATTCCTTGAATTTGAATTGATTTAGATTTGATTTAGGCTAAGTCCATAAGATAAAATCAAAATGACTTTGGAAAGATTTTTGAACTTGGAATTTCAATCATAAGTTTCAATCATTTGGAATTGATTTGAGTTTGAAAATCAATTAAGTTGGAATTGATTTAACTTTGACTTGAAGGGAGGAAGTGAGGAATTTGGTTCAAGCTATAGGGTAGGCAAATTTTCCTAACACACCTAAGGCATGACATATTCCTATGGCTAACTCTTCTAAGTCTTTAGGGTTAGGTTGAGTGTCCACCTAATCACTAGAGGTGTCTTAAGACTAAGGAACTCTTAAAGTCTAAGAGAAGTCCTATATCTAAGATGGAGGGGTTGAGAGCTCATCCTAAAAATGAGGTCAATAAAAGGAGCCCAATAGGTGTGGTGTGACCGGAACATCTATTGTGTTGTGAAATGATCAACAACAGGGCAATCACAAGCACTAGCAATGATCTACTCTTAAGGTGTAGAAGGAATCCAGAGCTTAGTGCAATGTGAATCTACTCAAGTCAAAGACATAAGAGAGTGAAGGAAGAATCCACTAGGGATAGTTATTTGATCTGAGTCTCACTGAGGAGAGAAACTGATTTTATTTGTTGATTGATGTTAGTTTTTTTAGTTTGTATTTATTTTGACTCCACTGGGGGAGGAGGGTTGAGTTTGTTTTAGATTTTTAATTTTGGATTTTGAGATGGACCCTGTTGGTTTATGATGGATCGCACTGAGTAAGAGCCTTGGAGGCCAAGTTCTAACTCAGATTTATCAATTTAAAGGGGTAGTCTACCAAACACATAGTAGGACTAGCCAACCAAAGGGATCGTAATTCATTGTGCAATAGTTATACTAGGAAGAAAGCATAGTAGACTTACATCCTCCAAAGTAGGAACCAGTTGCTGAGGTGATCCATTGGCAAGGCAACGGATTGAACCTAACGTTAGGCTGGCTATTGAGTGACAACCACTAAGGAACTTAAATCAACTCAAAGGAAGTCAAAGATTAATTTCATTTTTTAGTTATTTTGATGGTTCCCATTGGTTTGCGATGGACTGCACTGAGTAGGGGCCGTGGTGGCCTTAGGCTAACTCAGATCTACCAATCCAAAGGGAAAAGTCAACCAACTATAAGGTAGGACTAACCAACCAGAGGGATGCCTTTTGGTGTGCAACAGCTTTACTAGGAAGAAATTGTAGTACACTTTCATCCTCCAATGTAGGGACCAGTTGTTGCGGTGATCCATTGGCAAGGCAACAGATTAAACCCAACCTTAGGCTGACTATTGAGTGAATGCCACTGGGGGTCTTAAATCACTCAAGGATAGTCAAAGATTAATTTTATTTTTTAATTTGTTTAGATGGATTTCATTGGTTTGCAATGGATCACACTGAGAAGGAGCTTATATTAGCCTAGACCTATCTCAGATTTACTGAACCAAAAGGAAAGGCTTCATGGCTGATGGGAGAACTATCCAACCAAAGGAGTGCCTTTCAGTTTGCAATGATCAATTCAAAGGAAGAAAGCCCGGGGACTCACATCTTCCACTATAAAAGACCACTGGGTGATTGATTGCTTTGGGCAAAAAATCAAACCCGACCAAATCTATTGACAAGAATCGACTTAAATTAGCTCAAAGAAAATCAAGGATTAATTTCATTTTTTTTAGTTTGTTTGATGGATTATTGGTTTGCGATGGATCTGAGAAGGAGCTTATATTAGCTGACCTATCTCGATTCTTGAATTAAAGTGAATAGCTTCAGATGGAACTATCCAGAAGGAGTTTTTCAATTTTCAATGATCAATTCGGGAACAAAGCTGGGGACTCATCTCCACTACAAAAGAACAGGGGTGATTGGTCTCTTTGAAATATCAAATAGATGCATATCTATTTTTGAGTCATCATAAAGAAAGCGTAGTAGACTTACATCTTCCAAAGCAGAATGACCACTGGGGTAACCTGTTTGAGGTAAAATAGATTTGAGATGACTACAGTCTTACTTTATCTGACTCGGGTAGTTCTATGGGGCATTGACAACTAAGGCAGATGCCTAGAGGAAAAGGGGCTCTTTGGGGGCTTGAATTCCTAATCCACAAGCTAATATTTTTGTTTCTTTGTTTAGTTTGTTTTAAAGTGGACCCTATTAGTTTATGAGGGATCAAACTAAGAATGAGCTTATATCAGCCTATACCTATCTCAAATTTACTGAACCAAAGGAGAATATGTGCATCCGTTGAATAAATTTACCAATCACAAGATGGCTACTAAGAAAGGGGGATTTTCCAATCCAAGATTAACATCAAATGGGGTCCAGGACATGATCCAAATAGAATGCCTTAACACTTGATCCAAAACCCAGAAGATGACATAGAGTCATATATCAAAAGGTATTATGGTCATTGACCTCATTTTAGAATGAGCTCTCAACTCCTCCATCTTAGGCTTAGGATTTCTCTTAGACTTTAAGAGTTCCTTAGTCTTAAAATATATTTAGTGAGTAGGTGGACACTTAACCTAGCCCTAGAGACTTAGAAGAGTTAGTCATAGGAATAGGTCATGCCTTAGGGGTGTCAGGAAAACTTTCCTACCCTTAGCTAAAACCTTTCCTCACTTTCCATCTTTCAAGTCAAACTCCAAATCAATTTTATTTAATTTTCTCCAAACTCAAATCAACTCCATGATTCAATTCTATGATAGAAATCCATGATTGAAATCTATGATTTAAACCCATGATCAAATCCATCAAAAATTCCTAAGTTCAAATTTCCTAAGTCCTTAACCCTTTCTTAAGAACTTAGACAAAAATATGATCAAAACCTATTCAAATATTTGAGATTTTCTCATGATCCATTTATATTATCATTTATATTCCCATATATAAATAAAATATAAATTCAAACCCATCAAATCAAATTCAAAATTCAAAGTCAATTCATGAAAATTTTCTTAAGTCCCTTTAATTTTCCATTAAAGGACTTAAAAATCAACTCTAAACCTTGATCAAAATTCAAATTCATGAGATTTTCTCAAAACTTATTTATATTCTCATTTATATTCTCATATATAAATGAAATATATATATAAATCAATCAAATCAAACTCAAATTAAATTCTAAATTTAAAATCTGAAATTCTTATAAATCCCTTAATTTTTCATTAATGGATTTAACATCTTGATCAAACCTATTCAAACTCATGGGATTTTCTCAACTTATTTATATCTCATTTTATATTCTCATATATAAATGAAATATAAATATAAATCAATCAATCAAAAAATTAAATTTCAAATTAAAATTTTCTTAAATCTTTAAATTCCCTTTAATGGATTCCTAAATCATGATTAAACCACTTCAAATCCTTGAAATTTTCTCATGATCCATTTATATTCTCATTTATATTCACATATATAAATGAAATATAAATTCAGACAATCAAAACCAATTTCAAAAATCAAACTCAAATCCATTCAAAATCTAATCTAAGCCTTTCAAGTCAAAATCTTGAACTTAATCAAATCACTTTTAAATCAAGCCAAATCCTTGATTTTCTCTCATGGTTCAATCAACCTTACAATCATGAGCTCATATATAAATCCAAAATGCAATCATTCAATCAAAACCTTAATAAAAAATCAAACCCAAGACCCCTTCATATTTTTCCTTTAAATGTGAAATTTTCAAATGGATCAAAATCCGTTTGACTTCAAACCACTTATAAATAGATTTATATTTCAATCATAAGTCTATATACAAGATCAATCAACTTTAAATTAAGCTTTGACCAAGCCATTTGACCCACTTAAGCTCACTTGACCCAAAGTGACCTAAAGTACCCTTATGAGCTAACTTTTGATCCTAACCAAATTGGATTGAGCCAAACTCATATATCCCTCTCATCATTATCAACAATTATCATGGGATAATCAATCAATCAAATTGGGTCAAACCAAGTCAATACTTAACCTAAAATGAAACCTTACATAGCCAAATTCCACCATAGGCCAAATTGATTGAAACCATTGATCTAAGTTCACTCAAGACCTATGTTTGAACTTGACCAAGCCAACATTTGAGCCTAACCTAGCTCAATTGGCCACTTAGTTGACCCATTTTGACCTAAAGGGCCAAAATGTGTCAAACAATCAAAGAATTGATTGAAACTAATGGGTCAAGTCCATCCCAAATCACTTATGGAACTTGACCAAAGTCTCAATTGGCCAACTAGACCTAACCTAGCCCAATTGACCTTAGACCTAACATGACTAAAGGGTCATGTTGAGCCAAAATAGAACCTAACCCAAATTGATTGGAAACAAAGATGTCAATCCACTCCATATGACTAACCTAACCTAAACCTACCCTTGACCTACCTCAAATAGGTCAAATGGGTCAAATAGTCAACTTGACCCATTTGACCTAAATGAAGTCATATGAGCCAAAACAAAATATAAACCAAATTGAATCAAACCAAAGCCACCAAAATATTTCAAATAGTCGTATGAACTTGACCCAACCCTTGGTTTGACCCAATTTGACCAATTGGTCAACTTGACCAAAGTTCACCCATTTTGACCTAAATGTGGTAAACTAAAATCAAATGGATTCCAAATAAAACTTGGTCGAACCTAGTTTCTCCACATACCCAACATGTCCAAAGTGGAAAAATAGCAAAATGACCATTCTATCCCTAGGCCATAGAACCAATTTTGGCCTAACCCATGGGTAATTTGGTCATACCCTCTTCACAATCACTTGAGGCTTTCCTAAAAGCTCAAGGGGACTTAGTGATGAGTGGTGAACCCAACCCAATGAGTTTGGGTTAGCCCATTTAACGCCTAGACCAAACCTGACCACTTAGCTTAAAATTGAATTTTCAAATTCCCTATTAAGCTCAAATTCGGCACATGGGAAGTTGGCAATCTATTCCTTAGATCAAACCGACCATGTGCACACTCAAAATAATCAAAACAAACTCTCCAATCTCATCAATTGGATCAAAATGACAAAGGAGGTGTTGACCGTCCGATTGCCAGAGGGGGAGATACACCCCCCGCCACTAATTCAATGAAATGTTCACTCGCCCTCTATCGATTGAACCTAAGGAACCCAGAGCAATAATCAGAGAGCACTCCCAAGCTTCTTAGAGAGGATTAGAATTCCTTATTTGTCAGCTTTGCATAGTGCAAAAATAAGGGAGGTAGAGTGAAAAGCTAACTTTCTCCACACTTCATCGTCTTCCAATTGCTCTTGCACACTTCATCTAGGAGCTAAGTCGAGTGCACCCAAGCCTCTATTGAAGTCCCCACAATAAGGAAGGATCAAATTGGATCAAAGTTGAAGCTCAAGCTAGGAGGATTTGGTCCATCCATTGATCTATTGAATCCCAAGGCCTAGGAATTTCAACAAGGCTTTGTCTCCACCAGATGAAGCTACCTCATCGATCTCGAGTGCCGGTGATCACCTCCGGTGAGGTATGGAATTTTTTAATCACTAAACTCAATGTGGTGTGGAGCTTTGTGAAAGAAATTTTCACCTCATCAAATTTTGACCGTTGGATTTGCTGCTCTCCATCTCTAGATAGTGTGGGTTGATTTTGGTTTGATTCCCTTCTAGATCGAGCTTGGATCTTCCCCTTGATCATGGATGATCTCTGTTGATCAAGGGGAAGAACTTGGCTCATCTCAGCTGTCCATCTACACATTTTTGATGGGCAGATGAGATTATTCATCATGTTTAGATCTCATTTTATCTTTTATAAAATGTGGGGGAATCCTTAGCCATCCGATCTTTGATTGGACGATAGAGAATATAAGCGTGTGCACCACCGCTACCATTTGGGATGTGACATTTAAGTCACCCTCATGGCATGCAAAAGCACACCCATCACCACCGCCAATGATCGCGAGCCAAGGATTAGTACTAATTAAAATGCTTAACTAATTTCTAATTAATCTTCAAATCATCAAAAATGTATATCTCTTCATATAAAAATTAGAAAATATAAAATAAAAACCTACATATAGATAATTAAACTTAGAACATTTTAAAATTAATTTTGATGAGTTTTGAATTATGATTTCCTCTGAGTGTTTTATTGGAAAGTGTATTTTGCTAATAACTCTTTGATTAGGCCTCTGATTAATCCCAAATTTTCTTGCGTAAGTTTTAGGGGATGACCTCTGCCTCCCTAATTTTCTTGGGATTTATTGAAAGCTAGATTAGAGTAATTTCATATGATTTCCTTAATTATCCTTCTCATATTATTTAGCATAATTAGGGTATGATTAGTGGATTTACCCTATGATTATGGTTGATTAAGGTTAGATCTAGTAAGTAGGAGATTTATGAAATAATTTTAGGGATTTTCCCTAAGCTATTCTCTAAACCCCCTCTTCTCTCCTTAATCTCCTCTTAATTAAGGGTTAATTCATTAATTATCCCTTTAATCAATTTCTAAAAATTCTAAAAAGTTCCAAAACTTTATTAATCTATCTTAGGCAGATGCTTAGGTGTTTAATAACCTAGGTTCAATTAAAGAAATTAAAATCCAATTCACATGTGTGAAAGGGTATTTTGAAATTACTTAAGCTAAACCTCTTCGCTTAATTAACTTTTAATTGTGAGCCAAATTGCATTAAGCCTTTTCATTATTAGGTGCATTGCAAATTTAAATTCCTTGTGGGTTTTATGTCATATCATTTGCTCATAATTACTTAGTTAATTCTTCTAAGGTGGTGTAGGTAAGAGTTAATTAAGCAACTTAATTCATACCTTAACCTAATCAACACATAAAAATGGATCTAATTACCTAAAATTAAACAAAGATATCAAACATATGTGGGAATAGGTTAGGAACAACAAACTCATATCACCTTTTCAAAATTAAATCAAACTTCAAACTAAACAAAAATTATTTTGAAATTCACTTTGATTTATTCTAAATTTTCTTATCCTATAAGAATGTCTTTAGGATTTAAGTAAAGTGAGTTTATTTACATGCTTTCATTAGTTTGAATCTTTACCCAACATGTTAAGTTATATGTCAGGTGATTTCATGCATTCATAATTTAATGTTTCAAATTTCAAAATGAAATTATTTAAATTATGTCAAATGTGCATGTGTTAGCTAAAGTAAAATATGAGTGGCTATTATCACTACTAAATCCAAATTATTTTCAAAACATATAAATCAAATATTAAATCTAAAAGTGTGCTACTTATACTTTAATTATAAGCTTGCATGTGATGGATTATAAAAGCATGTTTGGCATAGGTTTCCTTTCTTTCTTATGTTGGTATAGTTTTGAGTAGGAGTTAGTAAAATGTAGGGTTCATTTAAGAAGAACCCAACACTTACTTAATTCCATACCCTATTCATCCCTATGCTTTCACCTAAGAAGGGTTGTCTATACTTGTATACATAAATTGCATAAACAAAAATGAATCTATTGTACAACTTTTGCATATTCCTTTTCTATTTCATTTCTTTTATACATATGTTTATATTTAAGGAAAGTGGTATATTAGTCTGGACAACCCCGTGGTTGAGAGGCTTTAAGTAGCCCTAAGTAGGTCTTGTACCTTACACCTCTAGTTAACAATGGCGTTGTACTCACTTATGCCTTTCTTACTTTCATGTATGTATGTGAAAATTTAGATAAGGAAAACTCTTTCTACTTAAGAAAAAAAATCATGCATATTCAACTTCTAAATTTTCTTAAATGGATTACTTAGCATGCATCATAAAGTGAGTTAACTACTCTCATTTGCATGTATAGATATGCTTAGGGTCCATCCATATGCAAGTTATATATGTTGGGAAAGAAATGAAGTAATGTGTGTTATGTGAATTTTGATTCATTTCATTTAATCTTAAAATGCCTTTCTTTTAGGTTTGTTTAGAGTTTATTTAAACTTAGGATTAATTAAAAGATGTAATCAAAACATTCACCTAAATGAAACTAAAATGTGAATCTACTTTAGGAATTACTTAGGTTAGGGAAGGAAAGAGAAGTTCTCTTCTCTTTCCCTCTCTTCATAACTTAGTAATTAATTGTAGGTTTCACTTAAACCAAATTAAAATATAAAATAAAACCAACCTAAAACACTTAAACAACTTAAATGAAACCCTCCACTAAGTTGAACATGTTCTTCACACTTAGAAAATTTGAACCTAAAGTCCTAAGCTAAGTATACTACACAAGCCTTCAAAGCACACACATTGGCCTAAGTCACCACTTCTAACTTTAAGTTAGGTCGGTGCATGGTTTGATATTTGTTTTGTTTTGGACAGGATGTTAGGGTGTATGCTCGTAGAATGAATGGTAGGACATTCTTAGTCTAACTATTCTTTCCTAGGGATTGTGCTTAAGGGGCACTATCATAAATATAAATATAAATGCTTTTTCTTACAGGTGCTTTGTACCCCTAAGCATAATCAATATGCCAGGTGGTCTTAGTCACTCATGTGTGGGGTGATAAGTCCAATATACATGCTTGGGATTTGTGTGGTGTGATTTAGCTAACCTTTATTTTGCAGGTGTTAGTTAGATTTTTCACTTTTCCTTTTCATATAAAAATTTATATAATTAGGATTTTGGAATGATTTGTTATGGGGATTAGGATGAGCATTGGTCTTAAGACCCTATCTTATGCACCATGTGAAGCTTTGGAGCATCTACCATCCAACCATCCAAAAGAAGAAAAAAGAAAAGAAAAGAAGAAAGAAGAAAGAAGAATAAAGCTTGAAGACCCCCATAACATTGAATTCCTTTGCTTAAATTGTAATATTCATTTGTAATCCAGGTTGTATAAGGGTAGAGCTCGGCTACTCACATTTGATATTTTTGGGTTTGTTCGATGGTGCCCGACCACAACGGCCATTTATTCTTTTTGCGATTGGCTTTATAAATTGGTTGATCATTTGTTTAGGTTGTGCATTAAGTGGCATGATTTTCATAGTTTCTTTCTTGCTTTAGGTATGACCTATATGTGGATTAGGCTCTTTAGGGAAAAATAAATTTTTTGCCCAACTTAACAACTCATAACCTCACTAAAAGCTTAGGTTTAAAATCAAGATAAAAGAATTAGCAACCCCTTAGCTGGATGAGCATTTCTTTATAATATCATGCACAAATGCATCTTATTTCACTCTTGATTGGAGGGCTTCCACCTTTTCTAGAGAACTCGGCTTAACCTTTGAGAGCTGTGGTGGAAACTCACCTCCTCCCTTCTCATTGATTTTGGCCAATAATCTGATTTCTCATGCATTAGTCATAAAAAATCCTATTAGCCTGAGTCAAAATAATTGTCCAAAATAAAAATAAAATGAAATTTGAATTGCATTAGATTTAGGTCATTTGAAGCATGCCCCTTTACATGATCTAGTCTTTTTAGGGAGTGAGTTTAAGGACTTAGTCTCTTTCTAAATAATAACAGCCTAGCTATCTTGTATAAGCATAAAGACTTGCCTACATGTATTTAAAATCATAGGAGGAGTTAGTTGGCGGCCACCCCCAGGCGGTTGTAAGTCCAAGCTGTCAGGTGACTTATCCTCTCTTGTGGAGGCAAATCAATTATCCATTTTCACCTTAGATTTAGGTTGTGCATCGGCCCCAAGTTCCCTAATTAGGTTAGGAGCTTTTCCCTGGGCCATAAGCATAATTCCTCACCTCTTAGGCATTTCTTTAATCTTGTGTTAAGGAATCTTAAGTCCTAAAATTCTAATGAAAATAAACTCAAACTAACTAAATCAATCTCTAAAATGTAAGGCCCAACTATAAAATAGTTTGAGATGCTCGCTAGGTTTCCTAGCATCATGGGCATCTCCTACTTATTTCCCATTTTGGCTTTAATAATAACTCCCTCATTTGATTAATCACATTTGACCCTCAAAACATAAACTAATCGATTAATAGTCCTTTCCTATTGAAATCTTCAAAGACAATGATCATTTACCTTAATCGAGAGTTTTCCTAAGGGAACCCATCCCATTATGATATAATTAACTATGGGGGCTTGCCCTTGTAGGGAACTTAACGAACCTGATTTAAAATAAACCCTACTTTACTTTTCATATAAAGTAGGGGAAGAATCTCCGGTACATATGCAAACCCATCATCCTTAGGAGTCCTTATTGAGGTGATTGGTTCCATTAAATGGTATTAATTTTTGTCTTTCGAGATAGTACATTATTTCCTTGATGACATACCTAATCACCTGAATAAGTACATCTATAAATCTAAATGACATCTTACCAAGATGAATTTTTATATAGGTGTTGCCTCTTTCATTTCTCCCCACAGATTTGAAGGTGACTCCTCTATAGGAATTTTTGTCCACAGTGGCCAACTCAAGGAGAAAGCATGGGGACTCATATCTACCAAGAGTGGTGTATCCACCGGGTGAGTCACTATCATCATAGCGAACATCAACCAACCTAAGGTGCCCATCATTTTCAACAATCAGCTTAGGAAGAAAGCTCAGGGACTCACATCCTCCATAGTAAGCGATTGTCGATAGTGTGTCTTACTCGGAGTGCCATCCGACATAAAGGTGACTCTTGGTGAATGCCGAGGACTTATATTGACTCAAATGTAGTCAAGAAGAAAGGAGCTTCTGGGGGACTTATCCTAAACCTCAAATATACTCAACCTAGTTAGATCATGATGATTAATTCAAGAAGAAAGCTCAGGGACTCACATCTTCTTAAACAAAATCAACATGAGGTAGCTTATTAGCTAGGTAGTGAAGTCTACCATACTAATAAGGCACTCATTGGTTTGCAATGGTCAAGTCAGGAAGAAAGTGTGAGGTAATGAGTGAGTGCCACATGGGCTTGCTCCCACATCAAAAATAGCTCAAGGTAAAAGATATGTGTTTGTTTTTGTGCTTGTGTTAAAGGGAATAGGACGCCTCTTGGGTTCTCTCACACCTACCCTAAACACACTTGGGGAATTTAATGAAATGGTGTCATAGATGGCAACCGTGAATTCCCATTAAGAAAGAATTCCACTCGGATTCTCTTACACCATACTCAGTTGTGCAAATCAAAATAGGATGTCTCTTGGGTTCTTTCAAACCTATTATAATAGCGCTGGGAGATTATGTTTGTGTTGTGAAAGAGGGATAGGATGCCTCTAGGGGACTCATACACCTATCCTAGACACGCCATGGCGGATTCGCAAGACAAGCAAACAATACTTCAAAATAAGATAAGATTTTGATTAAATGGAATCAAATTTTTGTTCTTTTGTTGATAATTATTTTCAAGCATATTTATGGGTAATATTTCTTCAAATAGAGCCCATTAATTGGAAGCATAAGGTGCTCCCCTTTATAATCAAGACATGATTAGGCTAATATCATCCTATTATCAGACTACGCACATGTACCCTAACATCCAGTCTAAAAAAATTACATCACAAAATAAAATTAGGCATCAAACCATGCACCACCCTAACATAGAGCTAGAAATGGTGACTTAGCCTAATGCATGTGCCATTTAAGGTCTGTGTGGCATGTCTTAGCTAGGCTTTAAGGTTAAAATTTTCTAAGTGTGAAAGATTTATTTTAGTGGGTGGTTTCATTTTAAGTGATTTAGTTGATTTGTCAATTTTAGTTAATGATTTGATTTGGTTTAAATGAACTCACACGTAATTACTAAATGTTGTGAAGAGAAGGAAAGAGAAGAGAACTTCTCTTTCATCCCTACCTTAAGTAATTTCTAAGGTAGCTTCATTAATGATTTTTCTTTAGTGAATATTTCATTATGTGTTTTAATTGATCTTAAGTTTAGATTTGCTCTAAATAGCCCCATTCAATAAGAAAGGCATCTTAGGATTAGTTAGGGTGGATTACTACCACATAACACACCCATTTATTTTTTCCACCATGTATATCATGCATATGAATAATCCTAAGCATACTTATACATGCAATGAAAATTTAAGCATACTTTGATGATGAATGCTAAGAGATATGATTTGAAAGTTTGGATATTTTATGAATGCATGTCTTTATTATGTAGAAAAGAGGTATTATTCATCCATTAACATAATGCACATCCACACGTATAAAAGACATAAGTGAGTATGGTGACATTATTTTATACCCCAGGGGCATAAGGTACAAGACCTACTTAGGGCTACTAAGAGCCTTGCAACCGGATGTCCGGACTTAATCAAATAGATAAAAAATCATGTAAAAGATTTTAGTTTTATTTGGTTGTATAGTTTACATGTGTAATGTAAAGATCCTTCTAAAGTCATAACATAGGAGTGCATAGGAATAGATTTAAGCAAGTGTTATGTTCTTTTCAAATGAACTATACACTTTGCAAATCCTATATAAATCTATGTTAAGAGAAGAGAAGAGAACTTCAAGATACACATCTCATGCTAATCAGATGCAAGCTTATAAGTACTTATAAGTACACCGCTTCATTCATAATCTTTGATTTATAGGCTTTGAAAATAATTTTTGGTTTAATAGTGATAATAGCCACTCATATTCTTAACTTTAGCCAAAACATGCAATTTGACATAAAAGGAAATATTTTATTTAATTGATTTTTTAAAAGAAATGAATGCATGACTTCATATGACAAATAATATTTAACATGCTTAGAAATAAATAAAGGGATGTAAGCACGTGACTTCATTCACCCTAATTACTTATTAAGGACAATCATATAGAATAAGATTATTTAAAATAAATCAAAATTCTTTAAGGAAATTTTTTATTTTTGAATTTGATTTGACTTAGGAAAAATGAAATGGGTTTATTAGTCTAACCCAATTTCCCCATGCACGAATTGGTTTAGTTTAATTTTTAGAACAATTAGGTCGATTTTATATTTTATTTAGACTAAGGAGTGAATTAAATATGTTAATTACACATTACCTATACCACTTTAATATAATTATTCAAGTAATTATGAGCCAACATATGATATGCAATTGCATGGAATTTAAATCAGCAATGCACCTAAGAAATAAAGGGGCCTAATGCAATTAGCTCACAATTATTTATTAAGGAAGCTAAAGAGGGATCAATTAAGTACTTTCATAACCATCCTACACATGTAGTTTGATTATAATTTCCTTTGAAGTCCCTTAGGTTATTGAACACCTAAGAATCTACCCAAGACTAAGTGATTAAGTTCTAGAATAATTTGGTTTTGAATTTGATTAATTAAATTATTTAATAAAGTGATTAAGCCATTAATTAATTTGCAAATTAATTAAGTTTATCCAAATGGAATACACTTAGGGGAAAAGTTTGGAAAAGATAACCTAATCTCATTCCCTAAGTTCATTCACTGTTTCATGATGATTATCAAGCTTAATTAATAAATTTATCACTGTTTAACATGTTAATTAATCATTTAATTAATTAAGAGAGGGATTAAGGATGAAATAAATAATTTCCTTAATTAATCTAATAATAAATTCTAAGAAAATCATGGTAGGTAGAGCTCATCCCACTAATCAACCTTAGGAAGTTTGGAATTAATTATTAAAGTAATTAAGAAGTAATTAGCCTAATTACATTTCCAATAAAACCCAAATTGAGTAAAAACTACTATTCAATTGATTTTAATTTTAGATTATTCTCCTTTGAATTATCTTTAAAATGAGCATGAGTTTGTATTTTTTAGATTTTTCTATAATTAGTTGTGATTTTAGGAAGTTTCATTATTAAAATTAGATTAATTAGAGATAATTAACCCCATAATCCCATCGGGCCATGTGGCGTATAACACAAAGCGCTTTCCACTTGGCGAGATAAGAGGTTATTTAAGTTATCACATCCACCTGCTGAGTCAGCTGGCAGTAGATGCGCTTTCTCTACGGGCCATCCGATCTAAGATTGGATAGTTTAGATTATTCATGTAGTTTAAGCTTAAATTAGATGGGATCTAGCATGATCTAATCACAACCATCTATTCCAATTATGCAGAACAGATGGCGTGTAATCCTTTTCCTTTACGAGCAAACCGTTCATCTCTCCCCATTTAATTCAAGCTCACCCAAGCTTGATTGGGATCAAAATGATCCCACACCTTCAAAAGGAGGGGGATGCACATCCAACAGTCAAGGTCTCAAGGAATGACACTTTTCTTTAAAAAGGACCAAGCAAAAATTCCTAAGGCTATAGTTTCAAGCAATTACCTCACCGGAGGCTATCACCGGTGCTTCTAATAAAGGAGGTAGCTTTGTCTAGTAGAGATGAAGCCCTATTGAAATTATTGGATCTTGGTTTGAAGTGGATGGCTCGGTTGAGCAAGCTCCCCTTCAATGGTGATCGGCCTTGATCAAGGTGATGCTTCTCGTGGCTTAGAGACTTGAGAAATAGCTTGGTTGAGCTTGATGAGGTCCACTGATGGTGTGTGAAGATTAATTTGGTTTTGGTGGATAATTGATTGAGTTGGGATTTGGATTGACCTCCCCTATTTTGCCTTTGAGCAAAATCAAGAAGGAGAAATAGGGAGCTCGGGAATGGCTTACAAAGGCTTGGAGAGGCTTCATTTCCACCTCCTTGGCTCTATCGAAATCAATGCTTATGGTTTGAGTGGGAATGAGGGGGAGTATATCTCCCCCTCCTTGGATGTGATGGTGAAGACTAGTTTTGCTATTTTTGATCAATGGGTGAGATTGGGTTCAAGGATTGGGTTGTTTAACATCCCATGTGGGTCTTTTTAGGCAAAGAGTAGAGAAGAGTGAGTGCCTATGTGCTAGGTGAGTACATTTCGTGATCCAAGTGCTTAATTTCCATTAGAAGGGTCAGTTTGGCCTTGGGTTGGGTCATGGCTAACCTAAAGTCACTGGGTCATCTTCACCACCCTCCTTGGTGTATGTGGACCACTAGAAGGATGCCAAGTCACCTTGAGAAAGATATGACCAAATTTTAAATGAATTTGGTCATAGGATATCCTTTGACCTAGAGGCAAAGTGGTCATTTGACCATGATTTTGATTTGGGAAGATTTGAAATGATTCAAAAATAGGTTGGGCCAAATTTCAAGTAATTTGGAGTTCATTTGGTTTGAATAAGTTCAATTTGACCCATTTAGGTCAAGTTGGGTCAAATTGGCTTAGGTTGACCAATTGGTCAAATTGGGTCAAACCATGAGTTAGGTCAAGTTCAAATGATCATTTGGAACCTATGGGTATCATTAGTTTGGTTCAATTTGGTTAGATTTAGTTTTGGTTCATTTAGGTTCATTTAGGTCAAATGGATCAAGTTGACCAATTTGACCCAATTGGGTTAGGTCATGGGTTGGTTTAGGCTTGGTTGATCATTTAAAATATATTGCAAGCTTTGGTTTAAATCAATTTTGATTTGGTTTTATTTCAAGTTGATTTGA
Organism: Cymbidium sinense; assembly: GCA_021442155.1. NCBI lineage: Eukaryota > Viridiplantae > Streptophyta > Magnoliopsida > Asparagales > Orchidaceae > Cymbidium > Cymbidium sinense. Next base: position 138,384,136 of record CM038223.1, on the reverse strand, counting down.
TCTTTTAGGTCAAGTTGGGTTCATGGTCAATTGGGCTAGGTTGGGTCTAGTTGTCCAATTGAAGCTTTGGTCAAGTTCAACAATCAATTTAGAATGAATTTGACCATTGGTTGCAATCAATTTTTCTTAGATTAAGATTTGACCCATTTTGACTTTTTATGTCAACTTGGGTCAATTTAGGTCAAGTGGCCAATTAGGCTTGGTTTGGCTCAATTGATGGCTTGGTCAAGTTCAATCATTGATTATGAATTGGTTTAGATCAATGGTTTCAATCAATTTGACATATGGTGGATTTTGGCTAGTTTTGGTTTCATTTGGGCTAAATGTTGACTTGGTCAAATGCTAGGTTTGAATTGGTTTGACCTAATTTTAGTGATTGATCATCCTAGGATGATTGTTGATCACAATGTGAGGCTTAGATGGGCTTAGTTCAATCCAATTTGGGTTGGATTAGAACTTGGTTCAAAAAGGTGCTTTAGGTCACTTTGGGTCAAGTGAGCCTAAGTGGGTGAATTGGCTTGATCAAGGCTTGATTTTGGTTTGGTTGAACTCACATATGGACTTATGATGAAAATATAAATCCAATTGCAAGTTATTTGGAGTGAAATGGGATTTGGTTCATTTGACAATTTCAAGTTCAAAGGATGAACATGGGTTTGATTTGGGTTAGTCTGATTTTGGTTTGGTGATTGTAGTTTATGTTTATATTTGGGCATGTGATTGAAGAAATGATTGTTTGAAGAGAAAATCCAAAGGTTTGGATTGATTTGTTAATCATTTGGCTAAGTTCAAGGATTTGACTTGAAAGAGTATAAGTTGGATTTAAGTTGGATTTGGATTTTAGTTTTGAATTTAGTTTTAGTTATTTGAATTTATATTTCATTTATATTTGTGAATATAAATGAGAATATAAATGTGTTATGAGAAAATCTTTTGAGTTTTGAGTGATTTGGATTTGATTTGAGCTAAGTCCATAAGATGAAATCACTAGAAAGATTTTGAATTTGGAATTGATCATGGGTTTCAATAATTTTGAATTGATTCATGATTTGGATTTTGGAATTGATTTATGATTTGAGAAAATCAATTGAGTTGGAATTGATTTTGAGATTTGATTTGAGCTAAGTCCATAAGATGAAATCAAAGGGCTTAGAAAAGGTTTTGGATTTGATTTAAAATTTGAGAAAATCACTTAAGTTGGAATTGATTTATGATTTGAGAAAATCAATTGAGTTAGAATTAATTTGAGATTTGAATTTGAAGTTTGGTTTGAAAGAAGGAAGCAAGGATTGGGTTCAAGCTATAGGGTAGGCAAGTCCTCCTAATACCCCTAAGGCATAACCTATTCCTATGGCTAACTCTTCTAAGTATTTAGGGTTAGGTTAAGCTTCTAATCACTAAAAGTGACTTAAGACTAAGGAACTCTTAGTGTCTAGATGAGTCCTATATCTAAGATGAGTTGAAAGCTTACTCCAAAAGAAAGGTTAACATAGGGCACCCAATAGGTGTGGTGTGACTGACAAGGCATACTGCATGTATTGGTGTTGACCAAGATGATCAACAATGTTCGAATGATCATAAGCACTAATAGAAATGATCTTTTCCTAACTCGAGGTGCAGAAGGAATCAAGAGCTTAGTCCAATGTGACTCTACTCATATTAAAAACATAAGAGAGCAAAGGGGAAATCCACTAGGGTTGAAGTATGTGAACCTTCCAATAGGGAACCAGAATCAAGTCATCCATTGGGGGATGAGAGGTTGTGAAATCCACTAGGGATTAAAATTTGGAATCCACCGGGGAAAAAAATGTGAACCTTTCACTAGGGGAACAGATTCTGGTTGGACTGAATTGACTCCACTAGGGAGATCATAAAGATTTGCATCTCTCTGAGGAGAAGCTGATTGATTTGATTATTTAGTTTGGCTCCTGGGGGGTGGAGGGTTGATTTTGTTTTAGATTTTAAGTTTTAAATATTGAGATGGACCTGTCAGTTTGCGATGGACCACACTAAGGGTCATGTTGACCCATTTGACCCAAATGAACTCAAATGAACTAAAACCAAATCTAAACCAAATTGAACCAAACTAATGACACCATTATACTCCAAATGATCATATGAACATGACACAACCTTTGGTTTGACCCTATTTGACCAATTGGTCAACTTGACCCAACCTAACCTAATTTGATCTAAATAGGTCAAATTGAGCCAAATCAAACCTAACAAACTCCAAATGACATGAAATTTGGTCCCAACCCACTTTTGACTCATTTCAAATTTGCCCAAATCAAATCTAATGCTAAATGACCATCATACCCTTGGAGTAGGAGTATCACATGAGGCAAATCACCCATATAGGTGGTCATTTTTATTCCTTGATGCACTCTCCCATTAGTCCACTTAGGCACTTAGGACACTAACTAACCTGACCAAAGGGTGGTTGGGTCAACCATGACCCATGGGGTGGTGAAATCACCTCACCTCCCCCATTGGAACATTTGAAAGCACCAAGGACACCCCCTATCCCCCTTGGCAGCCACCTCCCATGCCTTGGCCACTCAAACCAAGCCACCTAATGAAAATCCCTACCATTCCTAGCCACCACTGATGGCCAACAATCCATAAGAAACCAAACAAGCCTAAGCCATCTGATCCATGGGAAGGGGGTATACACCCCCTCATTTCTACTCAAGCTCCCACACCTGCATTCCTCAAAGCCCTCGCTACCCAAGACAACCTGTTAGAGACTTTCGCCAGGCTCCTAAGCTAATTCCACAATCCCCATTCTCAGTTTCCTTCAAGGCAAAATAAGGCACCCTCCCATTCAATCCCATTTGCTCCAAACTCAACCAAAGTGCAATTAACTTTGCACACACATTCCTTAGAGCTAGTCGACCAAGAACAAATTGCCTCCCGTGCCCTCTGTCCACTGGACGATTGACTTCAATCAACATGACCATCTACACATCGAGTGTTGACCTTTCGAGCTATCAACCTCAAATTGGAGCTTGTGCTAATCAGCAGGGCCTCATCTCTACTAGACAAAGCTTCCTCAATCAGATTTGGCACTAGTCTTGAGCTCGGTGAGGTATGCCATTGAAACCAATACTTGTATGAAAATGCATTGGAGCTTTTTGGAGAAAAATTCCACCCTATGCAATCTTAGCTGTTGGATCCCCTTGAATCCTTTGTGTGAAGGTGTGGGGTTTATTTGGAGTCGATCCAAACTCATGTGAGGTCAGATCATGCAAGCAATGGTGGACACACTATTCCCCTCGCTCGTATGACGATAAATCATGAACCGTCCATTTCACGTGAACAAAATGGACTATCATGATTAGATTTGTTAGAATTATCCATTTTAATACCTTAGCACCTGGATTAATCAGGGTTGTTCGATCTAACCGATCTTAGATCAGATGATGCATGTGAAAGTGTGTTCAGCCATGCTAGCACTGACTCGAATTATTTTTAATAACCAATCCCACTATGCCACATGGAAAGCATGCCAAATTAGTGTGCCATGTGGTACCAACGGGATTAAGACTTAATTAGGCTTAATTAATGTGTTTTAATGGCTAAATCTTTCTAAACTCAAAACTAGTTGTAGGAAAATCATTAAAATACAAATAAATACTCTTTAGAAGATATTTTAGAGGAGAATTTATTAAAAATGTTCTTAATTAAATTTAAATAGTAATCATAGCTTAATTAAAGTTTAATTGAGAAATTAATTAGCTTAATTACTCTTTAATTACTTAAGTAATTAATCCCAAACTTTGTGGGTTAATTTAATGGGATGACCTCTGCCTCCCATAATTTTATTGGGATTTATTACTTGATTAATTAGGAAATTCACCAATTAAGTTGTAATTACCCTCTTAGGTTAATTAGTCATTAATTAATCACATGAATAGTAGAATGTCAAATAATTAAATGGTTAATCACTATCCAATTGTGAATAACCCTATGGGAATGAGATTGAGGCCTCCTCCCTAATTTATTTCTCTAAATTCATTTCATTAATCAAATTAATTAAAGCTTAATTAATTAATTAAATTGCATGATTAATTAAATTAAAATCATAATTGTATTAAGACTTAATTAAATCTTGGGTAGACCCTTAGGTGTTCAACAACCTAAAGAAATCCTAAGGAAATTATGATCAATCTACATGTGTAGGGAGCTATAAAAGTTCTTAGTTAAGTTCTTTAACTTAATTAACTATTAATTATGAGCCAATTGCATTAGGTCCCTTTCATTTCTTAGAGTCATTGCAAATTTAAATTTCAATGTATATGCATATCATGTTGGCTCATAATAATTTGAGTAATTATGTTAAGGTAATATAGGGAAGGGTTAATTAATGGATGTTATGCATGTTATAACTTAATTAACTCATAAAATTAACTTAATCATAATTCATTAAACCAAACTAATTGACAAACATGAGAATGGGTTAAGATCAGCGAACCTCTTCTCACATCCTCAAATCAAATGAAAGCATGAAATTAAAAGTGCATTAAAGAAACTTTGGTTTATTTTAAACAATTTTATTTGATATGATTATCCTTAGGAATTAATTTGATTGATTGAAATTATGTGTTTATGTTTATTTATTTCTTTCCAATCATGTTAAGTGTTGTATGTCACTTGAAGTCATACATTCATCTTTTCAAAGTTAATTAAATCAAATGATTTTCTTTTATGTAAACTTACATCTATTGGATTAATTTATAATATGTGTGGCTATTATCACTAATAAATTCAAATTATTTTTCCAAAGTTTATAAATCAATTGCATTGATTAGAATGATAATAGTTATGAACATGTATAGATTTTCATGTGTTTATAGCTTAGACATGTGAAGTAAATCTTTCTTTACCTTAATTCATATGTAGTTTTACATGTATTTGAATGTTAACAAGTATATAGTCCAGACATCCTGAGAACACAAAGCTTTAAATAAATCTGAGGAAGTCATTTGATTACCTCACTTCCTTGGTTAACAGTGACACGACTTATTTGATTTCATTTACATGTGTTCCTACATTAAAACTTGGATAAAAATTTACTTGATATGCATAAATGTCTCAATCAAATAAAAAAAATACAATATTTGCATGGTTTTTCCTTCCTTTATTTATATATACATCCATATGTATTTGGGAAAAGCAAGTGTTTAGTCTGGACATCCCGAGAATATGAGATTTTACGTTGCCCCAAGTAGGTCATTTGATTACCACTTCTCTGGTTAATAATGGCATGTACTAGCTTATGTCTCTTATACATATGTGTGTGTATTTAATTATGGAATTAGAACCCCTTTTATTTTATCAAAAATCCATGCATTCATAGTTGACTAAGTGATTGAATTAGTTGGTCATGTGATTTGGAGCTTTCTTTCTCACATTCATGCATATAAATTTACATGTGTTTGAATGTAAATGGGTACATAGTTTGGACATATCGAGAATATGAGGCTTAGTTAGCCCCAAGGAGGTCATTTGATCACTTCCCTGGTTAACAATGACCCGTACCTATTCAATTTCATCCCTATGTATTTTTGTATAAGAATTTAGATAGAGCTTTAAACTAATATAGCTAAATAATTCAATGACATAAATGAATATAAGCTTCAAATACATGCATGCATCCATCATATGAATGTGCTAAGACATATTGCATGTATAAATACACTTAGGATTAAATCATATGCAAGTTGCATGTGATGAAAAGGAATGATTTAGCATATGTCATGTAGTAGTAATTCAATTAAATTAATCTTATGATGTCTTTCACATTAGATACAATTATTTAGAGTGAACTTAAATTTAAGAATAATTTAAAATGTGTAATAAGTCATTCACTAAAGAGAACAAAATCAAATTAATGTGCTTTAAAAAGTGGCTTAAGGTGGGGATGAAAGAGGGAAATCTTCTTTCTTCTCTTAACAACACTTAGTTGTTAAGTGTAAATAAAATGAAAAAAAAGAAAACATAAATTAAAATTCTCAAATGAACTAAACAACTTGAAGTGAAGCCAACCTGTCATGTTAAATTGAATCCTTCTACACTTAAAAAATACAACACTAATGCCTAGTTGAAACATACCACACAAGCCTTAACAAACACATTAGAATTAAGTCACTACTTCTAGTCCTAAGTTAGGATGACGTATGTATGGTGTATGCTTTGTTTTGTGATATATTATTTTAGATTGAATGTTAGGGTGTATGCTTCATAGACTGGATGGTAGGTTGATATTAGCCTAATCATATTTTCTATAGGGGATTGTACTTAAGGGGATGCTTAAAAATAAATATAAATGCTCTCTTTGTAGATTGCTTAAGCCCCTAAGCATAATCCAAGTTAGGACAGAAGGGCTTGGTTACCCATGTGCAGGGTGCTAAGTCCAAATCATAAATATAACTACTTGGGAATATATGTATGTTTAGCTAACCTCTATTTTATAGGTGTAGTTAGATTTACTTTTCTATTTTAATATAATTTTGTATTAGAAATTAGGATTAATGCTATGAGGGTTTAGGATGAGCATTGGCCAGAAGGCTTAGCCGTGGAGTGCCATGTGATGCCTTGGTTCCCACCAAATCAAAAGGAGGAAAAATGTGGAGAAAAGAAGAAATGAAGGAGACATGAGCATATGAAGACTTGAAGATCCCCCCATAGAATTTATTCATTTATAAATTATAATTATTCTTTCATATTTTTGTTGTATAAGGGTAAAGCTCAGCTACCCCTTTCCTCTTTTTGGGTTGCATAGCAGTACCCGATCACACTGGCCTGTTACTCTTTTGTGATAGTTATAAAATATTTGATGTTATGTGTAAATTGTGCATTAGGATGGCATGCTTTCTTAGTTTATTAAATGATTGATGCTTTAATGTGTGGCATGGATGCATTAGGCTCTTAGGATAAAATAAATTTTTTATCCAACTAATCACTCATAACTAAATTTTAAATAACTCATAACCTTGTCATAAAGCCTAGAACATAATTAAGATAACTAAAAGATTTAGCAACCCCTTAGCTGAATGGTTGAATGTTTCACATCATGCATGCATATTATTTTGCTCTTAAAATGAGAGTTTCCATCCTTCCATGATAAGGGAAGGCTAGACCTTTGAGGGCCACCTCTATGTTGGAAAACACCTCTTTCTCACTAATTTAGCCCATAATCCATTTTCATCATGCATGTAGGCATCAAAATCCTAAAGCCTTTGTCCAAATAAAATGTCAAAAAAATTTTAAATAAATTTGAAAAGATTTGCATTTATATATTAAGTCATTATTTATACCACTCATGCTCTAGTCTCTTAGTAATTGGGTTTAAAGATTTAAGCATATTTTTTAAATTAATAATAGTTCAACTATCTTATAACTTCATATGATCGGACTACATAGATTTTAAAGCATAGGAGGAGTTAGCTGACTACCACTCTAGTTGGTTATAAGTACATCAGTCAAGCAGTTTATCCTCTCTTATGGAGATAAACCTTATGCCCACATTTGCTTAGATTTAGGTTGTGATTTAGCTCTTTCTAAAGTTCCTTAGATTTATGATTCGAGGTAACTATTTCTTTTAAGCTAGAAGGATAAATCCTCACCTCTTAGGAACTTCCATACTCTTGTGTTGTTGGATTATAAACCCTAGTAATCTAATCAAATTTCAACTCAAACAAATAATTCTCTTCACTTTCAAAATTATAAAGCCCAACTATAAGATAAATTAAAATGCTTACTAGGCTTCTTAGAATCATGAGCATTTCCTACTTCTTCTCTTTGAATTCTAAAAACAAGTCTTCTCCTTGAGCTTTACCAATTGATTTTCCAAATATAGCCAATCCTTTGATAGTTTAACCTTGAAATCTTTGGATATCCTAATTATCTATGTTAATCAAGAGTATTCCTAAGGAAATTCACATTTTTTAGGATGTAATTAACTATGGAGGCTAGCCTCCATAGGGAACTTTAAAACCCACTTTAATATAAACCCTATTTTATTTATCCATGTAAAGTAGAAGAAAAATCTCTAGTACATTTAAAGACCCATCATGCATTAAGAGTCTTTATTAGGTGATTAGGTACATTGAAGGGTGATGCCTCTATCTTTTGAAATAGTATACCATAACTCAATGTCATACCCCATCACTTTAAAAAGTACCCTCAAAGATTTGTGTGGTGTCCCCCCATACACCTGAAAATAAACATCACATGTGTACCAACTCTGGTCGGTCGGCTACCATTGGCGAGGGTTGTGAGAACTGAGCTATGTCCTACAATGCTAAGACCACTGCCATCAACTCCTCTACCATCTTCTCCATCCTATCTATCTGATCATCCTTCTGCTTCAGCTGTTGGAGGAGGTGTTGAGGTGAGTGAGAAGTGTCACCTTCCTTAACCACAGTACCTTCATGGTTATGCTAATCCCACTACAAGGATCCTCGTGTCGACCATAAAGACTTCGGTCATGTCATCAAACTTGTCATCCTCATCAGGGTCAAAGCTAACTCTACCCTCTTCCCGATCTAAATGATCACTAATAATAATCTACCTAACTGTAGCACAGTAGTCCTCTATAATATCATCTAAGGAATGGTCATCTACCCAGCCTTACTCTACTGGAATGTAGGCTGGCTATCGACTGACCACAAGATTGTTCTCTACAGACTGTATGCACTGCATGCTCTATACTTGTGGGTGCACTCCTTGGCTGGTTCCACTATCACGGGGACTATTTCAGAGTCTTCTATCCTCTCTCCCTCCAATGGCTATGAAGGTGGAGTTACCACGACACTCTTGGGTCGACACTCCCTCCTAACCATGGCTAAAGTGGAAGGTTGAGCAGGGGAGCTCATTCTCATCTCAACGAGTGGAATGGATGGAGCGAATCCTTAGGCCATAGCCGGGTCACCAAAGGAGAGGGTTTATCTCTGAACTGGGGCTTATGTAGCTAGGTGGGGACTGTGGATGCTAGGACTTGGACAGGCAATGGCTGGTGGTGAGTGGAGCAGTGTGATGGCAATGACACTGACTACCTCTCTACCAGAGATCTCCTTCTACGTCGGACAGTGCCGGTGGGAACTATGTTGCCTGAATGATCGGCCCTGATAAGGCACCAATCTAGAAAGTCTATTAAAGTAGAGGCCGTCAACTATCTAGCATACCTCCTCCTCTCTTACTTGTGCTTCGGCAATGACTCTAGCCATCATGACTCCCTCTTTGTGAATCTGACCCCTAACACTCCTAGGGATCAAACTCCTCAAGTCATGTAATATGCCAGACTCTGAGCATCCATGGGCTCTGTCGACTCTATGTAGAATGGACCGTAGACAAGCATAAGGCTTCCTCCTATCCCTAGCCAGTGTCTCAATCTCTGCAGGAAGTGGTGGTGATATAGCAATTCTATAGTAGTCCTCCTCTCCTTCTGAAGCTGAGAGGGGGTGGAACCTACTTCCACTTAAGAGTGGAGAGGTCTCATGTGCAGAACCCTCTTCAACCACATGAGCGACATCATCGATCTGCCTCACCTCACGCTCATAGTGCCACTTAACCTTATGGTTCATGTTGCGGCATTGCGCCATGGTGACTGGGGCAGAGCAGGAGCTAGGACCAACCTTGAAGGTATAAGGGACAATCTTAGATGCTAAGATAGCCTTCCCCTTCAGAGTAGAGAGAATAATGGAGGTGGTGCTAGTCCTCACTGGAACTACACCAGGGGCGGTAAACTAAACTAGCACTGATGCTGAAGTTGGCAGAAACACTGACCGGGGTGTCAGAACCACAACAGCTTTCCTCTTTAGTGAGGGAGACTCAGAACCCAACTAGAGATCAAACCAAAGAAGTGGCTTCTACCCTGCCACTTCCTTCTTACTGACAGTGGTTAGGGTTGGCCCCTCACATATGACTCTGACAGCCTCAAAGCCATGCCCGAATTGAATGATATGCATAGTAGTGGTGGTGAGTATGACCTGATCCAAGGCCAAATCCGCACCAGACAGGGAATGAGAAGATCATCTTGCCAGCAGACATGGTGGAAGACTGATCGTAGAGGAGATAAGGAAATTGGGCTGGTATCTCTGCATTCATTGAAATAAAACTAAATTAGGCCGTTGCCTTGAACTGCTGATTTGAATCATTGACTCTTGATTAAATTTTTAGAATTTGAACCCACACTTAACAAATTTATGTATGCTAAGTGGGGTTCATTATTTTGGAGAGATTTAAGAATTTTGAGGAGAGACATTACCATAAGATTTTTTATTTTGATTTAGAACCCTCATCCAACAAATTTAGGTATGTTGAGTGGGGTTCAAATATTTTGGATAAACCTTTGGAGATGTATTTGTTGTATATTTTGGTTTGAGATTTGATTTTGGAAATCCTTACTTAGCAAATTTAGGTATGCTAAGTGGAGTTCAATTACATGTTTGAAAGCTTTCTATTTTAATGGTTAATTTTGTTGTTTGTTTGATTATGTTGATTTGATTTAAAAAGGAGAACTCTCATTTAACAAATTGAAGTATGCTAGATGGACTTCAAAATTGTGTTGATATTTGTTTGATTTAATTTTAAAAAAGGAGAACTCTTATTTGATAAATTTAGGTATGTCAAATAGAGTTCAAAATATATGTTTGATGCTTCTTATTTTGGTTTAATATTTTTTTGGAAATTGAAAATGAGACTCATACTTAACAAATTTAGGTATGTTAAATAGAGCTCAGTTATTTGTTTGTTTGTTCATTTGTATATGGCTTTATTTTTATTTTGAAGATTGAATTCTCATTTAACAAATATGGGCATGTTAACGGAATTCAAAAATACATGTTGGGTATTTTTTTGGAACTCCCATTTAACAAATATGGGTATGTTAAACGGAGTTCAATTCATATATTATTTTGATTTTAAAAAAGAGGACCCTCATTTAACAAATTTTTGTATGTTAAGTGAAGTCTATTTTATATGTTGATTTTTAAATTTTGGTTTGAAAAATGGAACACTCATTTAATAAATGTGGGTGTATTTAATGGAGTTGGTTTTATTTTTGAAAATATTTTGGATATGTTTGGTTTTTAATTTTGAAAAGGGGACTCTCATTTAACAAATTTAAGTATGTTAAAATGGGAGTGGGTGGGGGATGTTTAATTTTTGAAGATGGGGTTGAATATGTTTTGAAAAGAGATTTATTATTTGGTTTTATTTTAAAAAGAGGAACACTCACTTAGCGAATTTTTCTTATAGATGCTAGGTGAAATTCAATTAATTTTGAAATATTTTGATTTTATTTTATTTGATTTTCATTTCAAAGGAAGATGTTTATTTAGCCAATTTTATTATGTTAAGTAAAGTTTGTTTGGTTTTATTTTGAAAAAGGTTTTGAACATTTTTGCAAAAGACTTTATTTATTTTACTTTAGATTCTTTTAAGATCTTGCCAAATATGAAATGAATCCTTACTTTACCAAGCTAGTTAATAAGAGGTTCCAACATCTATTTGACTTATATTTGGTAATCTCTTTTCTTTAGTTGATCCATTATTATCTATTAGGGGACCCAATAGGAGTCTTAGGACTTACACGAGAGTGAGGTCCTAAGGCCTAAAGGATGCTGGCTAGCAATGCTTAAGAGTGAAATGAGCAAAGGGCCAACGGAAAGAATGATAGTCTCGGGCTTATACAAAAATATAAGTCCACTATCAATTCTTGGAGATGATAACGGTCTACTAGAGATGGAGAGAGGAACCTTCCCCAGCAGAGTCGCTAGAAAAATCTATGGTGTTTACTTTTGGATGTGGGGGGGACACCACGCAGATCGTTGGGGGTACTGTTGACCTCACTTTTGGAGCGAAGATTGAATCTTTCCATCATAGGTCAGAATCTATTAGACACTAAGAACTCCTTAGTCATAGAAAACTTCTAGTGGCTAAGTGAACACTTAACCTAAATTTAGAGACTTTAGAAGGATTTTCATAGGATTATGCTAAGTCTTAAGACTAAGGATACCTACCCTACCCTATGGCCTAACCCATGACATACAATCACCTAAGTCCAAATAAAATCAAATTAAACCAAATTGAACCAAACCAAAGATACGAATTAATGCATAAACACAAATTAACTCAAAAATAAATTCAAATGAGGTTCAAAGTGGCAAATAGGTAATTTGACCTAGAGTTGGCCCATATGGGCCCCATTAAGTCAAAAGTCAACAAACTAAAAATTGTCCAAATTAAATCACTCTGAAAGATCAAAATCATCAAATCAATATGTTTAAAAATAAAACTAAGTAAATCTAAATCAAATGAGATCTTAAATGGGTTAATTGGATCATTTAACCTATTAAGCTCAATTTGGATTAAAATAGATTAAAATCAAAATTAACATCAAGTCAAATAAAACCAATAACTCTAAATCATCATAGCCACTTAATCAAACATGATTAAAGCTTTAACACATCTTGGTTGAGTCAAACAAATCATTTAACTCAATTGAACCCAATTTGACCCATTTAAACTCAAAATGGGTCAAACCCAAATCTAAGCCGAATTAACCCAAATAATCGATCAAGAACATTCAAAATAATTAATAAAACATAATTAAAATGTAATTTAAACATAAAATGACAAATTGAATCACATAAATCAACTTAACAAATTTTGGTCAAAATTAGTCAAACTTAGGTCAAATTCAAAATTAATCCAACTTAAACAAAATTAATCAACCAAAATCATCATGAGTGATCAATAAACATAATTAAAGCAAATCCAAAGCCAATGAGTCAAACCAGGTTGCTTGAACCCAACCCAACTCATTTGGGTCAACTCCCAAATTAACCTCAAATTGAATAAACACTTAAAGTGTCATGTAAAAAAGTTAAAATCAAACCTCTATGGTTGGGTGAAATTAAGAGAGAGAGAGAGAGAGAGAGAGAGAGAGAGAGAGAGTTAAAGAGAGAGAGGAAGAGAGAGAAAGGGAGGGAAAATACACAATCTTGTAAAATCCCTCATCCCCATCACTTGCATTCAATGGAGACTGACCACACAGCAACAAATAAAGACTTTGGAGCTAGAATCCAAAGTCTACAATCAGCCATCACTTCCCAACCATCTATCCATCACCCATAATGGTAAATTTTGGCCACGATTAAGGGAGGGACAAAAGAGGCATCAAACAAAACTCTTTTTTTCGCATTAGAAGCTCCTAGGAACTTCAGCAAGCAAGCACAATTCATTCCCCACTTCCTTTTGATAGAAATCATCAAATTCGAGTGTATTCCAGTGAAGTGCGGTAGAGGTTTGTGATTACAATGATCTGAAGCAAGGTAAGAGTCCAGATTCATTCCAAAGCTTCATTTCACATTCAGGAGTGTATTTGAATCATCTCTCCTACCGAAAATCATCCTTGAAGAAGTAATTTTCAAGATTCGTAGCCGGCCTTAGGAGCTTTTATTTGCTTCAATGTCTGCTTGATTTTAAAATTTTCCCATAGATTTTTGTCGCATTATTCAAGTAATGTGATCCCCATGCGTCTTTTCAAAAGGAATCCAACAAACCCAAAATCCCCAAATGCTATTGGATATTTTGAGTTTAATTTGAGTTTTAGTGAAAGTAAAATTTCATCAATTACTCTAAAAATATAAAGTGGGTTGAGTTGAAGTTTTTTGAGATTGTAATTGAGTTTAAAATCTACATACCATAAAAATTTCAAGTCAAAATGACTTCTCTATTTGGAGATATTAAATTATAAAGTTCAAAATGCCTCTTTTAGTAAAATTAATTTATAAAATTTATAAAAATTGATAAAGATGATTCTAAAACATTTCAGTCAATATCAGAGAGTCGAGAGATAAAAAAATGGTAACCATTCCTTAATCTTTTCCCCAAGTCTAGTTCATTTGGATAATTAATTAATTAATTTAAGCAACTAATTGAATGATTAACTAATTAATAATCTCATTATTCTAATTAAAATCAAAAACACTTCAGATACTAATTACTTAATTAAGGGGTAGGTCTTTAGCTGTTTAATAGCCTAAAGTCATTTAAATAAATTATGGTTAGCTCACATGTGTGGGAAAATCATAAGTGTACTTAATTAAATCTCTTAATTTAATTAAACATTAATTATGAGCCAAGTTGCATTAGGCCCTTTCATTTCTTAGGATCATTGTAATTTTATTTTATGCATTTCATGTTGGCTCATAATTATTTGATTGCTTATGTTAAGGTTATATAGGTAAGGGTTAATTAATGTACTTAAAGCATAAAAGTGACATAAAAATTAGTTTGATTGAATGAAACATGTGTTTAATGCTTATTATTCCTTTCCAATCATATTAAATGATGTGTGTCATGTGGTTTCATGCATTCATATTTCTAATGTGTTTAAATTTAAATAAATTTTCTTTATGTCAAGCTTCCATGTGTTGATTAACCTGTGAATATGTGTGGCTCTTATCACTATTAAATCAAAGTTTTTTTCAAAAGTTTATAAGTTAACCATAATATTTGAAGTGATAATAGTTATAAATATCTATAAGTTAGCATGTTTCTATTGTTTAGAACATGTGATATGGAGTTCTCTTTCTTTAATCTATACGGATTTACATAAAGATTGAATGTTAACAAGTGTATAGCCCATTTGAAAAGGACATAATATTTGTTTGAATTCATTCATGTGTATTTTTATGTTAAAATTTAGAACTTTAGCTCACATGTATAAATAATTCAATTGAAACAAATACAACTTTTTCATGATTTCTTATTCTTGAAGTCACTTGTACATTCATGTGTATTCGAGAATAGAGGGTATATCTAATCTGGACATTCCGGGGATGCAAGGCTTTAAGTAGCTCTAATGAGGTATTTACCTCACTTTTCTGGTTAACAATGGTGAGTATCTGCTTAAAACTTTTATACACTTGTATGTGGATTTAAATTATGAAAGAAAATCTCCTTTTTCAACTTTATCTCACATGTATAAATATTTTAATTAAAAGAAATACAACTTTTCATGATTTTTCATTCTTGTAGTCATTTGTACAATCATGTGTATTCAAGAATAGTGGACATATCTAGTCTGGACATTCTGGGGATGCGAGACTTTAAGAAACCCCCGAGAGGACTTTACCTCACTCTCCTGTTAACAATGGAGAAGTACTTGCTTAAAACTTTATACACTTTAATGTGTATTTAGCTAATGACTGAAAATCCCATTTTCTATAAAATACACATATGCATCTTTCAATTAAAGTGAGCTAAAAGAAATATATTGCATGTATAGTTATACTTGGGATTCAATCATATGCATGTTACATGAAATGTAAAGGAATAATGTGATGTATGTCATATGTTAGTAGTTCACTCAAATTAATCTTAAGAAGCCTTTCATGTTGAATGTAATCATTTAAGGTGAACCTAAACTTAGGATTAATTTAAAATATGTAATAAACCATTCACTAAAGAGAATTAAACAAATTAACATGCTTTAGGAAGTGGCTTAGGGTAGGGATGAAAGAGGGCAACCTCTTTTCTTCTTTTTACAAAATTTAGTTACTACGGGTAAGTCACATGAAACAAAAGAAAACACAAATTAAAACTTGCAAATAAATTAAAGCACTTGAAGTGAAACCACCCTTTAAATTGAATCCTTTCGCATTTGGAAAATCATAATCTTAATGCCTAGTTAGGAAATACCACACAAGCCTTAATACACACACACATTATAATTATGTCACCACTTCTAGTTTTATGTTAGGACGGTGCATGGTGTGTTGTATATTTTGTTTTGTGATGTATTATTTTAGACTGGATGTTATGGTGTATATTTTGTAGACTAGATGTTAGGCTATGATTAGCCTAATCATGTTTTATGTAGGGGGTTGTGCTTAAGGGAACACGATAAAAATAAATATAAATGTTTTATTTGTGGGTTGCTCATACCCCTAAGTGAAATCCAAGTTAGGATAGGTGGGCTTGGTTACCCATGTGTAGGGTGCTAAGTCCAAATTATAAATATAACTACTTTGGATTGAATGTATGTTTAGCAAACCTCTATTTTGTAGGTGTAGTTAGATTTACTTTCTCAAATAAAATGTAATTTTGTAATAAGAATTAGGATTAGTGTTGTGAGGGATTAGAATGAGTGGTGGCCAAAAGTCTTAGTCCCTGGGGTGCCTTGTGATGCCTTTGGAGCAAATCAAATCAAAAGAAAGAAAAGGAGGACATGAAGAAATGAAGAAAAGAAGACCTCTCATAGCATGTATTATTTTGTAATATGGGTTGTATAAGGGTAGAGCTCAGCTACCCATCCTTTCTTTTTTTGAGGTGTACGGTGGAACTCAACCGCACCGGCCTTTTATTCTTTTATGCAATTTATACATGTTTGATTGATGTTGGATTTAGATTGTGTGTTAGAACAACATGCTTTTCATAGTTTTTTAATGTTTGTTTGAATGTGTGGCCTGGATGCGATTAGGCTCTTAGGAAAAAATAAAATTTCTACCCAAGTATAAGTCTGTTGACCTCACTTCTGGAGTGAGTTCTCAACTTCCTCATCATAGATCTAAGACTCTTATAGACACTAAGAGTTCCTTAGTCTTAAGACACTTCTAGTGATTAGGTGAACTCTTAACTAAGCCTAGAGACTTAGAAGGGTTATCCATAGGAATAGATTATGCCTTAGGGACTTAGAAAATGTGCCTACCCTATAGCCTAAACCCCATACATGCTTTCTTCCTCAAACCAAACCTAAAATTCATACCAAATCCAAGCCAAATTACCAAAACTCATAATCAATCCCATGATCAAGTTCAAGCTCAAGATTTCTCCATAAAACCCCATGATTAAATTCAAAACCCTTTCTAAGTCCTTTGATTTCATCTTATGGATGTAGCCTTAACCAAATTCAAATCAATCATGATTTAATTAATTTTCTAAAATATCAATTCAATCTCTCAATCATTTATCAAATCTTAATGCAAACTCAATTCCAAATGATTCAATCCCAAATCAAATCTAAGTACAAAATTCCTTCTTAAGCCTTATGACCCACTCTCATAAGCTTAGCCAAATCTCCACCACGATTATCCCAAGCTTGATTGATTTCTTTATAAATTAATTATTTCTTCATTTATATTCATAAATATAATAAAATCCATACCCAAATGAAAACCAAATCTAACTATAAGCCTTGTGGATCCACCTTCATAAGCTTAGCCAAATCTCA
The DNA here is from genome assembly GCA_021442155.1 of Cymbidium sinense. Lineage (NCBI taxonomy): Eukaryota > Viridiplantae > Streptophyta > Magnoliopsida > Asparagales > Orchidaceae > Cymbidium > Cymbidium sinense. Next base: position 138,366,888 of record CM038223.1, on the reverse strand, counting down.
TATAAATCAACCCAAAATCAATTGGTTTCTTCATAAACCAATTACGCCCTCATTTATATTCATAAATATAAATGAAACCCTCCCTTTAATGATAAAAAAATAAATCAAACTCAATCAATTCCCTACTTAAGCCCTTTTGCCCTACATCCTTAAGCTTGGTCAAATTTGCTTCCAAATCACTACAAACTCAAGTGATTTTCTTATGAATCATTTATATCTCCATTTATATTCCCAAATATAAATTCAAATAGCCAAAACCCAATTCAAGCCTTTTAAGCCAATTTTTTAGACTTGGCCAAAACATATCCATATCAAGCCAAAATAAATAGATTTTATCTTGAATCAATTATTCTTTCAATCATTTATCCAAATATAAACATAAACTACAATTACCAAACCAAATTCAAGTCAACCCAAGTTAGCCTTTTTTGACTTGAACAACTTCAAATGAGCCAAAATTCATTAGACTCCAAATTGATTGTAGTTGGATTTATATTTCAATCCTAGGCTCATATATGAGTTCAACTAAACTTGAATCAAGCCAAAACCAAACCAATTGACCCATTGAGGTCCACTACACCCAAAGTGACCTAAAGGACCCTTTTGAACAGAGTTCTAATCCAACTCAAATTGGATTGAACCAAGGCCATCCAAGCTACATATCGTGATCAACAATCACCCTAAGATGATCAACCACCTTGAATTGGGTCAAACCATGTCAACTTGGTCCTTTGACCAGGTCAACCTTTAGCCCAAATGAAACCTAAAAAAGCCAAAATCCACCATACGCCAATTTGATTTAAAATAACTCATGATCAACCTTTGAACATGACTAAATGCTCAATTGAGCCAAATTAAGTCCAATTGATCAATTGACCCAAATTGGCCTAAAATGCTAAAATGGGTCAAATCATAATCTAATCAAAATTGAATTCAACCAATGGCTCAAGTTAATTCCAAATCACTTATTGAACTTGATCAAAGCCATAATCAAGCCTAATTTGACCAATTGGTCAACTTGACCCAACCTAGCCCAAATTTACTTAAAGGTCAAATTAGCTAAAATTCAAATTAAATCCAAATCAAATCAAACCATATCCTACAATCATTTTCAATTAACCATTTGAACATGAACCAACACCTAAACCAACCTAATTTGGTCAAATTGATTAAATTTGTCAACTTGAGCCATTTGACCCATTTGATTTCAAATGAGCCAAAATCAAACCTAAGCCAAACTAACTCAAATCATTTAAACCAAAACTCTTCAAATCATCATTTAAACATGACCCAAGCCTTGGTTTGACCTAATTTAATCAATTGGTCAACCCAACCCAATAAGAACCCATATGTACCTATTTGACCAAATGAAGCCTAAGCACTCAAAATCAACCCATGAGACTTTGATGGCTGACCAAACCCAACCTAAATTGACCCTAGGTCAGCCCAAAGTCTGCCCATCCAAGGGGATTAGCCATTAGAAAAAAACTCTTTGCATTGGATTCCTTTCCCTATTTGGCAAAGTCCACTCGCCCATCACTTGGACAGCCATCCAATTGCCAAATGAAGCATGCTTAACCTTCCTAGCCCACTCTAAGCACACTAGGACTTGCCATGAACCAAGGGGAGGTGAGTTAACTCACCTCCCATGTAAACTGAGCACTCCATGGACAAAGGAAAAAAATCTCTCCCATATCAGACCTTGAGCCACCTCTCAAACCTTCCCCCACTCTTAGTGAGCCACACTTGATGGAGACAATTCTGGTGGTGTAATGGCGAATGGTCGGCAAGAAAATGGGATTGAATCCCCTCTGTCCACCTCAGCAATTGAGAGCGTATACCCCTTAATTTAATGGGAATTGCATCATTCATCTTCGTTTGAGCCAGAGAGAGTGAAGGAGAGTCTCCCACAGCCATTCCCCAAGCTTATAAGCTCTCCCATTCTTCTCCCTTCTCGATTTTATGTAAAACCAAAATAAGGGAGGTTGATTTCAATTCAAGCTTTCTCATTTCACCACCAAACTTCAATTCTTTTTGCACACACCTTCCACGCAGGATATTGAAGTCATCCAAATCATTTTCCAAGCTCGAAAGCCACCGAAAGCATGAGTTCAATCAAGATCGAAGCTTCAAAGTGTGTGGATTGGTCGTTCAAAAGATCTACTTCAAATCAAGGCCCAAGTTTCTCAACAAGGCTTTGTCTCTACTAAATGAAGCTACCTCCATCAATCCCACCACCAATCTTGAGCTCTGGCGAGGTAATTCTTCAAAACTATAGCCTAGGTGATTTTTGGGTTGATCTTTTATAAAGAAAATGTGTATGTCATGCAATCTTAGCCATTGGATGTGTTCCTCTCCTTCCCTTGATGGTGTGAGATCATTTTGGAATCAATTGAAGCTCTGGTGAGCTCGGATCAAACAGATAAAGATGGATGGCATCCGTCTTTCACCGCTCGTGAAGGAGAAAGATCATGGGCCATCCGTTTCACGTGATCGAAATGGATTACCATGATTAAATCACACTTAAATCCTCTGACTATTCCTTCTAAACTATAGGATTAATCATGGCCATCCTATCTTAGATCAGATGGTCCACGAGAATGTACATCCACCACCAGCTGACTCAGCCGCACGATGTGATAACTTTAATACCCAATCTCATCACGCCACGTGGAAAGCATGCCACCGATGCCACATAGCGCTGATAGGATTAGGGCTTTAATTAGGGTTAATTAATTCATTTTTAATGCTAAAACTTTCATAATTTATAACTAATTGTAGAAAAATAAAAAAATACAAATAAGAGCTCATTTTAAAAGTACTTCAGAGAAGAATTTAATAAAAAATATTTTCAATGGATTTTGAACAATAAATAGAGCTTAATTAGGGTTTAATTAAAAACTTAATTAGTCTAATTACTCTCTAATCTCTAGTGTGATTGATTCTAAAATTTTTTAGAATGTTTGAGAGGATGACTTCTGCCTCCTCTAATTTTCTGGGGATTAGTTTTTAAATTAGGATGATTAATTGATTAAGCCCTAATCACACTTCTAACTTCATTAAAGGGTGATTAAGCATATGAATAATTATTAATTAATTATTTAGACTCCCTAATCATAATTGAACAGTAAGGAGACTTAGGGAAGTGGATTGGAGCCTCCCCTCCTAATCCTTTCTCTAATTTTCACTCTCTTTTCAACTAAAGTCCTAAGTATTAATTAATTAACTAATTAGAAACTTAATTAGCTAAATTGGAATTCAAATCATATTAAATGATGCTTAATCCATCAGATGGCTTATGGAAATAAGTGGGGACCTCTTTCCTTACCTTTTCCCTTAAGCACATCTCACTTCAAGATAATTATTAGCTTTGGTTAGTCTCTTTTTAGGAGAGGTGAATTAATGGATTATTGCTTTAATTGAATTGAAAACTCTAATTAAATTTGATATTTTCCTTAATCCATCCTTTGGTTGTTCTTTGGGTGTTCAATAAACTAAAGAGAGCTAATGAAATTATGGTTAGCTCACATGTGTGAGAAAACCATAAAAATAATTAAGTGAGCTTCTTAAATCAATGATTATGATGTCATTCATTTCATAGGAGCATTGCTATTTACTTTTTAATTTGTTTTCATATCATATTAGCTCATAATTTTTTAATTAATTACCTTAACATAACATAAGTAAGGGTTAATTAATTGATTTAATCCATGCTTAACTTAATCGATCCATAAAATCATTTAATTACATTTCCTTAAATCGAATCTACTTACATATGGGGAATGGATTTAGGTTAGCACCTCTTTCTTACATCTCTCTTTAATCAAGTTAAACTTAAAATCAAAAGTGACTTTAAGAAACTTTGGTTTATTTTAAATGAGCTTATTTAATGTGATTTTCCTAAGGAATTAGTTGGATTGAATGAAATTACATACTTGTGTTTCTTTATTTCTTTCCAATCATAATAAAATGTTGTATGCTACCTATAGTCATGCATTCATTTCTTCCAAAATCAATTCAAATAAATAGTTTCCTTTATGTCAAATTTGCATGTGTTGACTTAATTAAAAATATGTGTGGCTATTATCACTACTAAATAGAAAATTATTTTAAAAGTATATAAATCAACTATAACACATGGAGTAATGATAATTATAAGTATTTATAAGCTTGTATGTGCTTAGAACTAAGAACATGTGATATGAAGTTCTCTTTTCTTTAATCTTCATGAATTTACATGAGGATATGAATATTAACAAGTGTATAGTTCATTTGAAAAGGACACAACACTTGCTTGGGTTTATTCTTATGTATATTCATGTTATAATTTAGATAGAATTTTAGCTCACATATATAAAGACTTATAAGAGTTTGCCATAGGAATAGGTCGTGCCTTAGGGATTTAGAGGACTTGCCTACCCTATAGCCTAAACCCAATCCTTGCTTCCTTCATCCAAACCAAACCTCAAATTCAAATCCAAATTCCAAAATCAAATCCAACTATCAAATGATTTAAACCCATGATTAAATTCAAACTCCAAATCCCTTGTTAAGCCCTTTGATTTTATCTTATGGACTTAGCCTAAACCAAATTCAAATCAACCCCAATCCAATTGATTTTCTCAATTATCAAAGTCAATCTCAAATCAAATTCCAAAATCATAAATCAATTCCAAACTCCAAGTTCAAACCCTCCAAATCAAATCAAAATAAATCAAGCCAAATCAAGACCCTTAATCAAATTTGCTTCCAAAACACTCCAAACTCAAGTGATTTTCTCATGAATCATTTAAATCTTCATTTATATTCACAAATATAAATGAAATATAAATTCAAATGGCCAAAACCAAACCCAAATCAAATCAAATTCTAATTTTTAGCCCTTTTAGTCAATTCTTGAACTTGGCTAAATGATACCCAAACCAATTTAAAACTCATGGATTCCTTTATGATTCAATCATTCCTACAATCATTGACCCAAATATAAACATAAACCATCATTATCAAACCAAACCCAAGTCAAGTCCATGTTGACCTCTCTTGACTTGAAATTGTCATATGAACCAAAACCCATTTGGCTCCAAACCACTTGCAATTGGATTTATATTTCAATCCTAAACTCATGTGTGAGTTGAACTAAACTTGAATCAAGCCATGATCAAGCCAATTAACCCATTTAAGCTCACTTGACCTAAAGTGGCCTAAAGGAACTCTTTTGAGCCAAGTTCTAATCCAACCCAAATTTGATTGAACTAAGCCCCTCTAAACCTCGTAACATAACCAACAATCACACTAGGGTGACCAACAACCTTGAATTAGGTCAAACCAAGTCAAACCTAGCCTTTGACCAAGTCAACATTTAGCCCAAATGAAACCCAAACTATCCAAAATCCACCATATACTAAATTAATTCAAACCATTAATTCAAACCCACTTATAATCAATGATTTAACATGATAAACCCTCACTTGAGCCAAACCAAGCCCAATTGGTCATTTGACCCAAGTTGACCCAAATTGGCCTAAAAAGCCAAAATAGGTCAAATCGCATTCTAATCCAAAATGATTGCAACCAATGGCTCAAGTTCACCCCAAATTGATTATTGAACTTGACCAAAGCCATAATTGAGCCCAAGTTGACCAATTGGTCAACTTGACCCAACTTAGCCCAAATTGACCTAAAGGGTCAAATTGGCCAAAATTTAAATTAAATCCAAATTAAACCAAATCAAAGCCTGCAATCATTTTTAATTAGCCAATTGAACGTGACTCAATACCTAGCCCAACCTAATTTGGTCAAATTGATCAAATTGGTCAACTTGACTTATTTGACCTATATGAACCCAAATGAGCCATAATCAAATCCAAAGCAAATTGAATCAAACCAATGACACCAATAGACTCCAACTGGTAATGTGAACTTGACCCAACCCTTGGTTTGACCCAATTTGACCAATTAGTCAACTTGACCCAACCTAACCCAATTTGACATAAAGAGGTCAAATCAAGCCAAATCAAACCAAATAAACTTCAAACCACTTGAAATTTGGGCTAACCCACTTTTGACCCATCCCAAATCTGCCCAAATTAAACCCATATCTAAATGACCACTTTGCCCTTAGGTCTAGGGCATCCCATGAGATAAGACACAAGCATATTTGGTCATTTCCTCCCCTTGGCCACTTGGCACTCATTCATAGGTTCACTTAGCACCAAGGACCATGATTTTTCCTCCCCATTTTTCTGGGATTTTATTGGTTGCTTAATTAAAAAAAATCAATTGATTAAGCCTTAATCACTTTTTAATTTAATTTGTGATAATTAGTGAATAAATAGTGATTTAATTAATTATTTAAACCTATTTTCCTCTATTAAATAGTAAGGGAGCTTAGGGAATGTGGTTGGGATACTTTTCCTAATTTATTTCATAAGTTTTCTTCACTTTTTAGAATTTGATTAGTTAATGGTTAATGAGGTAATTAATTGCTTAATTAATTAATTAATCTCCAAGATAAAAATTAGAGCCTAATTGAGTGTTTGAAGTGACTTCGAGGTTAAGGATTGAGGCCTTGTCCTTGATCCCTTTCCCTAAGTAAATTTCATCATTTTAATCAAAAACATAATCAAAGAATTCAATCAATTAATTAATAAGCTTAATTAACTCAATCTAAGATTCACTTCATACCTAAGCAACCTTTAATTAATCTTGGGTAGCTCTTTGGGTGTTCAATAACCCAAAGTGGGGGATAATGAAATTATGGTTAGCTCATATGTATGAGAAAACCATAAAGGTAGTTAAGTGAGATACCTTAAGCCTAATTAATAATTAATCATGAGCTAATTACATTAAGCCCATTTCATTTCTTATGAGCATTGCAAATTTACTGTTCATGTGGTTGCATATCATATTGGCTTACTATTAATTAGTTAATTAACTTAAGGTGATATAGGTAAGGGTTAATTAATTGGCTTAATTCATACCCTAATCTAATTAAACCATAAAATCAACTTAATTACTTCTTCATTAAACTAAATTAACTCACACATGGGGAATGGGATTAGGATTAGCAAACCTCTTTCATTTCCTAAATCAAATCAAACTCAAAATTAAAATGTCATTAAAGAACTTTAGTTTATTCTAAATAGTCTTATTTAGTATGATTATCCTTAGGAATTAATTGGAATGAATGAGATCATGTGCTTATTTTCCTTATTTCTTTCCAATCATGTTAAATGTTGCTTGCCATGTGTAATCATGCATTCATTTCTTTAAAAATTAACTAAATGAAATGGTTTCTTTTATTTCAAATTGCATGTGTTGATTTAAATTAAAAATAGGTGTGGTTATTATTACGATTAAATCAAAAATTATCTTCAAAAGCCCATAAATCAATTATAATATATGGAGTGATGTTAATTACAAATATCTATAAGTTTGTATGTGTGGATAATACAAGATATGGAATATGAAGCTTCTTTCGTTAACTTATATGGATTTGCATGGGATTTATAAATGTATAGTTGTTTTGAAAAGAACACAACATTTGTCTAAATCTACTCCTATGCATCTCCATGTTAAGACTAAGGAAGAATTTCATATCACATACGTAAATCATATAATCAAATAAAATATGACTTCTTGCATGATTTCTCATTCTTGTGATTCTTTTTGTGCATTCACATGTATCTGAGAAAAGTGATATATTAGTTTAGACATCCTGGGGCTGCGAGACTCTAAGTAGCCCTAAGTACGTCTTGTACCTTACACCGTTGGTGTAGAACAATGACATTGTACTCACTTAAAACTCTTATACATATGTATGTTTGTTGACCTCACTTTTGGAGTGAGCTCTCAACTTCTCCATCTTAGACATAGGACTCCTCTAGACACTAAGAGTTCCTTAGTCTTAAGACACTTCTAGTGATTAGGTGAACACTTAACCTAACCCTAGAGACTTAGAAGAGTTACCCATAGGAATAGGTCATGCCTTAGGGGTATTAGGAAAACTTGCCTACCCTATAGCTTGAACCAAATCCTTACTTTCTTCTTTTAAATCAAACTTCAAATTCAAATCAACTTCAAATTCAAATCAACTACAAATTCAAAACACAAATCCAAATCCAACTTAAATTCAAATAATACTCTTTTCAAGTCAAATCCTTGAACTTAACCAAACCAAATCTAAATCACTTCAAACTAAAAAGATTTTCTCATAACCCATTTGTATTCGCATTTATATTCACAAATATAAATGAAATATAAATTAAAATAAACAAAAACAAATTCAAAACTCGAATCCAAATCTAATCAAAATCTAACCTAAACTCTTTCAAGTCAAATCCTTGAACTTAACCAAACCAAATTCAAATCACTCCAAATTCAAAAGATTTTCTCATAACCCATTTATATTCTCATTTATATTCAAAAATATAAATGAAATATAAATTCAAATAACCAAAATTAAATCCAAAACTTAAGTCCAAATCTAACTAAATCCAACCTATACCCTTTCAAGTCAAATTCTTGAACTTAGCCAAATCATTCTCAAATCAATCGACACCTTTAGATTTTCTCTTCAAACAATCATTCCTTCAATCACAAACCAAATTTGAACATAAACTTCAATCATCAAACCAACCCAAGTCAAACCCATGTTCACCCTTTTAACTTGAAATTGTCAAATGAATCAAAACTCATTTGACTCAAATCACTTGCAATTGGATTTATATTTCAATCATAAGTCCATATGTTAGTTCAACCAAACTTGATCAAGTATTGATCAAGCCAATTGACCCACTTAGGCTCACTTGACCCAAAGTGACCTAAAGCACCCTTTTGAGCCAAATTCTAATCCAACCTAGATTGGATTGAACTAAGCTCATCTAAGCCTTACATTGTGAGCAGCAATCATCATAGGATGATCAATCACCTAAATTGGGTCAAACCAAGTCAAACATAGCCTTTGACCAAGTCAACACTTAGCCCAAATGAAACCTAAACTAGTCAAAATCCACTATAAGCCAAATTGATTGAAACCATTGATCTAAACCAATCCATAATCACTTGTTGAACTTGACCAAGCCATCAATTGAGCTAAACCTATCCTAATTAGTCACTTGACCTAAGTTGACCCAAGTTGACCTAAAATATCAAAATGGGTCAAATCTTGATCTAAGCCAAATTAATTGTAACCAATGGGTCAAATTCATTCTAAATCACTTGTTGAACTTGACCAAAGCTTCAATTGGCCAACTCGACCCAACCTAGCCCAATTGACCATGAACCCAACTTGACCTAAAAGGTCAAATCAACTTGAAATCAAATCAAATCAAAATTAATTGAAACCAAAGCTTTCAATACATTTCAAATGATTAACCAAGCCTAAATTAACCCATTTGACCTAAATGAACCTAAATGAACCAAAACCAAATATAAATAAAATTGAACCAAACCAATGTTACCAAAACACTTCAAATGGTCATATGAACTTAACACAACTCTTGGTTTGACCTAATTTGACCAACTGGTCAACTTGACCTAACTTGACCTAAATGGGTCAAATTGATCCAATTCAAACCAAATGAACTTCAAATCACTTAAAATTTGGCCCAACCTATTTTTGAATCAACTCAAATCTGCCCAAATCAAAATCAAGGCCAAATGACCTTTTTACCCTTAGGTCAAAGTGTATCATATGACCAAATTCACTTAGAATTTGGCCAATTCCTTCTCATTGGCATCCTCCTAATGGTCCACATGGACACTAAGGAGGGTGGTGAACATGACCCAACCCAAGGCCAAACTGACCCCTCCAATGGGATTCTCGACTTGGATCACTCCATACACTCACCTAGCACATGTGCACCTCCTCTCCTCCACTCCTCTACCAAAACCAAACCACATGGAGTGCCTAACAGACTAAACAACCCAATCAATCTCCATCTCCTCAATTGATCAAAAATGGCAAAGCAAGCCTCGATCGTTCTTTCCAAGTAGGGGGAGATATACAACCCCCCCCCCCTCATTCCAACTAAAACCAAGTTCATTGCATTCGACCTCCAAACTTCCCTAAGCCATTTCTAAGCCCTTTGAATTTCTCCTTCTCGATTTTCTTCAAAGCTAAAAAAGGGAAGTCTAAGGAAATTCCAATTCATCCAATTCTCCACCAAACCTAAATTCACTTTGCAAGCACCATCAAGAGACCTAGTCGAGCTCACCCAAGCTATTTCCCAAGTCTCCATGAAGGGGATTTCGATCAAAACCATAAGCCATTGAAAGGGAGCTTGGTTAATTGAGAAATCCACTTCAAATCATCACTTGATACCTTCAACAGGGCTTCATCTCCACTAGACCAAGCTACCTCCTCCGCTGGAAGTGCCGGTGATAGCCTCTGGCGAGGTATTGTTCAAAATCGATCCTAATTTGAAAATGCTTGGTCCTTTATGAAGGGAATTGTAATCCCATTAGATTCTAGCCATTGGAAGTTCTTCTCTATACCTCTTGATGGTGTGGGGTGAATCCTAGCCTAATCTGAGCTTAGGTGAGCTCGAATCAAGTGGTGGAGGACAGACGACCTTCGTCTCCCACAGCTTAGGAAAGGATGAATCATGAGCCATCCATCCCGCGTATTTTGGATGGATGACCTTGATTAAATCGCTTAGATCGACTGATTTAAACCTTTTAGAACCACGAGATTAACCTAGGCCATCCATCCTTGATCGGATGGCCCAGGGGAAAGCGTGTTGCGCTGCCAACTGATGTGGTGCATGATGTGACAACTTAAATAACCAATCTCATCGCACCACATGAAAAGCATGCCACGTTAGCAGTCCACATGGCGCCGATAGGATTATTTAATTAATTAGACTATTTAATAATCCTTTAATCACAAAAATATCATAATTAAATATAGAAAAATTAAAAAAATTAAAATGAGGGCTCATTTTAAAGATATTTTAAAGGGGAATCCAATAAAATTATTTCTAAGTGATTTTGAACCGTGATTTTTTTTTAATTAGGGTTTAATTAAAAATTAATATTACTCAATTACTTTTAATTAATTCCAAATTTCTCAAGCATGTTTAGTGGGATGACTTCTACCTCCCTAATTTTCTTGGAATTTATTACTAAGTTAATTAGGGAAATTAATTAATCAACCCCTAATCACCCCCTTTATGTAATTAAGAGTAATTAAGCATATGAATAGTGATTTAATCCCTTAATTAAGATAATTAAACATTGTTTGAGTAAGGATGAGGTTTATGGAATGGGTTTGGGATATTTTTCTTAAGCTATTCCCTAAACCCCCTTTCTTCCTTATTCCAAACATAATTAAGGATTAATCCACTGATCAACTTAATTAGTCTAATCAAACTTTCAAAATCAATCTGGAATTAATCAATCTCTTGGGTAGATTCATAGGTATTCAAAAGCCTAAGGTAATTTTGAGGAAATCATATCCAACTCATATGTGTGGGAAGGTTATGCAAGTACTTAATGAAAACCCTTTAGCTTAATTAATCAATAATTGTGAGCCAATTGCATTAGGCCTCTTTATTTCTTAGGTGCATTATTGATTTAAATTCTATGTGATTGCATATCATATGTTGGCTCATAATTGTTTGGTTAATTATGTTAAAGTGGTGTAGATAAGGGGTAATTAATGGATTTAATTCACACATTAACCTAAATAAAATATAAAATTAATATAATTGTTATAAAATTAAACCAAACCAATTCACACATCGACAAAATGGGTTTGGACCAGCAAACTCTTTTCACATTTCCTAAGTCAAATCAAATTCAAAAATAAAAATCTCTTTAAAGAATTTTGATTCACTTTAAATGATCTTATTTTATAGGATTGCCTTTAGGAATTAATTAGGGTGAATGAAGTCATATGCTTACATCACTTTATTTTTTTACAAGCATGTTAAATGTTGTTTTCCATATGAAATCATGCATTTGAAAAATCAATTAAATAAAATATTTCCTTTATGTAAAATTGAATGTTTTGGCTAAAGTAAGAATATGAGTGGCTATTAAAACTATTAAATAAAAATTATTTTTAAAACCTATAAATCAAAGGTTATAAATGAAGTGATGCTACTTATAAGTACTTATAAGCTTGCATGTGATTAAAGCATAAAATGTGTTATGTGATTTTCTTCTCTTCTCGTAACATGGACTTGTATAGGATTTGGAAAGTGTATAGCTCATTTGAAAAGAACATAACACTTGCTTAAATCTATTCCTATGCACTTCTATGTTATGACTTAAGAAGGATCTTCACATTGCACATGTAAATTACACAAATCAAATAAACACAAAAATCTTTTGCATGATTCTTCATCCATTTATTTCTTTTTGTATATGCACATGTATTTAAGAAAAGTGATATATCAGCTTGGACATCCCGGGGTTGTGAAGCTTTAAGTAGCCCCAAGTAGGTCTTGTACCTTACACCCCTATTGAAGAAAATAATAGCACCGTACTCACTTATGTCTTTTATACATGTAGATGTGCATTTGATTAATGGATAAAAGAGTCTCTCTTTTCTACTTAATTAAAACATGCATTCATGAAATATCCAAATTTTCTTAAACAACATCTCTTAACCTTCATTATCAAGGCCTACTAATATTTGCATTGCATCTATAGATATTCTTATGATTATTCACATGCATGATATACATGCTGGAAAGAAATAAATGGTTGTGTGTTATGTGATAGTAATTCACCCAAATTAATCTTAAGATGCCTTTCTTAAAAAATAAGTTTATTTAGACCAAATCTAAACTTAGGGTTAATTAAAACACATAATAAACATTCATTAAAGAAAAATCATTAATAAATCTACCTTAGAAATTACTTAAGGTAGGGATGAAAGAAAAGTTCTCTTCTCTTTTCATCTCTTTACAACATTTAGTAACTAAGTGTAGGTTCATTCAAACCAAGTCAAATCATCAAATAAAATTGATAAATTAACTAAATCACTTAAAATGAAACCACCCTCTAAGTTGAACCCTTCACACTTAGAAAATTACAACCTTAAATCCATAGTTAAAACATGCCACACAAGCCTTAAATGGCACACACATTAGGCTAAGTCACCATTTCTAGCTCTATGTTAGGGTAGTGCATGGTTTGATGCATGATTTTATTTTGTGATGAAATTTTTTTATGCTCAATGTTAGGGCGCATGTGCGTATACTGGATGATAGGACGATCTTAGTCTAATCATGTCTTCTGTAGGGGATTGTGCTTAAGGGGTGTTGTAATAAAAATATAAATATTTTTGTTATGCAGATTGCTTGTACCCCTAAGAATAATCCAAATTAGGACAGGTGCACTTGGTTACCCATGTGTAGGGTGCTAAGTCTAAATTATTCATATAACTGCTTGGGTTGTGTGGTATGTTTAGCTAATATTTATTTTGCAAGTTTAGTTAGATTTATCTTTCCCATTTTAATGCTATTTTTACAATTAAGATTTGGAATGAATGTTATGGAGGAATTAGGATGAACATTGGTCATAAGACCATGTCTTATATACCATGTGAAGCCTTGGAGAAAACTACATCCCAAGTACAAATGAAGAAAGAAGAAAGAAAGAAAGATAGAAAGAAAGAAATGAAGAAAGAAAGAAATGAAGAAATGAAGAAATGAAGAATAAAGACCCCCATAACATGAATTCCTTTTTATTGTAATTATTCATTTATAATTTAGGTTGTATAAGGGTAGAGCTCGACTACCCATTTTCCTTTTTGGGTTATGTTGTGGTACTCGACCATATCGGCCACTTATTCTTTTATGCTAGCTTTATAATTTGTTAGTTTCTTCATTGATTGATGAATGGCCTCGATGCGATTAGGCTCTTAGGAAAAAAATAATTTTTTTATCCAATTAATCAACTCAAAATTAAAATTAATAACTCATAACCTCACCTAAAGCCTAGGACATAAATCAAGATAATAAAAGTTTTAGCAACCCCTTAGCTGGATGTTGTATGTCTCACATCATGCATAAAAATTATATTGCTTCATTCTTGCTAATGAAGGGCTTCCACCTTTGCTAAAGAACATGGCTTGACCTTTGAGAACCATGGTGGAAACATACCTTCTTGCTGATTTTTTGTCATAACTAATTTCTCATGCATTAGGCATATGAAATCCCATAGCATGTGTCAAATAAATTGTCCAAAAAAAAAAATAAAGCTTAATAAAATTTGCATTATATTAAGTCATTTATTCATGCCCTTCATGATCTAGTCTCTTAGGTAGTGTGTTTAAGGACTCAGTCTTCTTTCTAAATAAACAACATCCTAGCTATCTTGCAAAGCATAAGACTTGCCTACATGTATTTAAAATGGAAGGATGAGTTAGTTAGCGGCCACCTCCAGGCAGTTGTAAGTCCAACAATCGGGTGGTTTATTCTCTCTTGTGGAGATAAACCATATACCCATTTTTGCCTTAGATTTAGGTCATGCATTGGCCCTCGCCAATCCCAGTTTAAAGTAAACCCTACTTTACTTTTCCATGTAAAGTAGGGGAAAGATCTCTAGTACATTCGAAGACCCATTATCCTTAGGAGACCTTATTAAGTGATTAGGTCCATTGTAGGATGGTGACTTCTGCCTTTGAGATAGTACATCATTCCTTAATGTCATACCAATCACCCTAAAGAGAATATTTATGGATCTATGTGGTGTCCAACAACATACCAAAAATTTTATTTTAAAATTCATCCAAAGAGTTTGAGAAATAAAAAAAAAAACACCATAGATTTTGATATGACCAATGAATGTGAATCTTAAATCAAATACAACTTTTGCATGAGTTTTTCTATTCTTATAGTTGCTTATGCATCTATATGTACATAGGAAAAGTGGTATATTAGTCTGGACATCCGAGGACTGTGAGGCTTTAAGTAAGTAGGTCTTATACCTTATGCCTTAGTGTAAAATAACAATGGTGATGTACTCACTTAAATTTTTTATACATGTGAATGTGTACTTAGCTAATGGATGAAAAATCCCTCTTTTTTATTAAAAAATGCATGCATTCATAATTCAATCAAATGAAATATTTAAATTTTAAACACACTTCTTTGCATTCATCATTTAAGTGTGCTAAGACATACATTGTATGTATATGTATACTTAGGATTTAATCATATGCATGATATACATGATGGAAAGAAATGAATAAACATATGTTATGTGATGGCAATTCATTCTAATTAATCTTAAGATGCCTTTCTTATTGAATAAGGTCAATTAGATTGAACCTAAACTTAGGATTGATTAAAATATATAATAAGCCATTCACTAAAAGAAATTGATTAATTAACTTACTTTAGAACTGACTTAAGGTAAAGATGAAAGAGTGGTTCCATCTCTTTCTTCTCTTTATAACACTTAGTTGTTAAGTGTAGGCCATATGAAACAAAAGATAATATTAAATAAAATCTTAAAATCAATTAAATCACTTAGAGAGAAATTAACCTATTTATTGATGGTCCTATCTTTGAATTCTTTGGAGAAAATAATCACCTACTTTAATCGAGAGTATTCTTAAGTGATTCATTTTCCTTAAGATGACTTTAGAACCCGGTCTAAATAAACCCTACTTTATTCATCCATGTAAAGTAGGGAAAAATCTCTAGTATATTTGAAGACCCATCATGCCTTAGGAGTCATTATTAGGTTATTAGGTCCATTGTATGGTAGTGACTTCTATTTTTTGAGAACACTATTCCTTAATATTTTACCTGATCACCTCAATAAGTACATCCTAGATGCATTGTATCCCCCCCCACCCCCCCCCATGCCACATGAATCAAAATAAATAACACACATGTGAGGGGCCAACCCTCACCAATGTTAGTAAGGAGGAGGTGGATGGATAGAAGCCACTTCTCCATTTTGACATTGCATCTGACATAGAGTTTCTCTCACTGAAGAGGAAGGCTATTGAAGTCCCTGCGGTAGCATCAATTCCAATTTCTTCTATGTTAGTTCCAGTGTGCCAGTGGTTCCCCTACCAGTTTAGTCTGTTGTTGTTGTCCCTACTACAGCCCCGGTGGGAGCTTGCACCTCCTCTTTGGTCCCCTCAAAGGGGGAAAGATATCTTGCCATCTGAGATAGTTTCCTTTACCATTGAGCTAGGTTCCAATTCTTGCACCACCCTGCTCTCCCACACCCAATGCCATAATAAAAATAGAAAGATCAAGCGGCATCATGAGCGAGCAGCCAAGGAGATCAGTTTTGCCTCCCACGTTGCTGAGGAGAGCTCTTCACATGAGGTTTATCCTTTCTTGGGTGGTGATTCCACCCTGCCTGATTGGATGGAGGAGGATGTTAGGAGGATCACAACACTACCTCCACCACCAGCTCAGTACAAGGCACCAACTAGGGAGAGGAGGAAGTCCTATGCTGGTCTCAGGATAGTTCTTCGCCAAGTTGGCAGGGCTACAAATGTTGAGAGTCTGGCACACTATTTAATTTTTGGTCTGTGATCCCTAAGAGCATCAGTAGTCAAGTTCATAGGGAGAAATCCATCGAGGCCAGAGCTATAACACAAGCGGGTATGAGAGAGAGACGAAGGAATGCCAGATAGTTGTCGACCTCCGCCCTTGTTGATTTCCCTGATCAGTGGGCCACTAGGGTTGGTCATGATAGTTTTGACCGACACCAAGGAGAGAGTTCCAGGAGGGAGGCCAGTGTCACCCCATCACACTCTGCTCATCCACCGTCACTGTTCCCCTTCATAGTTCTGCCAAGATCGATGTCATGTTCGGAGAGGAATTCCAGTATGGACAAAGGATCCCACTCCATTTGTTCCATCAGCTAAGGTGAGGTCAAGCTCCCCCATTTGACCTTCCACTTCAGTCGTAGAATAGAGAGAGTGGTGACCAAAAAGTGTAATCATCATATCACCGCCACATCCATCAGTATCAATAGAGAAAGGGGGATAACAGCACAGTTTCCATGGCACTAGACCCTGCTAGTAAGAGCACCCATTCAGTAGGCAGTGTTAGATGCATAGAATTAGACAAACACAGCCATACAGTTAGTAGTCAATGGGTGTTTGCACCAGTCCAGCCTAATAGAGTAGGAGACCATTCATTAGATGACATCCTAGAAGACTACTTTGTCAAAAAGAAAAAGCTTCTTGGGAGCAATCATTCAGATCAAAAGAGGGTGGGGTAGCCTTCGACCCAGATGAGGATGATTTATTTGAGGACTCAGCAGAAGTCCATATGGTCGATACCCGAGGATCTTCTTAGAGACCATCATAGTCAGGAAGGTATTATGGTTGAAGAGGATGACATCGCTCATTCAACCTAGCACCTCCTCCAATAACTCAAGCAAAAGGACAAGCAGGTCAGTAGAATGGAAAGTAGGATTGAAGTCTTATTAGCAGCAGTTCTTGCACTATAGAATCAAGCCCCAATTTTACAGCCCAGTCCTATGGAGGTCGATCGGCAAGAGCTCCTACAAGTTTTAGATCCTCCCAAGAGTGCATCTCCCATAGATCAAGATAGTTGGAAGCCTGCATAGGAAGGTCATAGATAGTACCTCCGTGCAGAAGAAAGACATCAATCAAATGGTGGAACAGCAGGTGAGGGAAGCGTTGGCACATGTCCAGGGTACTACATCCATTCCAAAGGGTAGACCATACCCCAAGAAATTTGACATAGTCCAGTATCCCAAAGAGTTTGTGCCACTTTATTTTAAGATTTTTGATGGTAGTGGAACCCTAGGAAGCATATAGTGAGCTTTAGAGCTGATTATTGCAATGCCAGAGGTAGTGATATACTCCTTTTTATCTCTTTGTCAATAGCCTGTCAGGGATTGCATTTGACTAGTACATCAAACTGTTTAACAGTTTAGTGAAAACACTTACTAAGTTGAAGGAACTCTTTATCAAGAGGTTTGTTGGAGCTCAGTAAAAGATAACTGTCGGTGATCTCGTTATGGCACAACAAAATCCCAATGAGTCCCTTATTGATTATATTTTTAGGTGGTAAAACCTGAGTATGAAATGTGAATCGCAGCTGTCCAAATAGCATGCCATAAAATCCTTCTTAAGAATATTAATGTCCACGCTTTCATGCTCAAGGGATTTATTATCAAAACATTTAAGAAATTAATTAATAAGGTGTCTAGTCTACAAGGGGAAGTCAAACAGTTATCTTTTCTAGACCAGTCTTCCAAGTCCAAGCCGTAGAAAGCTTTCGAGAAAAAGCTAGAGGCAATAGTGTCAGTTGATAAAGGGAAGAAATTAGCTAGTTGAGAGACCAGCTCGACCTTCATTTCCACCACCTGTCAGATATCCATCATAGCGCCACCACCACCTCCATAGTAGTATGCTCAACAGTAGTACTCATATCCACTACCAGGTAGCTACTATCCACCTACTCTTTGGACAAATTAAACAAGCATTTTCATTCAAGAGGGAGGTAGTCAAGAAAATTTTTAAGAACCTCTTAAAGAAGCCCGATTTCCAGGTATCAGAGCCTAAGAGGTCGGAGGAAGTGAACAAGAGTGATGATCCTAACTTTTTCTCCTACCACATCATGTTAGTCCATGTCTTAGAAGATTGCATCATTTTCAAGGATTGGCTTGAGTGCTGCTACAAGTTGGGTTTCATAATTATCCTTAAGGATTACTTATTAGAACAACCATCTAGTTATATTTGGGTAATCCTTGAGGATACATGTGATCCTCTAAGATAAAAGAAGGTTGGGATATTTTCTTATCTTGAACCTCTAAAAAGATTATTTATAATATCAGGAAACTCTCAAGGAGGGTTTACAAGTTTCCAAAGACAATTCAGGGAAGGCGAGAACTTAGTAGTAGGAGAAGTAGTCCACACTTGCCCGAGATAGTCCAGTAGCACAACCACCAGCCAAGCCTAGCATTCCCTCCATCATTGCAGCTACCACTTCATCCACCTCTTCTTCTTGCAGGAGTGTTGTATCAGCAGATAAGGGCACTAAAACTCTTACCCCACTTACTTTACTTGATTCTTATCTTGTACCTCCACCCAAAAGAAATCATTGAAGAAAGAAGATTCTACTTACTTCTTTCCACTGATGATGCTCTTGATAATTTTGATTCTTTCTTTTGATTTAGAATCGGACTTTCCTTTTCTGAATCAATCGGGTTCATCCATTGAGATTGACTAGGAGTTAACTGACTCCAAGGGTTCCATAGGAGAAGTTGTTGGTATACCCAATGAACAAGTAAAACTTTCCACCAACCCACTACATGAAGTCACTAAAGTCAACCTACATAGTGACAAAGTTCTACCTCCTAGGGTAGCACCTCAAGATAAGGGTAAGCAAGTCATTGGTTCCAGTGAGCAGATAGCCCCTCTACAGGATGCTCCACCTATGGATATGCTTATGAAGGACCAGATCAAAGTTGATAACAACATCATTGCTCATCTTAGAAAGTTATTAGCTAAGCTAAGCATATATGATACCCTTGCCTTATACAAAGAGATGAGAATCTCTAATCATGGCCTTACTTGATCCAAAGATATACTTAGCTCAGCTGACTACTACTAAAGAGGAGGCATGCCACTCAAAGGACATCTTAGGAATTACTTTCAGTGATGAAGATTTACTTCTAGGGACGACCGAGCATAACTGTCCTCTTTACATTATAGTGGATGTTGGCAGATACATGCTATTAAGAGCTCTAGTTAATCCAGGTGCAACAGTCAACATTATGAGTCTAAGAACCCTTGCTTACTTGAGGATCAACATCTCAAAACTCTAAAAAAAGAGATGATGTTGAACGGATGCAATGAATAAGGTGAGAGGGCCTTAGGCTCCATAATGTTGCCATTAGAAATAGATGATTATAAGAGTGAAGCTAAGTTTCAAATCAGACTCGATACATCTTTCAATACTTTGCTTGGGAGACCATGGATACATGAAAACATCATGGTTCCATCCTCTACATCAGTATATGAGGTTTTTGAGAGGTGGGATCGCCTACTACCTCAAAGGAGATCAAGCCATTTTCAATTCAAGAGGTGACATATATGAGGATGTGGCCTACTACCTCCCTTAAAATCAACAAGTATATTCTCACAAACTTAGTCAGAGTTCAAAAAAAAAGAAAAAGAAAAATAAAAACAAGAAAGAAAATAAAAAGGAAAATGAAAAACAAAATAAAAGGGAGCGAGAAACATACTTGGAGGAGGAAGTGGAGCCTGCTATTAGATTTCACCCATAGTTCATTAATCCATTCAAACATATGGGTAAGATGTCCTGACTTCCACCAGGCAGAGGAAGAGGCCAGCTCAGAGGAAGTCCTAGGGGTGAAAAACCTCCTTATTGGCCACCCAAGAGGAGATATGTCCTAGCTATCAAGAGTACATCTGCTATCCATATAGACATAGAATCTAGTTCAGAGGACGAGTCTTATATGGTTAGCATGCCATCCAGCTCTTCTCAGCAGCAGATTCTCTTAGAGGTGACACTTGAGCTAGATAGTGATGAAGACCGGGCTCCAAAGCAAAGCATGAGTGTATCTAAGTGTATATGTGAAATATTTAGGCATCAGTTGGGAACCTTAGCTCTAATCACACTTTCCTCATAAAATGTTGAGGGTTTGGTAGTTAAGGAAGCCCCTAAGTCATCCACATGTGAAGACTCAGATGATCTTTCTGGGAGTATCATCCTCAAGTCTAGAAGTTGATGTAGAACTTGAGGATGATTTATATAAAGATTTTATAGAATTTCCTTCTGATTGGTACTCATCATGTGTTCATAATCTAGCAAAGAAAGGGTTAATCTCATATACTTGGTTAAAGCACAGGTCACACTACTTAGGAAGAATATGGAAGAACAAATGCAAAATCTCTTAATCAAGATCAGGACTAGGATATGGTATAATGGGTCCAGTCGATGATGATGATTACTACTAGTCATCACCAATAATTTGGAATATGATAGGTTATTTTCAAATCACACTAACTCTTATGAGGATGTGTGCTTAGAAACTTTAGATGACTTAGATGATTTCCAAGTTAATAATGCAACAGAGTTTGAAGAAGAAATCAAATCAACTATTGATATACTCAAAGAAATCAACTTAGGACTGAAGACAATCCACGCCTGACATACATTAGTTTTTTGTTGAATGAAATTAAAACCAATGACTTAGTTAGGCTGTTGACTGAGTTTAAGGACTGCATTGTATGGACTTATGAAGAGATGTATGGTTTATCTCTTAACATAGCAGTCCACAAACTAGCAATAGAGCTTAATGTTAACCATATCAAGTAAGCTCCTAGACATATATGATTAGACATTAAACAATAGGTCATTTTTTAAGTCAAAAAACTGATCGATGTTGGTTTCATCTGAGAAGAATAATATCCTACCTGGTTGGCTAGTGTCATCTCAGTTAAGAAGAAGAATAGCCAAAACATATGCATCAATTTTAGGGACTTAAATAAGATATGTCTAAAATATAAATTTCCACTACCGATACTAGAGCTAATGGTGGACATTACACTCATATCATGCAGTCTTCTCCTTCATGGACTCATCTGGATACAAATAAATAAATATGGCTCCTAAATATGAGAAAATACTGCCTTTCGAACCCCGATCAGAATATAGCTATAAAGTTATGCCTTTCGGCCTTAAAAATTCTAGTGTCACATACCAACAGGCCATGACTGAAATCTTTGATGACCTCATTCATCATCAAGTTGAATGATATGTCGATGCTCTTGTTGTCAAGAGCAAAGAAAAGAAGACCATCTCTTTTTCTTGAGAGTATTTTTCGAACGATTAAGGTAATTTAACCTCAAAATGAACCCCCTGAAGTGTGCATTCAGCATATCCTTAGGGAAATTTCTTGGGTTTGTTGTCGACACTGGGGAATAGAGATCGATCTGGAGAAGATCAAAGCAATCTTAGAGATGCCACCCTCCTAAAAGTCTAACTCAACATAGATCATTCCAAGGGTGGTTGGCATATCTTAGATGCTTTATATCCAACTTATCAAGGAGATGCCAGCCATTCTCAGCACTTATCAAAAAAAGATTCTAAGTTCAAGTGGGCTAACAAGTTCCAACAAACCTTTGAAGACTATCAAGCAGTACCTGATGACGCCACCAGTTCTAGCAGCCCCTGCATAAGATGACTCCCTTGGTGCTCAGTTGGCCCAAGCTAATGACGAGGGGAAAGAGAATGATCTCTATTATCTTAATCATCATCTAACCCCTGCTTAAGCCAATTATACACCTATTGAGAAATATTTCCTAGATTTAATCTTTGCATCCCAAATGCTATGACATTATATGCTTTCTGATAAAGTTAACTTGATCTCTAAGGTCAATCCACTTCAGTATCTCATGACATGGCTGGCATTATCTGGATAGTTGGCATGATGGTCCATGATTCTCTCACAGTTTGACATTACTTTTGTACATCTCCATGCGGTGAAAAGATAAGCATTGGTAAACTTCTTAGCAGCACACCCACTTCTTGCTGACTATTTAATGATGATCTCTCCAATGAACAAATCATGAACTTAGGGGAGACTAGCAATCACCAATGAAAATTATATTTTGATGGTGTGGCTTCCTCTCGAAAAGGAGAAGAACCACAATCTACTCTTCTAGGAAAGGTAGGGTTAGGAATAGTCCTAACTCCAAATCGTGATGTGATGAGATTCTCAAACCATTTATCCAATCCTTGGACCAACAATGAAGTCGAGTATGGCTTTGATTGCCGGTATGGAGTTAGCAGTTACGCTATGCATCCATAACATTGACATCTTTGGGGATTCTCAGCTATTCATCAACCAAATTGTTGGGTCCTATAAAGTCCTCAAGTCTAAGCTCCATCACTACCACAAATACATTATGGAGTTACTGACCCAAATCATAGAGGTTACCATTTACAAGATCCCTCAAGGAGAAAACATCATAGAGGATGCTTTAGCCAAGCTTGCCAAGGAGTCGGCATGTCTGAAAGATGAGTCCATATCAATAAGGGTCCAAAATAGACAAGTCTTATCTCTTATTGATATTGAATTCATCAAAAAATACTCTCTTGAAGGAGAGGTTATTGTTGCCAAAAAGGAAGAGAAGCTTGATTGGAGGCAACCATTCATTGATTACCTAAATAAAGGTAAACTACCTTAAGAGAAGTCTCAAGCCCATAAAGTCAAACAGACGCTCTCGTGGATGGCACCCTATACCGACGGTCCATCAATCATATGTGGTTACATTGTTTAGAAAAGCACAAAGCCCATAAGATCATGACTGAGATACACAGGATTATACGGAGCTCATCAATCTGATCTGAAGATGAAAGTCAAGATCAAGAGACTAGGATACTACTGGCCATCAATGATCACAGATTGCATGGACGTAGCTAGGTGATGCCACTAATATCAAGTACATGGTGTGGTCCTACACCAACCATCCAACATTCTATATCCTACATTGGTCTCGTGGCCATTCGGTGTTGGGGGTATTGACATAGTGGTTCCGATTGACCCTCCTTCTTCTAAATGTCATCAGTTCAACCTAGCTGCTCCCGACTACTTTTTCAAGTGGGCGAGCATTCAAGTCAGAGAGGTCATAACTCAGCATGTGCTCTAGTTTTTTAAGAACTATATCATATATAGGTTTAGAGTGCCTCGATGAATTATATTTGATAATGGTACTTCATTTAAGAGAACCAAGATCAACAACTTTGCCCTGAGACACAACATAGATTGGAGATATTTTACCATCTATTACCTGAGGCAAATGGCTTGGTAGAAACCTTCAACAAAACTCTCATCCAAATACTCAAGAGGACACTCAACGATAACAAGCGATAGTGGCATAAGCAATTAGTTGAAGCTTTGTAGGCTTACCACACCACATACATAACTCCAACTCAATCTACCCCTTTCCCCTTAGCATATGGGTCTGAAGCCGTTCTACCATTAAACGTCCAACTTTCATCACTAAGGATAATTTTGGGTAGCAAAATCACAATGGAGCATAACACTAAGCTGTGGTTACAAGAGCTCAAAGGTTTCGAGAAGAGATGCCTACAGGCATGCCAGAACCTCGAGTTATACTAAGGCAAAATTATTCAACCTCATAATAAGTTGGTCCATCCTAGAGCTTTTCAAGTAGGAGAGCTCATTTTAGTTCTAAAGAGATCAATTATTTTCCATCATAAGATGGGAGGCAAGTTTGAACCAACTTGAGAAGGCCCTTTTACCATAAAGAAGGCCTACCAAGGAGGATCAACCATAAAAGAGAGCGTATGATGCTTCCGATCAATGAATTCTATTTAAAGAAATATTATCCATAAAATCATGTTTGAAAATAATTATCATCAATAAAAATTCTATTTCAAATTCAATCTCTTCAAATTGAAAGCATTTTTTTCTATGAATTCACCATGACACATTTAGGATAGGTGTAAGAAAACCCAAGCGGCATCCTATCTTTCATCAACACAAACACAAACTACACACAATTCTCTTGTGCTATTAGGATAAGTGTAAGAGAACCCAAGAGGCATTCTATTTCGATTAGCAACTAAGTTTGATGTAAGAGAACCCGAGCAGCATCCTTCCTTAGTGGAGTCACATTGCCCCTGTGGCACCATTTCATCCACTCTTCGATGTGTTTAGGGTAGGTGTAAGGAACCCATGTGGTATCATATGCTTCATCAACACAACACAAACATAAACTACACACAAACACATGAACTAATATACATCTTTTATCTCGGGCTACTTTGATGTGGGATAACGCCCCCTACGGCACTCATTGATTAGCTACTCTAGGTTGTGCTCACATGTTATCCTATTTGTATGCGTCACCCCAGTGGTCCCTCATCCAGGAAGATGTAAGTCTACTGCGCTTTCTTTTCTAATTTGACTGTTACACACCTACGAGTGCCTTGTTAGCATGGTAGGCCTTATTGCGTGGTCGGTAAGTTACTGTCATGATGGTGTTGTTTAAGAGGATGTAAGTCTGCTACGCTTCTTCTTAAACTAGTCATCATGAACTAACTTGGTCGAGTATATTTAAGGATTATGTAAGTCCCCCAGCGGCCCCTTTCCGACTGACTACTTCAAGTCTGGGGTCCTTCCTTCTATGACTCCCTACTTAGTAGTCGCCCTTTGGTCAGGTCGATCTATTGTGCTAATAATGGGCCACCCTAACGGTTGATCCCTGCTTTGAAAGATATAAGTCTGCTATGCTTTCTTCCTAAGCACAAGCATTGCACAGCAGCAAGCAGCCCTAGGTCGGATAGCACCTTTAAAGCCAAAGACAAACTATCCCAATGATTAGTTTTGCTTTAGGGAGATGTAAGTCTACACACCTTCTTTCTATATAGATTATTGTGCACCTATAAACACCTTAGATTGGTTGGTGTTCACTATGCTGATAGCGACCAACCCGGTGGATGCACCACTCTTGGTAGATGCAAGACTGGTACGCCTTCTCCTTGAGTTGGCCACCATATACCTACAGGCATTACTTTCTCTAGGGATCAGGATAACGCCCCAAGTGGCACCTCCCCTACAGGCACTCTATTTGGATCACATCATTTGCGACCCCATTTAGACACTACTCAGGTTACTTCTGGATTAGACAGTCCCCCTTTCCTAGTAACCACCACTGTGGTTGGAGATTCTATTTCGCTGATGTGCAGATTCTCCCTTGGTCCAGTAAATTTGAGATAGGTCAAGGTCGACATAGTCCCTTTCAGAGTGGTCACTCGCATACCAATAGGTCCATGATAATAAATAAACAAAATATATAATTGGTTGTGGATTAGGAGAATGCCCCTAGTGGTACCGTTCCCAAGTAGGCATCCTATCTTTAGGACAGTGTCCGCAAAACTCCCTATAGGAATCACCTGACTACTTTTTAGTTGAGATAAGTCTCCAGTAGAACTCTCTCAGTAGTCATCCTTAGGTTGGGTTTGACATATCGTGCCACCAATAGTCACCCTAGTGGTAATCCTTGCTTTGGAAGATGTAAGTCTGTTATGCATTCTTTTTAGCATGACCACAGCACACCAATGGGCAGCCCTAAGTAGGGTTCTATCTATTGTCCATTAGCGGCTGGTCATTGCTCAAGAAGATGTAAGTCTACTACGCTTTCTTCCTAGTATAGTCATTGCACACCAAAATGCACCCCTTAGGTCGGATAGTCCTACCTTGCAGCCGGTAGACTACCCCTTTGGATCAATAAATTTGAGATAGATCAAGGCCGACATAGCCCCTTCTTAGTGTAGTCCATCGCACCACATGGTCCATCAAATTAAAATGAAATTAATTCTAACTGCACTTGAGCTGACGTAAGTCCCCAACGACACTCAGTCAGTAATCTCCTTAGGTCGGGTTTGATTTGTTATACCATCAACAGGTCACCCCAGCGGTTGTTCTCTGCTTTAGAAGATGTAAGTCTTCTACGCTTTCTTCCTAGCACAGTCGTTACACACTGAAAGGCAACCCTTAGGTTGGATAGCTCTATCTTATGGTAGGTAGACTACCCTTTTGGATTTGTAAATCTAAGATAGGTTAAGGCCCCCATGGCTCCTTCTTAGTGGATCCATCGTACATCAATAGGGTCCATCAAATCAAAATAAATCAAATTAATCATCATGACTGCTCTTGAGTTAGAGTAAGATCCCCAGTGGCACTCACTAAGTAGTCGCCCTAGGTTAGGTTTGATTTGTTGTGCATCCAATAGATCACCCCAACAGTTGTTCCCCACTTTGGAAGATGTAAGTCTACAATGCTTTCTTCATAACATAGTCGTTGCACATCGAAAGGCAACCCGTAGGTTGAATAGCCCTCCCTTATGGCGAATAGACTACCCCTTTGGATTTGTAAATCTAAGATAGGCCAAGGCCCCCATGGCTCCTTCTTATTAGATCCATCGAACACCGATTGGGTCCATAAATCAAATCAAAATAAAATAAAATAAATTCATTCAAGCTCATATCCCTAGTGGATAGGCCCTTAAATAAATCAAAATCAAAACCAACCTCCCTAATGGAGTCAAATCAAACATAACAAATCAAATTCAAAACTAACCTCCCTAGTGGAGTCAAATCACACTCCTCCCTCTGTGGAGTTAAAGTTAAAACAAATCAAGCCAAATCAACCTCCCCTTGTGGAGCTAAATCAACAAACTAAATCAAACAAGTTCACCCAGGCTTATAATCCCTAGTGGATATGCCTCCAAATAAAAAATCAAATCAACTAAATTAATCTCTCTCCATGGAACCAAACCAAAATAAATTCATAAAACAAATCCAGTCTTCATTCCTAGTGGATTCAAGTTCATATCCCCAGCATATATTCCCCAAATTAGACCAATAAACAAATTAAGAAAACCCAAACTTGTATCCCTAGTAGATCCCCCTCTCACAAAATTAAATCAAATAAAATCAAACAATTTAAATCAATCTTCATCCCTAGTGGATCTTCCTCCCAAAAAACTCAAATATATCAATAAAATCTCAATCACTAGTGGATATCCCTTACTTTTATGCCCTTAGCATAAATCTTTCTCAAATCAAATCTAATTCATGTGTGATTCCCCAGTGGATCTCTCTTCATGTTCTTAACATGAAAACTTATTCATACCCAAATATTCTTGTCTCTCTGATACCCTTGGTATAAGATGAGTTGCATTGCACTAAGATTGTAATTCTATCTACCTATTGGTTTAGGTATATATGGTCTTCGTTAGCGCTTGCATTCCTTTGGAAATTATGATCATCTTGGTCAATGTTGATACGTGCGGTGTGCCTTATCAGTTACACCACACCTATTGGGGTCCTTTTGTTGACCTCATTTTTAGAGGATTCAATCTTCTAATCATAAGTCTAGGAATCTTCTAGACACTAAGAACTCATGTGTCATAGGACACTACTAGTGGCTAAGTGAACACTTAACCTAAACCTAGAGACTTTAGAACAGTTTTCCATATGATTAGGCTAAGCCTTAAGACTAACGATACCTACTCTACCCTATGGCCTAACCCATGACTTGCAATCACCTAAGTCCAAATAATAAAAAACAACAAGAAGCCTTTATCCCACTAAGTGGCGTCGGCTACATGAATCCTTCGTCTCCATAGTGTCCTATTATGTGTCAAATTCTCATTTAATTCAAGTATACTAAGGTCTTTTTTTTTTACATCTTAACCAATTCTTTTTAGGTCTACCTCTACCTTTCTTAACATAAGGCAAATCTAATGCATCTACTCTCCTAACCAAGTCATCGGACAGCTGATGCTTTAAGTAGCCAAACCATCTAAGGCGACTCTCTCTAATTTTATCTACCACTGGTGCTACTCCAACTTTTTCCCTAACATACTCATTTTGCATTTTCTCTCTAAGAGTAAAGCCACTCATCCACCTGAACATCCTCATCTATGTAACACTTAACTTAGTCTTATGTTTCTCTTTTATTGGCCAATATTCTGCACCATAAGTCATTACAGGTCTCTAATCTTATCATGACATGAAACCTAAGTCCAAATAAATAAAGTTAAATCAAGATTAAACCAAATTAAATCAAACTAAAAGCATAGAATCAATGCATAAACACAAATGAACTCAAAAATAAATTCAAATGAGGTTGAAAGTGGCAAATAGGTCATTTGACCTAGAGTTGACCCATGCGGGCCCCATTAAGTCAAAAGTCAACAAACCAAAAATTGTCCAAATTAAATCACTCTAGAAGATCAAAATCATCAAATGAATATGTTTAAACATGAAACTAAACAAATCTAAATCAATGAGATCTCAAATGAGCTAATTGGATCATTTAACCCATTAAGCTCAATTTAAATTAAAATAGATTCAAATCAAAATTAGCATCAAGTCAAATAAAACCAATCACTCTAAATCATCATAACCACTTATTCGAACATGATTAAAGCTTAAACACATCTTGGTTGAGTCAAACAAAATATTTAACTCAATTGAACCCGATTTGACCCATTTGAACTCAAAATAAGTCAAACCTAAATCCAACTCGAATTGACCCAAATAATTGATCAAGAACGTTTCAAATAATTCATAAAACATAATTGAAATGCAATATAAACATAAAATGACAAATTGAATCACATTAACTTAACCAATTTTGGTCAAAGTTGGTCAAACCTTGGTCAAACTTGGGTCAAATTCAAAATTAATCCAAATTAAATAAAATTAATCAACCAATTATGAGTGATCAATTAAACATAATTAAAGCAAATCCAAAGCCAATGAGTCAAACGGGTTGCTTGAACCCAACCCAACTCATTTGGGCCAACATGAGTTGACCCAATCCCAAGTTAACCTCAAATTAAATAAAATACTTAAAGCATCATGTAAAAAAGTTAAAATCAAACCTCTATGGCTCGGTAAAATGAAGAGAGAGAGAGAGAGAGAGAGAGAGAGAGAGAGAGAGAGAGAGAGAGAGAGGGAAACACACAATCTTGCAAAATCCCTCATCCCCATCACTTGCATTCAATGGAGACAAACCACACTATAGCAAAGAAAGACTTTGGAGCAAGAATCCAAAGTCCACAATCAGCCATAGCTTCCCAACCATCCCCATCACCCTTAATGGTGATTTTTGGTCACCATTAAAGGAGCGAGAAAACAAGCATCAAATAGATCTCTTTTTTTTGCATTAGAAAGCTCCTAGGAACACCAGCAAGCAAGCACAATCCATTCCCCACTTTTCTTCAATGGAAAATCATCAAATTCGAGTGAATTGTGATGAAGTGTGGTAGAGGTTCATGATTACAATGATCAGAAGCAAGGAAAGAGCCTAGATTATTCAAAGCTTCATCTCATATCTAGGAGTGTATTTGAATCATCTACCACCAGAAATCATCCCCGGTGAAGTAATTTTAAGAACTGCAGCCGACCATTGGAGCTTTTATTTGTTTAATGTGTGCTCAGTTTTAGGATTTTTCCCATAGATTTCCTTTGCATTCTTCATGTTATGTGAACCTCATGCATTTTGGGGTGTTTCCCGGCAAAGATCATCAAAAATTTGAGCCTAAACCCCCTTTTTCC
Organism: Cymbidium sinense; assembly: GCA_021442155.1. Lineage (NCBI taxonomy): Eukaryota > Viridiplantae > Streptophyta > Magnoliopsida > Asparagales > Orchidaceae > Cymbidium > Cymbidium sinense. The sequence continues at coordinate 138,336,796 of CM038223.1, read as the reverse complement.
ATTCAATTTTACTATTTTTTGAGCTGATTCTCCGATTTCAGAGAAGAGTAGCAGCCATCAGATTTCTCATTGAAGGAAATAGACGGCTGTGATTTCATGCCATATCCACCAAGTTTCAGCCCATGGATCACACAAATCAATCTGGACCATCTGATCTACGATCGAACAGTCCAATTTGATCCACACAAAATGAGTGTTCCCGCTCATTCTAGTAAAGTGGAACCGCGGACCCAATCTGCAGTTGACACGTGGTGTTGCGAGCCCAGTCAGCACCGCATGGGATAAGTAGGAAATTCTATATTTTTGACTTTTAAAATAAATAAATTCATCTAAAACTTCACAATTTTATAGAAAATAAAATACTTTACCAAAAAATACTAACAAGGGTTCGTTGGATTCATCCTTTTGCGAGGAACCAAACAAACCCAAAATCCCCAAATATTATTGGATATTTTTAGTTTAATTTATGTTTTAGTGAAAATAAATTTCCATCAATTTCTCTAAAAAATACAAATCATATTGAGTTAAAATTTTTTGAGATTGAAATTGGTCTTAAAATCTACCTACCATAAAAATGTCAAATCTAAAGAACTTCTAGATTGGGAGATATTAAATTTTAAATATCAGAATGCTTATTTTAGTAAAATAAATTAAATAAATTAAAAAAAATTATAAAAATTGATAAAGATGGTTCTAAAACATTTCAATTAACATGAGAGACCTAAGATAAAAAATGGGAACCATTTCATAATCTTTTCCCTAAGTCTAGTTCATTTGGATAATTAATTAATTAATTAATTCAAGCAATTAATTCAATTATTAACTAATTAATGATCTCATTAGTCTAATTAAAATCTGAAATACTTCATATCCTAATTACTTAATTGAGGGGTAGGTCTTTAGGTGTTTAATAGCCTAAAGTCATTTAAGGAAATTATGGTTAGCTCAGATATATGGGAAAACCATTAGTGTACTTAATTAAATCTCTTAATTTAATTAATCATTCATTATGAGCCAAGTTGTATTAGACCCTTTCATTTCTTAGGATCATTGCAATTTTATTTTATGCATTTCATGTTGTCTCATAATTATTTGATTAGTTATGTTAAAGTGATATAGGTAAGGGTTAATTAATGTACTTAAAGCATAAAGATGACTTAATTAACTCATAAAATTCTTTTAATTAACTTTTTCATTAAACTAAATTAAATCACAAACATGAGAATGGATTAGGATTAGTAAACTTTCCCTCATTTCATTAATAAGATTTGGTTTTCCCTATATGCTTTTATTTGATATGATTGTCCTTAGGAATTAGTTTGATTGAATGAAGCATGTGTTTTATGTCTTATTATTTCTTTCCGATCATATTAAATTATGTGTATCGTGTGGTTTCATGCATTCATGTTCTCAAAGTGTTTAAAATTAAATGAATTTTCTTTATGTCAAGCTTGCATGTGTTGATTAACCTATGAATATGTGTAACTATTATCACTATTAAATCAAAGTTATTTTCAAAAGTTTATAGGTCAACCATAATATTTGGAGTGATAATAGTTATAAATATATATAAGTTTGTATGTGTTTATGGCTAAGAACATGTGATATGGAGTTCTCTTTCTTTAATCTATATGAATTTATATAAAGTTTGAATGTTAACAAGTGTATAGCCCATTTGAAAAGGACACAACATTTGTCTGAATTCATTCTTATATATTTCTAGGGTAAAATTTAGATAGAACTTTAACTCACATGTATGAACCATTCAATTGAAAGAAATACAACTTTTGCATGATTTTCTATTCTTGTGGTCACTTGTACATTCATGTGTATTCAAGAATAGTGGGTATATCTAGTCTGGACATTCTAGGGATGCGAGGCTTTAAGTATCCCCAAGAAGGTCTTTACCTCACTCCCCTGGTTAACAATGGTAAAGTGTCCACTTAAAACTATTATACACTTATTTGTGCATTTAGCTAATGAATGAAAATCTCCATTTTCAACTTTAGCTCACATTTATAGATAATTTAATTGAAAGAAATACAACTTTTGCATGATTTTTCATTCTTGTAGTCATTTGTACATTCATGTGTATTCAAGAATAGTGAGTATATCTAGTCTAGATATCCCGGGACTCAAGGCTTTAAGTAGCCCCAATGAGGTATTTACCTCACTCCTTTTGTTAACAATGGTGAATTACTTGCTTAAAACTTTTATACACTTGAATGTACATTTAGCTAATGAGTGGAAATCCCATTTTCTACAAAATACACATATGCATCTTTCATTTAAAGTGCGCTAAAAGAAATATATTGCGTGTATAGTTATACTTGGGATTTAATCATATGCATGTTATATGTGATGGAAAAGAATAATGTGATGTGTGTCATGTGTTAGTAGTTCACCCAAATTAATCTTAAAAAGCATTTCATGTTGAATGCAATCATTTAAGGTGAACTTAAACTTAGGATTAATTTAAAATATGTAATAAGCCATTCACTAAAAAGAACTAAACCAAATTAACATGCTTTAGAAAGTGGCTTAGGATAAGAATGAAAGAGAGCAACCTCTTTCTTCTCTTTACAACATTTAGTAACAAAGGGTAAGTCACATGAAGCAAAAGAAAAAACAAATTGAAACTTGTAAGTTAATTAAAGCACTTGAAGTGAGACCACCCTTTAAATTGAATCCTTTCACATTTGGAAAATCATAACTTAATGCCTAGTTAAGACATATCACAAACCGTAATACACACACATTATAATTAAGTCACCACTTCTAGCTTTATGTTAGGATGGTGCATGGTGTGGTGTATATTTTATTTTATGATGTTTTATTTTAGACTGGATGTTAGGGTGTATGTTTCATAGACTAGATGTTAGGCCATGATTAGCCTAATCATATTTTCTATAGGGATTATGCTTAAGGGGCCGCTGTAAAAATAAATAGAAATGTTTTTCTTGGAGGTTGCTTATGCCTAAGCATAATCCAAGTTAAGATAGGTGGGCTTAGTTACCTATGTGCAGGGTGCTAAGTCCAAATTTTAAATATAACTGTTAGGGATTGAATGTATGCTTAGCTACCCTCTATTTTATAGGTGTAGTTAGATTTATTTTTTCATATAAAATGTAATTTGTAATGAGAATTAAGATTAGTGATGTGGGGGAATAGGATGAGCAGTGGCTAGAAGGCTTAGTCCCTAGGGTGCCCTATGATGCTTTTAGAGCAAATCAAATCAAAAGGAAGAAAAGGAGGACATGAAGAAATGAAGAAAAGAAGACCCCCCATAGCAGGTATTATTTTGTAATCTGGGTTGTATAAGGGTATAAGTCATACCCATCTTTTCTTTTCTTTTTTTTGGGTGTACTGCAAAACCCGATCGCACTGGCCATTTATTCTTTTACGTAATTTATACATGTTTGATTGATATTTTATTTAGATTGCATGTTAGAACATGTTTTCATAGTTTCTTAATATTTGATGTTTGAAAGTGTGGCCTAGATGAGATTAGGCTCTTAGGAAAAAATAAATTTTCTACCAACTATAACTCATAACTAAAATTTTCTACAACTCATAACCTCACCATAAAGCTTAGGCATTAAACAACATAATTAAAAAAATTTAGCAACCCCTTAGCTAAATGTTATATATTTAACATCATGCATTCCTATTGTCTCACTCTTGTTAAGATAAGGTTTCCATCCTTGCACGATAAGAGAAGACTTTACCTTTAAGGGTCTCTTCTGTGTTGGAAAACACACTTTCTAGCTTATTTAGCCCATAATTAATTTTTTCATGCATTTAGGCATAAGAAATTCTATGGCCTTGGTCAAAATGAAGTGTCCAAAATCAAATAAAATTTGAAAAGATTTGCATCTGTAGATTAAGTCATTACTCATACCACTCATGCTCTAGTCTCTTAGGGAGTGGGTTTAAGGACTTTAATTTCTTTCTAAGTAAATAACAACCAAACTATCTTGCAAAATCATATGATCGGGATACATGAATTTAAAGTGCATGAGGAGTTAGTTGGCTACCACTCCAAGCGATTGTAAGCTCAACAGTCGAGCAGTTTATCCTCTCTTGTGGAGGTAAACCATATACTCATATTCATTTAGACTTAGGTCGTGCTTTGGCTTATGTTAAAGCTCCCAAGATCTAGGATCCAAGGTTGTTGTGTCTTTTGGACTACTAGCATAAATCCTCACCTCTTAGGCATTTCCACAATCTTGTGTTATTGGATTATAAGTCATAGCTTTCTAATAAAATATTAACTTTAACTAAATTGATCTCTTCAACTTCAAGCATATAAATCCCAATTATAGGATAGGTTAGAATACTCACTAGGTTCTTAGTATTATGAGCATTCCTTCATTTCCATTGGCTTCGATAATAAGTCTTCTCCTTGAGTTTTCCCAATTGATTTTTCTAAATGTTACCAATCCTTTGATAGTCTAGCCCTTGAAATCTTTGGAGACTTTAATTGTAACTTTAATCAAGAGTATTCTTAGAGAATTCCATATGATTTAATTAACTATGGGGGCTTACCTCCATAGGGAACTTAATGAACCCGACTTAAAATAAACCCTACTTTACTTTTCCATGTAAAGTAGGAGAAAAATCTCTGGTACATTTGAAGACCCACCATGCCTTATGAGTCTTTATTAGGTGATTAGGCCCAGTATAAGGAGGTGATTTTTATCTTTTGAGATAGTGCACCATTCCTTAATGTCATACCTAATCACTTTAATAAGTATCCCTTAAGGTCTGTGTGGTGTCCCACATCAAAAAAAACATCATAGCTACTTATTGAAGTGATCGGGTATAGCTTTTGAGGTTTGATGTGCTATCTCAAAATATAGAAATATCACCCTTCAATGGACCTAATCACCTAATAAAGACTCCTAAGGCATGATGGGTCTTTGAATATACTTTTTCACATGGATGAATAAAGCAAGGTTTATATTAAACCGTTCTAAAGTTCCCTATGTTTCCATAGTTAATTTCATCTTAGGAATGGAATTCTCTAAGAATACTCTCGATTAAAGTAAAAAATTATCATCTACAAAGATTTCAAGGTTAGACTATCAAAGGATTAGTTGTTTGGAAGATCAACTAGGAAAGTTCAAGGAGAAGACTTATTTTTAAAAGCCAAAAGGAATAAGTTTGGAAGGCTCATGATACTAGGAACCCTAATGAGCATTCCAATCTACCATATAGTTGAGCTTTATATATTTGAAAGCGAAGAGATTTATATATTTGAGTTAATTTATTAAATTACTAGGGCTTATAATCCATCAATATAAGGTTGTGAAAATGCCTAAGATGTGGGGATTTATACTTGTAGCCTGAAGGAAATAGTTACCTTAGATTCTAAATTTAGGGAGCTTTAGCAAGAGCTAAAGCATTACCTAAATCTAAGCGACAGGTGGACAGGAGGATTTACATCCACAAGAGAGAGTAAACTCATCTTACTTCTGGACTTATAATTGCCTGGAGTGGTCATAAGCTAACTCCTCCTACAATTTTAAAATCATGTAGTTTGGTATTATGAATTGCAAGATAGGTAGGGTGGTTGTTTAATTGGAAAGAGACTGAAGTCCTAAACTCACTCCCTAAGAGACTAGAATATGAGTGGTATGAGCATATAACTTAATCTATAAATGCAAAATATTTTCAAATTTTATTTTATTTTTGACACATCATTTAGACAAAGGCTTTGAAATTTTTATATGCTTAAATGCATGGTGAAGGTTGATTATTGGATAAATCATAAGAGAAAGATGGTGAAGCTCTGTCGGTAGGGGTTGCTCTCATGGGTCAAGTGGTCCCTATGCGTGTAAGGATAGAGGCCCTCATTTTAATTAGGGAACTGAGATAATCAAATGACCTCCTTGGGGCTAGCTAAATCCTCGCATTCCCGAGATGTCCAGACTATAAACTTATTAACATTACAAATTTATGTAAATATATACATGAATATGGAAAAGAGAGCACTAATTTATAGATATCACATATGCTAATGACTTAGGTGAATGTAAATGCATGTATTTTTGGGTAATAAAAGGATATCTTCATCTTTTAATTAAGCATACCTACACATGTATAAGAGAGGTAAGCAAGTATGTGTCATTGTTCAATTAGGAAAGTAAGTCAACATGATATGTGTATGAATGGTAAGTAAATTTGCAATGTTCTTAGAGAATAAAGGGGCCTAATGCAATTGACTCATAGTTGATAATTAATTGGATTAAGGAATTTAACTAAGTACTCTCATAGTTTCCCCACATATATGGGTTAACCATAATTTTTCTAAGCACCTTTAAGATATTAAACAACCAAAGATCTACCCATGATTTGATTAATCAAGATTTAATATCATTATAATTTTAAATTGATTAATCAAACCATCCAATTAATTAATTACTTAAACCTTTAATTAATCTCCTTTCAATCAATTTCCTTTCAAATGAAATGGACTAGAAAAAAGATTAGGAAAGAGGTCCTCATCCCATTTCCTTTGCTCATTCACTATCAACAATGATTAACGAGCTTAATTCAATGATTAATGAGCTTAATTAATTAATTTGTTGCATGATTAAAGGGTTAGTTAACCATTTAATTAATGAAAATAGTAATTAAGACTTAAATGAGAAATTCTCTTATTTCCTAAGCAATAAATCCCAAAAAATTTATGGGAGGAAAAGGTCATCCCATTAAACCACCACAGAAAGTTTGGAATCAATTGCTTGAGTAATTATGAAGTAATTAAGCTAATTAGATTTTCAACTAAACCTAAATAAAGTCTTAATTAATGTTCAAAATTAATTATGATTTATTTTAATGATTCTCCTCAGAATTACCTTTAAAATGAATATTTATTTGTATGACTTATTTTATGATTTGTTATGAATTTTTGAAGTTTCAGCTATTAAATATATTAATTAAGCCTAAATTAAGCCTAATCCCATTGGCACCATGTAGATCTCTGATGTGGCATACTTTTCATGTGAAGTGGATTATCACTTAAGCATCGACTCATATGCGTGGCGATGGACGCGCTTTCATCTTTGTCATCTGATCTCGAATTAGACGCAGATCAAAACTGTGATTCCTTAAGGGATAAAATCAAGAAAATCTATCAAATTAATCATGATCATACATTTCAATCGCACAGAACAGACGGTGTGTGATCAATCGTCCCTAAGCAATGAGAGATGAACACCAGCCATTCATTGCTCTATTCGAGCTCACCCGAGCTCGAATCGATCAGAGATCGATCCCACACCTTCACACGAAGGATCCGAAAGGATCTAATGGCTATGATCTCACGGAATGCAAGTTTTCTTCAAAAAGCTCCAACCAATTTTTGTTAGGAGTTCGAATTCATGGAATTACCTTATGAGAGCTCAAGACCGACGGTGAAATCGATTAAGGAAGCTTCGTCTAGTGGACATGAAGCCCTGTTGAGCAGCACACATGCCTATTTCTTCTTGTTCGCTCAGTGGACCACAAACCATCACTATGGAGGACGGTGTCGATCGAACTAGCACTTATAATGGTCAGGAAGCTTGGGAAATGATTTGTTCTTGCTCAATGAGGTGTGAGTGAAAGGAATTTGGATTTTATTGAGTATTGGTGGAGTTGGATTGGACATAGTGGTGCCCTATTTTGGAACAGTAAGCTCTGGCAATGGGAAGCTTGGATGGCTCGGAGAGGGCTCTGGGGGTTTCATTTTGGGCTCTAGGGAGTCTTTGAGGGCGTGTGTGTTGAATTCAGATCGAAATGAGGGGGTATATCCCCTCCCTTGGATCAGATGAACAAATTTGACTCCCGATTTTCAGTCACCCATCAGATGAGTGGTCGGTGTCACCTCGTGTTTGGATGGCTAGCTTGGTGGCTCAAGGTGGCTACCCTCCTTCTTGGGTCTAATGGATTCGACTAATGTGGGGAGGTGAGTTAACTCACCTCCCCTTGGTCCATGGCCAGCTTAGCCCACTTGGGTCGGGCTAGATGGGCAGGTCAGACCCCATTTGGGGTGTTTAATGGCTGTCAAGAGAAAAGAGGGGAGTGGACTTTGCCAATTTAGGTAAAATCTCATGTGGGGAGAAGAATCCAAGGGAGATTGCCTTGGGTTGAGCCTAATTCAAGTTTAGGTTGGTTTTGGGCTGACCCAAGATGGGTTTAGGATGGATTGGGGGTAAGGTTTTATTGGGCTTTAGCTTAGTTCAAATGGGTTTAGCTCAATTTGACCCTTATAGGTCAAATTGGGCTAGGTTGAGTTAAATTAAACAATTGGTCAAATTGGATCAAACTAAGGCTTAGGTCAAGTTCAAATGATGGTTTAAAGTATTTTGGTTAAATTGGTTTGAGTCAATTTGGCTTAGGTTTGATTTTTTAGGTTCATGTAGGTCAAATGGGTCAAGTTGACCAATTTGATGAAATTGGCCAAATTAGCTTGGGTTATGGGTTGATTGATGTTCAATTGGTTAATTGAAGATGATTGTAGGCATTGGTTCGAATCAATTTGGATTTGATTTGGATTTAGGCCAATTTGACCCTAAATGGTTAGTTGACCAATGGGTTCACCTTATTTATTCAATTTGGAATGAACTTGAGTCATTGGTTTCAATTAATTTGGGTTAAATCATGAATAGACCCAATTTAGTCTTTTAGGTCAAATTGGGTCAACTTGGGTCAAATGGCCAATTAAGTTAGGTTTGACTCAATTGATGGTCATGTCATGTTCAATCATTGATCATAGGTTGGTGTGAATCAATGGTATCAACTGATTTGGCTTGGGTTGAGATTTTGCTAGTTTGGTTAAGGGTGTTGACTTAGTCAAATGGCCAAGTTGACTTGGTTTGACCTAATTTATGATAATTGATCAACTTAGGGTGATCAACAATCATGATATGAGGTTTTGGTTGGCTTGGTTCAAACTAATTTGTGTTGGATTGGATTTTGGCTCAAATAGGTCTTTTAAGTTACTTTGGGTCAAGTGAGCCTATTGGGTTTAGTTGGATTGATTTTCGGTTGATTTGAGTTTAGTTGAATTTATATATGGATTTGGGATTGATATATATTATTGATTGCAATTGGTTTGAGTTCAAATTGGTTTTAGTTCAATTGAATATCTCAAGTCAAAAGGGGTTAGGTTCGATTTGACATGGGTTGATTTTGGTTTGGCTTAATGATTGTAGTTTGATTGATGATATTGATGAGATTCATGAGAAAATCAATTGAAGAATTGAATGGAGATTTGGCTAAGTCCATGGGATTGGTTTATGGCTTAGGAAGGATTTTATTTGAATTTGATTATTTTGGTGATTGATTGAGTTGGATTTGATAGTGTTTGATTTATATTTAAGAAGAGGATTGAAGATGATCATAATTGAATTTAGCTTTGATTGAAATTTGGCCAAGCCCATGGAATAAATCATAGGGCTTAGGAAGGATTTCAATCATTTGATTTGGATTTGGGTTTGATATGAATTGAATTTGGTTATAGTTTAAGAAGGTGAACATAGGTTGGGTTTAAGTCATGGGGTAGGTAGGTCATCCTAATCCCTAAGGCATAACCTAATCCTATGGTTAACCCTTCTAAGTCTCCAAGTTTAGATTCAATGTTCACCTAATTGCTATAAGTGCCTTATGACTAAGAAAGTCTTAGTGTCTAGAAGAGACCTAAATCTAATGTGGAAAGAGTGAGTCCTCACTCCAAAAGTGAGGTCAATATTTACACTCATAATTTATTATTACTTAATATGTTATTTGGGAGGCAATCCGATAAAAGCAGTTGGAAGTCATGGTCCTACAATGGTGATTAGAAGGTAATCCAATAATGAAAATTTGAGGCGGTTCAATGTAGATGATCAGGTGATATTGGTTCGACAATTGAGATAGTTTAGTGGATGGTGATGGTAGTAGTTTAGTGATGATTGTTAGGAGGATGTCCAACAATGATGATCCGATAGTGTAGCTCTTAAAATTTTCAAGCTTTAGATCTCCCTTCAATCTCCAGCCAATGCCCCTCTTATTTAAAGAAGGAGGGCATATTTATTAATTTTAGTAGTACATGAATATCTCTAAGATACAAAATACTCCAAATGATTCTTGAACTTTTTCAAGATACGCTCAATCGAGCTAAAAAATGCACGACGTTATCCCTTCTTCTGCAGTAAAGGTATTTTTGTTATTTACAAGAACTATCTCCTTTTTTTCATGATTTTAATATTTAATATTTTCATACATTGATGAAAATTAAAGCACATAAATAATGAATGCTCTAACTTTTCTCCTCTGCCTCTTTTGAATTGTTAATATTAGAAAATACATTTACTAATAATGATATATATATTTTTTTCCATTACAATAATTGGGTTCCTTGTACGTGTAAAATGAAAGTTTAAATTTTATTCAATTAAGGATGTTGATGCTCATTAACAAAAAAAAAAAGTAGCATATAAGATGTTGAGCTTTAAAATTTTCGTTCAGGATAATTAATAATACTTCAGTTGAGCTAAGTTTTCTTCTTAGAGAACTGAGGGTTGTGATTCTTCATCCGTGAAATCTTTAAAAGAAGCCGTAGATACTGCCATTGAGGCTTGACAACTATACTATTCGTGTATATTGATGAAGATATATCAGCTTAAAATTGATCAAATATATATAAATGTTAAGATAATATATAGATATATTAGAATCTTCTACAATTAAATTAAAGATCATTTGAACTTAAATTTTAATAAATTTTAGTCAAATTTAACGTCTCAATGAAATAAATCATCGATACTAAATGTGACTCAATTAGAAACAAATGAACTCAAATCTAGCGTATAAAATATAATTGAAAGTTTTCAAGTAATAAGTAAATAGTCAAATGACCTCTGAATCTAATATATTTATAGCTAAATCGAATAGCTCGATAAGAGGAATCAACAAAGATTGTATGATGGAGCGTTTTAAAATTTTGATTAAATTTATCAAATATCTCTCTCGAAACTCTATAAACAGAATCTCATTCTCATTGAGTGGAGTAAACAGGTTAAGCTTAAGAGTTTTGAAGCCAATCGCCACCGGCACTTATTGCCAAGAATATTAGTGACTGTTACAATATGGCCACCATTGTAGCCTAATTTTCATATAACGAAAGGGCGGACGAGAGCACTTCAAACTTTGTATGTATTAGATATTCTCACCGAGCTATGCTTTAATTTATGCAAATTGCTGTAAATTATATTAGACTCTCTTCTAAGAGTGACAAGTTTTCTAAAGGCATTCAATATGATCATGAATTCATGAATAAATTACACGTAAAAAATGATTTTATACAGTTAATACAACTGTATATATAAAAAAGATGAATACCTAATCACATTTTCACATACCTGCCTATCGAACTAGCGTTTAAAAATTCAAGCAAAAAAAAAAAAAATCTATGAACTAAATGAAGCCTTCATTTATTCCATTCCTCGTTGAAGAAAAGCAAAAGAGGAGAAGTCTAGACTTGAAAAACACAGATAATTTCTCAATAATTTCTCATTGAGAAAATATCTGACTAAGCAGCAGTTTTATGCAAGGAAAAAACTTCATGTCGATTTAAAAAAGAGCTATTTTATCAAACATGCTACCCAATACTGTAAAGAGGTTTCAGAAGGAAATAGAAGTTTGACGATCACTCGATCTCCTAAAAGCCACATTAGTTAGCACTTTTAATGCAAATAAGTGGACATATAAGGGTATTTTTTGTTAGTTGTTGGTGCGTCGGTGGTCGAATTAATATTAGGGAAACAAAATCGCTCAACCACTAAGCCACTGCTCTATTAACGCAGTTTTGCTAAGCTGTGATTTAAGGGTTGACGGGCTAAACAAATTCAATTGTTGGTGGTCTTATGCATTTACTCAGAATTCAAGCTTGTTTATAATTATCGAACTTGAGCACAATTCGAACTTTTTTAGATGGTGTTGAGCTTGTAAAAAAAATTCATGTTTGAGCTCCGCTCTAGTTTGTTCACCAGCCTGGTTCAAATTGTGATTATTTACCCTATTAATGAGCATCTTATTTAGTGAAATGGACTTTAATCAAGACTTAATTAAGTTTGTTCGCGTGCAACTTGTTGAAAAAAATATAAACAAAACTAATCATGAATAAGACTTAATCAGTATAAGCAGCTCTAAAAGCTTGTTCGTGAGAAACTTTTGATATTGTTTATGAACATAAATAAACCAAACGATAAGTTATTCAAGCTTTTCATTTAACAAATCATTATTTACATAAGTGTCAAACTCAGTCAATTAGTTAATTAAATAATCATGAACGAGCTCTAATCAAGCTAATTCATGAGTAGCTTATTGAATGCTCGATTCATATGCATCTTTAGTGTGGGGTCATAGATATTTGGCTCTTTAGGGTGTTGAACCCTTCAAATATACCTATATATACCTATTATTTTGAGAGATTTATATATATATCACACAATTCCTATGCATTTACATATCTAACACCTACAACTTGATATTTATAAAGATAACACTTTTCTATGAATGAAAATATACATTTCACTTTTAAAAAATTAATAATAATACTTTTTTTATGTAATATTAAACATTTGGGTGCTTTTTATATAAGTATGAATATGTAGGTGATAGATATATAAATATATAAAAATTATGTCCTATGTGTGTAAATGCCATGTTTTCATTGAATATACAAATGTTTTTTTTCCTTCTGAGTATTTGTATAAATAAATTTTGCCTTTTTCAAATATCTTCAAATTTATTGACAATGGTCTTCAAGGTTAGTTTCAATTGTTAAGATTGCAAACTAAAATCCTAGAACATATGCCAGTTCGAATGTAATGTTTTAAAAAGTTTCAAAATATTCCTATTATTTGGCTTAAAAAAAATCAAGTGTTGTAGTTAAATTAGGAAGAAGGAAGATATATAGATTATATGAAACAAGCACAATTACGATTAGTAAGTGAGGTGGAATCAAATGAAAAAAAAAAAATTCAAATTGCTGATTTTTACCACCAAATTTAGGCTTGACTGTGAAATGGCTACAATCTTTGATCAACTTCTACTCTTCTACGCTTTCACTTATTTCTTTGGCCTCCACCTCTATTTAATTGTTCACATATATAATGCTAAGGCAACCTCACAAATTGAGATTGTATCTATTTTGATCAAATCTTATCAGCTCATACAACCTTACTCAAATCAAGAATTTAACTGATTTTGATTAGACATAAAAAATTGGAGCTAACCTATAATTGTTTAGGGTTTGGACTTTAAAAAACTTTAAAGATCTGATTTCTAATTTAAAATTTGTTATTTTTGTTGATAATTTACATTGAAGAGTTGTTAAATCTATTTAATTTTATAATCCATACTTTGTTGGAATCCATTATTCTTATATCAAGACGAATATAAGTGTTTTGATTGAATGAATTGAATCGTTTAATAAGATAGCTAGAGAAATTATATCCCACCCCTTCTCATTATTCTAAGCTATCAATATTTTAGGAACATGTACTCTATGAGTGATCCTCAGACTTTAATTATAGATTTGATCATTAGAAATATATAGCTATTCAAATTTTCTAAAATTCTTCACTGCAACACTTTTTTTTTAATTTGGACTCCTATATATCATGCTAGGTGTAGTAGCATATTATTTTGGTAAAGAAAAGAACATATCATTGGTTGAAAATAGGCATTAGCATAATCTTGAGCATTTTTTTAGTATCATTTTTTGATATTATTGCCATGATTTTTGATGCATTGATACATGGACATAAGTTAGATCATCTTCAAGCTACTTTGTCATGATATTATATCATAAGTTATGTAGTATTGTATAATTTTCTAAGTCACTTTATGAAACCACCCAATCTTGAATTTAAACTTTACAAGTTATATTACCTTCAATATTATTAAATAATTATGTGCATATCAAAAAAAATTTTAAATGAAAAACATATTTATTATAATTATATGCATATGAAATGTGATGTCAAAATCACAAAGATTTTTCGAGGAATTTACGCTCAAGCTTTTATGCATGAAATTTTTTTTTTATGTAAAATATTTTGATTTATGTCTTATTTCATCGAATGGATCACATAATTATGTTCAAATTGTCTATAGATAAATCAAATGGGCCAACTCACGGCTAAGATCAAATATCATTTGATCACGTGTCAAGCATATTATTACTTATACATTGAAGAGGACAATTTGCTTCAAAATAAATATTTTTAAAAAAGTTTTATTCAAATGACAAATTTTATTTTTTATTTTATCATAAATTTAATATTAAATTTTGATCGAAATTTGAATTTGAATCATAAGAGTAATTTATAATATTAGTCAACTGGAGCTAACTCGAATGCAGCGCAATCTTTCGGATTGGTGATTGATGATTCAATCACTTCATTTGAACTTAACTTTGGCTCTATAATTAGTTCAGATGACATGAATTCCAATCTAGTTCAATTTCTTGTGTATGCTAAATTTAGTTTAATTGTCTGGTTGATTCAATTAAAACATACAACTGATTTAGGAAAAAAAAGAAAAGAGTGAAGAGAATGAACTGCAAATCATTTAATCATTCTAAACTTTTGGTTGGGGAGCAAGCCATGCATCGTTCCTTTAATATATAACTAAAATTGATAATTGTATAACCTAGCATTTCTACTATAATGCATCGTTCGTCGGTATTACAACTGAGTACATCTCTGCCGCTATCCTGCTTTCTTTCCCTTTATAGCCCTTAGGCTTACTGCAGAGGTTTAAAACTAGGTTTTATTTGATCATGGAGGGAGCCTATGAGACAAAATCAACTCTTGAGAGGAGAGTCCGGAGCTTTAACACCCCTCCCCGGCCTCCTTGTCGGCATCATCCCTCGAACACCAGTGACTACCTACGACGTTTGTCGGTCAGAATCCTGTTGTCTCCTGGCTTGAACCGCACGTGAACGTTCATCCTAGGCAGTAGTCTATTTGCTCCATATAGGGGCATGAGGTTGGGGGTGAACTCCTCAACCATCAGATCTTATTATTAAGATTTGACGGTTTAGATTTAGGATGTATTTGAAGGAGTGGTGCAGTAGCCGTGAGTATTCGCAAATATATAAAACTAGTATGGTATTGTTTATTAATCAATTGTTATGTTCAATAGTTTTAGAAATATTTAGATCAATTTTTAATAACACATTTTTTTCTTATGGGAAATGTTCTAGCAATCCTAGAAACGCCTGGCTCTATTTCTTTGATTGCATCAATATTTTATCCATATAAGTCTATGTCAACATTAATTAATATTTTGAGCACCTAATAAATAATACTAGTACATCTTACTTGGTGGTGCCAGAAACTACCGAGTTGAAATCTCCAGGCGCTTTTATCTTAGGTGAAATCAGTCCCATGTAGGTGATGAATGTGACGCTGGGATTATTCATCCCTAGATGGGTGGGGTGTTAGGTGGATACCCATTCCAAAAATAATAATAACTAGTAATTTAATAAAAAATATATAATTTTATGAGCATTGTTTGAATCATTTTAATAAAAACCTACATAGTGTTAATCCTACTATCTATGCGAGATATTGTTATAAATGTTAGATTAAAATTCTATCTTTGTAAAAAAATTATCATTCATTAATATTATTAAATCCTTATTCACATTCTTAGAATCATGACACATGGTTCAAAAGTTTAGTGAGAACCTAAACTTTGAACAAAAACTCTAAATAAATAGAAAGAAAATGCCCAATATTGTTGATTGGGAAGTTGGCGCAATCGTCGGATGAAGCCGTGGCAGTAAGAGGGATTACAATGTAAATAAAAATCGATCAACAACATTTGTTTAAACTGCTGTTATAGTCAAATATAGCTAGGCAATGATTTACTTCCATTGCTTTTAATAGTGACATTTTTAGGTTAGATTTGTCTTCTTTATTTGACTATACTTTTAATATTTTGTATGCTATGATATATATATATATATATATATATATATATATATATATATATATATATATATATATATATATATATATATATATATATATATATATTTTTTTTTTTAAATTTGAGTCATTTAAGCTATACGTATGCACCCTGCCATCCTACGGTCGAATGTGGATCTCACACTGGAGAGAAACCTCTCAACCACTGCACATAATGCTTTGGATGCATTGTAAATAGTTAGAATCATCTTGAAGGCAAAGATGAACATATTTAAAAAATTATGTAAAATTATTTGTAATCATTTAATACTTATTAAATGCTTATGATAATAGTACATATTGCATTATCAGAATATTAATTAGTGTCAGCTCGATGCGGTTAATAAAATTCCTAAAAATTTTTTAAAAGAAATTAAATTTATGTCTTTGACACACAATTCAGTGTATATATATATTAGAGTGGATCCAACGCCAACGGGTAAGGGCATGTTCCAGGTCTTTGATGGATTCACCTCGCTATCTGGAGAATACACCACTCATTGATAAACTTATCAAGGCATGAACTTAATTAAATTGTCATATCGCCAATTCACTACAAGCAGAGTCGATAGCCCATTGACATTGCTCTCACTTCTCTTGATCCGTCATGACCAGCCAAAATTTTTCATCTCGCTTGGCAAATATAGTTAACCTGGGTCTGTTAACCGCTGATCATAAATATATTAATTACATTTTCGTGCACCAGAGTTGATAAGACTACAAATGAAACAAGAAATCACATAAAAAAAAAAAAAAAACAAAACAAAAAACTTAAGCTTTTATACAAACCAAAATTCAAACTCAAGACCAGCACGAATAACATGTGTGGACAGTTGCAGAGCAAGCAACAGTTACGAGATTCGTTGTGCCTGAACTGAACCACAGAGCAAGACAATGTTCGTTGATTTTAGCGCCAGCCGTTAGCTCGTGAGCCTGACGTCAAGAGCCGGCCTTGGGTTCTGTAAGGGAGGTGATGAGACAGAGATGCCGCAGTGTCTCCGAGGAGGGAATCTAGTATATCCCTCTGGATCGCCGACGCGATGTCTTGTACCTCTGCCACGACTGAAGGGTGCCGAAGAATCCGCCGGACTTTCCACTCCGGAAAGTCTCCAGCAACCAGGGCGTCAATGTCGCCGACGACCCGACAGTCCGCCGACGGTAAGCTTTTTATCTCCGACCATAATCGGGAAACTAGCAGCTTGCTATCAATTCGCCGCCTCCATCTCTTGGGCTCATTAAGGAGTAAGTCGCCGAGAATCTCCTCGACTAGATAGAACAAGAGTTTCCGGTTCCACCGATGCCTTAAGGGACCGAGTCGGGCCGTAGCCTCCTCAACCTTCTTTGCTTCGAGAGAAATGGGTTCGAAGAAAGGAAACCACAGCTCCAGGATATGGAAGATGGTCGGGTCTATTGGTAGAGAGGGAGAGAACCAATTCATGAATTTCTCTCCTACAACGTCAGCGCGGGACAGGATGGCCTTCACGTACTTGAGCTCGGGGTCTTCTTTCTCGTTTATTAACTGTACAGAGAAAATTTTTAAAAAATATTTTTTAAACCCAACAATTTTTTAATTCCGTTAAAATAGACAATAAAAAAAAAATTTACATACATACCACACAATTCTTATATATTTACCTATCTAATATCTAAACTTCAATTTATATATATATATATCTCCCTAAAAAAAAATTTGCAACATACCGATTCTTGGTCTTTTTTGGCTAGTTGAAGAAATCCAGTTTGTTGACTAAATACGGTAAGCTGAGTGGGCTGCCGTTTAACTTTTTCTGTGAAACGTTCATAATTATTTGTTTTTCTGCATTTTCCGGGCTCCATCTTCACTGTTTTTTCGTCGGGCTTAACTCTGGGTTCGAACAAATTTATGGAGGAGGGTAATGACGTTGGGAATGGATGTTGAGAAACTTTCTTAATGGAATCCGAAAATCCAGCAGTAGGAGAAGAGCAAGTTGGCAATGGCTTTACAGCTGTAGGAGGTTGAAGCTGATTATTCTTAACGTATTTCTTCTCAGTCTGTTTGTTCTTTCTAGCCAGAGCAATGCCCTCATTGCCGCCGTTGAATCCAAAGCTACCATCGCTTTTGTGGATATTGCTCCTCATCTGTTTTGCAGTCACTCGATCAAAATGCTGGCTTTTTGGGCTTTTATTCTCGTCCTGATACTGAAAGTAGTCCTTCTTTCTGCACTTTCGCAGTGTGGAAGAAACGGGCAGAACCTCTCGGAGGAAGCTCAATTCCTGCATGGTAAAGCTAAAACTGTTTTCTTTATTGTGCTGCAACGAGTGCCTGGGATCTGTGTCTCGTGGTCTCTCTGACGAAGCTCTTGGAGTCTCGGGTAAAGAAATAGACCCCGATATGTTGGAGTTCAAGTTTCGAAGTGGCCGGCGTGATGATGGGGAGTCTTTATTAGATTCTTGCATGGACTGTTGGCTCTTCGTCCTCTTCTTTTTCCTCTCCTTAGAGCTTTCCTTCTTATCAACGAAGATAGGTGCTGAAAAAGAAACTGCTGAAGTGGACTCATAGCAGGCTAAACATGGAGATGAAATCTCATCATGCAGGCCTTCGAGACCCATTAACCGTGCCACGATGCTCCGTGTTCTTGGTGTCACAGCTTGAGATTTCCTCTTCTCTTCATCTATTAGAAGTTCTTTCTTCTTGCTGACCACTGCTGACGGATACGAAATTTGAGTGCCGATCTGAAAGAACAAACTAACATGTTAGAGGCACGGAGCTATGCGGTTACAGCTAGGATTTAACTCTTGTAAGATTTAAATAATTCTTATATCCAGATTTCGTAAATTTTGTGAAGAAATTTTGAAAATATTCAGTTGAGAAAATAAACTATTTCGGTAATTTATTTTATGCTGTATGAAGAAAACGAATCTTGAATTCATTCAATGATGGGGTCTAAAAAAAAGAAACTTGAATATAATAAATTTTAGAACTTTAACGAAATTCATCAAAAACTGTGAAATTTAAAATATTTACAGGATCTAACAGTGCTAAGACTGGAACGTTACATAATTACGTATTGTGTCGTTTAACTTACCGGAACGTCATAATAATCTTCTCCTATAGCTGCTTCGGACTCCTCGAACTCCAAGCTATTCCTTGGAGCTTCTAACCCTGAGCTAGGAGAACAAGCTTTATAAGAGTACAACCCATAATAAAAAGTGGAAAGAGAAGTATACTTTAAACTTGATCCGTTTTAATCTACCCTTGCACTGATCTGTGTGGTAACGTCGTTGGTTTTCTTGCTGTTGTTGATACTGCAGCTCAGTCGCCGGCGGAGAAGTAGCAGTTGTCGGAGTCCGGCAGCCACCGGTGAAGAGAAGATGATGAAAGTCGAAGAAATGGAACATGCCTCTCATGCATCCAGGTCTCTCCCTCTCCTCCTTGGAGACGGAACGGCTCCAATACCATTCCCTCACCATCGAGCTAACTTCCCACCTCTCTCTCCTCCGTCGCGTGATCAATCCCATGTCATGGATCCAAAGCAGGTGCAGGAACTAATAAAGGCGATTGCGCGATAAACGGATCCTGGTTAAAACCAGTTCACTGAAAAGAGATGGAGAGAGAAAGAAGGAAATGAAGTGCGGAAAAAAAAAATTTAAATAAAAAATAAAGGGAATTTTACAGAAACAACAGAAAGTTGTTAGCACGACTTCTATTTTATTCTGCTTAGAGAAGTGTGTCGATGACGACGATGACGATATGACCACGAGAGCAAATCCGCTCCTCCTCCCACTCTTTTTACAGTTTTACCATTCGCCGCCTTCCCTCCATTTATTAATTATTTACGGCCATTTCCTTTTAAATTTGGGATCCGTAACGTGCCTCGCGCCTTCTGCTCCCTTGGTGATCAGACGGCAGATAGCGACTTTCGGGACCACGTCGCATTGCGAATTACCGAAGCAGATCAGCGCTTCGTTAAAACATTTGAAACCATCCGTCTTCCGTTTATTTAATCCGCCACGTGATGGTAGTTAGCACTTATTAATAATAACAATTTCCTTATAATTAACTACTCATTTTTTACTCTTGTTGCCCATGAGACAACCCGTGCTTCATCTCAGTTGTGGGTTATGGGCTACAGGAGGAGCAGAAGCCGTGGGGTAAGAAGCCAGGGGCCAAGTCGTCCTTTTCCCGCTTTCAAATTTGAAAAAGATGCCACTTTTAAAAAAATTAAGATTTTGACCGTTAATAATTAGGTTAATTAAGGATGGCGTTGGGCGATGAGATGGAGGGACCTCGTCCGGAGCGCCGTACGCCGGAGCCGGAATCGGTGGATTGCGACGGGGGAGATGGATGGACGGATCGCTGTGCATGGTCGCCGATGGGACCCGCGTGGCGACTGGGTATCCGCGCGCAGCTTGGTGCGATCGGAAGGCAAGCGGCTCGTACAAAGGCTGCTGTGCGGCTATTATATTCCCGTGTACTCGTGGCGCTGTTCGATAGCCATATCCTATCAATGGGTTCTGGACCACTAGGCTTAGACTTTTGGCCGGTCTGCATTCAGCTATTTATTTATTTATTATTTAATAATTAATATTTTTTATAAAATATTATTTACATTTTATAATAGAGACATTTATATGCATAACACATAACAGATTATTCTTATACACATCTAAATTTTAATATTTATATACGAACATTCTCATATTGATATATCAGTTTTAATATTATATAAGAATAATATTTTTTATTAACTTTTTTGAAGTAAAATGAATATTATAAATCATAAAAAATGTTATAATTATAAATATCAAATTAAATTTAAAGTTAAATAAAATTGAAATAAAAAAGTAATGCCAAAACCGCAAAAACTCTCGAAGCACAGTGTGATTTGGATGATTGAGAAGCATCGATTTGAGCAAATCAATATACATCAACTGGTCAAGGTCGGTCCAGTTACCATCAGCTTCTTATAAGTTCTCAGATGTACGAAGAAGAGTGGGCAATGGTTAACACGGTTGGAATCGCTTCGATTGTTGGGGTAGGCTACTGGGTTCTCTACAGCAAGAATAGCGGCGGAACCAAAACTAGGAGGGGTGGTAAAATAAAAATATTATTAAATAAATTAAACTTAGAAGTTTAATTTTTCAAATTAATTTAAGAAATTAAAAAGAGTAAATAAAAATATTTATAAATAAGAACAATAATGAAGATTAAAATATTTTAATCAAATTACTATGATTATGTACCTTAAATTATATTAATTATTTTTTATTGTATCTAAATAATTAATTATGAATTCTAGGTCAAAACTGATTGAAATTAATTCTTTAGTATATGCTATTGATACACTAATTAAAAAATTTATTTTTGTCTAATTTCATCATCTCCTGGATAATTTTTATTGTTGAAAATATATATTCAATTGTTTTGATAAAAATATATAAAATTAAGATTAAATGAATTTATCAATCAATAATATGATATATGATCAATTTTCTCATCTTTATCAAATTTTGATATATATTAAAAATTATAGAGAGAATTTGAACTTGATTTTAATGAGTTTCACTTTTAAAATACTCTAATCGAATTTTAATGTATAATTTTTCTCGATAATTAAAATCTTTAAAATGAAATTTATTTGTTAAGAAAATAAATATTATTATTTTCATGATTAATATAAATCTTGAGGATCCAAAGAAGAATTAAGAATTCATAGTTCATCATCAAATTCTTTCAACATGTTATTCATTTGTTATCATTTATATCTAAAGTAACTATAAAAATATCAATAACATAATGACCTAATGAAATATTATCCCTTCTATTAAGAGGTTGTTCTTGGCTTTCAAAGCAAGGAATATTCATATTAATTGAAATTTGTACAACTAATTTTTCATAAAATAACTTCACTATATAGAGCAAGGAATCATCATGAAATTTGTACATCTAATTTTTCTAAGCATGAGAAAGCTTAGGGCAATCTGGTTAGAAATCATCATTAATGAGTTAATGGGTTTTTTTAAGCCCGGAAAAAAACTCAAAACTAAAAGAAAATCATACTGACAACTTTCGACAAGGAGCGTTATGATTTTGAAAGCTTGAAAACACCTATTGCTATGAAAAATCTTATGAGTAATCTCATTAAGGAGTTATGAAAAATTTCAAATTTGTTAGAATCTAGTTTCTTAAGATAATCCTTTGAATAATTTCCATCACTTTAAAGCATATGTTATTATCTGACTGAAGTTACAACCAACTCTCTTAAGAGCTTTATTAAAATCTCATTAGTAAATGAATATCACCTTCAAAACTTATGCACCATAACATTAATGCTTGTATAGTATCATTCATTGTGTTATAACCTACACAATATCAACTATTTCCTTCCATACCTACACATTACCCTATATTATATTATAATCATCTTTTTAGAGACTAATGCTTTAGCATCATTTAGTTTACATTAATTTATTACAAAATCTATTTTATAATTTCATTTATATTGTTGCCATCTCTTACGAGACATGTGTTGTGTGAATTGGAAAAGCATATGAATTTTAGGGGTGATTCATTCCTTTGAAATCTTCTTAGACTCTAGGAATCAAATACTAAGTAGAATGAGTTTTCAATGGCTTCCAATTTCACTATTTCAAATATTTTTCTATGATTGATATATAAATATCCAAGGTTAATATTATGCCTAGGAGATCAAAGTTTTCTACCAATGTAAACCCCATGATTAATTATACCTTTAGTATAATATTTGAGATTAACTTCAATTAAGGATATCATATAAATCTTTCTTGGTAGTCATTAAGCTTGACTTTTAATTTATATAATATTTGTAGTTGAATAATCAAATTGATTATGATGCCATAATGTTCATCATTTCAGATCAACCTTTAACATTTATCTACAAGAAAAATAATGTAGATAGTAAGTACTTTACTAAAAAATCATAATAAATAGAATTACAATAATATATGTCGTCATAGCGCACCTTTAGAAGAACTGTAATGGTTACAAGACATATAAAGAAAGGAAGGAGAGCTAAGGAATTACAAGAAAAAAATTAACTCCTAAAAAATGCTAATGAAAATGTCGCTATTTATAAAAAATTTCAGCCATTTTTGAGTCTACAACAGTAGCTGGTGTTTATCAAAAATGGGAGCTGACGGCTATTTCCTTTAATATTTTTCTCTCTTCTACTGCCCATTAATCTAATTATTGTATAGTATTTGGACCCTGCCGCTAAGGCTACCACTCTAGACCCCGTATCTCATGGGTGCTGTGTACTAGCCCTCCTTTTGCCTTTGGCGTCACTGATAATCTAATGATCTCATCTGATATACGAGATAAAAAATTCATCGATATTTTGAATCAAGATAATTCTATTATTGGATTGTGGATATTGATTATATACAAATATTATCTACCTAAAATAAAAAGCTTTGATATTTTTATCATTCAAGGTGTCTAATTAGTAGTCATAAGCTACCTTTCGAAAGATATCCTTATTAGGCTACTATGATAAATATATGTATAAGTATGCTCGTACTTACTTTATGAACTTCAATATTTCGACTTGAATAGAACAAATTAAGGAAAAATGTTTAAGGATAATTTTAAATTAAAAATTAAGGAGTTTAAAAATTATACAGTAGATTCATATGATATCCGTGAGCAGAAATTCTTTAGTTTTCTTTTTATTTCATACTTATAAAATTAGTAAAAATATATTATATTTTAATTGTAAAAGTTTATTAAATATTTTACATATTATCTTGTCATGTTTATAAAAATATTCTTTATGTCCCATTTGCATAAAACATAGTCTTGGATTAAAATAATTTTTTATTTTAATCTTTTGTGTCTTATTATATTTATCTTTTTATTTCTTTTTCTCACCTTTAAAATTTGAACTTTAAAATAAGTTAATTTAAATTTAAATATTCTATCATTCATTTGGAAGTATTTGGTCAGTGTCCTCGCCTTTTCTTTGTCGATAAACTAAAAAAAAGACTTTCTTGTTATTTAGAGTTATAAATATTTTTATATAATAAGAATATTCGTATTTATGATTTAAAAATTTATAAATTACATAATTAGAGTTTAATATATGCTTGATATTAATTGCACGTTTTACTAAATAAGATTTTATGTTGTTTTTGTTTTTAGAAAAATTAAGAGCCAAAGACTTATTATAAATTTAGCAATTACATATTAAAGTAGAACCCAAAGGAATAAAATGAAGATAATACAACCGAAAGAGATCCAGATAAAAAGCTCAACAAAAAGAAGAAAAATCAAAATACAGAATTATGTCTCCAAAAAAATAAAAAATATATTTTTAAAGAAAAGATAAAACCTGAAAAATACCGATCTATACACTAATAAGTGGTCAGTTGTGGCGGACGGCGAGCGGTGGCGATGGTTGGCGGCAACGATGGGGGGCAGCTCACTTTACACCGACAGATAGGGGTGTAAACGAACCGAGCGTTCAACAAGCTACTCGTGACTCGGCTCGATTAGAGCTCGTTTATGTTAGTTCATTTAATTAATCGAGCGAGCACACTTTTTGAAATACTCGATTGTTAAAATGAAAACGAATAAGTTATTATTCGGTTGATTATGTTCTGAAACGATATCATTTAAAGCTTCAGAACAAGCTTCGTTAAGGAGCACCGATAATGGCTCGATAAGGCTCGATTAAGGCTGATTAAGCACATAAACAATCGTATAAGGCGATTAAGGCGATAATTCCGATTAAGGCTCGATTAAAGGCATTAAACAATAATGTATAAGGCTCGATTAAGGCTCGATAATGGCTCGATTAAGGCTCGATTAAGGCTCGTTAAGGAGCTCGTGAACACAATTCTTTTTAATGAGCTTAAGCTCGAACACCATCCTAAAGCTTCATCGAGCCGAAGCTTCGAGCTCGATCGAACGAGCTTGAACAGAGCGTACTCCGGTTCAGTTCGGTTCGTTTGCAGCCCTACTGACAGATGTGAATTAAAATCGCTCAAATTGGTTAAAATCATTCAGCACTGAATTTGAATTATATGGTGAAAAACAAATGTATTAGAATTTTATCCTGCATTTCTTTTCGGCCAACCAAATATGGTGAATATGGTGAATTCGGTTTTCACTAAGGAAATGTTTGGTTGGAAAGTAAACTAAAAAAAATACTAGGATTTCAACTTTTTTTTTTTGCTTTTGGCACGATATAAAGTAAAATTTCAAAGTAATGTAATGCATTTAGAATTCATCAAAAGGTTAAATTTTGGTATATTTAAAATTCACATGACAATTCAAATCAGTAATATAAAGTCTTTGCGCGTAGTTGGTCATCGTAGCCGCGCCGCATCATCGCCGATCATTGGCCACCTGCCCGCCATCGCCGTCGTCACCCTCGACATCACGCCTTCGCCATCGCCGATCACTTCAAAATTTTCAAAATACTTTCCATTATATTTATTTAACCAAATAGAAAAAATAAACTCATGTATTTGTAGAATATTCAATCGAACAACTTAAAGTAATCTAAATATATTGTATTCATTTTACACTGTATTTCTTTAACACTGCATTCCTTTTTCAAGTAAGAAAAAAACTCTTGAAAAAGAAATGCATTGTTTCTTCAGCCAACCAAACAACCCCTAAAGTAAATTCTTATATTTTAAATTTTGTGCAATTTGATATGTATATTTCAAATGCATTATATTTTGATGGTATATTTGAAATATACCCTTTATTTCGAAGCCAGTATATAAAACATAGGCTAATTTCAAATACCTAGTTGGGTGTAAAGAGAGTCTGCATGCCGCCGTACGCTATCGACCACCACTACTAATCGTCACTTGCTCCCTGTTGTAGCCACTGTGACCTACTATTGCGGTCACTGGGAAGTACCACCAGCTATCCACCTCCACCTAGAAGCCTTATCATTGGCCACCGCCCCGAAGCCTTATCATTGGTCATCGCCCCCTACTGCTTATTTATTGACACAACCACCATCGACCGCCCTTATCAGTAATTATCACCAACATAATTGTTATCGCTGCCTACCATCGCTAGCCAATGATGGCAATCTTTACCGTCATCAATTTGATTTCATTTGACATTATGTTGATTAACCCAACAAAAATTAAATACTTATATTTATTGCATTTTTAATCAAACAATGAAGAGTATTTTAATTAAATTACTCCCATTTTATATTATATATATTTTTAGATTATATTTCAAATTTAGCCAATCAAAATATCTCTTTAAAAACTTGACAAAAAACTTTTTTTTTCAAAATAATAAAATTTACTCCGCTAAACTAAAATTTATCCAGTAAGCCGAGTCCAGGCAGGTCGCTTTACTAGCCGATGAAATGCCATAATGTGCAGAGGGCCGCCAGGCCTTAATTAAAATTTGAACGCTTCAATACCTATTGGAGAGAGGGAGAGAGAGAGAGAGAGAAGGACGGAAGGATTAACCATTGGAGATTCATCATCACTGCCGCATTCAGACTCCTCGACATGAAATGGGATTCATGTGACTCTGTCTACACTGTCTCACCAATAATTATCTCCATCAGATCAGCAGGACAGAGAGAGGGAGAGAGAGAGAGGGAGATGGGAAATTAAGGTTTGTGCTTATCACAATACAAGCTGAGCTTTCTACGCCAACTCGAAACTGATCAGAACTGATCGAGGCTTGACCACAGCTGAGATCTGCTACGACGGTCTTTTCTCGCCCTCTTTCCCTGCGGAGCAGTTATTTTTTTTCATGAATTTGGTTTATTTGCATTGGAAGGATTGAAGAACGGCCTATGTATTTTTGGATGCAGATGGAATACAGAGAATATTTATAGCACGGAGATGGCGTAACAACTCGCAACAAGTACAGTGCTCGGTTAGAAATGCTAGTAATATAAATGGGGAAAATTTTGTGGAAGAAATTCTTTTAAAGATAATTATGCATTAATATAAAGTAATATATGGAAATGGCGATGGAAAATAAGTTTCCTAGATATTCATGGCTAAATTTAACGATTTTTTTATTAATTATGACAAAATTATAATTTCATTCAAATTTTTTAAACGATTATGTACATCGTTTGATATGCAGTTTGCATTGAATGACGTGTTTTGTGAGTATTTTAAGTTTTTGTTGGGATTAATTAGGATTAAATGTTAATTAAGGTCAGTTACTTAGGAAGTTTGATTGCAGTTGAAGGCATTTTAGTTTTAGTGATTGTGAATTTAGGCTTTCAAAAAAGAAGTTTTAGTTTGAATTTAAGTATTTTGCACACGATTTATGTGCGTAAATTTGTGATTAAAATCTGTCAAATGTGTAACAAAAAAAAATGATGCTGACAGAGACCGTTGGTAAGCTGAGTCAGGTGAACTGGCAGAAGGGGGACCGGAGCAGCTCTTACCAGTTACAAACTCATTAAAATAATGGAAGTTGGATAAGATCAAAATGACTCTTTCAATTTTTTGAAAGGTGGGAAGTAAGATATCCAACCTAATACACAAATATACTTAGATTGCTTCCACCTTGCTCTTTCATTGCTTATTATGCATTTTCTCTTTACCATAAACACAAAAGCAACTGAAAGCCTGCTACTTTCTAAGTTTTACAGCAAAAAAAAGAGGAAACCGGAGAATGCTCCCGCGAGCGGCTAGGTTTTGCGTTTCGACCCTCACGATTTTCCTCCACCTCCTCTCCGCCGGCTTTTTAAACCTAAATCTCCCACTCTATTCATCCTCTCCGACCTCCAGCAAGGCCGGAGGTCAGACTGAGAAATCCCTCGACATGGATTGAATCATCTCCAGAATGCCTCCTTTCTCTCTCTAAATCTCCTCCCACCAACTATTATGAAATCCTCTGATTCCTCTAATCGAACTTGCTGGAAAGACCTCTTACTCTCACAAAACACCAAGAGTCAAACAATCCCTTTGTCTTACATCCCCTCTGAAGATCCGGAAGTCGCTTTCTCTGAGGAAGAGGTAGCCGAAGGACGAAGGAATGGAGTCTCTCTTTGATAGGGTATGCAATGAAAAGACCATACTATGGATCCTTGCGGCCATCAAGAAATGGCAATTCAAAGGAAGTCTGGAGCTTCTATCCTTAGAGGGAGATTTTTTCCTCTTTAAATTCACGTGTGAGGAAGATTTTTTCCAGGTATGGAACTATGGCCCTTGTTTCCTAAACGGCCGCCCCTTCGTGTTCCAGAAATGGGATTGGAACTTTAGACCGTCAAGGCAAATCACGATCTCCGCTTTGGATCAAGCTACCAAACTTCCCATTATCTTTGGAACGGCGGGTTCTCAAAGTAGCAAGCGGATCGGAATACCATTGGCGGTTGATAATCTAACCAGAAGTCAGAATCACCGCATCGACTATGCGTTGATTCGCCTCATCTCCTTTACGACTCAATTCCGATAAATCTCAATGGGATGAAATTTAATCAGGAGATTCTCTATGATTGGAAACCTGCAGCATGTACCAAATGTAATACTTTTTCTCATGAGGTAAACTCTTGCCCGCTTAACCCCTCTAACAAAGTCCAAAATCGAGGAAGAAGTAGGAGCCGAGCGATTCCCAGAGACACTCGTGACCCTCTGTTGGCTATGAATAACACCACAAATCGAGACTCTTCATGAGACTCGCCCCATCCACTCACTAGAGGTATCCTTGAAGCTGAAGAAGACCATGCCTCACAAATAGCCTCAACATCCAAAATAGAGATAAATACTCAAGGCCGGTCCAGACAACCCATTATCGGTTAGGTTGTTGAGATCTGCGGCTACATCCCCTAACCGTTCGACTCAGGTGAAACCGACTGAAAAAATGCTCAAAACACCTGCCAAGACAACTCAGGAAGAGGAGAAATCCAAATTGATGCATAATCCCTCTCCATCTAATCAAAAGACCAACAAGAAGAAGGGCAAAAAGCCCTCCTCCTCCTCCTCTCAATGACCCAGCCAGCCCTGGGGTGTTGGAACGTCCGTGGCCTGTCGGCTGATGGCAGGAAAGCTGATTGTCTTCGGGTCATAAAGGACTTCCATCTCGATTTCCTGTGCCTTCTGGAAACTAAGGTACAAAACATTGATCTCAATGCTCCTTCTTTTTAAATTTGCTATGTTTGTGAGGACAACTGTTCAAACTTTGAGTATTGGTGGTGATATCGGGTGAAATGGGCCTCAAATAGGGTCTCATTTTATTTTAAAAAAAAATAACAACTTATCCATGGGAAAATTATAGCACCGTGTCATTCATTTCGATTACATGTATATATGCCGATAATGAAGCTAGGAACAGGACATACCTTTGGCACACTCTTAGGGATCTTGCAAAATCCATTAGCACTCCATGGATTTTGATGGGTGACTTTAATTGTATCATCTCTAATAAAGAGAAAAAGGGAGGGAATCCGGCCTCATTAAGCAGCACACTTGATTTTCAAGAATGTATAAATGATTGTGAACTTATGGATCTACCTAGTCTTGGATTATACTTTACTTGGTCAATGAACTTAACAACCTATCGATCTAAACTTGATAGGGTTTTTTTGTAACCCATCTTGGCTTGATAGATACCCTACATCCTTTTACAAAATCCCACCCCCTCTATCTTCAGACCACTCTCCTCTTATTACACTTTTGAACTTCCCTTACACCTCCTCACACAGATTTCTTTTTAAGAACTACTGGACCTTATCACCTGGATTTCAAGATAATATCAAAGAGGCTTGGGGGCAATATATCCAAGGTGACCCTATGTTTGTTCTTTCTAATAAACTAAAGCATGTTAAAAGATTGCTGAAAGGAAGTTTTTGGGAGCCTATATCTTTAAAGAACCAGATTGAGCAAGTTAAGAAAGATCAAGAGAGAGTCTTGGCAAGGCTAGATTCAGATCCGAGCAATTTCCAACTTCTTCTTGATGCTTGGATATCAAAGATAAATATATGGAGCTATCATCCAAGGAAAATCTTTGGATAAAGAAAGGCTCATTGGCTCACAAACTCGATGATGACCTCCACTTCTTATCGTCTGTCAAAGAAAGGAGGAACTCTAATCTTATTAGAGAAATACAAAGTGAAACTGTTGTTGATCAGAATGCAATCCAGAGGAGTTTTGTAAGTTTTATTCTTCCCTCTATAAGCTCTCTCGCCCTTTCAGGATATTCAAGCTGGTGAATGCATAAATTCTAGTCAAGTGACACTAGAGGATATCAGAGAAAGAAATTAAGGAGGCTCTAAAATATTGGGATGACAAACACCAGACTGAGGGCTTTAACTCCAAATTTTTTACCTCCACATGGGACACAACAGAAAATCTTCCTTAATGCCATACACCATTTTTCAAAACTAGCAATCTCCCCACTAGATTCAAAACACACCCTCCTTACCCTTATTCCCAAAGTGAAACACTCTAACCAATCAGAATTTAGACCCATATCCCTTGCAATACCTTCTATAAAGTCATAGCAAAATCCTTGCCAATAGAGTTAAAGATATTACCACTCATTATAAATCCATTAATCGCATTTGTTAGGGTGACATTCTTGACAATATTATTACCCAGATTTGTAAGCAATTCTCTATCCCTAGGAAAAGAGCTACTTTTAGCAAAACTTGACTTAAAAGGCTTTTGATAAAGTCAACCTATCTCATTCATAGACTTTATATCAAAGGTTTTCCACCTAAATATATAAAATGGGTGGAAGCTTGCATCATGGATGTTCCATTCTCCATTGTGATAAATGGGTGTATTAAAGGATTCTTCTACTCTACAAATGGTTTAAAAAGGCTTATCCCCGTTTCTTTTTACTATTGCCATGGACACTCTCTCATGTGGACTAAACAAGGATATTGATATACATCTTTACAACCCAATCTGTTATGGTGACTGTCGAATCTCCCATTTACTATTTGCAGATGATATATTAGTTATGGGGGAAACATCTAATTCCACGCTTCATTCTCTTCACAAAATCTCAAGAACATTGAGCACTATCTGTTTGTCTATAAACAAGGAAAAATCAACCATGCTTTTCTAAAAGGGGAAAAATAATGAGAGGTATATAAGAACTCTTGATATCAATCAAAGCTCTTTTCCCATGAAATATCTTGGGCTCCCCTTTGATGAAAGGACACATTAAAATGGCACAATACAAACCCCTTTTAGATAAACTAAATGCATGGCTTGCAGGATGGAAGAGTAAATACCTATCTCTTGGAGGTAGACTACAATTGATAAGATCATCTATAAACAACTATCTATCCTATTGGTTCCGTTCTATTGCAATACCTAAGGGTATTATAAAAAGAATTTGCTCACTTACAGCGAATTTTTTTTATCATTCGGGTCAAGACAAAAAGCTTCACACTATATCTTGGGCAAGAACCACTCTTCCAAAGAAAAAGGTCTGGACTCATTTATCTTCATTAAACCGATTAGCAAACTCAAGATTACATTGAGAATCGTCAGGAGAAACTCTCCTTGCAAAATGGTGCCGCTAAGTATGATTCATTTGGAACCCAACACTAGGAAAATCATCTCCACTTTGGAAAGACATTAAGCTGCACGCAACCAGATTTAAACATAAATTCAAATTCAGAATTGGAAATGGAAAGGATATTTCTCTCTTTTATGATCCATGGTGTGATGGCACTCCCCTCTCAACTATCATAGGAACAAGAGGTATGCATACTTTGGGCTTTCCTAGTAATGCTAATCTTAGTGTTTGCATAGAAAATATGCAATGGAAACTTCCTCAGGCTTTTACTGTGATGT
Organism: Cymbidium sinense; assembly: GCA_021442155.1. Taxonomy (NCBI): domain Eukaryota; kingdom Viridiplantae; phylum Streptophyta; class Magnoliopsida; order Asparagales; family Orchidaceae; genus Cymbidium; species Cymbidium sinense. Next base: position 138,305,006 of record CM038223.1, on the reverse strand, counting down.
TCCCGAGAGCTTCAAATACGATTTTAGCATTGAATATCCAGGGAGGAAATGATGAACTTTTTTGGGAAAACCAAAAAGCTCAACCAAATAAAGTTTTTGCAAATGCGTTTTGATACACACACTAATGTTTCTTTGAGTAAAAGCATATGGTTCAAAGGTTATGCAATAAATTATGCACTTTATTGTTGGATGGCTCTTTTAGGGGTCTCAAGACCTCACAAATTCTTGCTAAGGGGAGTGAGCTCTCTTTTAATTCGCTATTGCAATAGTCAAAAACGCATGCTCTTTGTTTTTTGAATGCCCATTTTCAATGAAGGCGATAAGGAATTTGTTTCCAAATGGACAATTCTATCTTATGCGTCCACTCAAACAAATTCTAGCATCGAGGAAGGTTCTATAAAATTTGCAATATGAACTTTTAATCCTTCTTTTTTGGTTTACACTTTGTGGAGAGAAAGAAATAATAGAGTTATTGCTAGTAAACACATATCATATGTTGAATTGATTGAACTGGTGAAAACAGAGTAGCATAAGCTTAAAAGGTGGAATATTAAAGATTCATGGCGAGACAAATTCTTTAAAGATAAAATCATGGAGGAATTTTAAACCTCCATAATTTTATGTCGTTTATTCGTGAGCTTTGAAGTGATTTCGAACAATACTACATGCGTTCCTCTCCTTTCCTCCTCCTTTCTAAAACATCTGGGGATGATGACAACAAAGGAAGACTTCTTGTATGCTTTTGGTGAGTGGGGTATTGCAATATATGATTGATCTTTCTTTGGGATGGCCTCTCACAACACAGGTCTTCGACTCCAATGGATGGGCGGGTTGGTTGCATAAGGTGCTCTTCCTTAAATTGATATCGATGGAATGGTGTTTTGATTAATATTATGTCAGTCCCCACTGTGATTTCCTTTATTTTCGTATTTTGTAATTCTTGTTATGTCGACTCAACAAATGCTCTTCGTTTTTTTGTTTATTGGAAGAGGTAGTTTTTCACTAGTTTTTTTGTTTGGGAACCTTTCTTCCCTCCTGAAAGGGTGAAGGTTCTCTCCTTTTTATTTATTGTCCTTGTAATTTTTAATGTTTACAGGTCCCTTGTATTTTGTTTAACACTTTTGGAATATACTGGGTAATGCCCTCAAAATTTTTCCAAAAAAAAAGATATCCAACCTAATCACATATAAAATTTTGATTTCGTAGAGGGCTAAAGGGTTGACTTGGTAAAATTTCTACAAATAAATTTAATATTCAATAAATAATTGATAAGTTATATTAATTTTTTTGGATCAAAGTTAAAATTATTTTATATAAATTTTTTTATTAATTTTATTAATGGAAAATATCGGTGTACATTAAGAGGCCACCTGGGATCATTTTTATTTCTTTTATATTTTTATTTTATTTTGCATATATTTTATTTCAAAATAAAATATGATTGGTGATACTTATTTTTAAAAATATTCAAAATATTTAAAAATTATATTAAAATATATAAAAAAACATATTAAATAAATATTTTTTTAACAAAAACATAAGAATAAAAGAAAAAAAAAAACGTAAAACAAAATTTTCCCAAACAATCCCTAAGAGTTTGAAATTGGTGGACTACCGACACTTGAGGACGCTTGCCGCACTCCTCCATCTCTCCATCTCTTCCTCTCATTCTCTCATCCTCACTCCTAACATAATCATTGGCACACAATCCCCCATCTCTCTCTCTCTCTCTCTCTCGATGGTTGATACTCCACAAAACCGCAAGTCTCTCTCTCCTCTCAAGCCCCGACGACTGACATAACTTTATTCTTACGATTATTATTCTAAGGTTGTTATAATAAAAATATTAATTATGTAACTTATAATATAAATTAAATAAATAAAAATAAATTAATTTATAACTTCAAATAACAGCTAGTAATGGCTATAAATTAAAATTATATGATTTAATATTTTGCTCTCATATTTCATATATAAATAGATGATAATATGATCTTGAATGAGATGATAAAATCTGAATATTCTCTCTTGCTTTCTCCATTCATATTTTTTTTTGTCATTCTCTTCATTTTATTTTTAGGCAATAAGAAAAATGCGATTAGTTTGAAGTTTTGGTCGGTTGTAGTGCATTATGATCAAAGGTGGCGTGTTGTATCTGAGTAAAAAGCGCATGAATTGGTGTGCGAATCTGATCCCAGGATATAGTCATTGCGCTTCCCTCCCAGGCTATTTCAATCTCTTTACTTTTATTTTTACTTGCTTAGTTGTGTTAAATTTATTTCTTAATTGCTAATTTATTTTCTTATAATTCTAACAATCTTAGAGTAGTTCAAAATATTTTCTTTATTTTAATTATTGTCACCAATTAAAATATATGCCCACACAAATATCGCTTCGTCAAGATGATGTTAAGTTGAAAAAATTTATAGGACATATTTTAAAAGATGACAAAAGAAAACTATATATTGGTTGACATGTTTAGGATTAATTTCTGCAATATATATTTCTTCTTCATCCGAACCTAATTCGAAAAGAGAAAATAATTCTTTTTTCAATGAAGGGTTAGGAAAAGGAAAAAGTGATTGATTTTCTTTGTCTTGGGCGCATTCTTAGTTTTCTTTCTGATCATCTTTATGACATAATTTGTACATCATCTTTTTTTGAGCTTTGGAAAGCACTTGAATCTAATTATATAAATGAAGATGTGGGTTTAAAAAAATATTCAGTCAAATCATTCAATAAATATAAAATAAGTGATTCTTGCACCGTATTAGATCAAGTAAATAAAATTCAAGACATTATTCATGATCTAAAAGAACATGACATAAGCATGACAGAAGCATTTATAGTTGCATCAATAATAGGAAAATTACCACAATCATGAAGTCAATTTGCACAAACACTTAGGCATAATAGAAATAAGATGTCTCTTGACGATCTTATTATTGTACTTAGAATAGAAAAAAAGAAAAAGAAAAAGATAAAACTCTCACTAAAATTGAATCTCAAACACATGTCAGTATAACGGAAAAGAGTAATTTTAAACAAAAAAATTTTAAACCATTTAAAAAAAGGTTTAATAAACAAATTTTACACAAGTCTAGTAATAAAAATAAAAAGCATAATGAGATTTAATGTTGGGTATCCGGGAGAACCAACCATATTGCAAAGGCTTGTTATTATCAGAAAGATAAAACTTCTAAAGAAAATAACAAGACCTTTGAGCAAAATCAATCTTAATCACAAATTAATATGATCACTTCTAATGCCAATGATTCTCTTCCTTTGAGGTATGTTAGCCCATCATTTGAAATTAATTTTTCATATTATTCTACCAATTGGTGGATAGATATCGGGATAAATCTTAGTTTTCATCCTACCAGGATACACCAAGAGGAAGTGTAAGTATGGGAAATGGAGCATTAGCTAGTGTGGTTGGAGAAGGAGATATTGATCTAAAATTGACATTAGGAAAATATTTAAAATTATATTCAGTTTTATATGTACCGAATATTAGGAGAAATTTAATTAGTGATTCACTACTTGTTTAACATGGTTATCGTCTTGTTTTTGAGTCAAATAAGATTATTATAACAAAAAGTGGATCATTTGTGGGTACGGGATATTTATGTAATAATTTATTTAAATTAAGTTTATCATTTTCTAGCAATAAAGTTTCTTTCTTAAATCCTTCTATTTCATTAATTATTTCTTCTAACAATTGACATGCAATATTAGGACATATAAACTACAAAGCAATTAAAAAAAAATGATATATATGAATTTAATATCCAAAAATAATATGAATAAAGATGTGAAGTGTGAAATTTGTTCTCAAGCAAAATATACTAAAAAATCATTTAAATCTATTTTTGTTAAACAAAATTATTTATTAGATCATATTCATAGTGATGTTTGTGATTTAAATGGTAATTTAACTATAAGAGGTAAAAGATATTTTATTACCTTTATTGATAATTTTTCAAAATTTTGCTATGTTTATTTAATCAAAACTAAAGATGAAGTTTTTGATATATTTAAGAAATATAAATTAGAAGTAGAAAATCAATTAAATAAGAAAATTAAAATTTTAAGATCGAATAGAGGTGGGGAATATATTTCACTTTTATTTAATAAATTTTGTGAAGAAAATGGTATTATACATCAAGTTACTTCTCCATATTCTCCTCAATCTAATGGAGTAGCAGAAAAGAAAAATAGAACATTAATTGATATGGTAATTGTAATGCTAAATTTATCAAATAATTTATGGGGTGAAGCTTTATTAACAAATTGTTGTTCCTTATAAAGATTCTAATAAAACACCTTATGCATTTTAGAAAAATAGAAAACCCAATTTGAAATATTTAAAAGTTTAGGGTTGTTTAGCTAAAATATATATTCTAGAATGTTAAAAGAAAAAATTAGGATCTAAAACTATAGATGGTGTATTCATTGGATATTCTCTTAATAGTCCCACTTATAGATTTCTTATCATGAACTTCGATATTAGTGATATTTCTATTAATACAATTATGAAATCTAGAGATACTACATTTTTTTTGAAGATATATTTCCTATGAAAAATAAGATTACAAAATTTATTAATAAAAAAGAATCTTCAATAGAAATTTCTATAATAAATAATGATGATACAGTTTTAACTAATAAAAATGAGGAAAGTATTAGAAATAAAAATAAAAGAATTAGAAAAGAGAAAATTTTAGGTGATGATTTTTATACTCTTTTAACTAAAATATTTATTTTAGAAAATGATCCTACGACGGTTGACCTCACTTTTGGAGTGGGTTCTCAATTTGCTCATCTTAGACCTATGAGTCTTCTAGACACTAAGACTTCCTTAGTCATAAGACACTTCTAGCACTTAGGTGAACACTTAACCTATGCCCAGAGACTTAGAATGATTAATCATAGGACTAGGCTATGCTTTAGGATTTAGGAAAATCCACCTACACTATAGCCTAAACCCAATTCATGTCCTCCCTCCTAAACCAAACCTCAAATTCAATTCAAATATCAAATCCAGATTCAAATTCCAAATCCAATAATTGAAGCCCATAATCAAATCCAAAATCCTTCATAAGCCCTATGATTTTATCTTATGGACTTAGCCCTTAGCCAAACCCAAATTCAATTCAAATTCAATTGATTTTCTCCAAGATTAATTCAATTCCTTAATCAATTTATCAAATTCAAATCCAAACCCAACTCCAAATGATTAAACCCTACAATCATGCCAAATCCTATTTAAGCCATATGATCCACTTTCATGAACCTAGCCAAATCTCCACCTAATCAAGTCAAATTCAATTGGTTCCTTCATGAATCAATTATTTCATCAATTATCTTCCCAAATATAGATCAAATTTGTATTCAAATGATAAAATCTAAATCAAATTAAATCAAGTCAAGTCAAGACCCTTCCTAAGCCATATGAATCAATCCCATGAGCTTAGTCAAATCTTAACCCTAATAAACCCGAAATCAATTAATTTCTTCATGAATCAATCATATATACAATCATCTTCATAAATATAAATGAAATCTATACTTAAATTGTCAAAACTAAATCAAACCTTTCCCTAAGCCCTTTGGATCTACCTTCATGAGTTTAGCCAAATTTACCTTCAAATTGCTTCAAACTCAATTGATTTTCTTATAAATCAATTATTCCATCAATCATCTTCCCAAATATAAATGAAATATATATTTAAATATCCAAAACTAAATCCAAAATCAAATCAAATCTCAATCTAAACCCTTTAAGCCAATTCCTTGGACTTAGCCAAATCTTATCCAAATCAAGCCAAAACTAATGAATTTTCTCTTGAATCAATAATTCCTTTAATCACCTATCAAAATATAACTGAAATCTATAATCGTCAAATAGAACCAAGGTAGACTCAAGTTCCCAACTTTGCTCTTTAGGCTTGAAAATTTTAAATGAACCAAAACCTATTGGAATCCAAATTGATTGTAGTTGAATTTATATTTCAATCCTAAACTCATATATAAATTCAACTAAGACTTAATCAAATCAAAATCAAGCTAATTGACTCACTTAGGCTCACTTGACCCAAAGTGACCTAAAGGACTCTTTTGAGCCAAGTTCCAATCCAACATAAATTGGATTGAACCAAGCCAATCTAAACCTTCTACCATGATTGTTGATCACCCTAGGATGATCAATTATCATAAATTAGGTCAAACCATGTCAACTTGGTCATTTGACCAAGTCAACCCTTTAGCCCACATGAACCCAAACTAGCCAAAACTCATCCTACACCAAATTAATTGAAACCAATGATTCACACCAACCTATGATCAATGATTGAACATGACCTGACCACCAATTGAGCCAAACTAAACCCAATTGGCCTTTGACCCAGGCTGATCCAAATTTACCTAAAAGGCCAAAATAGGTCAATTCATGATCTAACCTAAATTGATTATAACCAATGGCTCAAGTTTATTCCAAATTGATTATTGAATTTGACCAAAGCCATAATTGATACCCAGTTTGACCAATTGGACCCAATTGGCCTAAATCTAAATTAAATCCAAATCAACTCAAACCAAAGCCTATAATCCTATCAAATTGACCAATTGAACTTGAACCAACACCTAACCTAAGCCAAATTGGTCAACTTGAACTATTTAACCCATTTGATTCCAAAGGAGCCAAAATCAAACATAGGCCAAATTGATTAAAACCACTTGAACCAAAACTCTTCAAATAATCATTTGAACATAACCCAAGCTTTGTTTTGACCCAATTTGACCAATTGGTCAATCTAACCCAACATTATCCAAAATGACCTACATGACCTAAATTGAGCCAAATCTCTTGAAACCAACCCATGACACCTTGGGAGCTGACCAAACCCGACCCAAACCCATTTGAGATCAGCCCAAAACTAGCCCAAACCTATTTGGAAACAAAACCAATGTAATCTCTCTTAGATATGCCACCTCACATAGGATTCTCACCAAAATTGCAAAGTCCTTTCTTCTATCACCATTGGCAACCATCAAACACCCCATTTTGGGATCTAACCTAGCCATGGACCAAAGAGAGGTGAGTTAACTCACCTCCCCAACAAGCCGAGATCGCAATGGATATAAACTGAGACACACCTGCCTTGAGCCACCTCCCAAGCCTTCCTCCACTCAAGTCCTGCCATGTGGAGGTGATGGCGACCACTCTGACGCTCTGGCGGTGGCTGACTAGCCGAAAAATATGAGACAATTCCATCCATCCATCATAAGGAATCCGGGGGATATACCCCCTCAATTCACACTAAAAACTCACACATTCGATTCGTCTGAGCTTCCAAGATAGTTTCAAAACTCTGTAGTAAGCTCCCGAGCATTCCCAAAGCCTCCCTCATCAGAATTTCCCATTTTCGAGTGCACTCGAACAGGGGAGCCATCTCCTTATGCCAACTCCCTCGATTCTTAACCAAACTTCAATTCCCTCTCCCCACACCTTCACCACGACCAATTAAAACTACCCAAGTCTTCCCTTGAGCTTCAAGTCCACTAGGGGTAGCACTTCAGCCAAAAATGGAGCCTCCTAGCTATGGATCATGGCCTCCAGGCCAAACGACAAGGAACCAATCCAATTGTAGCTCAACAGAGCTTCATCTCAACCAGAGGAAGCTACCTCAAGCGTGCGAACTGCTGGTCTTATCTCCGGTGAGATAATGCCATTAAAACCAAGCTTCCTTGAATTTTTTTGAAGCTTTTCAATGGAAAGTTGAATACCACATGATCTTGACCATTGGAACACCTCCAATCGTTGTTGTGAAGGTGTGGGATCAATTTGGAGTGGATCCGAGCTCGGGAAAGCTCGGATCATGCAAGAAATGGCGAATGGGCTTCGTCTCTCATCATTTGTGGACGATTGATCATGCGCCATCTGTTTCGCATGATTGGAACATACCGCTATGATTAAATCCCGTTAGATCGATCTGATTGAAGCTGTTATTAACCACGGGATCGATCAACGTTGACTCAGACATGCTTTAATATCCAATCTGATGGCCCCATGTGGAAAGCATGCTGCGTCAGCGTGCCACAAGACACCGATGGGATTAGGATTAATTAGGCTTAAACAATTGGTTTTAAAGGCTGAAACTTCATAAAATCATAATAAATCATAGAAAAATAAAAAATACAAATAAATACTCATTTTAAAGGTATTTTAGAGAGAAATTTATAAAAAATATCCTTGATTAATTTTAAATAGTAATTATGGCTTAATTAAAAAAATTAATTAGCTTAATTACTCTTTAATTAATTAGTTAATTAACCCTAAAATTTTGAGATTGTTTAAGGGGATGACCTCTGCCTCTCCTAATTTTCTTGAAATTTATTTGGTTGATTAATTTGGAAAATTATCTAATTAAGCCCTAATTACTTTCTTAATTTAATTAAAGGTTTATTAATAACATGAATAGTAATCTAATTAGTTAATTTGACTCATTAATCACAATCTAATAGTGAAGGGACTTATGGAATAGGAATGAGACCTCTTTCCTAATCTCCTTCTCTAAGTTCATCCCACTTTGCTTGAAAAATTAATTAAGGATTAATTGGTTAATTAATTACTTAATTAGTCTAATTAAAACCTAAAATGTATCCAACCCAAGTAATTGAGGGGTAGGTCTTTAGGTGTTTAATAACCTAAAGACATTTAAGAAAATTATGATTAATCTACATTTGTGGGAAAATCATTAGAGTACTTAATTGAGTTCCTTAATTTAATTAACTATTAATTATGAACTAATTGTATTAGGCCCTTTCATTCCTTAGTACCATTGCTAATTTACTTTTCAATTCATTTGCATATTATGTTGGCTCATAATTATTTGGGTAGTTATGTTAATGTAACATAGGTAAGAGTTAAATAATGAACTTAATTCATACCATAACTTAATTAACCTATAAAATTAACTTAAACACATTTCCTTAAACCAAATTAATTCACAAACATGGGAATGAGTTAGGATCAGCAAACTCCCCCTCATATTATTAAATCAAATCAAAATATGAAATTAAAAATGACGATAAAAAAGCTTTGGTTTGCTTTAGATGATTTTATTTGATATGATTGTCCTTAGGAATTAATTTGATTAAATGAAACCATGTGTTTATGTTTACTTATTTCTTTTCAATCATATTAAATGGTGTATGTCATTTGAGATCATGCATCCATCTTTTCAAAATTAATTAAATTAAATTACTTTCCTTTATGTTAAACTTGCATGTGTTGATTTAATTTAATATATGTGTGGCTATTATCACTATTAAATCAAAATATATTTTTTCAAAAGCTTATAGATGAATAACAACATATGTGGTGATGCTAGTTATAAATACATAGGAATGCATGTGCTTATAGCTTAAGTATGTGAAGTAAAGCTTTCTTTTTCCTTAATTCATATGTAGTTTTACATGTATTTTAATGTTAATAAGTATATAATATGGACATCCCAGGAATATGAGACTTTAGCTAGCCCCAAGGAGGTCATTTGATTACCTCACTTCCTTGGTTAACAATGACACGTACTTATTTGATTTCATTTACATGTATTTTTACATTGTAAATTGGATATAATTTTATTTCACATATGTAAATGCTTCATTGAAATAAAAATATAATCTTTGCATAGTTTTCCTTCCTTTAGTTATGTATACATCCATATGTATTTGAGAAAAAGCAAGTGTTTAGTCTGGACATCCCAAGAATATGAGGCATTATGTAGCCCCAATGAGATCATTTGATTACCTCACTTCCCAGGTTAACAATGATAAGTACTAACATGTGTCTCTTATACATGTGTGTGTATATTTAATTATGGAATTGAAACACCCCTTTCTTTTATTAAAAATACATGCATTCATAATTGACTAAGTGATTGAGATAATTAGCAATATGATGTGGGGCTTCTTTCCTTATATTCATGTATATAATTTACATATGTTTGAATGCAAATGCATATATAGTTTGGACATCTTGGAAGCACGAGGCATTAGCTAGCCCCAAGGAGGTCATTTGATTACCTCACTTCCCTAGTTAACAATGACACGTGCCTATTTAATTCATCCCTATGTATTTTTGTATAAGAATTTGGACAGAGCTTTAAATTAATATGATTAAATGATCCAATCCAAATGAAGATACAAACTTCATATATATATATATATATATATATATATATATATATATATATATATATATATATATATATATATATATATATATATATATATATATATATATATATATATATATATATATATATATATATATACATACATTCATCATGTAAATGTGCCAAAATATGTTGCATGTATATATGTATACTTAGGCATGTTATATGTGATAGAAAGGAATGATTGATATATATCATGTGAAATTAATTCAATTTGATTAATCTTAAGAAGCCTTTCATATTGAATATGATTATTTAGAGTGAATCAAAACTTAGGATTAATTAAATCATTTAATAAGTGATTCACTAAAGAGAACTAAATCAAATTAACATGCTTTAGAAGTGACTTAAGGTAGGGATGAAAGAGAGCAATCCTCTTTTCTTCTCTATATAACACTTAGTTGCTAATTGTAAATCAAATGAAATAAAAGAAAATACAAAGTAAAATCTAAAAATCAATTAAATATCTTCAGGTGAAATTCCATTTTCATGTTAAATTGAATCCTTCTACACTTATAAAATTATAACACTAATGCCGAGTAAGATTTACCACACAAGCCTTAACACACATTAAAATTAAGTCAACTTATTTTCATCATGCATATGGGCATCAAAATCATAAAGCCTTTGTTAAAATGAAATGTCAAAATTGAAATAAAATTTAAAAAGATTTTGTATTAGATTAAGTCATTGCTCATACCACTCATGCTCTAGTCTCTTAGGGAGTGGGTTTAAGAACATTAGTATCTCTTTCTAAATAATAATCACCCAACTATCTTGCAATTTCATATGACCAGACCAAATGGATTTAAAACATATGAGGAGTTAGCGGCTGCCACTCTAGGTGGTTGTAAGTCTAGCACTCGGACGGTTTATTCTCTCTTGTGGAGGTAAACCATTATGTCCACCTATCGCTTAGATTTAGGTCGTGCTTTAACTCTTACTAAAGCTCCTTAGATTTAGGATATGAGGTAGTTGTTTCCTTCGGACTATAAGCAAAAATCCTCACCTCTTATGCATTTCCATAATCTTGTGTTATTGGATTATTAGCCCTAGTAATATAATAAAATTTCAACTCAGATAAATAAGTCTCGTCAATTTCAAATACATAAAGTCCAATTATAGGATATATTGGAATGCTCACTAGGCTTCCTAGTATCATGAGCATTTCCTACTTCTTCCTTTTGGCTTCCAAAAATAAGTATTCTCCTTGAACTTTTCCAATTGATTTTTCAAATACAACCAATCATTTGATAATCTTTACCTTGAAATCTTTGAAGACCCTAATTTTCTACTTTAAACGAGAGTTCCCTAAGATGTAATTAACTATGGAGGCTTACCTCCATAAAAAATTTTAGAATAGTTTAATATAAACCCTGCTTTATTCATCCATGTAAAGCAGGGAAAAAATCTCTGATAAATTCAAAGACTCATCATGCATTAGGAGTCCTTATTAGGTGATTAGGTTCATTGAAAGGTGATGCCTCTATCTTTTGAGGTAGTACATCATACCTCAATATCATACCTGATCACTTCAATAAGTACCTCCTACGATCTGCGTGGTGTCCCCCCCCATACATCTAAAAATAAACACCATCGTTACTTTTGATGAAGCTATGAATTTTATAGATGCGCCATTTTGGAAAGAAGCTATTAATAATGAAATAGATTATATTATATCAAATAAGACTTTGGCACTTTATGATTTACCTCGAGGTTGTAAAATTATTGGATGTAAATAGATATTCAAAAATAAATTAAAATTAGATGGATCTATAGATAAATATAAATCAAGATTAGTAGCCAAAGGATATACACAAAAAAGTGGTGTTGAATTTTTTTGATATTTATTCTTCAGTTGCTATAATATCTACAATTTATTTACTTTTAGCTTTATCTTCAGCATATGATCTAGTTATACATCAAATGGTTAAAAAACTGCTTTTTTAAATAGTGATTTAGATGAAAAAAATTTAAATGGTTCAACCAGAAGGTTTTATAGTAAAAGGTCAAGAAAATAAAGTTTGTAAATTAGTAAAATTTTTATATAGATTAAAGCAAGTTCCTAAATAATGGCATGAAAAGTTTGACAAAGTAGTATTAAATATGGATTTTTTATTAGTGAGTCTGATAAATGTGTTTATATTAAAGTTGTTGATCATGATTATGTTATTTTATGTCTTTATGTTGATGATATTTAATTTTTTGGTACAAATCTCAATATTGTAAATAATATTAAAGAGTTTCTATCAACTCAATTTGATATGAAAGATTTAGGTGAAGCTAATGTAATACTAGGCATAAAGATTTATAGAAATGCAAATAACATTTCTATTACTCGATCACATTATATTCAAAAACTTCATAAAAATTTTAATTATCAAGATGTTAGTCCTGTAAGCACTCCATATAACTCCAGCTTATATCTTATAAATAATTTAGGTGATAGCATATCACAATTAAAATATTCTCAAAAAAATAGTTATTTTATGCATCTAGTAAATTATTCTCGACTTGATATTTCTTATGTTGTAGGAAAATTTAGTAGATATACTAATAACCTTAGTGAAACTTATTGGACAACACTAGAAATAATTTTTAAATATTTATAAGGTAGAATAAACTATTGCATTCATTATAGTGATTTTTCTATAACACTAGAAGAATATTATGATGCTAGTTGGATTGTCGACACTAGTGAAAAAAAAGCCACTAACGGTTATGTCTTCACATTTTGTGGTGGTGCAATATCATGGACATCTACTAAATAAATATTAATCTCTAGATATACTATGGAAGCAGAATTTCTAGCACTTGATCTTGCTACATCTGCAGCAAGTGGATTAAAAGTTTATTAATTTCTTTACCTTGTATTGAAAAACCTATACTTGCTATTTTAATAAATAATGATAATAACAAAAGTAAAAAGCACAAAATGCAATGATAAAAAACTTCATATGAGAATAAGACATGCTTCTTTTTATAAATTATATAAAAGAGGTGTTGTTACTTACCATTTTATTTGCTCTGAGAAAAATATTACAGATCCATTGACGAAAAGGCTTGCAAAGACTTTTATATTGAGATCATTAGAAGGGATGGGGTTACAATAGTCATCACAGTAGAAACCCAACCTTCAAATTGGAAACACCATAATAGAAGGTTCAATGTGATAAAAATGAAGCTGATCGAATGATTGGTAATTGCATAATTTTAAATATTATAAATATCATTCATATATATATTTGTGTTGTTAATGAGATAAGTTTGAAATATATATATCTTAATGAGATCAATAAGTATATATATATATATATATATATATATATATATATATACACACACACACATATATTGTGAGATATTATAATTGTAGTGTATCTTTGAGATCTCACATATATAAGTGTTGCAGTAATAGGCCGCTGCAATGAGATCTTAATAAGATCCTAAAACACTTATGAATTGAGATGAAAGCGCATGGCCTTTAAAGCACACTCTTGAGTAGAACTTATAGCGTGTCTCATATCATGTGTATACCAAATGATATAATAATTTATATACTTAGTTCACAACTTTGGTTATCCTAATGTTGACCTCACTTTTGGAGTGAGTTCTCAATCTCCTCATCTTAGATTTAGGAGTCTTCTAGACACTAAGACTTTCTTAGTCATAAGACACTTCTAGCACTTAAGTGAACACTTAACCTAAGCCTATAGACTTAGAAGGGTTAACCATAGGATTAGACTATGACTTAAAGATTAACACTATCCACATATCCTATAGCCTAAACTCATGTTCACCTTCTTAAACCAAATCCAAATCCAAATTCCAAGCTAAATGATTGAAGCCCATGATCAAATCCAAACTTGAAATCTTTCCTAAATCCTTTGAACCAATTTCATGAACTTAGCCAAAATCCTATTTAAATCACTTCAAAATCAAATGATTTCCTCATTATAAATTCAACTTCAATCAATTTGGGTTCAAATGAGTTTTGGTTCATTTGAAAATCTCAAGTCAAAAGGGCTAGGCTTGGGTTTGACTAGGGTTGATTTTGATTTGGCTTGGTGATTGTATATTTCATTTATATTTGTGAATATAATTAAATGTATAATTTATTCATGAGAAAATCAATTAGTTTTGGTTTGAATTTGAATGAAATTTGGATAAGTCCATGATGTTGGCTTAAAGGGTTTTAAGGAGGGTTTTGATTTAATTTGATTTAGTTTGATTGATTTAAATGTATATTTCATTTATATTTGTGATGATGATTGAAAACATGATTTATTTATGTTGAAATCAATTGAGTTTAAAGTGATTTGGGTTAAGATTTGGCTAAGCTCATGAAGGTGGGTCATAGGGCTTAGGTTTGGATTTTGATTTAGTTTGATTTAGTTTTGATGATTTAAATATATTTTTCATTTATATTTGTGATGATGATTGGAGATGTGATTGATTCATGAGAAAATCAATTGAGTTTGAAGTGCTTTACCTAGGTGGCCCTGTGATTCCTTTGAAGCATAATCAAATTAGAAGGGAGGACATGAATACATGAAGAAATGCAGAAGTGAAGAGCCCCATTTCATGAATTCATTTAATTGTAAAATTATTCTTTTATATTTTGGGTTGTATAAGGGTAGAGCTTGGTTACCCATCTTTTCTTTTTTGGGTTGTATGACAGTACCCGATTGCACCGGTCTGTTATTCTTTTACTTTGGCTTATAAAATTACTTGATGTTATGTTTAAACTGTGGATTAGGATTACATGATTTTTATAGTTTTTTTATGATTGATGCTTTAATGTGTGACCTGGATGCGATAGGCTCATAAGATAAAATAATTTTTCTACCCAACTAATAACTCCTAACTAAGTTTTAAAATAACTTATAATCTCACCATAAAGCATAGGCTTTAAACAAGATAATTTAAATATTTAACAACCCTTAGCTGTATGTTGTATGTCTCACATCATCTATGCATCTTGAATCACTCTTGTAAAAATGAGGGCCTCCGTCCTTACACAATAGGGACCACTTGACCTGTGAGAGAAACCCCTGATGATGGACCTTCACCCTCTTTCTCTCTTGATTTATCTAATAATCTAGGCATATAAAAATCCCAAAGCCTTTTTCAAAAATGACTTGTCAAAATAAAATAAAAATTTGTAAGATTTTGCACTTGTAGATTAAGTCATATGCTCATACCACTCATACACTAGTCTCTTAGGGAGTGGATTTAGGACTTTAGTCTCTTTCAAATAAAATAATAGTACAACTATCTTATTATGGTATTTATTTTTGGATGTATAGGGGACACCATGCAGATCGTAGGGGGTACTTATTAAAGTGATCGGGTGCGACATTGTGGTATGATGTACTATCTCAAAAGATAGAGACATCACCATACAATGGACTTAATCACTTAATAAGAACTCCTAAGGCATGATGGGTCTTCGAATGTACCAGACATTTTTCTCCTATTTTACATGGATGA
The DNA here is from genome assembly GCA_021442155.1 of Cymbidium sinense. NCBI lineage: Eukaryota > Viridiplantae > Streptophyta > Magnoliopsida > Asparagales > Orchidaceae > Cymbidium > Cymbidium sinense. The sequence continues at coordinate 138,289,272 of CM038223.1, read as the reverse complement.
ATAAAATAGGGTTTATATGAAATCGGGTTCTTGAGTTCCTTATAGAGGCAAGCCTCTACAGTTAATTACATCTTAGGGAATAAAATTCTCTAAGAATATTCTTAATTAAAGTAGACAATTATCATCTCCAAAGATTTCAAGGTTAGGCTATCAAACAATTGGATATATTTGGAAAATCAATTGGAATACTTCAAGGAGAAGACTTATTTTTGGGATCCAAAGGGAGGAAGTAGGGAATGTTCATGATACTAGGAAGCATAATGAGCATTCCAATCTTTTTTATAATTGGGATTTATATGTTTGAAAGTGTAAAGATTTATTTATTTCAGTGAATTTTATTATATTGCTAGGGCTTATGATTCACCAACACAAGGTTGTGGAAATGCCTAAGAGGTGAGAATTTATGCTCGTGTCCCAAAGGAAAATAGCTACCTCGGATCCTAAATCTATGGAGCTTTAGTAAGAGCTAAAGCACAACCTAAATCTAAGCGACAAGTGGACATAAGGGTTTACCTCCACAAGAGAAAGTAAACTAGTCTGACTTCTGGAATTATAACTGCCTAGAGTGGCCTCCAACTAACTCCTCTATGATTTTAAAACCATATAATCCGGTCTTATAAAATTGAAAGATAGCTTGGGTAGTTATTTAATTGGAAAGAACTAAATTTCTGAACCTAGTACTTAAGAGACTAGAGCATGAGTGGTATGAACATATGACTTAATCTACAGATGTAAAATCTTTTCAAATTTTATTTCATTTTGGACAAGTCATTTTGACAAAGGCTTTGAGATGTTTTATGCCTAAATGCATGATGAAAATAGATTATGGGTCAAATCTGCTAGAAGAATGTGTTCTCCACCACAAGGGATGCCCTCATAGGTCAAGCATTCCTTTATCGTGCAAGGATGGAGATCCTTCATATTCAAGAAAGAAAGAATATGCATGCATGATGTTAAACAACAACCATACAGTTAAGGGGTTACTAAATCTTTTAATTATCTTATTTATGTCATATGCTTTATGATGAGATTATGAGTTGTTTAAATTTTAGTTATGAGTGATTAGTTGGATAGAAATTTTTTTTTATTCTAAGAGCCTATTGCATCCATGTCACACATTAAAGCAACAAACATAAATAAACTATGAATATCATGTAACTCTAATGCATAGTTTAAACATAACATCAAATAATTTTTATAACTACCATAAAAGAATAATAGGCCGATGCGATCGAGCTCCGTTGTACAACCCGAAAAGAGAAAAAAGTGGTGTAGCAGAGCTCTACCCTTATGCAACCCGATATATGAAAGAATAATTACAATTAAAAATGAATAATTGCTATGGGGGTCTTCATTCTTCATTTCTTCATGTCTTCCCTCCTTTGATTTTGTTATGCTTGCTCCGAAGGCATCACAGGGCTTCCTAGGATAAAGCCTTCTAGCCACTGCTCATCTTAATCCCCCATAGCACTAATCTTAATTCATATTGCAAATCCCCCACTACTCATCTTAATCCCCCATATAGGTATATATTTAACTATACCTGTAAAATAAGTGTTAGCTAAGCACACATATAATCCCAACTAATTATATTTATAATTTGGACTTAGCACTCTACACATGGGTAACCAAGCTCACTTTTCCTAATTTGGATTATGCTTAAGGGTTTAAGAAAATTGCAAAGAAGGCATTTATATTTATTTTTAAGCATCGCCTTAAGCACAATCCTCTACATAAAATATGATTAGGCTAAGAGCAGCCTAACATCCAGTCTATGAAGCATATACCCTAACATCTAGTCTAAAATAATACATCATAAAATAAAATATACATCACATCATACAATGCTCTAACATAGAGCTAGAAGTGGTGACTTAATTCTAATGTGTGTGTTAAGTTCTTATGTGGTGTGTCTTAACTAAGCATTAGTGTTATGATTTTCTAAGTGTAGAAAGATTCAATTTAACATAAAGGGTTGATTTCACTTAAAGTTATTTAATTGATTTGAGAATTTTAATTTGTGTTTTCTTTTGTTTCATATGATTACACTTAGCAACTAAGTGTTATAAAGAAAAGGAAAAGAATTACCCTCTTTTAAACCTACTTTAAGCCACTTTCAACATATTAATTTGATTTAGTTCTCTTTAGTGAATGGCTTATTACACATTTTAATTAATTATAAGTTTAGGTTCACTTTAAATAATTCTATTCAATGTAAAAGGCATCTTAGGATTAATTGAGTTGAATTACTATTACATGACACATCACATGTAACATATATATGATTCATTCCTAAGTGTATCTATACACACAACATATTTTAGCACCTTGAAATGATGAATGTGTGTATTTAGGATTTGTGTTTAATTTAATTGAATTGTTAATAAATGTGATTTAAAGTTCAATCCAAATTCTTATACAAAAATACATAAGGATGAAATTGAATGAGTACGTGTCATTGTTAACCAGGGAAATGAGGTAATTAAATGATCTCCTTGGGGCTACCTAAAGCCTCGTGTTCCTGGGATGTCCCAACTATATACCCATTTACATTCAAACATATGTAAATTTGCATACATGAACATAGGAAAGAGAGCTATAAATCACTTAATTAATCAATTCAATAACTTAAATAATTATGGATGCATGTATTTTTGATAGAAAAGAAGATTATCATTCTTCAATTAAATACACATATGTATGTATAAAAGACATAAGCAAATACATGCCATTGTTAACCAAGGAACTGCGGTAATCAAATGACCTCCTTGGGGCTACCTAAAGACTCGTATTCTCACGATGTCCAGACTATATACTTGATTTTCTTAAATACATACACATGTATTCACAATTAAGAGAATGAAAATCATGCAAAGATTGTAATTTTCTTAATTGAATTATTTATGTATTTGAATTAAAGTTCTATCCAAATTCTTATACAAATGAACATAAGAATGAAATCAAATGGGTGCATGTCATTGTTAACCAGGAAAGTGAGGTGATCAAATGACTTCCTTGGGGCTACCTAAAGCCTCGTGTTTCTGAGATGTCCAAACTATATACCCATTACAATTCAAACATATGTAAACTTGCATACATGAACATAAGAAAGAGAACTTTTCATTCATATACATGTATTATAAACACATGCAAGTCCTATATATTCATAACTATCATCACTCCACATGTTGTTATCAATTTATTAATTTTTGAAAATAAATTTGAATTTAATAGTGATAATAGCACACATATATTAAGCTTAAATCAACACATGCAAGCTTACATAAAGGAAAGTGCATTTATTTCATTTTAATTTTGAAAAGATGAATTTATTGAGTCATATTGCATACAACATTTAATGTGAATGAAAATAAATAACTAAACATAAACATGTAATTCATTCAATCCAACTAATTCCTAAGGACAATCACATTAAACAAAGTCATTTAAAGAAAACCAAAGTTCATTATTAATTTATGATATTGGATTATGATTAATTTTAAAGAAAGGAGAAGGAGCACTCATGTGTTAAGAAATCCCATTCCCAAGTTTGTGAATTGATTTGATTTAATGAAAAGGTAATTAAGTGAATTTTATGAATTAATTAAGTTGAAGTATGCATTAAATACATTAATAAACCCTTTCCTATGTTACCTTAATATAATTATCCAAATAATTATGAGCCAACATGATATGCATATGAATGGAAAGTAAATTTGCAATTATCCTAAGATATGAAAGGGTTTAATGCAATTGGCTCATGATTAATAGTTAATTAGATTAAGGAACTTAATTAAGTACTCTTATGGTTTTCCCACATATGTGGGTTAACCATAATTTTCTTAAACCCCCTTTATGTTATTGAAAACATAAGGTTCACCCATGATTTAATCTATTAAGTTCTATTGTGATTATGATTTTAATTTGGTTAATTAAATCATTTAATTAATTAATTAAACCTTTAATTAATTTCAAATTAATTAATCATTTCTTTAAAATGAAATGGACTTAGGAAAAATATTGGGAAAGAGGTCCCCTCCCATTTCCCTTGTCCATTTATTGTTGAGCAGTGATTAACATGTTCAATTAATTAAATTATTTGTTAATTAAGGGTTAATTAATCACTTAACTAATTAAAAGAGTAATTAAGACATAGATGACCAATTTCCCTAATTAACCAAGCAATGAATCCCAAGAAAATTATGGGAGCTAAAGGTCATCCCACCAAACAATCTCAAAAAATTTGGAATTAATTACTTGAGTAATTAGGGAGTAATTAAGCTACTTAAAATTTTAATTAAACCTAAATTAAGCCCTAATTACTATTCAAAATCATTTAGGATTAATTTTAAATGATTCTCCTCTGAAATACATTCAAAATAAATATTTATATGTTTTTTTGAATTTTTCTATGATTTGTTATAAAAATTAGAAGTTCCAGCCATTAAAAATATATTATTAAACCTAATTAAAGCGTAATCCCATCAGAGCCATGTGGCCTACTAACGTGGCATACTTTCCATGTGGAGTTGCGGGATTGGTTATTTAAAGCCATCCGATGCGGCACCTACGTGGCGGCGGCGGACATGATTTCATCTCCGCTATCCAATCTCGGATCAAACAATTTAGATCAAACTCACAGTTTCTTAAGGGATTAATTAGATCAATCTAGCAGATCTAATCATGATTGTCTGTTCTGATCATGCAGAATGGACGATACGTGATCCGTCATCACATGATGAAGCGAACGAGGGTCCACCATTTCTCGATCACGAGCTCACCTGGCTTCGGATGGCCAATAAGCCAACACCTTTATGCAAAGGATCTGAAGGGATCCAACAGCTAAGATCAGACGACATTCAACTTTCCTTCAAAAAGCTTCAACCATTTTTTTTAACCAAAATCACAGTTTTGAGGAATTACCTCGCCAGAGCTCAAGACCTGTGGCGCAATCAATTGAGAAAGCTTCATCTAGAAGAGATGAAGCCTTGTTGAGTAGCATGCAAGCTAATTTCCCCTCGTTCACTTGGTGGATGTAGTTCCATTGATTTGGAGCTCAATTTTGATCGAACTCCTACCTCCGGTGGTCGAGAAGCGATTCATTCTTGCACGACGAGGTGTAGGGATGGTGTGTGTAAAGTTAATTTGGATTTTGTGAATAAATGAGGGAGTTGGATTGAAGGAACAGTGTCTTATTTTGAGTTGAAGAAATCTGGCAATGGGGGAGCTCAACTTTCTTCGGGGAGGGCTCTAGGGCTTTCGAAATGGTCTCTAAGGGCTTTCCGAGAGTGAGAGTGTTGATTTGGGATTGAAATGAGGGGTATATCCCCCCTCCCTTGGATCAGACAGACGAGATCGTCCCCTCAATTTTAGTTGGTGAGCCACCATCAGGGCATCGTGTGGTGTCACCTCCATGTGGCTCGATTGGGTTGGTGGAATACATGGTAGGGGGCTCAAGGTAGTAGCCACCTTCTTTGGGTCCATTTGTTTTGACCATGGTGGGGAGGTGAGTTAACTCACCTCCCTTTATTCCAAGGCTAAACTAGCCCACTTTAGTTGGGCTAGGTGAGTAGCTTAGGCTGCATTCTTGGGTGTTTGAGGCTATCACATGGAAAGGTGAAGGTGAACTTTGCCAATTTTGGCAAAATCCCATGTGGGGAGGAGAATCCAAGGAGGATTTGCCATGGGTTGAACCCAATTTGGGTGGGGATCGGTTTGGGCTGACCCAAGGTGGGTTTGAGATGAGTTAGGTCAGGTTTTAATGGGTTCATGGCTTGGTTTATAAGGGGTTTGGCTCAATTTGACTCTTATTAATCAAATTGGGCTATGTTAGGTTAAGTTGACCAATTGGTCAAATTGGGTCAAACCAATTCTTAGGTTAAGTTTAAATGGTGATTTGAAGTGTTTTGGTTCAATTGGTTTGAATCAATTTGGCTTAGGTTTGATTTTGGCTCATTTAGATTCATGTAGGTCAAACGGGTCAAGTTGACCAATTTGACCAACTTGGCCAAATTGGCTTGGGTTATGTGTTTTGGGTTTGATTGATCAATTGGAGATGATTGCAACCTTTGGTTTGAATCAATTTGGGTTTAGGCCAATTTGACCCTTTAGGTCTATTTGGGCTAGATGGGTTAGGTTGACCAATTTGGTCAAACTGGGTCCAATTATGGCTTTGGTTAAGTTCAACAATCAATTTGGAATGAACTTGAGCCATTAGTTATAATCAATTTGGGTTAGATCATGATTTGGCCCAATTTGATCTCTTAGGTCAAATTGGATCAACTTGGGTCAAAGGGCCAATTAGGTTATGTTTGGCTCAATTGGTGGTCAAGTCATGTTCAATTGTTGATCATAGATTGGTGTGAATCAATGATTTCAATTGCTTTATTATAGGAAGAATTTTGACTAGTTTGGGTTCATATCGGTTAAGGGGTTGACTTGGTCAAATGATTAAGTTGATTTAGTTTGACCCAATTTATGACAATTGATCAACCTATGGTGATCAACAATCATGATAGGAGGTCTTAGTTGGCATGGTACAATCCATTTTGGGTTGGATTGAAGTTTGGCTTAAATAGGTTCTTTAGGACACTTTGGGTCAAGTGAACATAAGTAGGTTTAGTTGACTTGATTTGGATTTAGTTGAGTTTATATATGGATTTAGGATTGGTATATAAATTAAATTGCAATTGGTTTGGGTTTGGATGAGTTTTGGTTCATGATTACCTCACTTTTGGAGTAAGTTCTCAACTTCTTCATCACAGATCTAGGACTCTTATAGACACTAAGAGCTCTTTAGTCTTAAGACAATTCTAGTGATTAGGTGGACACTTAACTTAAGCTTAGGGACTTAGAAGAGTTAGCCATAAGAATAGGTTATGCCTTAGGGACTTAGGAAGACTTGCCTATCCTATAACCTAAACCTGATCCTTACTTTCCTTCTCAAAACCAAATCTTAAATTCATATCAAACCCAAACCAAATTTCCAAGGCTCACAATCAATCTCATGATCAAGTTCAAACTCAAGATTTCTTCATAAGAATCCCATGATTAAATTCAAAACCCTTCATAAGCCCTTTGAATTTCATCTTATGGACATAGCTTTAACCAAATTCAAATCAATCCAAATTTAATTAATTTTCTCATAGATCAAATCAGTCCTTCAAGCATTTACCAAATCCAAATCCAATTTCTAAACCAAAAAATTCAAAATAAATCAAATCCAAGATCAAATTACCCTCTTAAGCCTTATGACCCACTCTCATAAGCTTAGCCAAATATCAACCTAAATTATCCCAAACTTGATTGATTTCCTTATAGATTCATTATTCATTCATTTGTATTCACAAATATAAATGAAATATATACCAAAATACCTAAAATGAAATCAAAATAAATCAAAAAAAAGCTAAATCCCCTCTTAAGCCCTTTTGACCTACACCCTTAAGCTTGGTCAAATTTGCTTCCAAATCACTCCAAACTCAAGTGATTTTCTTATGAATCATTTATATATTCATTTGTATTTCCAAATATAAATGGAGTATAAATTCAAATAGCCAAAACCAAATCCAAAATTAAACCAAAACTTGATTCAAGCCTCTTTAGCTAATTTCTTGAACTTGGCAAAATCATATCCAAATCGAGCCAAAACCAATTGATTTTCTCATAAATAAATCATTTCTTAAATCATTTAGCCAAATATAAACATAAACTACAATTATAAAATCAAACTCAAGTCAACCCAAGTCAAACCCAAGTTAGCCTTTTTTACTTGAAAACTTCAAATGAGCTAAAATCTCTTAAGCTCCAAAATTGATTGTAGGTGGATTTATATTTCAATCCTAGGCTCATATATGAGTTCAACTAAACTTGAATCAAGCCAAAACCAAACCAAGTGACCCATTTAGGTCCACTTGACCCAAAGTGACCTAAAGACCCTTTTTGAGCCAAGTTCTAATCCAACCCAAATTGGACTAAACTAAGCTCATCCAAACCTTATATCATGATAAACAATCATCCTAGTGTGATCAACTACCTTGAATGGGTAAAATCAAGTTAACTTGGTCCTTTGAGCAAGTCAACCTTTAGCCTAAATGAAACCCAAACAACCCAAAACCCACCATACATCAAATTGATTGAAACCATTGATCCAAACTAATTCATAATCAATGATTAAATTTGACCAAACCCTCAATTGAGCCAAACCAATTCCAATTGACCATTTGACCTAAGTTGACCCAAATTTCTCTAAAAGACTAAAATAGGTTAAATCATGATTAAACCCAAATTGATTGCAACTAATGGCTCAAGTTCATTCTAAATCATTTATTGAACTTGACCAAAGCCATAATTGAGCCTAATTTGATCAATTGTTAAACTTGACTCAACCTAGCCCAAATTGACCTAAAAGGTCAAAATAGCAAAAATCCAAATTAAACCCAAATCAAATCAAACCAAAGCATACAATTATTTTTAATTGACCAATTGAAGATGAACTAACACCTAACACAACCCAATTTGGTCAAATTGGTTAAATTGGTCAACTCAACCCATTTGACCCATTTGATTTCAAATGAGCCAAAATCAAACCTATGCCAAATTAATCAAAACCAATTTGATTAATTTGAACCTAACCCAAGCCTTGGTTTGACTTAATTTGATCAATTGGTCAGCTCAACCCAACATGAACCCATATGAACTTATTTGACCATATGAAGCCAAAGAACACAAAACTAACCCATTGTACCCTAAAGGCTAACCAAACCTGACCCAAATTGACCCTAAGTTGGCCCAAAATCATTCCAAAAGAAAAGTGGGCCCCGCCCAAGCAATGGACCATTAGTTAAGCCTTCTTCCCATTGGATTATCCCTTTAAAAAGCAAGGTCAACTCCCCCATCACCATGGCATCCCTCAAAACACTCAAGTGAGGCTCCACCTAACCCAACTAGCTCACCTAACCCACCCTAGGTTGGCCATGGACCAATAAGGTTAGTTGACTCACCTCCCATGCAAATCGAGCACCCCATGGATTCAAGCCAAGAAACCATTGCAAACTAGCCATTGGGCAGCCTCCCATTACCTCCTCCACTAATGTCGAGCCATGTGGATGTGAGTGTGACCTCTCCGGCACCCTGACGGTGGCCTACTGACCAAAAGGAGCAAGCCCATCCTGTCCATCCTTCCCTGCCAATTGAGGGGTAAACCCCCTAAATTTAAATGAGATTTGGCACCATTTGCACTAGGTGAGTTCCTTGAGTGTTTTCAAAATCTTGGAGAGCTTCCTAGAGCATCTAAACCACCATCGATCGACATCTTCCCTCTACATGTGAAATTGAAATATGGCATCCCCATTCTGATTCATACTTCTTCTCCACTCAACCAAACCTCGATTCCACTTACCCACACCATCACCACACCTCGTCGAGCAATACCAAATCGTTTCCCTAGCTTCCAAATCACCGTAGGTTTGAGTTCTATCAAAGTTGAAGCTCCTACATGTGTGGATTGGTCGTCTAACCAACTCAGTTCAAATTGAGGTCCAAGCTTCTCAACAGAGATTCGTCTCTACTAGACGAAGCTACCTCAGTCGATCCACAACAGGACATTAGCTCTGGTGAGGTAATTTCTCAAAATTATAGTTTGATGAATTTTTTGTGGGATTTTATGAAATAAATTTGTGTTTCATGAAATTTTGATCATTAGATATGCTCCTCTCCTTCCCACCTTGGTGTGAGATCATTTTGGAAGCAATCCAAGCTCATGTGAGCTCAGATAGAACGGGGAAAGATGGAGGATATCCATCTTTTATCGCTCACAAAGGAGAAATATCACGGGCCATCCTTTTCGCATGATCAGAACGGAAGGTCGTGATTAAATCATGCTTGATCCTCCAATTTTTCCCTTGTAAACTATGAGATTAATCGTGGTTACCCGATCTCAGATCGGACGGTCCATGAGAAAGTGTGTCCGTTGTCGACTGACTCAGCCAATGGTTGTGAAAACTTAAATAACCTATCCATCGTGCCACATGGAAAGCGCACTACATCAGCTACTACATGGCGCCTATGGGATTAGGAAGTTAATTAGGCTTAATTAATCTAATTTTAAAGATAAAACTTCCAAAATGCATAACTAATCCTAGAAAAATCTAAAAAAATATAAATGAAGGCTCATTTTAAAGGTATTTTAGAGGAAAATTTATTAAAAATATCATTAAGTGATTTTGAATAGAGATTTTAGCTTAATTAAGATTTAATTAAAACATTAATTAGCCTAATTACTCTTTAATTAATCACATAATTAATTTCAAACTTTTCAAAGACGTTTAGAGGGATGACCTCTACCTCCCCCAATTTTTCTGAAATTTATTAGTAGATTAATTGGGGTAATTAATTGGTTAAGCTTTAATTACTCTCTTAGCTTAATGAATCAAATGAACAATGAATTGACCCATTAATTAAGTTCATTATCCTCTATTAATAGTGAGAAAACTTAGGGAAATGGATTGGGACCCATGTTCCAATCTTTTTCTTAAGTCTTATTTATTCCCTCTTTAAAATTAATTAATTAAGACTCATTAACTAATTAATTAATTAAATCCATCAAAACCCAAATGATATTTGGACTTCAATTAACTAATTGAAAATATTTAAGGATTGAGACTTAGGCTTCCTTATTTGTCTCTTTCCCTAAGTCCATTTCATTTTATTGATTAGGGATAATCAAGAGAGATGATTTGTTTAATTAACTTGATTAAACTTGTTTCCTTAACTCTTGGGTAGCTCTTTGGGTGTTCAATAACCCAAAAGAGAGCTAATGAAATTATGGTTAGCTCACATGTGTGAGAAAACCATAAAAGTAATTAAGTGAGTTCCTTAAGCTTAATTAATTAATAATTATGAGCTAATTGCATTAGGCCCCTTTCATTTCATAGGAGCATTGCTACTAACTTTTCCATTTATTTGCATATCATATTAGCTCATAATTATCTAATTAATTAACTTAAGGTGACATAGGTAAGGGTTAATTAATTGATTTAATCCATGCTTAACTTAATCAATCCATAAAAATCATCAAATTTCTTTTCATTAAATCAAATTAACTCACACATATGGGGAATAGGATTAGGATTAGAAAAGCTCTTTCACATCCCAAAAATCAATTCAAACATTAAATCAATAATGACATTAAGAAGCTTTGTTTTATTTTAGATAAACTTGATGGAAATGATTATCCTTATGACTTACTTGGATTGAATGAAATTACATGCCTATGTTTCTTTATTTCTTTCCAATCATGCTAAAATGTTGTATGACACTTGTATTCATGCATTCACTTCTTTCAAATTAATTAAATAAAAAATAATTTCCTTTATGTCAATTTGCATGTGTTGGCTTAAATTAAAAATATGTGTAGCTATTATCACTATTAAATCTTAAATATATTTTCAAAAAGTTTATTAATAAAAAATAATATATGTTGTGGCATTAGTTATATATATATAGGAGGTGCATGTGAATATAAGCTTAGTGTATGAAATGGAGTCTCTTTCTTTCATTCATGTATTGATTTACATAAGTTTAAATGTTAATGGGCATATTAGTCTAGACATTCCGTTGACTCACAACTTTAAGTAGCCTCAAGGAGGTTCCTACCTCACTCCCATGGTGTCCCGTTTGATTCCACTCTTTTGCATTTTGACATTAGAAAGATATGCATTCATATTTTGTTCAAGTGGTTGGATTGATTAGTCATATGATTTATAAGTTCTTTTCTTATACTTTTCTATACGAATTTAGATAAAAATTTAAATTAATATAGCAAAATTATTCAACCAAATAAAATATCAATTTTTAATACATTTGCTTACATTCATTATTTAAGTGTGCTAAGATACAAATTGCATGTATAGGTAAGTTTAGGACTTAATCATATGTATGCTATATATGATGGAAAGAAATGAACAAATATGTGTTATGTGATAGTAATTAATTCCAATTAATCTTAAGATGCCTTTTTATTGAACGAGATTATTTAAAGTGAACCTAAACCTAGGACTGATTAAAATATATAATAAGTCATTCACTTAAGAGAATTCATTCAATCAATGTGCTTTAGATGTGACTTAAGGTAGGGATACAAGAGAGTGATCATCTCTTTTCTTCTCTTTATAACACTTAATTATTAAATGTAAACAAAATGAAATAAGAGGAAACATTAAGTAAAACTCATAAATCAATTAAGTCATTTACAGTGAAACCACCCTTCATAATTAAATCTCTTCATACTTATAAAATCACAATAAAAGCCTAGCTAAGGCATACCTCACAAGCCTTAATACACACACCTTAGATTAAGTCACCACTTCTAGCTTTATGTTATGGCGGTGCATGGTTTGATGTATGTTTGCTTTTATAATGTATTATTGTAGACTAGATGTTAGGGTGTATGCTTTGTAGATTAGATGCTAGGCCGTGATTAGCCTAGTCATGTTTTCTATAGGAGATTGTGCTTAAGGGGTGCTTAAAATAAATATAAATGCTCTCTTTTGTAGGTTGCTTAACCCCTAACCTTAATCTAGATTAGGATAGGTGGACTTGGTTACCCATGTGTAGGGTGCTAAGTCTAAATTATATATATAACTGCTTGGGTTGTATGGTATGTTTAGCTAGAACTTATTTTGCAAGTGTAGTTTGATTTACTTTTCTTATTTTTGACATAATTTTGCATTAGAAATTAGGATTAGTGTTATGGGTGATTAAGATGAGCGGTGGCTAGAAGGCTTTATCCTAAGAGGCCCCATGATGCCTTCAAAGCAAGAAAAATAAAGAAGAAAGGAAATATACATGAAGATAAGAAGACCCCCCATAACATTCATTTATTTGTAATTATAATTATTCTTTCATATACTGAGTTGTATACCCATTTCTCTTTTCAGGTTGTACGGCGGTACCCGATCGCACCGGCCTTTTATTCTTTTAATGTTCAATTTATAAATTATTTGATGCTTTGTTTACAACTGTGTAATAGAAATGACATGTATTTTTCTTAGTTTTTTTTATATATGGTGATTTAATGTGTGGCATGGATCCGATTAGGCTCTTATAGAAAAATAAACCTTTTACCCCAATCACAACTCAACTAAATTTTCTAAAATAACTCATAACGTCATTTAAAGCCTATGTATTAAATTAAGATAATTAAAAGATTTAGCAACCCCTTAGCTGAATGTTGTATGTCTAATATCATACATGCATCTTCTACCACTCTTGTAAAATGAGGGCCCCCCATTCTTGTATGCATGGGAATCGCTTGACCTACGAGAGCAACTCCTACTGACGGGGCTTCACCCTCTTCTTTCTTGATTTGTCTCATAACTTATTTCATCATGCTTTTAGGCATATAAAAAAAATCTTATAGCTTGTGTCAAAATAAAGAGTCAAAATAAAATAAAAATTGATAAGATTTAGATTAGACTAAGTCATTATTCATACAACTCATGCTCTAATCTCTTAGGGAGTGGGTTTAAGGACTTTAGTTTCTTTCTAAATAATAACATCCTAACCATCTTGCAAAATATATGACTTGACCACATGGTTTTAAAATGTTGGAGGAGTTAGTTAGCTGCCACTCTAGACGGTTATAAGTTCAGTAATTGGGTGGTTTACTCTCTCTTATGGAGGTAAATAATGTACCCATTTTCTCCTTAGATTTAGGATGTGCTTTGGCCCTTTCTAAAGCTCCCTAGATTTCAGATCTAAGGTTACTGTTTCTCCTCAGGCTACAAGCATAAATCCTCACCTCTTAGGCATTTTCATAATCTTGCATTGTAGAATCATAAGTCCTAGCTTTCTAATAAATTTCAACTCAAATACATAATTCTCATCAACTTAAAATATATAAAGCCCAACCATAGGATAGATTGGAATGCTCACTATGTTGTCCAAGTATCATGAGCATTCCTTACTCATTTTTTTTAGCTTCAATAATAAGTCTCTCCTTTTTGATTCATCCCACTTGATCTTCTAAATATAACCAATTTATTGATAGTCCTATCTTTTGAAATATTTGGAGATAATAATTGCCTACTTTAATTGAGAGTATTCCTAAAAAATTCACTTTCCCTAGGATGTAATTAATTATGGGGGCTTGCCCCCATAGGAAACTTTAGAACCTGATTTAAATAAACCTTGCTTTATTCATCCATGTAAAGTAGGGAAAAAATATCTAGTATATTCGAAGACCCATCATGCCTTAAGAGTCCTTATTAGGTGATTAGGTCCATTGTAGGGTAGTGTTTTCTATCTTTCAAGATAGTGCACTACTCATTAATATCGTACCCGATCACCTCAATAAGTACACCCTCAGATCTGTATGGTATCTCCTCATATCTATACACATATTAAAAATAAACACCACATATTTTTTTTGGCGACTCCAATAGAGATGGTTCCTCTCTCCATATCTAGCAGATAATTGTTGTCTCCAAGCATCGATAGTGGAATTGTATTTCATATGAGTCCAGGACTATCTTTCCTTTTGTTGGTACTTAGCTTATTTCATTCTTAGGAAAAGCTAACCAACATCCTCTAAGTTTTAAGATCTCACTCCTTATAGGTCTTGGAACCCCTATTGGATCCCCCAATAGGAAAAAATAAATAAAATTAACTAATGAAAGGACATGACAAAAATTTAGAACCTCTTTTACAAAATATTTAATAAAATAAACTCTTTTACAAAATATCACTTTCTAAAAGCACTTTTTTAAAATTCACATAACAAAAGATCTTGCACAAAATTCATAAGAAACTTTCAAAAAAAAGAACAAAACTCATATAACCAAACCACATTTAACAATCCCCATGATTGTTACATGGAGGTTCTTTTCAAAAATCAAAATGGAAATCATTTTTTCTAAAAGAAGCACCTTTTTTAATATAGTTATCCCCATTCAACATGCTCAAATTTGTTGAATTAAGGTTCTATTTTCAAATGAAATCATAGCATGAAATTGAAACTCCACTTAACATATTTTCACATATGCTAAAGTTGGAGTTTCTCTTTTCAAAAAGCACATTTTTGAATGAAGATTTCATTCATACCAAATTTGTAAAATTGAAGATTCCTTTCAAATCAAAATCAAGTTGAAATCCATTTGACACACCCAAATTTGTCAAATGATTCCTTTTCAAAGTCTTGAAAATCAAAATACATTTGGACTTTATTTCACATACCCAAATTTATCAAATGAAGGTCCAATTTTCAAAAAATCACAAAGATAAATTGAACCCCATCTAGCATACCCAATTTTGTTAAATAGGTTTCTCTCTTTCAAAAATTATAAATACACTTGACTCCTACTTAACATACCAAATTTGTTAAGTAAGAGTCTCATTTTTAAATCATAACACACTTGATTCCTACTGAACATACCAAATTTGTTAAGTACAAGTCTCATTTTCAAAAGCAAATTAAAACCACATTTAGTTTTCTACTTAACATACCAAATCTATTATGTAGGAACCTCATTTTCAAAAAATAAAACAAATCACATTTGACTCCCACTTAACATACCAAATTTGTTAAGTGAGAGTCTCATTTTCAAAAGCAAATTAAACTCACATTTGGTCTCCTACTTAACATACCAAATTTGTTAAGTAGGGACCTCATTTTTAAAAAGTAAGTCATAATCACATTTTGACTTTCACTTAACATACCAAATTTGCTAAGGGAGAGTCCCATTTTTCAAAACACAAAACAAATCACATTTGACACCCACTTAACATACCAAATTTGTTAAGTGAGAGTCTCATTTTCAAACACAAATCAAAGCACATTTGGTTCTTACTTAACATACCAAATTTGTTAAGTAGGAACCTCATTTTCAAAAAGCAAATCATAATCACATTTGACTTCCACTTAACATAGCAAATTTATTAAGTGAGAGTCCCATTTTCAAAACACAAAACAAATCAAATTTGAGTCCCACTTAAGCTACCAAATTTGTTAAGCGAGAGTCTCATTTTGAAACACAAATCAAAACACATTTGGTTCTTACTTAACATACCAAATTTACTAAGTAAGATCCTCATTTTCAAATCAAACAAGCACATATCAAACACATTTGGCCTCTACTTAACATACCAAATTTGTTAAGTAAGAAGCCCCACTTTCAAATCACATCAACATATATCACACACATAACCAATCATCACAAGCAAAGAAACTTTCTCAAAATTTTCAAACATATAATCGAAACCTCTTCTTAGCATACCAAAATTTACTAAGTTAAGGTTTTCTAAATAAATTTTTTTTCAAACAATATACATAATACAAATATCTTCAAAGGTCTCTCCAAATATTTTAACCCCGCCCAACCTATGTAAATTGGTTGAGTATGAGCTCTAAATCAAAATCATATGGCAAAGTCTCTCCTCCAAATATCAAAAATCTCTCCAAAACTCAATGAACCCCACTTAGCATACCTAAATTTGTTAAGATTGGGTTCAAATTCCAAACTAAGTATATAAGTAAATGATTGAAGGCAAGCATTAAGGCAAGGGTCTGACTCAAATTATATTTCAACAAATGTAGTGATTTCATTACAATCAGTCAGTGTAATGATCATGGCTCATAGCAAGTTCATCTTCTCCTTTCCTTATAGTGTATATCTGGCCTTGGATTAGGCCAATCTCACCATGATTGATGTCGCACACTTGATCTATTTTAGTTGTGGCTTTAAGGGGTTCTATATTACCTGTGAGGGGGCAATCCTCACAAACGTTAGTAGGGAGGAGGTGGTGGGACAGACGCCACTCATCCGTTTGGATATCCCATTTGACTCTGAGTTACCCTCACTAAAGAGGAAGACTGCAATGGTTCCCATGCCCCATCTGGTGTCAATTTTAGTACTTGCCTGTTCAATTGCCCTTGCTATAGCTCTAGTGAGAGCTGCTACCTCCTCACTGGTCACCCCAAAGGGGAAGGCTGTCTTAGCCTCTGAGATAGTCCCTTCCACTTTCAATGTAGGTTTCAGTTCTCACTCTACACTACTTAGTTGCACCTAGGGATGCAATAAAATTAAAAGATTATGTGGGATCATGAGTGAGCAGCCAGAGAGCTTGACACTGCTTCCCATATAGTTGAGGAGGGTTCTCCTCGTGAGACCTCTCCACTTCTGAGTGGTAGTAGGTTCTACCCTCTCTCGGCCTTAGACGGAGAGGAAGACTATCGAAGGATTGCTGCTTCTCCTCTACCACTAGTATACCATGAGATATCGGCTAGGGAGTATAAGAGGCCCTATGTTGGACTTAGACTATTCTATGTCTGAGTTGGAGCATGGGAGTTGATCAGTATCTTATTTGACTTGATCCATGGTCCTAGGGTGTTAGGATCCATAGAGAGAGAGCCATGAGGCTTGATCTACTTAGGTAGGCGGAGAGCGGAGTATGCAGGCGGTGACCTCATCTTGATGGATTTTCTTGATTGTTGCCCTGTCAGGGCTAATCACTTAGACAACATTATTATTACTAGCATAGTCCATCGTAGGAGGAAATCTCTAATTGAGGGATAGTTGGTGTTGCCATCACACCACTCCCCTTGCCATCCACCATCACCAGTTCAGCTCGCACCATCTACCATTCTTGCCAAGGTTCAGAAGTCCCCATATGGGGAGAGACCTTCCCCTATGGTGATCCAGCTATGGACCAAGGATCCCACTCCATCCATTCCACCTGTTGAGGTGAGACGAAGCTACCCTACTCAATCTCCTTCCTCGACTGTGGTTAGAAAGGAGTGGTGACCCAAGAGCATTGATGTTGCACCACCATCGCAACATACATAGATAGAGAGGGTAGTGGACATAGACATAACCCCCATGACAGTTGATCCTTCCAGTGAGGAAGTCTTGACAGTAGGCAGTGTTCGATGCATTGAGGCAAAGGAGTACAGTCCTACAGCTAGCAGTTAGCGGGTATTTGTCCCAATCCAGCCAGGCATAGTAGATCAATCCAAAGATGACATTAGCGAACTACTTTGTCGAGAAGAGGCAAATTCTTGGGAGTGACCACTCAGATCAAGATAAGGATAGAGTCAGCTTTGATCTCGATGAGGATGACATGTTGGATGACACAATTGAGTTCCAAATGATTGACACACGGGGATCCTTATAATGGGATCAAATTAACTAGGAAAGTGTTGTGCTTAAGGAAGGTGACACTACTCACTTGACTCAACATCTCCTCCACCAGCTCAGACATGGAGATGATCACATTGACAAGATGGGAAAGAAAATTGAGGAGTTGATGACAGTAATTTCAACATTGTAGAATTCAACCCTAATTTCATAGCCTTCTCCCATGGTAGCCGACAGTGCAGAGTTGACACATAGCTCAGATCATGCTATATGCATTCCCACATAGGAATATACTGGTAGTTTTCATAGGAAGGTTACAGATGGCACCTCCATGCATGAAAAGGATATCAAGCATATGACAGAGCACCAGGTGAGGGAAGCGATGGCACAAGACTAGGGGAGCTCATATATTCCAAAGGGTAGACCATACCCATAGGAATTTGATGCAGTTCAGTACCCCACAGGTTTTTTGCCACCTTTCTTAAAGATCATTGATGGTAGGGGAACCCGCATTAACATATTTAGCCAGTTGCTGTAATGCTAGTGGTAATGATGCACTATTATTTAGACTTTTTATCAGCAGCCTAGTAGGGGTTACATTTGATTGGTATGCTTAATTTCCCAACAGTTTGGTAGGGACTTTCACTGAGTTGGAGCACCTCTTGATCAAGTTGTTTGATGGACCTCATCAAAGAGTGACTGTAGGAGCTCTTGTTGTAGTGACACAAGTTGCTAATGAGTCCTTTGTTGATTATATTTTCAGGCGGTGCAACCTAAGTATGAAATGTGAGCTACAGCTATCTGAACAACATGCCATTGAGAATTTACTCAAGAATATTCACGGCCTGGTCACCTTCATGCTTAAGGGCTTTACCATCCGGACATTTGAGAAATTAATTATCAAGGTGGCTAGCTTGCAAGAGGAAGCCAAATAGTCATCCTTTCCTGACTAATCATCTTGGCCTGAGTCACAGAAGGTGCTCAAAAAGAAGCCAGGGATAGTTATGTTAGTGGATAGAAGGAAGCAGCCAGCTAGAGTCCAGTATGAGAGACCCCGAGATCAGTAGCCTTTTTTTCCACCTCCTCTGCCAACACCTCGGTCATCATATCAGCCACCACAATGGCCATCCCCACCACATCAGTAGCTTACCAAGCATTAATACTCTTATCCCCCGCCAGGTAGCTATTACCCACATACTCTTACTGATATATTGAATAAACCATATTCATTCAAGAGAGAGATAGTTAGAAATATCTTTAAGAATCTCTTAAAGGAACCTGACTTTTAGTTTCCAGAGCCCAAGAGGCCGGAGGATGTGGGAAAGAGTAATGATCCTAACTATTTCTCCTATCATCGCATGATTAGTCATATCTTAGAGGATTGTATTACATTTAAGGATTGGCTTGAACATAACTACAAGTCAGGTGCCATAATTATCCCCAAGGAATACTTATTATAATAATCTTCCAGTTGTATTAGGATAATTCTTGGAGAAACCTCGGATCCTCTCAAGGAAAAGAAGATTGGGATATTGTCCTATCCCAAACCTCTAAAAATGTAGTTCTAAAATTAAGAAACTCCCAGCAGTAGCAGCAATAGTCCACCTTACTTGCCTGGGATAGTCTAGTAGCGCAACCACCATCCAGGAGTCCAGACTTTCATAGTTCCTTACTACTTCTTCCTCTAGCTCTTCTTAGAGTGTTGTATACAAATAAGGGCATTAAATCCCTTACCCCACTTACTTTATTGGATTTCTATCATATACCTCAACCTTGAAAGAAATCAATAAAGAAAGCTTTCACTTACAACTTGTCCACTTCTAATACTTTAGATTTTATTCCTCTTGAAAACTCTCCAAGTCTAGAAAAAAAAAGCTCTAGTCATTCCAATCCATTCTCTTCTGATTTAGAATTAGACTTTCCTCTTCTAAAATAATCAGGTTCACCTTTGAGATTGACTTGGAGTCAACTTACTCCGAAGATCCTATAGAAGAAGCTGTCGGTATACCTGATGAGAAGGTAGAAATTTTTACGAGTTCATCATTCCAAGAAGTCACTGAAGTCAACCTATGCAGTGCCAAAGTTCTACCTCCTAGGGTAGCACCTCTTGAAAAGGGTAACCAAGTCATTTATTCTAGTGAGCAGATAACCCCTTCACAGGATGCTCCACCCATGAATATGCTTATGGAGGACTAGGTCAGAGTTGATTACAATGTCCTAGCACATCTTAGAAAGTTGCCAGCTAAGTTAAGCATATATGACGCCCTTATTTTATCCAAAGAGATGTGGGAATCTCTAATCAAGGCTCTCCTTGATCCAAAGATATGCTTAACTCAGCTGACTGCTACTGAAGGGGCGGCACACAACTCAAAGGACATTCTAGGAGTTACATTCAGTGATGAAGACTTGCTTTTAGGAATGGCCAAACACAACCACCCTCTCTACATCATAGTGGACATTGATAAAAAAAGGTTATCAAGAGTTATGGTTGACCAAAGTGCATCAATCAATATTATGAGCTTAAGAACCCTTGCTTACTTTAGGATTGGCATCTCTAAACTCCAATAAGAGAGAATGATGTTGAAAGGATTTAATGAACAAGGCGAAAAGGCATTAGGCTCCATAGTGTTGCTAACTAGAGATATATGACTAGAAGATTGAAACCAAGTTCCATATCATATTCTGAGATACATCTTTCAATACTTTTCTTGGGAGACCATGGATACATAAGAATAGTGCCATTCCATTCTCTCTACATCAGTGCATGAAGTTCATGAGAGGTGGAATTGAGTACTATGTCAAAGGACATCTCAAGCCCTTCACAGTTCATGAGGTCGGGATATATGAGGATGCAGCCTATTTTCTTGCTCAAAACCAACAAGTCCATTCTCATGAATCTAGTCAAGATCCTCAAGAGGGACAAAAGGAAAGACAAAAAATAAAAAGAAATAGAAAAATAAATGAAAGAAGAAATAGAAAAAGAAAATAAAAGAGAGCGAGACATGGACTCAGGGGAAGATATAGAGCCTGACATTATATTACACCCACAGTTCGTTACTCCATTCGAACATATGGGTAGGATGACCTGACCTCCACCAGGTAGAGGTAGAGGACAGTTCAAAGGCAACCCTCGAGGTGGGAATCCTCCCTATTGGTTAGCCAATAGGAGGTATGTCTCAGCCACTTGGAGTACACATGTTATCAACATAGACTTAGAATCTAGTTCAGAGGATGAGTCTTATGTGGTTAACTCACTAGCCAGCTCTTCTCAGCAGTAGATCCCTTTTGAGGTGATGCTTGAGCATGACAGTGATGAAGACTGGGCTCCAAAGCAAAGCATGTGTCCAAGTCTTCATATGAGACAGTCAGAAGTCAATTGGGAACATTAGCTCCAACCACTTTCCTCACAAAAAGTTGAGAGTTTGGTAGTTAAGGAATCCCCTAAGTCATCCACAAGTGGAAAGATTCAGAGGATCTTTTTGGGAGTATCATCCTCAAGTCAAGAAGCTGATGTAGAACTTGAGGATGATTCATATAAAGATTTAATACAACTGCCTTCTGACTGGTATTCCCCTTGTGTTCTTAATTTAGAAAAGAAGGGAGTAATCCCACATACTTGGTCTAAACACAAGTCAGATTACTTTGAAAGGTTATGGGACAACCAAAGCAGACATCCTCAATCAAGACCAAAATTAGGATTCAACATAGTGGGTCTAGTCGATGATGACAATCATTGCGTAGTCATCACCAATCATTTGTAAGTTGATAGGTTCTTTTCAAATCATGCTAAATCATATGAGGAGGTGTGTTTAGAAACTTTAGATGATCCAAATGATCTTTAAGTCAGAGATGCACCACCAGAGTTCAAAGAGGGGATCAGGTCAACCATTAACAAGCTCAAAGAAATCAACTTAGGAAATGAAGACAATCCACATACATCAGTTCTTTATTGAATGATATTGAAACTAATGACTTAGTTAGGCTATTGATTGAGCTTAAGGACTAATTTTCATGATTTATAAAGAAATGTCTAGTTTATCTCCTAACGTGGCAGACCATAAACTAGCAATAGAGCCTAGTGCTAACCTTATCAAGCAAGCTCTTAGATGCATGCGATTAGACATTGAACAACAAGTCATTTCTAAAATTAAGAAAATGATCAATACTGGCTTTATTGAGGAAGAAAAATAATCTACCTGGTTGGCTAGTGTCATTCTAGTTAAGAAGAAGAATGGCCAAATTTTCATATGCATCAATTTTATAGATATAAATAAGCATGTCCAAAAGATAAAATTCCAGTACTAATACCAGAACTGATGGTGGATATTGCCTCATCTCATGCAGTCTTCTCTTTCATTGATGGCTCATCTGGTTATAACCAAATAAAGATGGCCCATGAGGACGAAAGAAACACTGCATTTTGGACCCCGATCAAAATCTTTTGTTATAGGGTCATGCCTTTCGGCCTTAATAATGTCGGTGTTACATACTAGCGGGCCATGACTCGGATCTTCAATGAACTCATTCATCATCAAATGTTATGTCGATGATCTTGTTGTCAAGAGTAAAGAAAAGGAAGATCATCTCTTTGACTTGAGAGTAATTTTTGAATGGTTAAGACAATTTAACTTTAAGATGAATCCCCTGAAGTGTGCATTCAGAGTAGCTTCAGGGAAATTCTTTGGAAGATGCCAACCATTTTTAGCACTTGTAAAAAAGGATGCCAAGTTCAAGTGGGATGACAAGTGGCAACATGCCTTCAAAGATATCAAGCACTACCTGATGACGTTATTAGTTTTGGCAGCCCCTATCTTAGACAGGCCACTGATACTATATACCGCTGCACTAGATGACTCCTTTGGCACTTTGCTGGCCCATACCAACAAAGAAGGGAAAGAGAATGCATTATACTATCTTAGTCATCATCTAATACCTGCTGAGGCAAATTACCAACCTATCAAAAGTTGTACCTAGCTTTAATTTTTGCATCCCAAAAGCTATGACATCATATGATTTCTTATAAGGTGAACTTGATCTCAAGGATCAATCCACTGCAATATCTCATGACACGACCGACACTATCTGGATGGTTGGTGCATTGGTCCATGATTTTATCATAGTTTGACATTACTTTTGTGCCCCTTTATGTGATGAAAGAACTATCACCAGCTAATTTCTTGGCAGCACACCCACTTCTTGTTGATTCCCCGCTTAGTGATGACCTCTCCGATTAAGAAATCATAAATTTAAGGGACACTAACATTCACTACTAGGAGATGTATTTTGATAGTACAGCTTCCATTCAGAAGGGAGAAGAACCACGATCTACTCTTCTAGGAAAGGTAGGGGTAGGAATAGTTCTCCTAACTTCGGACCATGATGTGATGATATTCTTATATCATTTATCCAATCTATGTACCAATAATAAAGCCAAATATGAGACTCTGATTGCCGGTCTAGAGTTAGCCATTACACTATGCGTCCAGAGCATTGACATCTTCTAGGATTCTCAGTTAGTTATCAACCAAATTGTTGGGTCTTATAAAGTCTTAAAGTCTAAGCTCCATCATTACCATAAGTACACGATGGAGTTATTAGCCCAAATATTAGAGGTTACCATCTATAAGATCCCTTGAGAAGAGAATGCAGTAACGGATGCATTAGTCAAGCTTGCTAAAGAGTTGGCATGTCTGGAAGATGAGTCCATACAAATAACGGTCCAAAATAGACAAGGCTTATCCCTTATTGACACTGAACTCATCGAGAGACTCTCTTTTGAAGGGGAGGTTGTCGTTGCCTAAAAAGGTGATGAGTTAGATTGGAGGCAACCATTCATGGATGATCTAATTATAGGCAAACTACCTCAAGAGAAGTCATTAGCCCATCAGGTGAAGCAGAGAGTCCTCTCATATGCTCTTGTGGATGGAACCTTTTACCGGCGGTCATTCAATCATATGTGGTTGTGATGTTTGGACAAACATGAAGCCCATAAGATCGTGATTGAGGTACACTTTTGTTTATGCAGAGCACATCAATCTGGTTTGAAGATGAAATCAAAGATCAAAAGACTAGGATACTACTGGCCTTTGATTATCATAAACTGCTTGGACATAGCTAGGAGATGCCACCAATATCAGGTGCACGGTGTGATCCTATACCAACCACCCAACATTCTACATCCTACATTAGCCTCATAGCCATTTGAGTGTTGGGGTACTAACATGGTGGGTTTGATTGATCCTGCTTCTTCCAAGGGTCTTTGGTTCATTCTAGCTGCCACCGACTACTTTTCCAAGTGGGCGAAGGCAATCCCACTCAAAGAGGTCACAACTCAGCATGTGCTCTAATTTTTCAAGAACCATATCGTATATAGGTTCGGGGTGCCTCGATGAAGTATATCTGATAATGGTACTATATTCAAGAGAACTAAAATCTATAGCTTTTTTCAGAGACACAACATAGATTGGAGATATTCTACCATCTATTACCCGAGGATAAATGGTTTAGTAGAGGCCTTCAACAAAACTCTCATCCGGATATTAATAAGTCACTCAATAATAATAATCGATAGTGGAATGAGCAGCTAGTTGAAGCCTTGTGGGCTTACCACACCACATACATAACTCCAACTGAATCTGCCCCATTCTCATTAGTGTATGGGTCTGGAGCAGTTCTACCATTAGAAGTCCAACTCCCATCATTAAAAATAGTTGTGATAGTAAAATCACAATGGAGTAGAATGCTAAGTTGCGGTTAGAAGAGCTCAAAGATTTGGAGGAGAGATGCCTTCGGGCATGCCAGAACCTTGAGTTGTATAAATCCAAAATGATTCAAGCTCATAACAACTTGGTCCGTCCTAGAGTTTTTCAAGTAGGAGAGCTTATTTTAATTCTAAGGATACCAATTGTTGCCCGTCAAAAGATGGTAGGCAAGTTTGAACCCACTTGGGAAGGACCTTTTTCCAAAGAGAAGGTCTACTAAGGAGGATCTTATCAGCTTAAAAATTATAAGGGAGAGAGCCCAATGCTTCCAATCAACGGGCTTTACCTAAAGAAATACTATCTATAAATCTTATTTGAAAAAAAAAAGTATCATTGAAACTTCTTTTCATCTCAAATTTCATCTCTTCATGTTGATGAGAAATATCTTTGCTTGCGAATTTGCAATGATGTGTTTAGGGTAGATGTAAGGAACCCAAGCGGCATCTTATCCTTTAGCAACACAACAACAACAACATGAACTACACACAACCATATAAAATAAATATATATCTTTTATCTTAAGCTATTTTGATGTGGGATAAAGCCCACCATGGCACTCACTCATTAACTGCTTTAGGTCGGGCTAACATGCTACCTTTATAGTGTGTCACCCCAGTGGTTACTTTCCTAGAGGATATAAGTCTACAAGCTTTCTTCCTAACTTGACCATTGCAAATCGATGAGTGCCTTGTTAGTTTGGTAGGCCTTACTGCACAGCTAGTAAGTTACCAATGTTGACTTTTTTAAGAGGATGTAAGCTTACACACTTTCTTCTTGAACTAGCCATCGTGCACTTACTGGGTCGAGTATATTTGAGGCTCAAGATAAGTCCCCTAGTGGCTTCTTTCCTCCTAAATACTTCAAGTTTGGGTCTAGCCCTGACACGAGACTCCCCACTTGGTAGTCGACCTAGGTCGAATAACACCTGTCCCGCTAATGATAAGACTATCTCGATGATCATTTTTGTCTATGAAGATGAATGTCTAGATGTCTTTTTTTTTCAGATTAATCATCGCAAATTGACGGGTACCTTAGGTTGGTTGGTCATCACTATGCTGACAGTGACTCGGTGGGTACACTACTCACAGCAAAGGTAAGTCTGCAAACTTTCTCCTGCAGTTGGCCACCGTATACCTATAGGCTTTCTTTTTACAGGGTTTTGGATAAAGCCCCTAGCGGCACCTCCCCTATGGGCACTCTATTTGGATAACGTCCTTAGTGACCCCATTTAGACACTATCCTGGTTACTCTTCGATTAGACAGTCTCCCTTTCCTAGAAGCCTTCTCAGTGTGGTCCCTTGTACACCAACAGGGTCCACACATACATATAAACAAAATAATATATATATTTTTTCACTTGCAGATTTGGAGGAAAACCCCCAGAGGTACCTTTTCTTGAGCAGACATCCTATCTTTAGGGCAGTACCAGCAAAACTCCCTATAAGAATCATCTGACTACTTTTGAGTTGAGATAAATTCCCAGGTCTGCATTCTCTCAGTAGTCATCCTTAGGTCGGGTTCGACTTGTTGTGCCACCAACGAGTCATCCCGACGGTCATCCTTTCTTTGGAAGATATAAGTCTATTATGCATTCTCTCCAGCACAACCATTGCACACCGACGGTTAGCCGGTTGGGTTCAATTTGCTGGGCTATCAACCGATCAGTGGTTCCTCATTCAGGAAGATGTAAATCTACAAGATTTCTTCCTAACTTGACTACTACACATCGAAAGGCACCCCTTAGGTTGGTTAGCTCTACCCCTGCGGTCGGTAGACTATCCCTTTAGATTTGTAAATCTAAGATAAGCCTTGGCTAAAATTAGCCCCTTCTTAATGGATCCATCACACACTGATAGGGTCCATCTTAAATTAAAGTGAAATTAATTCTAACTATCTTTGAGTTGATATGAGTCTACAATGGCATTCACTTAATAGTCGCCTTAGGTCAGGTTCGATTTGTTGTGCTATCAACCGATCACCCTAGGGGTTCCTTGTTTAGGAGGATGTAAGCCTACAAGCTTTCTTTCTGACTTGACCATTGCACACCAAAAGGCACCCCTTAAGTTGGTTAGCTCTACTTGTTGGCTAGTAGACTTTCCCTTTGGATTTGTAAATTTAAGTTAGGCCTAAGCTGATATTAGCCCCTTCTTAGTGAGTCCATCGCACACAGACATGGTCTATTTTTATTAAATCCACCATCCTTCCCCTTTGGAATCTAAATTAATCCATCCATTCTTATCCCTAAAGGATATTTCTCTAAATAAACCAAAGAAATTCATATATTGAACCCATCTTATCCCTAATGGATCTGAGTTCATATCTCTAAGAGATGTGCCCTCAAAATCAAAATCACATCCTCTCCCTAGTGGAGCCCCAAATCATAAACAAATAAAATCAAATTCTCATCCCCAATGGATGCCCACCAAACAAATCAAATCGAATTTCTGCCTAGCGATGTGCAAATTATGTCCTCTTTATGGAGTCTCCACAAGATCAAACTAAATCAAATTCCTATCCCTAGCAGATAATCTGAACCTGCTTCCATAATGGAAGGTTCACATGCTTGATCCTTCAGTGGATCTTTCCTTCCACTCTTATGCTTTGGAATAAGTTGAGTTGCATTACACTATGATCTTGATTCCATCTACATATCGAGTTTAGGGGTAGATCGTTTCCATTAGTGCTTGCAATCCTTCAGACATTGTTGATCATCTCAGTCAAAACCAATACGTGTGGTGCGTCTCATTAGCTATACCACACCAATTGGGCACCCTTTTGTTGACCTCACTTTTGGAGTGAGTTATCAACTTCCTCATCATAGATCTAGAACTCTTATAGACACTAAGAGCTTCTTAATCTTATGACACTTCTAGTGATTAGGTGGACACTTTACCTAAGCCTAGAGACTTAGAAGGGTTAGAAGGAATAGGTTATGCCTTAGGGACCTAGGAAGACTTGTCTACCCAATAGCCTAAACCCGATCCTTGCTTTCCTTCTCAAAACCAAACTTCAAAATCATATCAAACCCAAGCCAAATTGCCAACATTCACAATCAATCTCATGATCAAGTTCAAACTCAAGATTTCTTCATAAGAATCCCATGATTAAATTCAAAACCATTCATAAGCCCTTTGATTTCATCTTATAGACTTAGTCTTAACCAAATTCAAATTAATCCAAATTCAATTGGTTTTTTCATAGATCAATTCAATCCTTCAATCATTTACCATATCCTAATCCAAATTCCAAACCAAACAAATCAAAATAAATCAAATCCAAGATCAAATTTCCCTCTTAAGCCTTATGACCCACTCTCATAAGCTTAGTCAAATATTAACACAAATTATCCCAAACTTGATTAATTTCTTTATAAATCAATTATTTATTTATTTGCATTCACAAATATAAATTAAATCCATACATAAATAGCCAAAACCAAATCAAAATAATTCAAACCAAGCCAAATCCCCTCTTAAGCCCTTTTGACCTACACCCTTAAGCTTGGTCAAATTTGCTTCCAAATCACTCAAACTCAAGTGATTTTCTCATGGATCATTTATATCTTCATTTATATTCCCAAACATAAATGGAATATAAATTCAAATAGCCAAAATGAATTCCAAAATTAAACCAAAACTCGATTCACGCCTCTTTAGCTAATTTCTTGAACTTGGCCAAATAATATCCAAATTGAGTTAAATCCAATGGATTTTCTCGTAAATCCATCATTCCATAAATCATTTAGCCAAATATAAACATAAACTACAATTATCAAATCAAACTCAAGTCAACCCAAGTTAGCCTTTTTTGACTTGAAAACTTCAAATGTGCCAAAATCCATTAAGCTTCAAATTAATTGTAGTTGGATCTATATTTCAATCCTAGGCTCATATATGAGTTCAACTAAACTTGAATCAAGCCAATACCAAACTAATTGACCCATTTAGGTCTACTTGACCCAAAGTGACCTAAAGACCCTTTTTGAGCTAAGTTCTAATCCAACCCAAATTGGATTGAACTAAGCCCATCCAAACTTCATATCATGGTCAACAATCATCCTATGGTGATCAACTACTTTGAATTGGGTCAAACAAAGTCAACTTATTTCTTTGACCAAGTCAACCTTTAGACCAAATGAAATCTAAACAAGCCAAAACTCACCATACATCAAATTGATTGAAACCATTGATACAGACCAAGTCATACTCAATGATTAATATTGACCAAACCCTCAATTGAGGCAAAGAAAGTCCAATTAGCCATTTGACCTAAGTTGACCAAAATTGGCCTAAAAAGACCAAAATAAGTCAAATCATGATTTAACCCAAATTGATTACAAACAATGATTCAAGTTCTTTTCAAATCATTTATTGAACTTTACCAAAGTCATAATTGAGCCTAATTTGATCAAATGGTCAACTTGACCCAACCTAGCCCACATTGACCTGAAGGGTCAAAATAACCAAAATCCAAATTAAACCTAAATCAAATCAAACTAAAACCTACAATCATTTTCAATTGACCAATTGAACATGAACTAACACCTAACCCAACCTAATTTGGTCAAATTGGTCAAATTGGTCAACTTGACCCATTTGACCCGTTTGATTTCAAATGAGCCAAAATCAAACCTAGACCAAATTAATCAAAATCACTTGAACCAAAGCTGTTCAAGTCATCATTTGAACCTAACCCAAGCCTTGGTTTGACCCAATTTGACCAATTGGTCAACCCAACCCAACATGAACCCATATGAACCTATTTTCCATATGAAGCCAAAGCACCCAAAACCAACCCATGGGACCCTAAGGGCTGACCAAATGCAACCAAAATTGACCCTAGGTCAACCCAAAATCATTCCAAAAGTAAAGTGGGTCCCACCCAAGCAATGGACCATTATTTAAGCCTTCTTCCCATTGGATTCTCCCTTTAAGAAGCAAGGTCAACTCCCCCATCACCATGGTTGCCCTCAAAACACTCAAGTGATGCTCTTCCTGACCCACCTAGCTCACCTAACCCACCCTAGGTCAGCTTTGGACCAATTGAAGGTGAGTTGACTCACCTCCCATGAAAATCGAGCACCCCATGGATTTAAGTCAAGAAACCATTATAGACTAGCCCTTGGGCAGCCTCCCATTACCTCCTCCACTCACGTTGAGCCACGTGGATGTGAGTGTAACCTCTCCGGTGCCCTAACGGTAGCCTACCAGCAGAAAAGAGCAAACCCTTCCAGTCCATCCTTCCCTGCCAATTGAGGGGCATACCCCCTCAATTTAAATGGGTTTTGACACCATTCACACTAGGTGAGTTCCTTGAGTGTTTTGAAATCCCAGAGAGCTTCGTAAAGCACCCCAAACTTCCCTCAATTGGTATTTTCTCCTCTAAATGTGAAACCAAAATTGGGCATCCTCATTTCGATTCATACTTCTTCTTCACTCAACCAAACCTTAATTCCTCTTATCCACACCATCACCACACCTCGTTGAGCAATACCAAGTTGTTTCCCTAGCTTCCAAGCCATTGGAGGTTCGAGTTTGATCAAAGTTGAAGCTCTTATGTGCATGGATTGGTCACCCGGGTGGTTCACTTCGAATTGAGCTCCAAGCTTCTCAATGAGGCTTCCTCTCTACTAGACAAAGCTTCCTCAGTTGATCCCACTACCAGACATTAGCTCTTGTGAGGTAATTTCTCAAAACCATAGTTTAGGTGAATTTTTCATGGGCTTTTGTGAAAGAAATTTGTATTTCATGCAATTTTGACCATTAGATGTGCTCCTCTCATTCCCACAATGGTGTGAAATCATTTTAGAAGCAATCGAGCTCGAGTGAGCTCGTGTGAAATAGGGAAAGATGGAAGATATCTATTTTTCATTGCTAGCGAAGGAGAAAGATCTCAGGCCATCCATTCCATGAGATTAGAATGGACGTATGTGATTAAATTACACTCAATCCCCAAATTTTCCCCTTCTAAACACTAGACTAATCATGGTTGTTTGACCTCAGATTGGATGGTCCAAGAGAAAGCACGTCCACCGTCGGCTGACTCAGTCAATGGATGTGACAACTTAAATATCCAATCCAGTCACGCCATATGGAAAGCACGCCGTGTCAGCTGCATGTGGCACCGACAAGATTAGGAAGTTAATTAGGCTTAATTAATCTAATTTTAAGGTTGAAAATTCCAAATTTCATAACTAATCCTAGAAAAATCCAAAAAATACAAATGAGAGCTCAGTTTAAAGGCATTCTAGAGGGAAATCTGTTAAAAATGTAATTAAGTGATTTTGAATAGTGATTTTAGCTTAATTAAGGTATAATAAAAAATTAATTTCCCTAATTACTATTTAATTAATCATTTGATTAATTTCAAACTTTCTAAAGATGTTTAGGGGGATAACCTCTACCACCCCCATTTTTCTTGGAGTTTATTCGTAGAATAATTGGGGTAATAAATTGATTAAGCTTTAATTACTCTCTTAGCTTAATTAATGATAGTTAATCAAATGAATAGTGAATTGACCCATTAATTAAGTTCATTAGCCTCTGTTAACCATGAGAAAACCTAGGAAATGTGTGGGACCCCTCTTCCAATCTTTCCATAAGTCTTCTTCATTCCCTCTTTAAAATTAATTAATTAAGACTCATTAATTAATTAATTAATTAAACCCATCAAAACCCAAATCTTATCTGAATTTTAATTAACTAATTGAAAATATTTAGGGATTGAGACTTAGGCTTCCTTCTTTGTCTCTTTCCCTAAGTCCTTCTTTTTATTGATTAGGGATAATTGGGATTTAATTAGATGATTAATGAACTTAATTAACTGTATTAAACCTATTTTTCCTAATTAACTTTTGGGTAGCTCTTTGGGTGTTCAATAATCTAAAGAGAGAGCTAATGAAATTATGGTTAGCTCACATATGTGAGAAAACTATAAAAGTAATTGAGTGAGTTCCTTAAGCTTAATTAATTAATAATTATGAGCTAATTGCATTTGGCCCCTTTGATTTCCTAGGAGCATTGCTATTTCATTTTCTATTTATTTGCATATCATATTAGCTCATAATTGTCTAATTAATTAACTTAAGGTGACATAGGTAAAAGTTAATTGATTGATTTAATCCATGCTTAACTTAATCAATCCATAAAAATCATCTAATTGCTTTTCATTTAATCAAATGAACTCACACATATGGGAAATGGAATTAGGATTGGCAAACCTCTTTCACATCTCAAAAATTAATTCAAACATAAAATCAGCAATGACATTAAGAAGCTTTGGTTTATTTTAGATAAACTTGTTGGATATGATTGTCCTTAGGACTTAGTTGGATTAAATGAAATTACATGCATGTGTTTTGTTATTTCTTTCCAATCATGCTAAAATTTTGTATGCCACTTGTATTCATGCATTTACTTCTTTCAAATTAATTAAATAAAAATGATTTCCTTTATGTCAATTTGCATTTGTTAGCTTAAATTAAAAATATGTGTAGCTATTATCACTATTAAATCTCAAATGTATTTTCAAAAAGTTTATTAATGAAAAATAATACATATTGTGACATTAGTTATATATACATAGGAGGTACATGTGAATATAAGCTTAGTGTATGAAATGAAGTCTCTTTCTTTCATTCATGTGCTGATTTGCATAAGTTTGAATATTATTGGGTATATTAGTTTGGACATTCCGGGGATGAACGACTTTAAGTAGACCTACGGAGGTTTCTACCTCACTCCTCTAGGGAAAAATAATGGCGGCGTGCCCGTTTGATTTCACTCTTCTGCATTTTGATATTAGAATCTGCATAGAGCTTTGATTCATTCACACAAAGAAATAAATTAAATCAAACTCTACTTTTTCATGGTTTTCTATTTTTATAGTTGCTTATACATCCATATGTATTTAAGAATACTGGTATATTAGTTTAGGCATTCTGAGGACGCACAACTTTAAGTAGCCCCAAAGAGGTTCCTACCTCCCTCCCCTGGTGCAAAATAATGGTGATGTACTTGTTTAAAACTCTCATACATTTGAAGGTATATTTAGCTAATGAATGAAAATCTTATTTTTCTATTAAAAAGACATGCATTCATATTTTGTTCAAGTGGCTGGATTGATTAGTCATATGATTTATAATTGTTTTCTTATACTTTTGTATAAGAATTTAGATAGAACTTTAAATTAATATAATAAAATTATTCAACCAAATGAAACATCAATTCTAAGTACATTTGCTTACATTTATCATTTAAGTGTGCTAAGATACAAATTGCATGTATATGTATGTTTAGGACTTAATCATATGCATGCTATATCTGATGGAAAGAAATGAACAAATATGTGTTATGTGATAGTAATTAATTGCAATTAATCTTAAGATGTCTTTTTTATTGAACGAGATTAGTTAAAGTGAACCTAAACCTTGGACTGATTAAAATATATAATAAGTCATTCACTAAAGAGAATTCATTCAATTAATGTGCTTTAGATGTGACTTATGGTAGGGATAATAGATAGTGATCCTCTCTTTTCTTCTCTTTATAATACGTAGTTGTTAAGTGTAAACCAAATAAAATAAAGTAAAATATTAAGTAAAACTCATAAATCAATTAAGCCATTTAAAGTGACACCACCCTTCATAATTAAATCTCTTCATACTTAGAAAATCACAACAAAAGCTTAGCTAAGGCATACCACACAAGCCTTAATACACATACCTTAGATTAAGTCACCACTTCTAGCTTTATGTTAGGACGGTGCATGGTTTGATGTATGCTTAGATTTATAATGTATTATTGTAAACTGGATGTTAGGGTGTATGCTTCGAAGATTAGATGTTAGGCTGTGATTAGCCTAATCATATTTTATTCAGAAGATTGTGCTTAAGGGGTGCCTAAAATAAATGTAAATGCTCTCTTTTGCAGGTAGCTTGACCCCTAAGGATAATCTAGATTAGGATAGGTGGACTTGGTTACCCTTGTGTAGGGTGCTAAGTCCAAATTATATATATAATTGCTTGGGTTGTATGGTGTATTTAGCTAACACTTATTTTGCAGGTGTAGTTAGATTTACCTTTTCTATTTTTGACATAATTTTGCATTAGAAATTAGGATTAGTTTTATGGGGGATTAGGATAAGTGGTGGCTAGAAGGCTTTGTCTTGTGAGGCCCCGTGATGCCTTCAAAGCAAGCAAAATAAAGAAGAAAAGAAGGAGACATAAAGATAAGAAGACCCCCATAGCATTGATTTATTTATAATTGGCTACCCATTTCTCTTTTTGGGTTATACGGCGGTACCTGATCGCACCGACCTTTTTTTCTTTTAACATTGGGTTTATAATTTGTTTGATTCTTTATTTATAATTTTGTGATAGAAATGACCTGTATTTTTCCTAATTTCTTCATATATGGTGATTTAATGTGTGGCATGGATCGATTAGGCTCTTAGGGAAAAATAAACTTTCTACCCCAATCATAACCCATAGCTAAATTTTCTAAAATAACTCATAACCTTATTTAAATCCTAGGTATTAAATCAAGATAAATAAAAGATTTAGCAACCTTCTTAGCTAAATATTGTATGTCTAATATCATAGATGCATCTTCTACCACCTTTGAGAGCAACTCCTAGTGACAGGGCTTCACCCTCTTCTTTCTTGATTTGGCCCATTATTTATTTCATCATGCATTTAGGCATATAAAAAAAAAATCCTATAGCCTGTGTCAAAATAAAGAGTCAAAGTCAAAAAAAAATTGATAAGATTTGTATTAAACTAAGTCATTATTTATACACTCATGCTCTAGTCTTCTAGAGAGTGAGTTTAATGACTTTAGTTTCTTTATAAATAATAAGATCTAAACTATCTTGAAAAACATATGACTTGACCACTTGGTTTTAAAATGTAGGAGTTAGCTGGCTGTCACTCCAGGCGATTATAAGTCTAGTAGTTGGGTGATTTTACTTTCTCTTGAAAAGGTAAACAATATACCTATTTTTGCATTAGATTTAGGACATGCTTTGGCCCTCGTTAAAGCTCCATAGATTTAGGATCTGAGGTTATGAATCCCCTCAGGCTATAAGCATAAATCCTCACCTCTTAGGCATTTTCAAAATCTTGCATTGTGGAATCATAAGTCACATAAATACATAATTCTCTTCAATTTTAAATATATAAAGCCCAACCATAGGATAGATTAGAATGCTTATTAGGTTATCCTATTATCATGAGCATTCCCTACTCATCTCCTTTGACTTCGATAATAAGTCTCTCTTTTTTGATCCATCCCACTTGATTTTTTTAAATATAACCAATTTATTGATAGTCCTATCTTTAAAATCTTTAGAGATAATAATTGAGTACTTTAATCAAGAGTATTCCTAAGAAATTCACTTTGCTTAGGATGTAATTAACTATGGGGGCTTGTCCCCATAGGGAACTTTAGAACCCAGTTAAAAAAATCCTACTTTATTCATCCATGTAAAGTAGGGGAAAAATCTCTAGTATATTGGAAGACCCATCATTCATTAGGAGTCCTTATTAGGTGATTAGGTCCATTATAGGATAGTAATTTCTATCTTTTGAGATAGTGCACTACTCCTTAATGTCGTACCTGATCACCTCAATAAGTACACCATTAGATCTGTATGGTGTCTCGCCATATGTATATACATATTAAAAATAATCACCATAGTTCATTTGAGAATTTCAAGTCCAATGGGCTATGTTAGACTTGATTGAATTGATTTTGGTTTGGCTTGTTGATTATAGGTTTTATTTATTTTTGTGAACATGATTGAAGGTATGATTGATTCATGAGAAAATCAATTGAATTTTATGTTTAGATTGAAGGAATGTAGCTAAGTCTATGGAGTTGGATCATGTGGCTTGGGAAAGGTTTTGATTTTGTTTGATTTAGTTTTGATGAGTTAAATGTATATTTGATTTATATTTGTAGAGATGATTGAAGATATGATTGATTTATGAGAAAATTAAATGATTTTGGATTGAATTGGAGGGTAATTTGGTTAAGTCCATGGAGTATGGTCATAGGACTTAGGAAGGATTTTGAGCTTGGGTTTGGTTTGGATTTGATATTTAGTTTTGGTATGATTATGGATTTTGGAAAATTGATTTGGTTGTAGAATTGATCTAGGATAAAATCAATTGAGTTTGGATTGATTTGATTAAGGCTAAGTCCATTAGGTAAAATCATAGGACTTAGGTTGGGTTGGTTTTGATTTGATTATAAGTTTCAATCATTTGATTTGGATTTGGATTTGATGCTTGGTATGATGAGGTCAATTTTGTTATGGTTTAAGAAGGTGAACATAGGGTTGGTTTGAGTCATGAGGTAGGCAGTCCCTAAGGCATAACCTGATCCTAGGGATAATCCTTCTAAGTCTCTAGTCTTAGGTTAAGTGTTCACATAATTGCTAGAAGTGTCTTATGACTAAGAAAGTCTTAGTGTCTAGAAGTTTGCTAAATCTAAGAGGAAGGGATTGAGTCCTCACTCCAAAAGTGAGGCCAATGAAAAAACCCCAATAGGTGTGGTGTAACTGACAAGACACACCACACGTATTGGTGTTGACTGAAATGATCAACCACATCCTAGAGATTGCAAGATCTAACAAAAACCATTTAAACCTAAACTTGAGAGGTAGATAGAATTACAATCCTAGTGCAATGCAACTCACCTCATGCCAAGGGAAAAAGGGAGCTAGGAGGATTTGATGGGAACTTCATGTCAAAGAGATGAAGAGAGGTCCGTTAGAGGATCACACATGCATGAAATTTAACATGTGAGGGGTTTATGCCATGGGCATAAAAGAAAAAAAATCCACTAGGGATTGGGCATATAAACCTTCCACTAGGGAAGCAGGTTCAAGCTATCCACTATGGATATGAGTTTGATTTCATTCATGATAGGTATCCACTGGGGATGAAGATTTGATTTATGAAGGGGAGATATAATGGGGGATACTAGTTTGAATTTGATTTATTTGTTTGATTTGGATGTATATCCGCTGGGGATATAAGCTTGAATCCATCGAGGAATCAAAACTAGACTTGATGAATGTAATTTGTGGAAATGTGGTGCATATCCACTGGCGGCAGGGGTCTGAGTGCACTAGGGGTCAAGACCAAGTTCAATTCATTGTGGCTCCACTGGGAGGTTGGTTTTGAATTTGATTTATTTATTTGATTTATTTATATGATTTGGGGATCCACTGGGGAGAAGGGTGTGATTCAACTTGATTTAATTTAGTTTATGGACCTTGTTGGTGTGCGATGGATCCATAAAGAAGGAACTATGGGGGCCTTGGCCTATCTTAGCTTTACAAATCCAAATATTGGCTATGGGGAAAGACTATCCAACCTAAGGGTTGCCTTTCAGTGCGCAACAGTTGTGCTAGAAAGAAAGCATAGTAGACTTACATCTTCCAAATTAGGGAACAACCACTAGGGTGACTTGTTGGTAGTACAATAAATCAAACCTGACCTAGGCTGACTATGGAGTGAGTGCCGTTGGGGACTTATGTCGACTCAAGAGAAGTCAAAGTTAATTTCAATTTAATGCTGTTGAATTTGATCTAGTTCTAATTTATTTAATTTGATTATGATTCATGGACCCTATCGATGTCCGATGGATCCACTAAGAAGGGGTCATGGGGGCCTCAACCTATCTCAGATTTATAAATCCAAAAGGATAGTCTACCGGCTGTGGGGTAGAGCAAACAAACCTAAGGGTTGCCTTTTGGTGTGCAATAGTTATGCTAGGAAGAAAGCATAGCAGACTTACATCTTCCAAAGTAGTGAACAACTACTGGGGTGACTTGTTGGAAGCGTAAAAAATTGAACCTGACCTAGGGTGACTACTAAGAGAATGCCATTAGAGAATATGTCAACTCAAGAGTAGTCAAAGTTAATGTGATTTTATATGGTTTATTTGAATTGGTTTAGTTTGATTTAATTCATGGACCCTGTCGATGTGTGATGGATCCTCTGAGGAGGGGCTATATCAGCCTTGACCGATCCCAGGTTTATAAATCCAAAGGGATAGTCTACCAGTTGCGGGGTAGAGCTAACCAACCTAAGGGTTGTCTTTCAGTGTGCAACGATTATGTTAGGAAGAAAGCGTAGCAGACTTACATCTTCCAAAGAAGAGAACAAGCACTGAGGTGATCCATTGGTAGCATAATAAATCAAACCCGACCTAGGGTGACTACTGAGTGAGTGTTGTTGGGGACTTATGTCAACTCAAGAGCAGTCAAACAGTTCCTTTATGAAGTTTTGCTGACACTGCCCAAAAGATAGGATGTCTGCTTGGGAAAGGAACCACTAGGGGTGTCCTCCTAATCCATAAGGAAATACTTATGTCTGTTTATATATCTACATGGACCTTGTTGGTATGCAAGGGAACACACACTAGCGGATGCTATATTCGACATCTGATTCGGTGGAAAATATGTTCTTCCAAATGATGGATTCTCCAACAACAGGGGTGGTTACTAGGAAAGGGGAATTTTCCAACCCAATAGTAACCCGGATAGTGTCTAGATGGGGTCACAAGGACATCATCCAAATAGAGTGCCCATAAGGGGGGTGCCACTAGGGGCATTATCTTGATCCCTAAAAAGAAAGCCTATAGGTGTACGGTGGCCAACTCAAGAAGAAAATATAGCAGAATTACATCTACCTTGTGTGGTGTATCCATCGGGTGGGTTACTGTCAGGATAGTGAGAACCATCCAACCTAAGGTACCCATTGGTGTGCGAAGATCAATGCAAGAAGAAGGCGTAGTAGACATACATCTTCATAGATGGAAATTTTCATCGGGATAGTCTGTCGTTAGCAGGATAGATGCTATCCAACCTAGGGAGACTACTAATCGAGGAGTCTCGAAGAAGGATTAGACCTAGACTTGATGTATCCATGAGGATAGGAGCTCCTAGGGGACTTATGCTAAACCTCAAATATACTCGACCCAGTCGGTACATGAAGGCTAATCCAAGAAGAAGGCATGGCAGACTTACATCTTCTTAAACAAATCCATCATGAGTTAACTTACTGGCTGTGCAGTAAGGCCTACCATTCTGACAAGGCGCTCGTCGATGTGTAGCAGTCAAGTCAGGAAGAAAGCATAGTAGACTTACAACATCTTAAACAAGGGACCACTACGGTGACACACTAGTAGAGTAGTGAATCGACCCAATCTAGAGCAGCTACTGAATGAGTGCCATCGGGGGCATTATCCTAACTTGAAGTAGCCCGAGATAAAATA
This sequence comes from Cymbidium sinense, assembly GCA_021442155.1. NCBI lineage: Eukaryota > Viridiplantae > Streptophyta > Magnoliopsida > Asparagales > Orchidaceae > Cymbidium > Cymbidium sinense. The sequence goes on along the minus strand of CM038223.1, from coordinate 138,250,089 downwards.
TATGTGCTTGTTTAATGTGTTTTTGTGTGCTTTGTATTCGTGTTGTGTTGATGAAGGATAGGATGTTGCTTGGGTTCCTTAAATGTACCCTAAACATATCATGGAAGATTCGTTAGACATAAATTCTTTCAACATGAAAGATTGAATTTGGAATTAAATTTTCATTGATGATTATTTTCAAACATAAATGTATGTATAATATTTCTTTAGGTAGATCCCATTGATTGGAAGCATCGGGCGCTCTCCCTTATGATTAATAAGTTGATATTATCCTCCTTGGTTGGCTTTCTCTATGGCAAAAGGGCCTTCCCAAGTGGGTCCAAACTTTCCTCCCATCTTGCGATGAGCAACAATTGGTCTCTTTAGAACTAAAATAAGCTCTCCTACTTGAAAAGCTCTAGGATGGACCAACTTGTTATGAACTTGAATCATTTTGGCATTGTAAAACTTGAGGTATTGGCATGCCCGTAGCATCTCTCCTGCAAACCTTCGAGCTCTTCTAACCACAACTTGGCATTCTGCTTTATTTTGATCTTTCTACCCACAACTATCATGAGTGATGGGAGTTAGACTACTATCATGAGTGATGGGAGTTAGACTGGTAGAATGACTTTGGACCCATACACTAAGGATAAAGGGGTAGATTGAGTTAGAGTTTTGCAGGTAGTGCGGTAGGCCCACAAAACTTCAACTAACTACTCATGTCACTATCTTTTATTGTCATCGAGTGTCTTCTTGATAATTCAGATGAGAGTTTTGTTGAAGGTTTCTACTAAGCCATTTGCCCATGGGTAGTAGATGGTAGAGTATCTCTAAACTATGTTGTGCCTCCAGGTAAAGTTGTTGATAATTGAGCTATTGAATGTAGTACCATTATCAGATATAATTTGGTGAGGCACCCCAAATCTATATATGATATGGTTTTTGAAGAACTGGAGTACGTGCTAAGTTATGACCTCTCTGAGCGGGATCCCCTCCACCCATTTAGAAAAGTAGTCGGTGGCAACTAGGATGAACCGATGATCGTTGGAAGAAGGAGGATCGATCGGACCTATTATGTTAGTACCCAAACACTCGAATGGTCATGAGGGCCAGTGTTGGGTGGATAATTTGCCTCAACAAGGATTAGATGATGGCTGAGGTAATAAAGTGCATTTTATTTACCTTTATCTTTTGGTTTAAGCTAATAAAGTGCCAAATGAGTCATCTAATGCATAAGTGTATTAGGCTTGCCTAGGATAGGGGTTGATAGAACTGGTGGCATCATCAGGTAGTGCTTGATGTCTTTGAAGGCATGATGTCACATATCATTCCACTTGAAATTGGCATCCTTTTTCACAAGTGTTGAAAATGGCCGACATCTATCTAATAAGTTGGATATAAAGTGTCTTAGATACACCAACTGCCTTTGAAATGATTTGGGTTGAGTTAAACTCTTAGGGGTGGCATTTCTAATATTACCTTGATTTTCTCTGGATTGATTTTGATTCTCTGCTGTCAAACAACAAACCTAAGGAATTTCCCTGAAGCTACTCTGAATACACACTTCAGGGGGTTCATTTTAAGATTAAATTGTCTTATGCTCTCAAAAACTACTCTCAAGTTAAAGTGATGGTCTTCTTTTTTATACTTTTGACTACGAGATCATCCACATAGGACTCGACTTGATGATGAATGAGATCATCAAAGAATCGAGTCATGGTTCGCTGGTATGTAGCACCGACATTTTTAAGGTCGAAAGGCATGACCTTAGAGCAAAAGATTCTTATCAAAGTTCTTAAGGTAGTGTTTCTTTCATCTTTAGGGGCCATCTTTATTTGGTTATATCCAAATGAGCCATCCATGAAATAGAAGACTGCATGAGATAAGGTAATGTCCATCATCAGCTCTTGTAAGAGTAGTGGAAATTCATCTTTTAGACATTATGGTGTTTTTTTTAAAAAGTATGGGGGGACACCACATCGATCGTAAGGGGTACTTATTGAAGTGATCAGGTATGATATTGAGGTATGATGTAATATCTCAAAAGATAGAGATGCCACCCTTCAATGGACCTAATCACCTAATAAGGACTCCTAAAGCATGATGGGTCTTCAAATATACTAGAGATTTTTCCCCTGCTTTACATGGATGAATAAAGTAGGATTTATATTAAGTCGGGTTCTAAAGTTCCCTAATGAGGCAAGCCTCCATAGTTAAATGCATTCTAGGGAATGAAATTCTCTAAGAATACTCTAGATTAAAGTACATAATTATCATCTCCAATGATTTCAAGTCTAGACTATCAAAGGATTGGTTATGTTTGGAAAATCAATTGAGAAAGTTCAAGGAGAAGACTTATTTTTGGATTCCAAAGGGAGAAAGTAGGAAATGCTCATGATACTAGAAAGTCTAGTGAGCACTCCAATCTATCATATGATTGGGCTTTATATATTTGAAAGTGAAGAGATTTATTTATTTGAGATGAATTTTATTAAATTACTAGGGCTTACAATCCACCAACACAAAGTTATGAAAATACATAAGAGATGAGAATTTATGCTTGCATTCTGAAGGAAAAAAGCTACCTCAGATCCTAAATCTAGGGAGCTTTAGGAAGACCTAAAGCATGACCTAAATCTAAGCGACAGGTGGACATAAGGGTTTACCTCCATAAGAGAGAGTAAACCCGCCCAACTTCTGGACTTTGTTGACCTCATTTTTGGAGTGAGTTCTCAATCTTCTCATCATAGATCTTGGACTCTTATAGGTACTGAGAGTTTTTAGTATTAAAACACTTCTAGTGATTAGGTGAATACTTAACCTAAGCCTAGAGACTCAGAGGGGTTAGTCATAGGGGCAGGTTATGCCTTAGGGACTTATGGAGACTTTCTTATCCTATGGCCTAAACCCAATCCATGTTCTACTTTCCAAACCAAACCCCAAATTCAAATTCAAAATCAAATTTCCAAAATCTATAATCAATCCCAAGATTAAATCCAAACTCCAAATCCCTTTTAAGTCATGTGACCCACTTTCAAAATCTTAACCTAAATCAACTGAAGCTCAATTTATTTTCTTGTAAATCAATCATATATTCAATCATCTTCATAAATATAAATCAAATCCACACTCCCATGGCCAAAAATAAATCAAACTAAATCAAATTCTTTTTTAGCCCTTTTGACCTACCTTCATAAGCTTAGGCAAATCTTAACCCAAATCAACCCAAAATCAATTGATTTTCTCATAAATCAGTCAAATATTCAATCATATTCATAAATATAAATCAAAGCCACACTCACATTGCCAAAAATAAATCAAACTAAATCAAATTCTATTTTTAGCCCTTCTGACCTACCTTCATGAGTTAGGCCAAATTTGCCTTCAAATCACTTCAAATTCAATTGATTTTCTTATAAATCAATTATACCATCAATTATATTTCCAAGTATAAATGAAATATTCATTCAAATGACCAAAACTAAACCCAAAATCAAATTAAATCCCAATTTAAGCCCTTTAAACTAATTCTTTGAACTTTAGCCAAATCCTATCTAAATCAAGCCAAAATTAATGGATTTTCTCTTGAATAAATCATTCCTTCAATCACGCATCCAAATATAAATGAAACCTACAATCATCAAGACAAATTAAAATCAACCTAAGTCAAGCCCAACTTAGCCCTTCTGAGTTGAAAATCCCAAATGAACCAAAACCCATCATAGCCCAAATTGATTACAATTGAATTTACATTTCAATCCTAAACTCATATATAAATTCAACTAAACCTTAATCAAACCAAAAAAAAGCCAATTATCCCATTCCTTGACCCAAAATGACAGGAACCCAAAATCAACCTTGTTTCCACTACCCAATTAAACCAACCAATTGTGAAACCAAATTGGCCATTTTAGCTCAAACTTTTTTGAACCCATAGAACTCCCACATTAATTGAAACCATGAATTCACATCAACCCATGATCAATGATTGAACATGACTTGACCACCAATTGAGCCAAACTAAACCCAATTGGCCTAAAACCAAATTAAATCCAAATTGATTCAAACCAAAGACTACAATTCTATCCAATTAACCAATTGAATTTAAACTAAGACCTAACCCAAGCTAATTTGGTTAAATTGGTCAACTTGACCCATTTGACTTATATGAATCCAAATAAGCCAAAATCAAACCTAGGCCAAATTGATTGAAACCACTTGAACCAAAATACTTTAAATCATCATTTGAATCTAACCTAACCCTTGGTTTGAACCAATTTGACCAATTGGTCAACCTAACCCAACCTAGCCCAATTTGGCCTATAATGGTCAAATTATGCCAAATCCATTGAAATAAAGCCTTGGCCACTTGGAACCTAAAGAAACATGACCCAAAGTCATCTTGGGTTAGGCCAAAAGTAGCCTAAACCCAATTGGAGCCAAACCCAATGAGATCTCTCTTGAATATGCCTCCCCACATGGGATTTTTCTAAAAATAGTAAAGTCCACTTCCCCTTTCCACTTGGCAGCCCTAACACCCCTCAATTGGGGTCTGAGCTAGCCACCTTGCCTAGCCCATTTGGGCTAGGTCTGTGATGGACCAAAGAAAAGTGAGTTAACTCACCTCCCTTATAAACTGAAAACCTAAGGGATATAAGGAAGAGTTATCCAGCCAAATCCTTCCTTGAGCTCCTTGCCAATCCTTCCTCCAACCAAAATGGGAGTGGAGTTGAAAATGAGGGTCATTCATCCTTCATAAGCAATCGAGGCGTATACCCCCTCAATTTGCACGAGAAACACAACCATTGGCATCCTCCAAGCCTCCTAAGTGAATAATGAACTCCCTAGTGAGCTCCCAAGTGTTCTCAAAGCTTCCCTCATCAAGATTTATCTTTTTTGAGCCAAGCTAAAATAGGACACTCATTTCTCCATCCAAACTTTGTCAATCCTCAACCTAATTCAAATTCCTCTTGCACACACCATCCCATCACCTCATCAAAGCTAAACGAATCATTTCCCGAGCTCCAAATCCATCGGAGGTCAGACTTCATTCTAAGCCAAGCTTCCAAAGCATAGGAGTTGGCCTTCTGAGCGATCCACATGGAATTGATCCAATTGTTGCTCACCAGGGCTTCGTCTCAACCAAACGTAGCTACCTTAAGCGTGTGAGCCGTCAATCTTACCTTCAGTGAGGTAATTCCATGAAAACTGACCTCTTGCTAAAAATGTGTTGATCTTTTGTGAATGTGTGTGTGAGCCGATCTTAGCCATTACATCCCCGTAGATCCTTCGTATGATGGTGTGGGTTCCTTTTGGATCCAATCTGAGCTCGGGTGAGCTCGAATCACATAAATAATGGCGGACGGATGCCATCCTCTCTTGTTCATGTGATGATGGATCACACACCGTTCGTTCCACATGATCGAAATGGTTGGTCATGATTAGATCCCGTTAGATCATCTAATTTTATCCCTTTTGCACTGCGGGAGTGATCTGCATGGTTTGATCTGACATCGGATGGTGGAGATCAAAAGTGCATCCCGTCGCCTGCTGACTCAGCTGTGGATGTGACAACATAAATAGCCAATCCCACGGAGCCATGTGAAAAGCACGCTGTATCAGCGCCCCATATGGCGCTAATGGGATTAAGGCTTAATTAGGTTTAAATAATATATTTTTAAAGCTAAAACTTCATAAAATCATAACAAATCATAAAAATTTTTTTGGATATAAATAAATGCTCATTTTAAAGATATTTCAGAAAGGAATCCATTAAAATTATCCTTAATTAGTTTTGAATAGTAATCAAAATTTAATTAGGGTTTAATTAAAAAGTTAATTACCTTAATCACTCCCTTGTTAAATAATTAACCTCAAACATTTTGATATTATTTAAGGGCATGACCTCTGCCTCCCCTAATTATCTTGGGATTTATTGTTTAATTAATCAAGAAAAGTAATTAAATAAGCCCTAATTAATTTTTTTAACTTAATTAAGGGTTAATTAAGCATATGAACAGTAAATTAATTAATTAATTGGGTCATTTATCACTATTCAATACTTAGGAGACTTATGGAATTGAATTGGGGCTTCTTTCCTAATCTTTTCCCTAAGTTTCCTTTACTTTTCAAGAGAAAATTAATTAGGGATTAATTGATTAATTAATTGCTTAATTAGTTTAATTAAAATTATAATCACATCTAATTTTGATTTATTTATTCATGGGTAGACCTTTAGGTTTTTAATAGCCTAAAGAAAATTAATGAATTAATGGCTTATCCATATGTGTGGGAAAATCATAAAAATAATTAACCAAGTTTCTTAATCTAATTAACTAATAATTGTGAGCTAATTGCATTAGGCCCTTTAATTTCCTAGGACCATTGCTAATTTACTTTTCAATTCATTTACATATCATGTTGGCTCATAATTATCTGAATAATTATGTTAAGGTAACATAAGTAGGGGTTAATTAATGGACTTAATTCATATCATAACTTAATTAACTCATAAAACCAACTTAATCACATTTCATTAAACCAAATTAACTTATAAACTTGGGGATGGGTTAGGATTAGAAAACTCCTTGTCACATTCCTTGAATCAAATTGAACATGAAATTAAAAAAAAATGATACATAAAGAATTTTGGATTATTTTAAACAATTCTATTTGATATGATTGGCCTTAGAAATTAACTTGATTGAATGAAACCATATGCTTATGTTTATTTATTTCTTTCTAATCATATCAAATGTTGTATGCCATTTTGAAATCATGCATTCATCTTTTCAAAATAAATTAAATCAAATGGTTTTCCTTTATGTTATTCGTGCATGTGCTGATTTAATTTAATATATGTGTGGCTATTATCACTAATAGATCCAAATGTATTTTCCAAAAGCTTATGAATAAAAAATAACATATGTGGTGATGTTAATTACAAATACATAAGAAGTGTGATTATAACTTAAGTGTATGAAGTGAAGCTTTCGTTCCTTTATTCATGTGTTAATTTACATAAGTGTGAATTCTAATTGTTATATAGTCTGGACATCCCAAAAATACGAGGCTTTACCTAGCCCTAAGGAGGTCATTTGATTACCTCACTTTCCTGGTTAACAAAAGCACGTACTCATTTGATTTCATTCTAATGCATTTCAACACTATAATTTGTATAAAGCTTTAACTCATACATATAAATAATTCAATCAAAGAAAATGTAATTTTTTATATAATTTTCATTCTTTTAATTATAAATACATGTGTATGTATTTAAGAAAAGTGGTATATAGTCTAGACATCCCAGGAATAGGAGGCTTTAGCTAGTTCCAAGAAGGTCATTTGATTACCTTACTTCTCTGGTTAACAAAGGCACGTACTTGCTTATTTCTTTTATATTGTGGTGAAATTTTATATGTTCAACTTCTAAAGAAGGTATACTTCCATCTTCAATATATGCAAACTAAAATGAAGATAGAAATATACTTCTTTTTTATGTATTTTTGTACACCATGTAGATTTGTAGATATTTTTATTGAGGGTGATCGGATACAATATTGAGGAGAGGTGTAATATCTCAAAAGATAGAAGTAATCACCCTACAATGGACCTAATCACCTCAATAAAGACTCCTAAGGATAATGGGTCTGCATATGTACCAGAGATTCTTCCCCTACTTTACATGGAAAAGTAATGTAGGGTTTATTTTAAGCTGGGTTTGTTAAGTTCCCTACAGGGGCAAGCCCCCATAGCTAATTACATCCTAAGGAAGGGGATTTCTTAGGAATACTCTCAATTATGGTAAATGATCATTATCTCCAAAGATTTCAATAGGTAGGACTATCAACCATTTAGTTTATTTTGGAATATCAAATGGGATTGATCAAAGAGAGAGAGAGAGAGAGAGAGAGAGAGAGTCATTCTTGAAGCCAAAGGAAGATAAGTAGGAGATGCTCACGATGCTAGAAAACCTAGTGAGCATCTCAAACTATGCTATGGTTGGGCTTTATGTTTTTGTAATCGAATTATTTATGTGAGTTAAATTTTTATTGAAAGTTTAGGGCTTATAATTCCACAATACAAAGTTATGGAAAGGCCTAAGAGGTGAGGACCTAAGAGGTGAGGATTTATGCTTATGACTTATAGAAGGCAGAAGCAACCTCAAAACCTAAATATAGGGAGCTTTGGCGAGGGCCAAAAGCATGACCTAAATCTAAGGCAAAAATGATATTTAGTTTACCTCCATAAGAGAGGTCAAACTACCCGACTTCTTGGACTTACAACCGCCTAGGAGTGGCCGCCAATTAACTCCTCCTATGATTTTAAATTCATCCAGGCAAGTCATATGCTTTATGTAAGATAGCTAGACTATTATTTATTTAGAAAGAGACTAAGTCCTTAAACTCACTCCTTAAGATACTAGATCATGTAAGGGTATGAGAAATGTCCAAGATCTAATGCAAAACATATTACATTTTACTTTCATTTTTGGACAATCATTTGACTCAGGCTTATAGGATTCATATGCCTAATGCATGTGAAATAATCTTATGGGCCAAAATCAACGAGAAGGGGATGTGTGTTTCCATAATGGATCTCAAAGGTCAAGCCAAGTTCTCTGGCAAAGGTGGAAGCCCTCCAATCAAGAGTGGAATAATATGCTTTTATGCATGATGTTATAAAAAAAATACACATCTATCTAAGGGGTTGCTAATTCTTTTATCCTAAATTTTAGCCTAAGCTTTAAGTGAGGTTATGAGTTATTTATTTATTTTTAATTTTGAGTTGATTAATTTGGTAGAGATTTATTTTTCTCTAAGAGACTAATTGTCATCGAGGCCATACATCAAAGCAAGGAAGAAACTAGGAAAACATGTCATCTTAAAGCACAAGCTAAATAAAATATCAAACATTTTATAAAGCTAGTGCAAAAGAATAAAATACTATTTGTGGTCGGGCACCACCGCACAATCCCAAAAATAAATTGAGTAGCCGAGCTCTACCCTTATACAACTCAGATTACAAATGAATTAATTTACAATCAAGTAAGAAAATTCATGTTATGGGGGTCTTTATTTCTTCTTTTCTTCTTTCTTTTTTCTTCTTTCTTCTTTTGGTTCCTTCTTTTGGATGGTTGGAAGGTGGTTGCTCCAAAGGCTTCACATGGTACATAAGATATAATATTATGACCAATGCTCATCCTAATCCCCCATAACATTCATTCCAAAATCCTAATTGCAAAAATACTTGAAAAGGAAAAGTAAATCTAACTAACGCCTACAAAACAGAGATTAAGTAAACAAACCATATAAATCTCAAGCATGTATATTGGAATTAGCACCCCACACATGGGTAACCAAGTCCACCTGGCCTATTAGATTATGTTTAGGGTATAAGCACCAGCACAATAAAAGCATTTATATTTTTATTACGGCTCTCCTTACGCATAACCCCCTACAGAAAATAATGATTAGATTAAATCATCCTACCATTTATTCTATGCGCATTCACCCTAATATCTAGACTAGAAATAATACATCACAAAATAAATGCAAACATTAAGCCATGCACCACCCTATCCTAAAGCTAGAAATGGTGACTTAACCTAATGTGTGTGCTTTAAAAGGTTGATTTGCTTAAGTTTGAATGAACCTACAATTACTTATTAAGTTGTAAAAAGAGATAAAAGAGAAGAGAACTTCTTTTTCCTTTGCTACCTTAAGTAATTTATAAAGTGGGTTCATATTTGATTTTGTTTAGTGAATATTTTATTATGTGTTTTAATTAATCCTAATTTTAGATTTTCACTAAACAAACCTATTCAAAAGAAAGGCATTTTTAGATTAAGTAAAGTGAATTAATATTACAAAACACACATCACTTCATTTCTTTCCAAACATGTTTACTATGCATATGAATGAATCCTTGGCATATCTATAAATACAAATGGAAATGTTTAGCACACTTTATGATGAATTCTAAGAAATGTTATTTAATAAAATTTGAATGCTTTATGATGCATGATTTTCATTAAGTAGAAAAGAGGGGTTTCTTTTATCCATTATGCACATGCACATGTATATGTATGAATGACATAAGTGAGTACGATGCCATTATTAGCACCAGGGGTGTAAAGTACATGACCTACTTAGGGCTAATTAAAGCCTCTCAACCCTGGGGTTGTCCAGACTAATATACCACTTTCCTTAAATACAAACACATGTATAAAAGAAATGAATGGAAAAAAGAAAATTGCAAAAAGTTTGTATTTGTTTGTTTATTTTATTTATGCAATTTATATGTACAAGTGTGGATGTCCTTCTTAGGTAATAGCATAGAAATGGATAGGAATGGGGTTAGGCAAGTGTTTTGGTCTTTTCAAATGAACTATATACTTTGCCAAATCCTATTCAAAACTATGCTAAAAGAAAAGAGAAGGAAAGCTACACTATGCATATCTTCATATTATATCGACATGCAAGCTTATAAATAAATATAAGTAGCACACTTTCAGTTTTAGGTGTTCAATTAATAGAATTTTGAAAATAGTTTTGGATTTAATAATAATAATGGCCATATATTTTTAGTTTAGCCAAAGCATGAAATTTGACCTAAAGAAAACATTTCATTTTGATTTTGATTTTAAAAAGGTATAAATGCATGAATCTCATATGACATACATATTTAGCATGCTAGGAAAGAAATAAAGTGATGAAATCAATGTAAATTCATTCACCCTAATTTATTCCTAAATACAATCCAATGAAATAAGAAAGCTTAAAGCAAATCAAGTTATTTTTAAGGAAGGTTTGATTTTATTTTGAGCTTGATTTAATTTGAGAAATATGAGGTGAGTTTGCTACTCCTAACCCATTCCCACATATGTTTATTGATTTAGTTTGTTCTTAGGATTATTATATGATTTTTATATGTTACTTAGGTTAAGGTATGAATTAAGTGTGTTAATTACCCCTTACCGACACCACCTTAGCATAGTTAATTAAATAATTATGAGCCAATAATATGACATAAAATCGTACAAGGAATTTAAATCAATAATACACCTAGGAAAGAAAGGTACTAATGCAATTGGCTCATGATTAAGGATTAATTAAGCTAAGGGGTTTATTTTAAATAATTTCATAACACCTCTCACACATGTGAGTTGAATTTTGATTTTCTTAATTGTACTTAGGCTCTTGAACACCTAAGCCTCTACCCAAGATTGATTAATTGAGTTCTGGAAAGTTTTAGAAATTTATGAAATTAATTAAGGGATAATTAGTGAATTAACTTGTAATTAAGGTTGGATTAAGAAAGAAAGGGGGTTTAAGGAATATCTTAAGGAAAGTATCCCAAAATTATTCCTTAAACCTCATATTCACTTAAGTGAAACTTAATTGCCTCAATCAAAGGGTTAGACCACTAATTATACCCTTATTTAAGCTTAACTACATTAAAGGAGTGATTAAGGAATGAACTAGCAATTCCTCTAATTAAACCACCAATAAATCCCAAGAAAAATAGTGGAGCCAGGAGTCATCCCACTAATTATGCGCAAAAAGTTTGGGATTAATCAGTAGAGTAATTAAAGGGTAATTGGCAAAATGATATTCCCAATAAAACCCAAATCCAGAAAAAGCACTATTCAAAATCAATTAAAATCATTTTTACAATAATCTATGTTGAATTATCTATCTAATGCAATTTATTTCATATTTTTCAGATTTTTCTAGGCTTATATATGATTTTAGGAAGTTTCTATAATTAATTAGGTGATTTAATAACCTAATTAAATGTTTAATGCCGTCGGCACCACGTGGACCATTAACGTGGCAAACATTTTCCATGTGGCGTGATGGGATTCGATATTTAAGTTGTCACATTATAGTGTCACGTCAGTGGCGGTGCTACACGCTTTCTCCTTACCCATCTGATCAAGGATCGAACAGCTGAGGTTAAATCCGCGGTTGTAAAGGGATGAAACAAGGGTTCTACATGTCTTTGATCATGGTCATCCATCCAAAATGCGTGGATGGACAACCCATGATCTGTCTTTGTATTTCTCTATTGGAGAGGACATCCATCCACCTTTCAAGGGCAGATCGGAGCTCAATTGAGCTCGGATTAGATTGAAACTCAACCCACACCATCTAAGGGTAAAGGGATCACATTTAATGGCTAGATTCTCATGGGGGTAATACTTTCCTTCACAAAGGACTAGACCACATCTAGATTAAGCTTGGTTTAATGGCATACCTCACTGGAGGTGATCACAGGTGCTCAATTCCCTTGGAGAACCTTCGTCTAGTGGAGATGAAGCTTTGTTGAAGTTTTGAGGCTTTGAAATTGAATGGATCTTTCTAAAGGCCAACTCCACCTTCACTTGAGCTCAGTATTGGTCAAGGTAGCACCTACCTTGCCTTTGGAGCTTGGAAAAGAGCTTAGGTGAATTCGATTTGATCCTTTAATGAAGCTCATAGGAGGAATTGACTTGATTTGAAGTGTGGAGTTAGTTGGATTTTCACTTCAGCTCACCTATTTTCGGTCTAGAAAAATTGAAAATGGAGAAGTTTAAGTTGCTTGAGAGAGCTTGGGGATAGTTCCAAATGCTTACTTTGGCTTCCCTAAATTCAATTGAGTGTGAGAGTGTTGGAATAAATTCAAATTAGAGGAGTATATCTTCCTCTAGAGCAATCAGACGGTCATGTCCTTAAGAGGGAATCAAAGGACTTAGAAAAGATTTTTGATTTGGATTTAAATTTTGGATTTAGTTTCATTGATTTGAATTTATATTTCATTTATATATGTGAATATAAATGAGAATATAAATTGGTTGTGAGAAAATTTCATGAATTTGAATTGATTTGAACATGACTTAGGCTAAGTCCTTTGGAGAGAATTAATGGACTTAAGAAAGATTTTGAACTTGGAATTTCAATCATAAGCTTCAATCATAAGTTTCAGTCATGGGTTTCAATCATTTGGCGTTGATTTAGATTTGGAGAAAATCAATTAAGCTGGAATTGATTTAGGTTTGATGTTGATTTGATTTGGAGTTTGACTTGAAGGAAGGAAGTGAGGAATGTAGTTCAAGTTATAGGGTAGGCAAATTTTCCTAACACCCCTAAGGTATGACCTATTCTTATGGCTAACTCTTCTAAGTGTTTAGGGCAAGGTTGAGTGTTCACCTAATCACTAGATGTGTCTTAAGACTAAGGAACTCTTAAAGTCTAAGAGAAGTCCTATGTCTAAGATGGAGGGGTTGAGAGCTCATCCTAAAAATGAGGTCAACAAAGGGTGCCCAATAGGTGTGGTGTGACTGATAAGAAACACCACACGTATTAGCATTGAATGAAATGATCAACAACACTGAATGATCACAAGCATTGATAAAGACAATCTACTCTTAGCCCAAGGTGTAGAAGGAATCGAGAGCTTAGTGCAATGCAACACTACTTATGTCAAGGAAATAAGAGAGGGAAGGAGGAATCCACTAGGGATAGAGTATATGAACCTTCCATTATAAAAGCAGGTTCAAGTCATCCACATAAGGATGAGAGGTTTGATTTGAGTTGAATCTTACTGGGGTGAAATTCAATTTGTTGAATTAACTTCCGCTGGGGAAGAGGGTTGAATTTGTTTCAATTTGTTGTTTGGTTAATTGTTTGTTTTGACTCCACCAGGGATAGACAAGTGAACTCTCCACTAGGGAGGCGAGTTCAAGTCATCCATAAGGGAGGAAAGGTTGTGAAATTCACTGAGGGATTAGAATTTTGAGTTTGCTGGGGAACTAGAAAGACTTGCATCTCATTGAGGAGGAGCAAAAGATTTGATTTGGATTGATTAATTATTTTTGTTTTAGATTTTTAATTTTGGATTTTGAAATGGACCCTATTATTTTGCGATGGGCTGCATTTAGTAGGAGCCATGGAGGCCTAGACCTAACGCAGATTTACCAATCCAAAGGGGTAGTCTACTAAGCATATAGTAGGACTAACCAACCAATGGGAATGCTTTTTGGTGTGCAACAGCTGTACTAGGAAGAAAGCATAGTAGATTTACATCCTCGAAAGTAGGGACCAATTGATGGGGTGATCTATTAGCAAGGCAATAAATTGAACCCAACCTAGGGAGGCCTATTGAGTGAATGTCACTAGCGGACTTAGACCAACTCAAAAGATAGTCAAGGATTAATTTCATTTTTAGATTTGTTTTGATGGATTTTGTTGGTTTGAGATGGATCACACTGAGAAGGAGCTTATATTAGCCTAGACTATCTCAAATTTACTGAACCAAATGGAGTAGCTTCCCGACCGATGGATGAACTATCCAACCAAAGGAGTGCCTTTCAGTTTGCAATGATCAATTTGAGGGAAGAAAGCTCGAGGACTCACATCTTCCCCTATAAAAGACCATTGGGGTGATCGGTTGCTTTGGGCAACAAATCAAACCCAACCTGGGGCTATCTGTCAGTTTGTGATAGTCATGTTAGACATAATACATCATAATTTTACATCTTCTAAAGAGGAATGACTACCAGGCTAATCTTATTATGGAAAAATAGATTAAACCCAACCTAGGCTACAGTGAGTGCGACAGGGATTTATCTCTCAGTAGTGCAATTCTATAGGGAGTTCTCGCGACCTTGCCCTAAAGATAGGATGCCTACTTGGAAAAAAGGGTCCTTTGGGTGCTTGAATTCCTAATCAACAAGCAAATTAATTAATTTATTTATTTAGTTCATTTATCATGGACCCTATTAGTTTGTGGGGATCAAGCGAGAAGGAGCTTATATCGACTAGACATATCTGATTCTTGAACTAAGGAGAATCAGCATCCCGAATAAATTCTCCAACCACAGGGGATGTCTACTAGGAAAGGGGGACTATCCAAATTGGGTCGCAAAGGACCTGATCCAAATAGAATGTCTGCGAGGAGAGGGGCTGCTAAGGGCTTTAACTAAAACCCTGGAGAAGATGACATGGCTAGTCATATATGAAATAAGGATTCAGTGGCCAACTCAAAGAGAAAGTGTGGGAACTCACATCTGCCAAGAGTGGTGTATCCACCAGGTGAGTTACTATCAGCATAGCGAACATAACCAACCTAAGGTGTCCATTGGTTTGCAACAATCAACCTAAGAAGAAAGCTCGGGGACTCACATCCTCCTATAGCAGAACGGATTATTGGGATAGTCTGTCTTCGGCTTGATAGGTGATAATCGACCTAGGGCGACTACTAAGTGAATGCCACTAGTGGACTTATATCGACTCAAATGTAGTCAAGAGGAAAGGATAATCTGGGGGACTTACCCTAACCCTCAAATATACTCGACCTAGTTAGATCATGATGATTAATTCAAGATGAGAGCTCGGGGACTCACATCTTCTTAAACAAAAATCAACATGAGGTAGCTTACTTGCTGGGCAGTGAAGTCTATCATACTAACAAGGCACTTATTGGTTTGTAATGGTCAAGTTAGGAAGAAAGCACGGGAACTCGCATCTTCTAAATAAGTGGCCACTGGGGTGCATACTAGCAAGGTAGCATGTATACCCGACCTAGAGTAGCTAACGAGTGAGTGCCACAAAGGGCTTACTCTCACATCAAAATAGCATGAGATAATAGATTTTTGTTTATTTTTGTGCTTGTGTTAAAAAGAATAGGACACCTCTAAGGTTCTCTCACACCTACCTTAAACACGCTTGGGGATTTTGATGAAATAGTGCCATGGGTGGCAAATGAAAATTCCCACTAAGAAAGGATGCTGCTTAGGTTCTCTCACACCTAACTTAGTTATGCTAATCAAAATTAGATGCCTCTTGGGTTCTCTCGCACCTATTCTAATAGTGTAGGAGAATGTGTTTGATTGTGTTTGAGTTGTGAAAGAGGGATAGGATGCTGGGGCTTACCTAAACAAGTCATGCAGATTAGCAAGATAAACAATAACAGAAGAAGATTTTGATGAAATGGAATCATGTTTTTTATTGATTGATAGAGTTATTTTCAAACATGATTTATATGGGTAATATTTCTTCAAATAGAGCTTATTAATTGGAAGCATCAGGTGTTCCCCTTTACAATCAATAAACTGATAAGATCCTCCTTAGTAGGCCTTCTCTATGACATAAGGGCCTTCCCAAGTGGGTTCAAACTTGCCTCCCATATTTTGATGGGCAACAATTGGTCTCCTTAGTATTAACACAAGTTCTCTATTTGAAAGACCTAGAGGACCGACTTGTTTTGAGCTTGAATCATTTTGGCCTTGTACAACTCGAGATTTTGGCATGCCTGTAGGTGACTCTCCTCCAAACATTCAAGCTCTTCTAACCCCAACTTTGCATTCTGCTCTATAGTGATCTTGTTACCCAATGCTATCCTTAGTGATGGGAGTTGAACTTCTAAAGGTAGAATAGCTTCAAACCCATACTAAGAAAATGGGGTAGATTGAGTTGGAGGGTATGTGCGGTATGCCCACAAGGCTTCAACCGCTACTCATTCCACTCATGTTTTATCAAGTGTCTTCTTTAATATTTGGATGAGAGTTTTATTGAATGCTTCTACTAAGCCATTTGCTCTGGAGTAGTAGATGGTGGAGTATCTCTAATCTATATTGTGTCTTCTGATGAAGCTATTGATCTTGGTGCTTTTGAATGCAGTACCATTATTGGATATAATTCATCGAGGCACCTTGAACCTATATATGATATGGTTCCTAAAAAATTGAAGCACATGCTGAGTTATGACCTCTCTGAGTGGGATTATCTCCACCTTCTTGGAAAAGTAGTCGGTAGCAGCTAAGATGAACTGATGAGCCTTAGAAGAAGGAGGATTGATCATACCCACAATGTTGGTACCCCAACACTCAAATGGCCATGAGGCCAATGTAGGGTGTAGAATGTTGGGTGGTTGGTGGAGGACCACACTATGCACCTGACACTGATGGCATCTCCTAGCTACATCCATTCAGTCTGTAATCATTGAAGGCCAG
The DNA here is from genome assembly GCA_021442155.1 of Cymbidium sinense. Taxonomy (NCBI): domain Eukaryota; kingdom Viridiplantae; phylum Streptophyta; class Magnoliopsida; order Asparagales; family Orchidaceae; genus Cymbidium; species Cymbidium sinense. Next base: position 138,233,111 of record CM038223.1, on the reverse strand, counting down.
TAGTATCCTAGTCTCTTGATCTTCATCTTCATCTTCAAACTAGATTGATGTGCTCTACATAGACCTGAATGTACCTCGGTTATAATGCCATGGGCTTCGTGTTTATCTAAACAAGGTAACCACATTAATGGACTGTCAGTAAGGGGTGCATCAACAAGAGCATAGGAGAGAGATCTCTGTTTCACCTTATGGTTCTTGAGATAGTTTTTCAGTGTTCAAATAGTCTATGAATGGTTGCCTCCAATCCAGCTCCTTGTCTTTATAGGTAATGACAACCTCCCCTTTAAGAGATAATATTTCGATGAGTTTAACATTAATAAGGGATAAGACTTGCCTATTTTGGACCTTTATTGAAATGAACTCATCTTCCAGACATGCCAATTCTTTGGCAAGTTTGGCCAAAGCATCTGCTACTGTGTTCTCTACTTGGGGAACCTTGTAGATGGTGACTTCAGGGATCTAGGCCAACAACTTCATGGTATATTTGTGGTAATGATGAAGCTTGGGTTTGAGAACCTTGTAGGACTAAGCAATCTGATTGATGACCAACTAAGAATCCCCAAAGATGTTGATGCTCTTGACACACACTGTGATAGCTAACTCTATACCGACAATCAAAGCCTCACACTCAACTTCATTATTGGTGTAGGGGTTTGAAAGATTGTTTGAGAATATGATCACATCGTGATCTAGAGTTAGGAGAACTATTCCTACCCCTACCTTTTCTGGAAGAGTAGATCGTGGTGCTTCCCCTTTATGAAAAGAAGCTGCACCATCAAAATACATCTCCCATCAATGGTTGTCAACCTCCCTAAGTTCATGATTTGTTCATCAGGGAGATCATCACTAAGCGAAGAATCAGTAGAAAGTGGGTGTGATGCTAAGAAATTTGCTAGTGCTTATCCTTTTATCATACGGAGGGGTATGAATGTGATATCAAACTGTGAGAGAATCATGGACCATCATGCCAAATGTCTGGATAGCATTGGCTGTGCCATGAGATACTACAGTGGATTGGTTCTAGAAATCAAGTTCACCTTATGAAAAAGAATAGAGTGTCGTAACTTTTGGGAGGAAAAGATCAAAGCTAAGCAATGTTTATCAATAGGTGGATAATTTGCTTTAGTAGGAATAAGATGATGAATGAGGCAATAGAGAGAACTTTCCTTCCCTTCATCATTGGCTTGGGCCAACAGAGCATTGAGAGAGTCATCCAATGTAGCAATGTAGAGGATGAGTGGCTTGCCCGGGATAGGGGCTGCTAGTACTGGCAACTTCACTAAATTATGCTTGATATCTTCAAAGGCATGCTGACACTTATCATCCCACTTGAACTTGGCATCCTTTTTAACAAGTGTTGAAAATGGTTTGCATCTCCCCGATAGGTTGGAAATAAGCATCTTAGATATGCCAACCGTCCCTGAAAAGATCTGAGTTGAGTTAAACTCTTAGGAGGTGGCATTTTTAAGATAGCTTTAATCTTTTCTAGATCTATTTCTACTCCATGGTGTCAGACAACAAACCCAAGGAATTTTCACGAGCTACTCGAATGCACACTTAGGATTCATTTTGAGGTTATATTATCTTAATCGTTCAAAAACTACTCTCAAGTCAAAGAGATGGTCTTCTTTTTCTCTGCTCTTGACTACTAAATCCTCAACGTAGCACTTAACCTAATGATGCATTAGTTCATTGAAGATCTGAGTCATGACCCGTTGGGATATAACACCAGCATTTTTAAGGCTGAAAGGCATGACCCTATAACTATAGATTTTGATCGGGGTTCAAAAAGCAGTGTTTCTTTCATCTTCAGGAGACATCTTGATTTGGTTGTAGCCAAATGACCCATCCATGAAAGAAAAAAATTGCATGAGATAACGTAATGTCCACCATTAATTCTAGTATCGGAAGAGAAAACTCATCCTTAGAACACACCTTGTTTAAGTCCGTGAAATCGATGCATATGAAAATTTTTTCATTCTTCTTCTTAACTAGAATGACACTAGCTAACCAGGTAGGGTATTTTTCTTCCCTGATGGAACTAGCATCGATTAGTTTCTTGACTTCAGAAATGACCTATTGCTCAATTACTAATTACATGCGTCTAGGAGCTTGCTTGATAGGGTTAGCGCTAGGATCTATTGCTAATTTATGGACTGCTACGTTAGAAGATAATCCAGGAATCTCTTCATAACTTTATGCAAAGAAATCCTTAAACTCGATCAATAGCCTAACTAAGTCATTGGTTTCTTCTTCATTCAACAATGAACTGATGTATGTCGGCCATGAATTTTCTTCTATCCCGAGGTTGATTTCTTTAAGCTTGTCAATTATTGAATGAATCTCCTCTTCAAATTCTAGTGGTGCATCTTTGATTTGGAGATCATCTGGATCATCTGAGATTTCTAAACACACATCCTCATAAGAGTTGGTGTTGTGTGAAAAGAACCTATCAGACTCCAAATGATTGGTAACAACTAGGCGATAATCATCATTATCTACTGGTCCCACTGTATCGAATCCTATTCCTGCTCATGATTGTGCTTCCCTGACTATATTGCTCCACAACTTCTCGAAATACTCTGACATGTGCTTGGACCATGTTTGAGGGACCAAACTTTTTTGTATAAGATTATGAACAGAAGGAGAGTAAAAGCCAAACAGTAATTCCATTAATTCTTTATATAAATTCTCCTTGAGTTTTACATCAACTTCACGACTTGGGGAGGATGATCCTAAAAAGAATCTCTTTGGCTTGATATCACTGAAAGACTTAGGGGCTTCCTTAACTACTAAACCTTTAATTTTTTGGAGTGAAAGTGAGGTTAGAGCTAAGGTTCCCAACTATTGCCTGATAGTTGTACATGCATCTGATTCGAATACTTTGCTTTATTTGGTTGCCCAGTCTTCATCACTATCTGGCTCAAGTGTCACCTCCAATTAAACCCGCTGAGAGGGGTTGGCTGGTATTCATCCTCTGAATTAGATTCCAAGTCTTCGTGAATAGTAGGGGGTACTCCTATGAACTGGAATATAATCCCTATTGGTTGAGGGCCAACCAAGGGGTCTTCCACCTCTGGAACTGCCTCTATTTCTGCCTCTACCTCTACCTGGCGGAGGTTGAGTCATTCCACCCACATGTCCATATGAAAGAATGAACTGTAAATGGAGTGTGATATGTTGATCTATTTCTTCTTCAAATCCCTTTTCTTGTTTACTTGGATTTTCACTTTTCTTTTATTTTTCTTTTGCTTTTTTTTTTCTTCATTTTCTTTTTCTTTTGAGTTTGAGTTTTGTCCAAGTATATGAGAAAGGGTTTTTTAAGAAAGATAGTAGGTCGCATCCTCATATATCTCAACCTCTCAAACTGAAAATGGCTTTTCATCTCCTTTGACATAGTACTCAATCTCATCCTTCCTGAACTTGATGCATTGATGGAGGGAAGATGGAATTATCTTGTTCTGATGTATCCAGGGCCTACCGAGCAAAGTGGTAAATGAAGTATTTGAATCAATGATGTAAAACTTGGCTTCAGTCTTCCAATCACCTATCTCCAATGGTAACACTATGGAACCTAAAGCCCACTCACCTTGTTCATTGAATCTTCTTAACATCATCCGATCTCCTCAGAGTGTGGAGATGTCAATCCTCAAATAGACAAGGGTCTTTAGACTCATAATGTTCAATGATGCACCTGAATCGATGAGAACTCTAGCAAGTCTGAATCTGCCCATGTCAACTATAATGTAGAGGGGACGGTTGTGCTCCATGTCCCCATGAAGAAGGTCTTCATCTGTGAAAGTGATCCCTTGAGCTTCTCTGGAATAATGTGCCTTCTCACCAATAGTGGTCAACTGAGATAAGTATATCTCAGGATCAAGGAGAGTCTTGATTAATGATTCCCTCATCTCTTTGGATAAGACAAGGGCATCGTATATGCTTAGCTTAGATGGCCACTTTCTTAGGTGAGAGAGGACATCATAGTCCACCTTGGGCTGGTCCTCCACAAGCATATCCAAGGATGGAGCATCCTGTGGAGGGGCTTCTCGATTCTCTGAACTAATGACTTGTTTCCCTCTATCTTGATGTGTTGCCCTAGGAGGTAGAACCTTGCCACTATTGAGGTTGACTTCAGTGATCTCTTGTGGTAGGGTAATGGAAGGTTCTACCTGCACATGAGGCTCACCTATAGCTTCTCCTATGGGACCCTCAAAATTAGATGATTCCAAGTCTATCTCAAGAGGTGAACCCATAGCATTCAGAGTAGGAAAATCCAACTCTGAATCAGAAAGAGGAAGATCGGAATTATTATAGTTGTTGTTTAGACTTGAAGAGTTATTAGGAATAGATTTAGACAACCCATCATAAGTGACATAATTGTAATTCAAGCTAGCTTTATTCTTCAATTTCTTGGATTTGATAGGAGGTACAAAGTAGAAATCAAGTAAAGTAAGAGGGGTGAGGGATTTGATGCCCTCATCCACTGATATAAGATGTCTACTAGAAGAAGAACTAGCTAAAGTAGCGGTAGTCACTGATGTGGTAGCTGCAACTATGGATTGGAGGTTGGACTCGATCGATGGTTGTACTACTGGGCTATCTCGGGCTGGCACATGCTGCTGCTCTGCTGAGCTCCCCTTTCCTTGAGTTAGCTTTGGCAACTTGCAAACCTTCCTTGATGTTGGAGGTTTGAGCTGACTTAGGCACCTGCAAGGAAAGTTTCTTGATCTTCTAAATAATCTTTTTAGAGGTTTTGGATAAGGAGATATCCCAACCTTCTTTGATTTTGGAAGGATTGCAAGTATCCCCAAGGATTACCCTAATGGAACTATATGGTTGTTCCACAAGGTATTCCTTTGGGATAACTATAGCACCAGTCTTGAAGCTATGTTCAAGACAGCCCTTAAATGTCAAGCAATCTTTCAAAATATTACCTAGCATACAGTGGTAGGGGCAAAAGTTAGGATCATGGCTTTTGCCCACTTCCTCTAGTCTCCTAGGTTCGGGTAGCTAAAAATTAGGTTTCTTTAAGAGATTCTTAAAGATCTTCTTAATTACCCCCCTCTTAAATGAATAAGCCTTTCTAAGTTTATCCAAAAGATTAGGTGGACCATAGCTACTTGGCGATAGGTATGTGTACCACTGCTATTGATGATGTGCTGAGGAAGAGGCAGTGTAGGCCATGGAGGCTATTATGGCTTTGGTGGTGGTAGGGGAGGTGGAAGCATCGATTACTGAGCATGAGGTATCTCAAACTACTCTCTAATCGGCTGTTTCTCTTTATTCATTATTGTCACTACCCTGGGCTTCTTCTCATATACCTTCTGTGGCTTTGGCTTTGTTGGTACATCTGGAGAAGGTAACTATTTGGTTTCTCCTTGCAAGCTAGCCACCTTGTTGATTAATTTCTGAAAGGTTTTGATGGTGAAGCCCTTAAGCATGAAGGTGACCGGGCCATGGATATTCTTTAGTAGAATCTCAATGGCATGCTATTCAGATAGCTGTGATTCACATTTCATACTCAGGTTACGCCATCTGAGATTATAGTCAATAAGGGACTCACCTGGGTGTTTTTGTTCTACAACTAGATCATCAACAGTGACCATTTGTTGAGCTCTAGCAAACCTCTTGATAAAGAGTTGCTCCAACTCAGCAAAAGTCTTTACTGAACTATTGAGAAGTTTAGCATACCAATCAAAAGCTATCCCTACTAGGCTACTAATGAAGAGACCAAAAAAGTAAAGTGTCACTGCCACCAGTGTATAGCTCTGAAATGTGCGATGTGCTGCCTCGAGTTTCCACTACCATCAAAACTCTTGAAGAAAGGTGGCATCAAACCCTTAGGATATTGGATTGCATCAAATTTCTTTGGGTAGGGTCTACCCTTTAGAACTGATGATCCTCCTCGGGCTTGAGCCAATGCTTCCTTCACCTACTACTCAACCATGGACTTGATATCTTTCTTCTGCATGGAGGTACTATCCACTACCTTCCTATACATGCTGGTGTTACCTTGCTCTATTGGAGGTAAAGTCTTGGTTAGGTCCAAGAGATGCATCAACTCTAGCTGACTAGTCTCAGCTGTAGTAGGATGAACTGCTGGGGCTTGGTTCTGCAATGCTAGGACAACTACTAATAGATCCTCGAGCCTCTTCTCTATCTTATCTATCTTCTCATCCTTCTACTTTATTTGTGCTAAGAGGTGTTGGACCGAGTGGGTTGTGTCTTCCTGGTCGTCCTCAACACCTTCCATAGTATGATGCTCTCTGAGGAGGGATCCCCTAGTATCTACCGTGCAAACTCCTATTGAGTCTTCCAATAAATCATCTTCATTGGGATCAAAGCTGATCTTCTCCTCATCAGACCAGTCATATCCTAGGATCCCCTTCTTCTCCATGAAATAAAGAGCTACTATGTCATCAAGAGAATGATCTGTGGACATAAATGATTTTGGCTGATCGGTGGTGGGATTAACATCATGCATTGTGAGGCACCGGACCTCCCTTGTTGCTGGAGAATCAACCCTATGAGGGTTGTACTCGTTAGAAGATATACACTGGCTCACGACTCATGTGACACTCCTAGGAGGTTCTATCATCATAGGTACAATTGGGTTGCCACCATCTCCCTCTGCAACTGCTGTAACCATATCTAGATCCTACTATGGTGGTGATGGTTAAAGGACAAGCACTATGCTTTGGGGTCACCATTCCTTCTACACCATAATTGGGGCAGAAGGTTGAGCAGGAGAGCTCAACCTCACCATAGTAGGCGGTGTAGATGGAATGTGATCCCTTGGCCGTAGCTGGATCACCAACGGGGTCCTCTTCTCTCCGGATGTGGCCTTCATGGCCTTAGACAGAACTGGAGAGGCTAAAATATGAACAGGGGACGGTGGACGGGGAGTAGAACAGTGTGGGGGAAACACTACCGATTCTCTGAGAACATGAGCTCTCCTCTATGATGGGTAGTCCCCGTAAGTAGAATATTGTCTATGTGATCGATGCGGGTAGTGCACCGATCAGGAAAATAAATGAGTGCAGAGGCTGATGTTTGCTAACCAAGCCTCCGCCTCTCTCGGCTAGTGATATGAACTGTAGTATGGGCATCTCTGGCCCACTCCTATCGAAGATGCTTCCTCACACTATGATGGATAACATATCTCAAATCAAATTGAGCACCGGACATAGATCGTTCATAGGCTCCGCCAACCTAGTGTAGAACTAAACAGAGGTCGGCATATTACCTCCTACTCTGACTAACTAGGAGCTGAAATTGAACTCTTGGTGGAGGTAAAGTAGGGTTCCTCCTGGCATTCTCCCTATCAGACCCAGAGAGAGGATGAAATGGGTTCGTTGTAACCAGCGAAAAAATCAGAGTGGGTAACTCCTCAACAACTGACCGTGTAGCTACCTCTATGTCCCTGGCGATGCATGCATGGTACCGCTTTATCATGCAGTTTTTGTTCCTCCTCTGAGTTGTAGTGGGGTGGGAAGAATAAGAGCTAAACTAGACTTCAAAAGCAAGTGAGACTATCCCTAGGATTAGGGGAGCCTTCCTCTTGGAAGGTGCTAATGAGTAGGTACTAGCCCTCACTACGGTAGCACGGGAAATAACCGAGCATACTAGCGCTGTCACAGATACTGGTACTGATGTTGGCACTATAGGAACCACCACTACCTTCCTCTTCAGTGAGGGAATGTTAGAGTCTAATGGCATATCAATCTAAATGACTAGGTTCTTCGTGGTCACTGTGCTCCTGCTAACAGTAGTGAGGGGAGTGCCCTCACAGGTAATCCTCACCACCTCAAAACCTCATCCAAAATGAATGAGTGGGCATAATTAGAATGGGGAAGGCTGGCCTGATCTAGGGCCAAGTCCATCTCATGGGGAAAGGTGAAAACAAATTTCTGTGCATCCATTTCTGTCAACTAAAAACTGAACTGAGACTGAAACTGAAACTGTAGCTGAACGAGAGTTTGCAATGTAGAAAATAAATTGGAATCAGATTTTTGTTGATTTTAAGTTTTGAATTTAGAATTTAAGCCCATGCTCAACATTTTGAAAATGTTAAGTCGAGTTCAAATGATTTAGAATAGATTTCGAGATTTGATTGGAAAGATGAATTTTTTGGATATATAATCCACTTTCAACAAATTTGGATATGTTGAAAATGGGTTCAAATATTTTTGAAGACATGCTTCCATAAGTTCATATTTGAATTTGAATTTTAATTTTGAGGACCCTCTATTTAACAAATTTTGGCATGTTAAAGTAAATGGTCAATTTATTTTTGTTTTGGATTTGAAATTTTTGGAATTTACTCACTTAGCAAATTTGGGTATGCTAAGTGAGATGTTTGAAAATAATTTCTTCTTTTGGTTTTTTTGTTTGCTTTGGTTTGTGAATCATTTTGTGATTTGAGAAGAAAAATGGAATTCTCATTTAGCAAATTTGGGTATGCTAAATGAGGGAATCCAAGTGTGTTTTATTTTTTGAAAATTTTTGAAATAGGATTCTTAGCAAATTTAAGTATGCTAAGAAAATCCTAATGTGTTTCTTTTGATTTTGATAAGGTTTTGAAAAGTAGGATCCTTAGCAAATTTAAGTATGCTAAAGGAAGCCTAATGTGCTTCTTTTGATTTTAATTTGTATTTTGAAAAGTAGGAGTTGACCTCATTTTTAGAATGGGTTCTCAACCCCTCCATCTTAGACATAGGATTTCTCTTTGACTTTAAGAGTTTCTTAGTCTTAAGACATATCTAGTGATTAGGTGGACACTCCAGCCTAGCCCTAAAAAACTTAGAAGAGTTAGTCATAGGAATAGGTCATGCCTTAGGGGTGTTAGGAAAATTTCCTACCCTTAGCTTAAACCTTTCCTCACTTTCCTTCCTTCAAGTCAAACTCCAAATCAATTCTATTTGATTTTCTCCAAAATTAAATCATTTCCATGATTCAATTCCATGATTGAAATTATGATTGAAAATCCATGATCAAAATCCATCAATAATTCCTAAGTCCAAAATTTGCCTAAGTCCTTAAGCTTCCCTTAAGGACTTAACCAAAACCATGATTCAAACCTACTCAAATCTTTGAGATTTTCTCATAACTAATTTATATTTTCATTTATATTCATATATATAAATGAACTATAAATTCAAACCCATCAAATCAAAATCAAAAATCTAAATTAATTCATGAAAATTTTCTTAAGTCCATTTAATTTTCCATTAAAGTACTTAGCCAAAATCAACTCTAAACCTTGATCAAATCAATTCAAACCCTTGGAATTTTCTCAAAACTTATTTATATTCTCATTTATGTTCTTATATATAAATGAAATATAAATATAAATCAATCAAATCAAAGGCAAAAATTAAATTCCAAGTTTAAAATCCTTGAAATTCCTTTAAATCCCATAATTTTCCATTAATGGAGTTAACCTAAACTTTGATTAAACATTTTCAAATTCATGGGATTTTCCCAAAACTTCTTTATATCCTCATTTATATTCACATATATAAATGAAATATAAATATAAATCAATGCAATCCAATCCAAAAAATTAAATTTCAATTTAAAATTTTCTTTAAATCCTTTAAATTCCCTTAATGGATTTTAACAAATCATGATTAAACCACTTCAAATACTTGAAATTTTCTCATGATCAATTTACATTCTCATTTATATTCACATATATAAATGAAATATAAATTCAAACAATCAAAACCAATCCCAAAAATCAAACTCAAATCAACTCAAAATCAAATCTAAGCCTTTCAAGTCAAAATATTGAACTTAGCCAAATCAACTCCAAATCAAGCCAAATTCTTGATTTTATCTCATGGTTCAATCAACCCTACAATCATGAGCTCATATATAAATCCAAACTTCAATCATACAATCAAAACCTAAGTCAAAAATCAAACCCAAAACCCCTTCATATTTGTCCTTTGAATATGAAATTTTCAAATGGGTCAAAACCCATTTGACTTCAAATCACTTGTAAATGGATTTAAATTTCAATCATAAGTCCATATATAAGATCAGGCAACTTCAAATGAAGCTTTGACCAAGTCATTTGACCCACTTAGGCTCACTTGACCCAAAGTGTCCTAAAGTTCCCTTATGAGCCAACTTTTGATCCTAACCAAATTGGATTGAACTAAACTCATATATCCCTCTCATCATGGTCAAAAATCATCATGGGATGATCAATCAATCAAATTGGGTCAAATGAAGTCAAACCTAAGGGTTGACCAAGTCAACACTTAACCTAAAATGAAATCTAACATAGCCAAAATCCACCATAGGTCAAATTCATTGAAACCATTGATCTACGTTCACTCATGACTTATGTTTGAACTTGAACAAGTCAACATTTGAGCCTAACCTAACCTAATTGGCCCACTTGACCCAAGTTGACCCATTTTTGACCTAAAGGGCCAAAATGTGTCAAAACTTGATCTAAGCCAAATTGATTGAAACCAATGGGTCAAGTCCATCCCAAATCACTTGTGGAACTTGACCAAAGCCTCAATTGGCCAACTAGACCCAACCTAGCCCAATTGACCTTGGACCTAACATGACCTAAAGGGGTCAAGTTGAGCCAAACCTGAACCTAGACCAAATTGATTGGAAACATAGATACCAATTCACTCCATATGACTAACCAAACCTAAACCTACCCTTGACCTACTTCAAATAGGTCAAATGGGTCAAATAGGTCAACTTGACCCATTTGACCTAAATGAAGTCATACGAGCCAAAACCAAATATATACCAAATTAAATAAAATCAAAGCTTCCAAAATATTTCAAATAGTCATATGAACTTGACCCAACTGTTGGTTTGACCCACTTTGAGCAATTGGTCAACTTGGCCCAAGTTGACCCATTTTGACCTAAATGGGTCAAGATGAGCCAAACCCTATCAAATGGATTCCAAATTCAATGAAACTTGGGCAAACCTAGTTTCTCCACATACCTAGCATGGCCAAAGTGGAAAAATAGCAAAATGACCATTTTACCCCTAGGTCATATAACAAATTTTGGCCTAGCCCATGAGTATTTTGGTCATACCCTCTTCATAATCACTTGTGACTTTCCTAAAAGCTGAAGGGGACTTAGTGATGAGTGGTGCACCGAACCCAATAGATTTGGGTCAACCCATTTGTCCCCTAGACTAAACCCGACCACCTAGCTCAAAATTGAGTTTTCAAATTCCCTCCTAAGCTCAATTTGATGCACATGGGAGGTTGGCAATCCACTCAAGGCCTCAAACTAACCATGTGCAAAGATCTAACAGCGTAAACAACCCTCTCAATTTGGTCAATTGGATCAAAATGGCAACTCATGGTTCGACCATCCAATTGCCATAGGGGGAGATATACTCCCCCTAATTCAATGATATTTTAATACACCCTCTGTCAATTGAAGTCTAGGAACCCTTAGCAATCATCAGAGAGCATTCCCATGGTCCTTAGAGAGGATTGGAATTCTTCTTTCTCAGTTTTGCACAGTACAAAAATAGGGGAGGTATAGTGAATTGCTAACTTCCTTTACACTTGATTTCCTCCAAATTCCTCCTACACACTTCTTCTAAGGACCAATCCGAGCTCACTCAAGCTCACATTGGAGTTCCCATAGTAAGGATAGGATCAATTCAATCAAAGCTGAAGCCCAAGTGAAGTGGTGTTCATCCACCCATTGATCCACTCAATCCTAAGGCCTAGGAATTTAACAGGGCTTCATCTCCACTAGACGAAGCTACCTCATTGATCTCGAGCACCGGTGATCACCTCTGGCGAGGTATGGAATTTTTTGACCACTTAGCTTAGGAGGTGTTGGTCCTTTGTGAAAGAAATGTTTATGGAATATGAAATCAACCATTGGATAGATTTGTAATTGTGCTTAGATGGTGCGGGTAAAAGTTCATTCCAATTCGAGCTCAATCGAGCTTGGATCTCCCCTTAGATCATGGATGGCCTCCATTGATCCTCAGGGAAGAACTTGGCTCATCTCATCCATCCATCCGCATATTTCAGATGGACGACTGAGATTATTTAACATGTTTAGAAATATAATTATCCTTTTAGAATCACGAGGGTATTCTTAGCCATCCGATCTTTGATCGAACGACAAGGAATATAAGCGTGTGCGCCACCGCCGCCATTGTGAGGTGAAAACTTAAGTTGTGCCCTCACTACGTGACACGTGTAAAGCGCACTAACTGCCGCTCCATGAGTCATGCCATGTGCTAGGGATTAGTTGAGGATAATTAAAATTCTTAATTAATCCATGGATCTTCTAAATTCATAATTCCCTCTAGAAAAAATCAAGAAAATAAAAAATTGCTATGGAAAGATAATTTTATCTAGAATATTTTAAAAATAATTTCAATGGATTTTGAATTACACTTTTCTCTGAATTTGGGTTTCTTTGGGAATCTTAATTAGCTAATTACCCTTTAATTAGGTCATCAATTAATCTCAAATTTCTAGGGTTCATTCTAGGGGATGACCTCTGGCTCCCCTAATTTTCTTGAGATTTATTGATGGCTCAATTGGGGAAATTGCTATTTCATTCCCTAATTACCCCTTTCATGTAATATAGCATAATCAGGGTATGATTAGTAGATTTACCCTATGATTAGGGTTGATTAAGTCAGATCTAATAAGTAGAAGGATTATGGAATAATTTAGGGGCATTTCCCCTAAGCTATCCCCTAAACCCCCTTTTCTCTTTTTAATCTTCCTTTAATTAAGGGTTAATTCATTAATTATCACCTTAATCAATTTTCAAAAATTCTAAAAAGTTTTAGAACTTAATTAATCTACCTTGGGTAGATGCTTAGGTGTTTAATAGCCTAAGTTCAATTAAGAAAATCAAAATCCCAATCATAAGTGTGAAAGGGTATTTTGAAATTACTTAAGCTAAACCCCTTAGCTTAATTAACTTTTAATTATGAGCCAAATTGCATTAGGCCTTTTAATTATTAGGTGCATTGCAAATTTAAATTCCTTGTGCACTTTATGTCATCTCATTGGCTCATAATTATTTAGTTAATTCTTCTATGGTGTAGATAAGGGTTAATTAAGCTACTTAATTCATACCTTAACCTAAACAATGCTTAAAATAGATTTAATTATCTAAAAATTTAAAAAAAATACAAAACACATGTGGTAATGGGTTAGAAAAACTCATCTCACCTTTTTAGAATTAAATCAAACTTCAAACTAAACAAAATCATTTTAAAATTCACTTTGATTTATTCTAAATTTTCTTATTCTATAAAAATGTCTTTAGCATTTAAGTGAAGTGAGTTTATTTACATGATCATGTTAAGTTGTATACCATGTGATTTCATGCATTCATAATTTCATGTTTTAAATTTTAAAATGAAATTGTTTACTCTATGTCAAATGTGCATGTGTTGGCTAAAGTAAGATATGAGTGGCTATTATCACTACTAAATCCAAATTATTTTCAAAACTTCTAAATTAAATATCAAATATGAAAGTATGCTACTTATACTTTAGTTATAAGCTTGCATGTGAGATATTATAAAGGTATGGTTAGTATAGGTTTCCTTTCTTTCCTATGTTGGTATAGTTTTGAACAGGAATTTTGGTGAGATATAAGGTTCATTTGAAAAGGACCTAATGCTCACCTAATTACATATCCTATTCTTCCCTATGCTACCATCTAAGAGGGGATAAGGTCATTTTTTATACTTCATAATTAAGTCTTTTTAGGTCCAACTCTACCTTTCTTAACATATGCAGAATTTAATACATCTATTCACCTAATTGGGTCATCGACCGGCCTATGTTTTATGTAGCCGAAACATCTATGACGACTCTCTAATATTATCTTGCACTAGAGCTACTCTAATTGAAGTATAAAAAGGAAAATGAAATGGAATTATAAAAAATGTGTAAAAAAAACAAATCTAAAAACACTTTTGCATCTTCCTTTTCTATTTCATTTCTTTTATATGCATGTTTGTACTTAAGAAAAGTGGTATATTAGTTTGGACAACCTCGAAATTGTGAGGCTTTAAGTAGCCCTAAGTAGGTCTTGTGCCTTACACCTCTGGTTAAAAATGGTGTTCTACTCACTTATGCCTTTCTTACTTTCATGTATGTATGTAAAATTTTGGATAAGGAAAACCTTTTCCACTTAAAAAAATCATGCATATTCAACTTCTAAATTTTCTTAAATGGATTACTTAGCATGCTTCATAAAGTGGTTAACTACTCTCATTTTCATGAATAGATATGCTTAGGGCCCTTCCATATGCATGTTATATATGTTGGAAAAGAAATGAAGTAATGTGTGTTATGGGAATTTTAATTCATTTTACTTAATCTTAAAATACCTTTTTTTTGAATAGGTTTGTTTAGAGTTTATCTAAACTTAGGATTAATTAAAAGATTTAATCAAAATATTCACCTAAATGAAACTAAAATGTGAACCTACTTTAGAAATTTCTTATGTTAGGGAAGGAAAGAGAAGTTCTCTTCTCTTTCCCTCTCTTCATAACTTAGAAATTAATTGTAGGTTTCACTTAAATCAAATTAAAACATGAAATAAAACCAACCCAAAACACTTAAATAACTCGAATGAAACTCTCCCCTAAGTTGAACATTTTCTTCATACATAGAAAATTTGAACCTAAAACCTTAACTAAGCATACCACACAAGCCTTCAAAGCACACACATTAGCCTAAGTCATCACTTCTAGCTTTAGGTTAGGTCGGTGCATGGTTTGATGTTATGTTTTATTTTATGATATATATTTTAGACTGGATGTTAGGGTCTATACTCATAGAATGAATGGTAGGTCATGCTTAGTCTAACTGTTCTTTTTTATAAGGGATTGTGCTTAAGGGGCACTATCATAAATAAAAATATAACTACTTCTTGCTTGCACGTGCTTATACCCATTTGCATAATCTGTAGGCTAGGTGGACTGAGTCACCCATATGTGGGGTGATAAGTCCAATATATATTCTTGGGATTTGTGTGGTGTGATTTAGCTAACCTTTATTTTGCAGGTGTTAGTTAGATTTCCACTTTTCCTTTTCATATAAAAATTTATATAATTAGGATTTTGGAATGATAATTATGGGGATTAGAATGAACATTGGCCATGAGATCCCATCTTATGCACCATGTGAAGCCATGGAGCATCTACCTTCCAACCATCCAAAGGAGGAACCAAAAAAGAAAAGAAGAAAAGAAGAAGAAAGAAAGGAGAAAGAAGAAAGTAGAAAGAAGAATAAAGCTTGAAGACCCCCATAACAATGAATTCCTTTGCTTGAATTATAATTTGATTCATTTTTAATCTGGGTTATATAAAGGTAGAGCTCAGCTACCCACATTTGATATTCAAGTTTGTGCGGTGGTGTCTGACCACAAACGATTATTTATTCTTTTTGTGATTAACTTTATAAATTGATTGATGATTTGTTTAGCTTTTGCATTAAGTGGCATGATTTTTCTAGTTTCTTCCTTGCTTTCTATATGACCTAGATGTAGATTAGGCTCTTTAAGAAAAAAAAATCTTTTACCCAACTTAAAAACTCATAACCTCACTTAAAGCTTAGTTATAAAATCAAGATAAAAGAATTATCAACCCCTTAGCTGGATGAGCATTTCTTTATAATATCATGCATAAATGCATCTTATTTCACTCTTTCTTGGAGGGCTTCCACCTTTGCCAGAGAACCCAGCTTGACCTTTGAGGGCCGTGGTAGAAACTCACCTCCTCCCTTCTCGCTGATTTTGGCTGATAATCTGATTTCTCATGCATTAGTCATAAAAAAATCCTATTAGCCTGAGTCAAAATAATTGTCCAAAAAATGAAATAAAATGAAATTTGAAATGAGTTAGATTTAGGTCATTTGAAGTATATCCATTTACATGATCTAGTCTCTTTAGAGAGTGAGTTTAAGGACTTAATCTCTTTCAAAATAATAATAGCCTAGATATCTCACATAAGCATAAAGACTTGCCTATATGTATTTAAAATTGTAGGAGTAGTTAGTTGGTGACCACCCCCAAGCGGCTTTAAGTCCAAGTTCTTGAGTGGTTTGTCCTCCCTTGTGGAGGCAAACCAATTACCCACTTTTGCCTTAGATTTAGGTTGTGCTTTCGGCCCTTGCCAAAGCTTCCTAGATTTAGGTTCTAAGGTTGCTTCTCCCTTTTGTGATCCATAAGCATAATTCCTCATCTCTTAGGCATTTTCTTAACCTCGTATTAAGGAATCTTAAGTCCTAAATTTCTAAAGAAAAATACAACTCAAACAAATTAAATCAACTTTTAAAATGTAAAGCCCAATTATAGGATAGTTTTAGATGCTCATTATGTTTCCCAGTATCATGGGCATATCCTACTTATCTCTCATTTTGGGTTCGATAATAACTCTCTCTTTTGATCAATCCCATTTGATCTTCAAACAAAAACCAATCGATTGATAGTCCTCCCTATTGAAATCATCAAAGATAATGATCATTTATTTTAATCGAGAGTTTTCTTAAATGATCTCATCCTTTAGGATGTACTAACTATGGGGGCTTGCCCCTATAGGGAACTTAATGAACTCGACTTAAAATAAACCCTTATTTACTTTTTCATGTAAAGTAGGGGAAGAATCTATGGTACATATGCAGACCCATCATCCTTAGGAGTCCTTATTGAGGTGATTGGTTCCATTAAAGGGTAGTGACTTCTATCTTTCGAGATAGTACACTATATCTTGATGACATATCTGATCACTTGAATAAGTACATCAATGGATTTGTGTGGCGTCTTACCAAGACGAATTTTGTATAAGGTGTCCTCTTTATTTTCTCACCACAGATTTTAAAAGCAACTCCTCTATAGGAATTTTTCTCCATAGTAGGATCCTTAGCAAATTTAAGTATGCTAAGGGAATCCTAATGTATTTCTCTTTTGATTGAAAATGGAGACTTTACTTTAGCAAATATGGTATGCTAAAGTGAAGTTCCAAAAGTTTTTTTTTAAAAAAAAATTTTGTCAATTGGAAATTTCACTTAGCAAATTTGAGTATGCTAAATGAAATTCCAAAATGGAGTTTAAAATTTTTGTGTTTTGATCTTGTTTTGAAAATGGAGACTTCACTTTAGCAAATATGGTATGCTAAAGAATGAAGTTCCAAAAGTGTTTTTGAAAAATTTTCACTTAGCAAATTTGAGTATCCTAAATGAAATTCCAAAAAAGGTGTTTAAAAATTTTTTTGTGTTTCAATTTTCTTTTGAAAATGGAGACTTCACTTTAGCAAATATGGTATGCTAAAGAATGAAGATCCAAAAGTGGTTACTGAAAATTTTGTGAAATGGAAATTTCACTGAGCAAATTTGAGTATGCTAAATGAAATTTCAAAAAGTGTGTTTCAAATTTTTGTATTTTAATTTTGTTTTGAAAAAGGAGACTTCAATTTAGAAAATATGGTATGCTAAAGAATGAAGTTCCAAAAGTGTTTTTTTTTTGAAAATTTTATGAAATGGATATTTCACTTAGCAAATTTGCGTATACTAAATAAAAATCCAAAAAGTGTGTTTCCAATTTTTATTTTGGATTTTAAAAAGGGAGATTTCCATTTAACAAATTTGGGTATGTAAGATGGAAATCAATTATATTCCATTTTTCAAAGGTGTATATTTTGTGTTTGATTATTGCTTTTTGAAAGAGGAAATCCCAACGTAATCATATATGGAATATGTTAAGTGGCATTTCAAAATAATGTTACTTTATTTAGAAATGAAATTTCTATTCAATAAATTTGGGTCTATTGAATGGAGATATTCATGTGTGCTTTTTGAAAGTTTACTTTTTGATTTTGTTTGAAAATGAAACCTCCATTCAATAAATTTGGGTATATTGAATGGAGAGATTTCATATGTACTTTTTGAAAATATGAAAGTTTCTACGTAACATATGTGGAATGTGTTGACTGGAATTTCAAAATTGTGATTTTGCTTGAAGATGTAATATCCATTCAACACATTTAGATGTATTGAATGGAAAGGCCCATCTTCAAATTTTATGCTTTTGAAAACATGATTGTTGGAATTTTACTTTTGAAAATGAGGTCTTCACTAAAATGAATTGAGTGAAAAAGCTCATTTGTGCTTTTGGAAAATGTAATTGTTGGAATTTTGTTTTTACAAAGATGAGCCTACATATAACAATCATTGTTAGATGAAGATGATTTAGGAAAACTTTTGTGCAAAATATTTTATTATGTGCATTTTGAAAGAGTGCTTTTTGAAAAGCAAGAAATTTATGAAGGATTTATTTTGGTTTTATTATTCCAAAATGAACCTTTCCTTACCATAAAAATGGTAAGGAGGAAGTCATTAACTAATTCTTTTTGATTGAGCATTTATTTTAACCCATTGGGGAACCCATCGGGTATTTTAAGACCAACACGGGGTGAGGTCCTAAAACCTAAAGATGTTGGCTAGCTTAACTTAAGGATGAAATAAGCTAAGCGCCAATGGAAAGAAAGATAGTCTTGGATTCATACAAAAGTATAAACCCACTATTGATACTTGGAGACAATGATCATTTACCAAAGATGGAGAGAGGAACCATCTCCAACGGAGTCACCGAAAAAATCTATGGTGAAAATATATATATATATTCTTGCCTTCATCCATCCCTTTCAAAAAGAGGGTAAATAAAAACATAAAGACAACACCTTGTTGGAACACCACATAGATTCGCAGATGTACTTATTAGGGTGTTCTGGTATGACATTGAGGAAAGGTGTACTATCTTGAAAGATAGAAGTCACCGCCCTGCAATAGTCCTATTCACCTGAATAAGGACTCCTAAGGACTGTGAGTCTGCATATGTACCATAGATTCTTCTCCTACTTTGCATAAAAATGTAAAGTAAGGTTTATTTTAAATTGGGTTCATCAAGTTCCCTACAGGGGCAAGCCCCCATAGTTAATTTATCCTAAGGAAGGGGATTCCTTAGGAATACCCTCAATTAAAGTAAATGATCATTGTCTCCAAAGATTTTAATAGGTAGGACTACCAATCGATTAGTTTATTTCGAAAGATCAAATGGGATTGATCAAAGAGAGAGAGTTATTATTGAAGCCAAAGGAAGATAATTAAGAGATGGCCTAAGAGATGAGGATTTATGATTATGACCTACAAAAGGGAGAAGCAACCTCAGAACCTAAATCTAGGGATCTTTGGCGAGGGCCAAAAGCACGACTTAAATCTAAGGAGAAATTGGGTATCTGATTCACCTCCACAAGAGAGGACAAATCACCCAACTGCTTGGACTTACAACCGTTTAGGAGTGGCTGCCAACTAACTCCTCCTACGATTTTAAATTCATGTAGGCAAGTCATATGCTTTATGCAAGATAGCTAGGCTATTATTTATTTAGAAAGAGACTAAGTCCTTAAACTCACTCCCTAAGAGACTAGATCATGTAAGGGCATGAGAAATGACCTAGATCTAATGCAAAACATATTACATTTTACTTTCATTTTTGGACAATCATTTGACTCAGACTTATAGGATTCATATGCCTAATGCATGAGAAATAAGATTATGGGCCAAAATTAACAAGAAAGGGAGGTGTGTTTCTACCATGGCTCTCAAAGATCAAGCCAAGTTCTCTGGCAAAGGTGGAAGCCCTCCAATCAAGAGTGAAATAATATGCTTTTATGCATGATGTTATAAAAGAAATACTCATCCAGCTAAAGGGTTGTTAATTCTTTTATCTTGATTTTTAATTAATGCTTTAGGTGAGGTTATGAGTTGTTTATTTGATTTAGTTTTTAGTTGATTAATTTGGTAGAAGATTTATTTTTCCCTAAGAGCCTAATCATCATCCAGGCCATACATCAAAGGAAGGAAGAAACTAAGAAAACATGCCATCTTAATGTACAAGCTAAACAAAACATCAAACATTTTATAAAGTCAGAACAAAAGAATAAAAGGCCATTTGTGGTCGGTCACCACCGCCGAAAATAAATTGGGTGGTTGAACTCTACCGTTATACAACTCCGATTACAAATGAATTAATTTACCATAAAGTAAAGAAATTCATGTTATGGGGGTCTTCATTTCTTCTTTTTTTCTTCTTTATTCTTTCTTCTATTGGTTCCTCCTTTTGGATGCTTGGAAGGTGGTTGCTACAAAGGCTTCACATGGTACATAAGATATAATCTTATGACTAATGCTCATCCTAATCCCCCATAACATTCATTCCAAAATTCTAATTGCAAAAAATACATAAAAAGGAAAAGTAAATCTAACTAATACTTGCAAAATAGAGATTAGCTAAACAAATCATACAAATCCCAAGCATGTATATTGGACTTAGCACCCCACACATGGGTAACCAAGTCCACCTGGCCTATTGGAATATTCTTAGGGGTATAAGCATCTACACAACAAAAGCGTTTATATTTTTATTACGATGCCCCTTAAGCATAATACCCTGAAGAAAATAATGATTAGACAAAATCATCTTACCATTCATTCTATGCACATTCACCCTAATATCTAGACTAGAAATAATACATCATAAAATAAAACCAAACATCAAGCCATGCACCGCCCTAACCTAAAGTTTGAAGTGGTGACTTAACCTAATGTGTGTGCTTTAAAAGGTTTGTGTGGAATGCTTAGCTATGGCTTTAAGGCTCAGATTTTCCAAGTGTGAAGATGTTCAACTTAGATGGGTGATTTCATTTAAGTGTTTAGTTGATTTGGAGTCAATTTTATTTGATGATTTGATTAAGTTTGAATGAACCTACAATTAATTGCTAAGTTGTAAAGAGAGGGAAAAGAGAAGAGAACTTCTTTTTCCTTCCCTACCTTAAGTAATTTCTAAAGTGGGTTCATATTTGATTTTGTTTAGTGAATATTTTATTGTGTGTTTTAATTAATCCTAAGTTTAGATTTTCTCTAAATAAACCTATTCAAAAAAAGGCATTTTAAGATTAAGTAAAGTGAATTAATATCACAAAACATACATCACTTCATTTCTTTCCTAACATGTACAACATGCATATGAATGAATCCTCAGTGTATCTATACATACAAATGAAAATATTTAGCACACTTTATGATGAATGCTAAGAAATCTGATTTAAGAAATTTTGAATGCTTTACGATGCATGATTTTCATTAAGTAGAAAAGAGGAGTTTCTTTTTTCCATTGTTCACATGCACATGTATATGTATGAATGGAATAAGTGAGTACAACGTCATTATTAGCACCAAGGGTGTAAGGTATAATACCTACTTAGGGCTACTTAAAGCCTCGTAACCTCAAGGTTGTCCAGACTAATATACCACTTTCCTTAAATACAAACACATGTATAAAAGAAATGAATGGAAAAAGATAGATGCAAAAAGTTTGTATTTGTTTGTTTATTTTATTTATGCAATTTATATGTACAAGTGTGGATGTCCTTCTTAGGTAAAAGCATAGAAATGGATAGGAATGGGGTTAGGTAAGTGTTGTGTTCTTTTCAAATGAACTATATACTTTGCCAAATCCTATTCAAAATTATGCTAAAAGGAAAGAGAAAGAAAGCTACACTATGCATATCTTCATATTTATATCCACATGCAAGCTTATAAATAAATATAAGTAGCACACTTTCAGTTTTAGGTGTTTGATTTATATATTTTTGAAAATAGTTTTGGATTTAATAATGGTAATAGCCATTCATATTTTTACTTTAGCCAAAGCATGCAATTTGACTTAAGGAAAACATTTCATTTTGATTTTGATTTTAAAAAGGTATGAATGTACGAATCTCATATGACATACACATTTAGTATGCTAGGAAAGAAATAAAGTGATGAAAGCAATGTAAATTCATTCACCCAAATTAATTCCTAAAGGCAATCCTATGAAATAAGAAAGCTTAAAGCAAATCAAGTTATTTTTAAGGAAGGTTTGATTTTGTTTTGAGCTTGACTTACTTCAAGAAAAATGAGGTGAGTTTGCTGCTCCTAACCCATTCCCACATATGTTTATTGATTTAGTTTGCTCTCAGAATTATTAGATGATTTTTATATGTTTCTTAGGTTAAGGTATGAATTAAGAGTGTTAATTACCCCTTACCTACACCACCTTAGCATAGTTAATCAAATAATTATGAGCCAATGATATGACATAAAACCACATAAGGAAATTAAATTAGCAATGCACCTAGGAAAGAAAAGTACATAATTAACTTGTGATTAAGGATTAACTAAGCTAAGTGGTTTATTTTAAATAATTTCATAACACCTCTCATACATGTGAGTTGAATTTTGATTTTCTTAATTGTACTTAGGCTCTTGAACACCTAAGCATCTACCCAATATAGATTAATTTAGTTTAGAAAAGTTTTAGAATTTTATAAAATTAATTAAGGGGTAATTAGTGAATTAACCCTTAATTAAGTTTGGATTAGGAAAGAAAGGGGATTTAAGGAATATCTTAAGGAAAGTATCTCAAAATTATTCCTTAAACCCCATATTTACTCAAGCAATAATTAATTCACTCAATCAAAGGGTTAGACCACTAATTATACCCTTAATTAAGCTTAATTACATTAAAGGAGTGATTAAGGAATGAACTAACAATTCCTCTAATTAAACCACCAATAAATCCAAAGAAAATTAGTGGAGGTAGGAGTCATCCCACTAATTATGCACAAGAAGTTTGGGATTAATCAGTGGAGTAATTAGAGGGTAATTGGCAAAATAACATTCCTAATAAAACTCAAATCCAGAGAAAAGCACTACTCAAAATCTATTGAAATTATTTTTAAAATATTCTATGTTCAATTATCTATCCAATGTAATTTATTTCATATTTTTTTTATTTTTCTATGCTTAGATATGAGTTTAGGAATTTTACATGATTAATTAGGTTATTTAATAGCCTAATTAAATGTTTAATCCTATCAGCGTCGCGTGGACCGTTGATGCGGTGTGCACTTTCCACATGGCACAATTGGATTTGATATTTAAGTTGTCACATTGTAGGGTCGTGACAGTGACTGTGCTACATGCTTTCTCCTCACCCATCCGACCAAGGATCGGATGGCTGAGGTTAAAGTAAAAGTTGCAGTTCTAAAAAGATGAAACGCGGGATCTATGTGTCTTTGATCATGGTCGTTCATCCAAAAAGCATGGATGGATGACCCATGATCTATCTTTGTATTTCTCAGTGGGATTGCACATTCATCCATCTTCCAAGGGTAGATCCAAGCTCAATCGAGCTCAGATTAGATTGAAACTCAACCCACACCATCTAAGGGTAAAGGGGATCACATCTAATGGCTAGAATATCATGGGGTAATACTTTACTTCACAATGGACCAAACCACATCAAGATTAAGCTCAGTATAATGCCATACCTCACCGGCGCTCGATTCCTTTGAAGAAACTTCGTCTAGTGGAGATGAATCTTTGTTGATGTTATGAGGCTTTAAAATTGAATGAATCTCCCTAGAGGCCAACTCCACCTTCACTTGAGCTCGGCCTTGGTCAAGGTGTCACCTCCCTTGCCTTTGGAGCTTGGGAAAGAGCTTGGGAGAATTCAATTTGATCCTTTGATGAAGCTTAGAGGAGGAATTGGCTTGATTTGAAGTGTGGAGTAAGTTTGAATTTCACTTGAGCTCCCCTATTTTCAGTCTAAGGAAACCAAAAGTGGAGAAGTTCAAGTTGCTTGAGAGAGCTTGGGGAGAGTTCCAAATGCTTGCTTTGGCTTCCCTAAGTTCAATTGAGTGTGAGAGTGTGGGAATGAATTCAAATTATGGGGAGAATATCTTCCCCTAGAATAATTGGACGATCGTGTATTCACTTGTTGTTTTGATCCAATTGAGCTCATTGAATGGGTTTGTTAGGCTATTAGAGGTGTCCTTACATTCGGTTTGGCCTAAGGAGTGGAATAGTGGAGCTCCCATGTGATTAAATCAAGTGGAGGAAGGATTCCATGTGGCCAATTTCATGCAAAAGGTTAGTTTTGACCTTAGGCTAGGTGCACCACACTCTCTAGTGTCCACTTGGTCCACTAAGAGGGTGCCAAGTGGTCATGAAGAGGCTTTGACCAAATTCCAAGTGGATTTGGCCAAAATTTATCACCCTATGGCCTAGGGGTAAAATGTTCATTTGGCTTGGGTTTCAATTTGAATATGTTTGATATGTTTGAAAAAGAGGTTAGGCCAAGTTTCATTGAATTTGGAGTTGGTTTGATGTGATTTGGCTCATGTTGACCCATTTAGGTCAAAATGGGTCAACTTGCGTCAAGTTGACCAATTCGTCAAATTAGGTCAAACCAAGGGTTGGGTCAAGTTCATATGACCATTTGAAATGTTTTGGTGGCATTGATTTGATTCAATTTGGTTTATATTTTGTTTTGGTTCAATTGAGTTCATTTAGGTTGAATGGGTCAAGTTAACCAAATTGACCCATTTGACCTATTTGGGTTAGGTCATGGGTTGGTTCATGTTTGGTTGGTCATATGAAATGGATTGGTATCTTTGTTTCCATTCAATTTGGTTTATATTTGAGTTTGGCTCAATTTGACCTTTTAGGTCAAGTGGGGTTCATGGTCAATTGGGCTAGGTTAGGTTTAGTTGGCCAATTGAGGCTGTGGTCAAGTTCAACAATCATTTTGGAATGAATTTGACCCATTGGTTTCAATCAATATGGCTTAGATCAAGTTTTAACATATTTTATCTTTTTAGGTCAAGTTGGGTCAACTTGGGTCAAGTGGCCAATTGGGCTAGGTTAGGCTCAAATGTTGACTTGGTCAAGTTCAAACATTGATTATGAATGAGTTTCAATCAATTTGGCCTATAGTGGATTTTGGCTAGTTTAGGTTTCATTTTGGCTAAGTGTTGACTTGGTCAACCCTTAGGTTTGACTTGGTTTGACCCAATTTGAGTGATTGATCATCTCATGATGACTGTTGATCATGATTAGAGGCTTAGGTGGGCTTAGTTCAATCCAATTTGGTTAGGATTAGAATTTATCTCATAAGAGTACTTTAGGTCACTTTGGGTCAAGTGAGCCTAAGTAGGTCAAATGGCTTGGTCAAAGCTTGGTTTGAGTTTGATTTTCGGAGTTGGTTTTGGTTGTTTGAATTTATATTTCATGTTTATATGTCAATATAAATGAGAATATAAATGGGTTATGAGAAAATTTCAAGAATTTGAACTGGTTTGAACATGATTTAGGCTAAGTCCTTAAGAGGGAATCAAAGGATTTAGGAAAGATTTTTTATTTGGATTTGAAATTTGGATTTAGTTTCATTGATTTGAATTTATATTTCATTTATATATGAAAATATAAATGAGAATATAAATGGGTTGTGAGAAAATTTCATGAATTTGAATTGATTTGAACATGACTTAGGCTAAGTCCTTTGGAGAGAAATAAAGGACTTAGGAAAGATTTTGAACTTGGAATTTCAATCATAAGCTTTAGTCATAAGTTTCAATCATGGGTTTCAATCATTTGTCATTGATTTAGGTTTGGAGAAAATCAATTAAGCTGGAATTAATTTAGGTTTGATGTTGATTTGATTTGGAGTTTGACTTGAAGGAAGGAAGTGAGAAATATAGTTCAAGTTATAGGATAGGCAAATTTTCCTAACACCCCTAAGGCATGACCTATTCCTATGGCTAACTCTTCTAAGTCTCTAGGGCAAGGTTGAGTGTCCACCTAATCACTAGATCTATCTTAAGACTCTGGAACTCTTAAAGTCTAAGAGAAGCCTTATGTCTAAGATGGAGGGGTTGAGAACTCATCCTAAAAATGAGGTCAACATATACATGTATATGTATGTTTAATTAGAGAATGGAAATCCTCTTTTCTATCAAAAATACATGCATTCATGATTGTTTAAGTTATAGAATAAATTAACCATGTGATTGGGAGCTCTCTTTCTTATATTCATGTATGCAAAGTTACATATGTTTGAATGCAAGTGGGTATAAAGTCTGGACATCCCAATAATACGAGTCTTTGACTAACCCTAAGGAGGTCATTTGATTACCTCACTTCCTTGGTTAATAATGATACATACTTATTTAATTTCATCTTTATATATTTTTTGCATAAGAATTTGGATAGAGCTTCAAACCCAATATGATTAAATAATTCAATCAAAAGAAAAATATGAACTTTAAATATGCATGTTTACATCCATCATTTAAGTATGTTAAAACATATTGTATGTGTAGGTATACTTAGGATTTAATCATATGCATGTTACATGTGATGGAAAGGAATGATTTAACATATGTCATGTGATAGTAATTCAATCAAATTAATCTTAAGATGCCTTTCATATTGATTGGGGTTATTTAAAGTGAAACTAAACTTAGGATTAATTTAAAATCACTTAATAAGCCATTCACTAAAGAGAACTAAATCAAATTAACATGCTTTTGAAAGTGGCTTAAGGAAGGGATGAAAGAGGGCAATCCTCTTTCTTCTCTTTATAACACATAGATGCAAAGTGTAAGTCATATGAAATAAAAGAAAACATAAATTAAAATTCTCAAATTAATTTAGCCATTTAAAGAGAAATCAACCTTCTATGTTTAATTAAGCCCTTTCACATTTAGAAAAAAAATATAACATTAATGCCTAGCAAGACATACCACACAAGCCTTAACACACACATTAAGACTAAGTCACTACTTCTAGCTTTATGTTAGGGCGGTGCATGGTATGATGTAAGTTTTATTTTAAGATGTATTATTTTAGACTGGACGTTAGGGTGTATGCCTCGTAGACTAGATGTTAGGCCATTCTTAGCTTAATCATATTTTTTGTAGGGGATTATGCTTAAGGGAGACTTAATAATAAATGTAAATGCTCTCTTTGTAGGTTACTTAAACCCCTAAGCATAATTCAAGTATGGACAGGTTGGCTTGGTTATCCATGTGTAGAGTGCTTAGTCCAAATTATATATATATATATATATATATATATATATATATATATATATATATATATATATATATATATATATATATATCTGCTTGGGATTATATGTGTTTTGCTAACACTTATTTTTCAGGTGTAGTTAGATTTACTTTTTCAACGTTTAATGTAATTTTGTAATTAGGAATTAGGATTAGTTTTATGGGGAATTAGGATGAGCATTGGCTAGAAGGCTTTGTCTTACGGTGCCATGTGATTCCTTGAAGTGCACCAAATCGAAGGGAAAATAAGAAATGAAGGAGACATGAAGACTTGAAGATCCCTTATAGACTTATTCATTTATAAATTATAATTAATCTTTCATATTCTAGGTTGTATAAGGGTAGAGCTTGGCTACCCATCTTTTTTTCGGGTTGTACAACAGTACCCGACCGCACCGACTTGTTATTCTTTTGCAATAACTATAAAATTGTATGCTGTTATGCTTAGATTATGCCTTAGAAACAACGTGCTTTTCATAGTTTCTTATGATTGAAATTTTAATGTGTGGCCTGGATGAGATTAGGCTCTTAGGATAAAAATAAATTTTTCACCCAACTACAACTCATAACTAAAGTTTTAAATAATTCATAACCTCACCATAAAGCCCAGGCATTAAATAAGATAATTAAAAGATTTAGTAGCCTCTTAGCTATATGGTTGAATATTTCACAACATGCATATCATATTATTTCATTCTTCCTAATAGGGGGTTTCCATCCTTGCATGATAGGGGAGGCTTTACCTTGAGGGCCTCCTCTGTGTTGGAAAACATATCTTTCCTACTGATTTAGCCCAAAATCTATTTTCAACATGCATTTAGGCATATAAAAATCCTAAAGCCTTTGTCTAAATGAAGTGTCAAAAATTAAATAAAATTTGAAAAATTTTAGCATTATATTAAGTCATTACTCATACCACTCATACTCTAGTCTCTTAAGGAGTGGGTTTAAGGACTTTAGTCTCTTTCCAAATAAATAACTACTCTAACTAACTTGCAATCCATATGGTAGGACCACATGAATTTGAATTGTAGGAAGAGTTAGCTGGCTGCCACTCCAGGCGGTTGTAAGTCTAGTGGTCAGGTGGTTTATCCTCTCTTGTGGAGGTAGACCTTATTCCTACCTCCACTTAGATTTAGGCCATATTTTAGCTTATGATAAAGCTCCTTAGATTTATGATACAAGGTAGATGTTTTTTTCTGGCTACTAACATAAATTCTCATCTCTTAGGTATTTTCATAACCTTGTGTTGACGGATGATAAGTCCTAGCATTCTAATAAAATTTCAACCCAAATTAATAATTCCCTTTACTTTCATAATTATAAAGCCCAATTATAGGATAGATTGGAATGCTCACTAGGCTTCCTAGTATCATGACCATTTCCTATAAATTTCATTTGGCTTCCAAAATAAGTCCCCTCCTTTATCTTTCCCATTTTATTTTCCAATATGACCAATTTATTGATAGTCAACCCTTAAAGTCTTTGGAGATAATAATTTCCTACTTTAATCAAGAGTATTCATAAGGAACTCACCTTCCTTATGATGTAGCAAACTATGGGGGCTTACTACCATAGAGAACTTTAAAACCAAATTTAATGTAAACCCTGCTTTATTCACCTATATAAAGTAGGAGAAAAATTTCTAGTATATTCAGAGACCCATCATGCCTTAGGAGTTCTTATTATGTGACTAAGTCCATTGAATGGTGATGTTTCTATCTTTTGAGATAGTATATCATACCTCAATATCGTACCCAATCACTTCAATAAGTACCCGCTATGATCTATGTCGTGTCCCCCAATACACATATAAAAATAAACACCATAGACTTATAATCGCCTAGAGTGGTCGCCAGCTAATTCCTCCTGTGATTTTAAAACCATGTAGTCTGGTCTTATGTATTGCAAGATAGCTAGGGTAGTTATTTAATTGGAAAGAAAAAGTCCTAAACCCACTCCCTAAGAGACTAGAACATGAGTGGTATGAGCAAAGATTTAGTCAATAAATGCTAAATCTTTTCAAATCTTATTTCATCTTTTAACACATCATTTAAACAAATGCTTTGGGATTTTTATATGCCTACATGCATGATGAAATAGGTTATTGGCCAAATCAAGAGAGAGAGGGTGAAGCTCCATTAGTAGGGGTTGCTCTCATAGGTCAAGCGGTCCCTATGCTTGTAAGGACAGAGGCCCTCATTTTGCAAGAGTGATTCAATATGATATGCATGATGTGAGACATACAACCATATAGCTAAGGGGTTGCTAAATCTTTTAATTATCTTATTTAACACCTATGCTTTATGATGAGGTTGTGAGTTGATTACAATTTAATTATGAGTGATTAGTTGGGGTAAAAAAATTATTTTTTATCCTCAGAGCCTACCGCATCCAGGCCAAATATTAAAGCATCAATGATGAAGAAACTATGAAAAAGATGCAATCCTAATGAACAATTTAAATAATTCATCAAAAAATTTTATAACTGCCATAAAAGAATAAGAGGCTGGTGCAGTTGGGGGCTGCCGTACAACCCAAAAAAGAAAAGATGGGTAGCTGAGCTTTACCCTTACACAACACAGTATATGAAAGAATAATTATAATTAGAAATAAATATATGCTTTGAGGGTATTCATTCTTCATATCTCCATTTTCATTTCTTTGAGTTGATTGGTCTCTTCTTTGATTTGGATGTGCTTGCTTCAAAGGCATCATAGGGCACCCCAGGACAAAGCCTTCTGCCCACTGCTCATTCTAATCTCCCATAGTACTAATCCTAATTCCTATTACAAAAATTACATTCATATAAGAAACAATAAATCTAACTACACTTGCAAAATAGAGGTTAGATAACACACACACAATCCCAAGAAGTTATATATATAATTAGGAGGTGCGTCCACCTATCTTAACTTGGATTATGCTTAGGGGTTTGAGCAACTTGCAAAGAGAGCATTCATATTTATTATTAAGCATCCGCATAGAAGATATGATTAGGTTAAAAGTGGCCTAACATCCAGTCTATGAAGCATACACCCTAACATCCAGTCTAAAACATTACATTATAAAATAAAACACACATCACATCATATGCCGTCCTAACATAGAGACATACGTGGTGACTTAATTCTAATGTTTGTATTAATGCTTTGTGTAGTATGTCTTAACTAAGCATTAGAGTTATGATTTTTAAACTCTGAAATTATTTAAATTAACCAGGATGGTTGATTTCACTTTATATTCTTTAGTTGGTTTATGAATTTTAGTTTGTATTTTTTTTGTTTCATTTGATTTATACCTAGCAACTAAGTTTTATAAAGAGAAGGGAGAGGATTACCCTCTTCCATCCCTACCTTAAGTTATTTCTAAAGCATACTAATATAATTTAGTTCTCTTCAGTGAATAGCTTAATATATGATTTTTGAAATTAATCATAATTTAGGTTAACTTTAAATAACTCTATTTAACATGAAAGGCATCTTAAGATTAATATAATTGAATTACTACCACATGACTTATGTTAAATTCTTCCTTTCCATCACATATAACATGCATATGATCTTAATCCTAAGTATATCTATACATGCAACATATTTTAGCACACTTAAATGATGGATATAGATGTATATTTGAAGTTTATATCTTTCATTTGATTGAATTATTTAATTATATTAATTAGTTTATCCAAATTCTTATATAAAAATACATAGGGATGCAGTTAAATAGGTACGGCCATTATAAAAATGGGAAGTGTGGTAATCAAATGACCTCCTTGGGGCTAACTAAAGCCTCATATTTTCGGGATGTCCAGACTATAAAACCATTTGCATTCAAACATATGCATGCTTGTACACATGAACATAAGAAAGAAAACTCTAAGTCATATGATTAATCAATTCAATCACTTAGTCAATAATGAATGCATGTGTTTTTAGTAACAAAGGGGATCTTGATCTTTTGATTAAGCACACATACACATGTATAAATGATGTGAGCAAGTACGTGTTGTTGTTAAACTAGGAAAGTGAAATAATCAAATGACCTCCTTGTGGGTAACTAAAACCTCGTATTCTCGGGATGTCCAGACTAAACACTTCCTATTTTAAATACATATAAATATATACCCAACTATGAAGGTGAGAATCATGCAAAGATTGTATTTTTTAATTAAATCATTTAGGCATAAGATAAAGCTTTATCTAAATTCTAATATCAAACTGGATAGAAATGAAACTAAATGAGTATATGTCATTGTTAAACCAGGAAAGTGAGGCAACGAAATGACCTCCTTGGGGCTAACTAAAGCCTCGTATTCCCGAGATGTCCAAACTATATACCCATTGTTGTTCAAACTCATGTAAATCCATATATGAATTATAAGAGAGAGATATTTATTTAATATGCTTAAGCTATAAACATATGCAAATCCTATGTATATTCATAACTATCAACACTCTAAGTATTATAATTGATTCATAAGCTTTTAGAAAATAGTTTTAAATTTATTAGTGATAATAGCCACACATATATTTAATTAAGCCAACATATGCGAGCTCGCATAAAAAAATTCATTTGATTTATTTAAAATTGAAAGTATGAATGTATGGAATCACATGACATGCAACATTTAATGTGCTTGGAAAGAAATAATCAAATATAAACACATGATTCATTCAATCAAATTAATTCTTAAGGACAATGACATTAAATAAACCCATTTAAAGAAAACCAAAGTTTCTTTATTAATTTTGATTTTTAGATTAAACTTAAAGAGGGAGAGAACTCATCATTTACTACTATAAACCCTATTCCAACATTGGTGACTTGATTTGGTTTAAGAAGAGGTAATTAGGTTGATTTTATGAGTTAATTAAGTTGTGGTATTCATTAAATACATTAATTAACCCTTTCATATGTTATCTTAATATAATTATCCAAATAGTTATGAGCCAGCATGATATGCATATGAATTGAAAATTAAATTAGAAATGGTCCTAAGAAATAAAAGGGCTTAACGTAATTGGCTCATAATTAATGGTTAATTAAGTTAAGAAACTTAATTAAGTACTGTTATGATTTCTCCACACATGTGGATTAACCATAATTAGCCTAAGTGGTTTTAGGTTATTAAACACCTAAATATCTATCCATGATTTAATTAAATAGGTTTTGATGTGCTTATGACTTGGTTAATTAATTAATTAATCCCAAATTAATTAATCTTCCTTTAAATGGCATTGACTTAGGTAAATGATTAAGAAGGGGTCTCAAACCCATTCCCCTTTCCCATTTACTATTCACTCAATGATTAGCAAGCTTAATTAATTATTTTTTTATTTTTTGAGAAGTTAATTAATTAATTAGATTAATTAAGAGAGTGATTAAGGCTTAGAAAGTTAATTACCCCAATTAACTAAGCAATAAATCTCAAGAAAATTATGAGAGGTAGAAGTCATCCAATTAAACTAACCCATAAAGTTTGAGATTAATCACATGAGTAATTAAAGAGTAATTAATCTAATTAAGTTTTAATAAAATCTAAATTAAGCCTCTATTATTGTTAAAAATCACTTAGAATTAATTTTAAATGATTTTCCTCTGAAATACCTTTAAAATAATTATTTCTTTACATTTTTTTATTTTTCTATGATTTGTTATGAATTTTTAAAGATTCAGCCATTAAAAATAATTAATTAAACCTAATCCCGTCGGTGCCACATAGACCGCTGATGTGGCGCGCTCTTCACATGATGACATGGGATTGGTCACTTAAATGCATCTGACTCAGTGCTGATGTGGCTGGCAGTGGACACTCTTTCATCTCTACCATTCGATCTTGGATCGAATGGTTCAGATCAATCCCGCGGTTCCTTAAGGACTTAATTAGATCAATCTAGTGGATCTAATCATGACCATCCATTCCAATCATGTAGAATGGATGGTGCATGATCCGTCATCACACGAGTGACAAAGGACAAACACCATCCACCATTTTTTGCTTGATCTGAGCTCAAACAAGCTCAGATCAACTCAAAATAGATCTCACATCTTTGCGCGAAGGATCCAAAGGGATCAAATGGCTAGATCACATGACATGCAAGTTTCCTTCAAAAAGCTCCAACCTATTTTCATCGAAACCTCAGTTTCATGGAATTATCTCATCGGAGCCAAAGACCGGTGGCAAATCTGATTGTGGAAGCTTTTTCTAGTAGAGATGAAGCCATGTTGAGCAACAATTGGAACAATTTCTCCTCATTCTCTTGGAAGGACAAAATCCATTACTTTGGAGCTCAATTTCGATCGAAGTCACACGTCCGGTGATCGGAGGGCTTGAGAAGAGATTCATTCTTGCTCGACAGGGTGTGAGGATTGTGTGTGTTAAGTTAATTTGTGTTTGGTGAAGAAATGAGGGAGTTGGATCAAAGGAGGGGCTGTCTTATTTCAGAATGGACATGAATGGAATTTTTCGATGAGGGAACGAGCTTAGAAGCTTGGGAAATGGATTTAGCAGCTCGTCTTTGGTAGCTAAGGCTCTGAGAATGCTCATGTGATCATTTTTTGAGTTGGAATGAGGGGGGTATACCCCCTCCTCCTCTTGATCAGATAGCCCGATTGGGTTTAGCTTCTAGTGGCCGTCTGGCCACCTCAGAGGGTCGTGGGTGGTAGGGAGGAGATGAGCTGGCTTGGTTTGAGTGGTTGAAGGTTTGGAGGTGGTTGCCAAGGGGGATAGTGGATGTCTTATGAAAGCCAAGAGCTCCAATGGGGAAGGTGAGGTGTGTTCACCTCCCATGGGTCATGGCCGATCCAACCACCCTTTGGGTTAGGTAGGGCAGTGTCCTTAGTGCCTAGGAGGACCATTGGGAGAGTGCCAAGTGGCCAAAAAAAAAGGAAATGATCAGTTATATGGGTGATTTATCTCATGTGATAGCCTTAGAATGGTCATTTACTATTGAATTTGATTTGGGTAGATTTGAAATGAGTCGAAAGTGGGTTAATGCAAATTTCAAGTGATCTAGAGTTGATTTGATTAGGTTTGGCACAATATGACCCAAATGGGTCAAATTAGGTTAGGTTGGGTTAAGTTCACCAATTGGTCAAATGGGTCAAACCAAGAGTTGGGTTAAGTTCATATGATCAATTGGGATGTGTTGGTGTCATTGGTTTGGTTTAGTTTGGCTTAGATTTAATTTTGGTTCATTTGAGTTCATTTGGGTAAAATAGGTCAAGTTGACCAATTTGTCCAAATTGGCCAAATTGACTTGGGTTAAGTGTTGGTTTGGGTTTCGTTGACCAATTTAAGGTTATTGTAGGCTTTAGTTTGAATTAATTTGAATTTTGTTAAGGCTTAGACCAAATTGACCCTTTTGGGTCAATTTGGGTTAAATAGGTCAAATTGGGTTCAATTAGGGCTTTGGTCAGATTCAATAATCAATTTAGAATGAACTTAAGCCATTGGTTGCAATCAATTAGATTTAAATTTTGATTTGACCCAATTTGGTCTTTTAGGTCAATTTGGATTAACTTGGGTCAAGAGGGCCAATTGGGTTTGGTTTGGCTCACTTGAAGGTCAAGTCATGTTCAAATATTGATTTTGAGTTGGTATGAATCATTATTTTCAAGGGATTTGGTTTAGGTTGCAAGTTGGCTAGTTTTGGTTCATATGAGTTAAGAGAGTTGACTTGGTCAAAGGCCAAGTTGACTTGGTTTAACCTAATTTATGATAATTGATCAACCTATGGTGACCAAAAATCATGATAGGTGGTCTTGGTGGGCTTGGTTCAATCCAATTTGGGTAGGATTAGAATTTAGCTCAAGCAAGTCAAATTGGCCACTTCGGGTCAAGCAGACCAATTGGGTTTAGTTGGATTGGTTTTGGATTGAGTTGAGCTTAGTTGAGTTTATATATATATTTTGGATTGATATATAAATTTAAATGCAATTGATTTGGGTTTGGATGAGTTTTAGTTCATTTAGATATTTCAAGTCAAGATGGCTAAGTTGGGTTTGACTTGTGTTGATTTTGGTTTAGTTTGATTATTGTAGATTTGATTTATATTTGTGAACATGGTTGAAGGTATGATTGATTCATGAGAAAATCAATTGACTTTGGCTTGATTTGGATGAGATTTTGGCTAAGCTCATGAAATTGGCTCAAAGGGCTTAGGAAGGGTTTGATTTAGTTTGATTTAGTTTGGATGATTTAAATGTATATTTCATTCATATTTTTGAAGAAGATTGAAGATATGATGGATTTATGAAGAAATCAATTGACTTGGGTTTGATTTGAAGGCAAATTTGACTAAGCTCATGAAGGCAGGTCACATAGCTTAGATTTGGATTATGTTTGATTTAGCTTTGATTAAGGTTATTTGAATGTGGATTTGATTTATATTTGGGAATATAATTGAGGAAATAATTGATCTATGAGAAAATTAATTGAGTTTGTATTTATATAAAAGGGTTTTGACTAAGTCCACAGAATAAAATCATAGGGCATAGGAAGGTTTGATTTGATTTGTTTGGTTTGAAATTAATTATAGATTTTAATCATTTGATTTGAATTTTAATTTGGATTTAGATTTGATATTTGAATTGAATGTGATGTTTGGTTATGGCTTAAGAAGGTGAACATGTGTTGGGTTTAGGCTATAAAGGTAAATGGACCTCCCTAAGTCCTAGGGCATGGCCTAATCTTGTGGTTAATCCTTCTAAGTCTCTAGGCTTAGGTTAAATGTTCACCTAGCTACTATAAGTGTCTTACAACTAAGAAAGTCTTAGTGTCTAGAATACTTTTAGGTTTAAGAAGAGGAGATTGAATCCTCACTCTAAAAGTGAGGTAAACAAACTTGTCTTATTTAGATCCCTAAAAGTGACGTATATGCGAATTTGGCCATTTTTTTCTTAACTGGGATGATACTAGCTAACCAGGTGGGATATTTTTTTCTCCCCGATGAAACTAACATCGGTCAATTTCTTGACTTTAGAAATGACCTATTGTTCAATGTCTAATCGCATGCGTCTAGGAGCTTGCTTAATAGTGTTAGTGTTAGGCTCTATTGCTAGTTTATGGACTGCTACATTAGGAACAATTCAAGGCATCTCTTCATAACTCCATGCAAAGCAATCCTTAAACTCAATGAGTAGCCTAACTAAGTCATTAGTTTCAGTTTCATCCAACAAGGAACTGATGTATGTCGGGCGTGGATTCTCTTTAGTCCCTAAGTTGATTTCTTCAAGCTTGTTGATAGTTGACTTGATCTCCTCTTCGAACTCTGGCGGTGCATATTTGAATTTAAAATTATTTGGATCATCTGATGTTTCTAAGCACACCTCCTTATATGAGGTAAAGTTATTTGAAAAGAGCCTATCCGATTCCAAATGATTGGTGATAACTAAGCACTAATTATCATCATTGACTGAACCTATTGTACTGAGTCCTAGTCTTAGTCTTGATTGAGAGTTCTTGCATTTGTTGTTTTATATTCTTTCGATGTATTCTAACCTATGCTTAGACCAAGTATGTGAGATTATCCCTTTCTTTACTAAATTATGAACATAAGGAGAGTACCAATCAAAAGGTTATTCTATTAAATCTTTATATGAATCATTCTCAAGTTCTACATTAACTTCTTGACATAAGGATGATGCTCCCAAGAAGAACCTCTGAGTCTTCACATTTGTGGATGATTTAAGGGCTTCCTTAACTACCAATCTCTCAACTTTTTGAGAAAAAAGTAGGGTTAGAGCTAAGGTTCCCAATTGAAGCCTGACTGCTTCACATAAACACTTGGATACACTCATGCTTTGCTTTGGAGCCTAGCCTTCATCAATGTTTGGCTCAAGTGTGACCTCTAAAGGAGTTTGTTGCTGAGAAGAGCTAGCTAGTGCGCTAACCATATAAGACTCATCCTCTAAACTAGATTCTAAGTTTATTTGGATAGTAGGTGTACTCCTGGTGGCTAGGATATATCTCTTATTGGGTGGCCAATAAGGAGATCTTCCACCCGTGGGACTGCTTATAGACTGGCCTCTTCCTCTGGCTGGTGGATCTCAGGTCATCCTACCCATATGTTTGAATGGAGTAATAAACTATGAGTGGAATCTAATCTCAAGCACTACATCCTCCCATGAGTCTATTTCTCTCTCCCTATTATTTTCTTTTTCATTCTCTTTTTTTCTTTCCTTTTTCTGTTTCTTTTTCTTTTTCTTTTCATTTTCTTTCTTTTTGTCCCACAAGGGGATTTTCACTAAGTTCACGAGAATAGACTTTCTGATTTTGAGAGAAGTAGTAAGCTGCATCCTCATATATCTCGACCTCATGAACTGTAAATGGTTTTAGATCTCTTTTGACACAATAAGTGGTCCCACCTTTCATGAACTTCATGCACTGATGTAGAGAGGATAGAACTGTGTTGTTCTCATGTGTCCATGGACTCCCAAGCAAAGCATTGAAAGATGTATCCAAGTCTATGATGTGAAACTTGGCTTCAGTATTCTAATCATTTATCTCCAGTGGTAACACTATGGAGCCTAAGGCCCTCTCGCCTTATTCATTGAATCCTCTCAACATCATCCTTTCTTTTTGGAGTTTAGAGATGTTGATCCTCAAGTAGGCAAGGGTTCTTAGACTCATAATATTGAACGATGCACCTAGGTTAACCAAAACTCTAGATAGCCTGTATCTGCCAACATCCACTACAACGTAAAGAGGGTGGTTGCGCTCGATCATCCCTAGAAGTAAGTCTTCATCATTAAATATAACTTCTAAGATGTCCTTCGAGTGGTGTGCCACCTCTTCAGTAATGGTTAGCTGAGCTAAGCATATCTATAGATCAAGTAGGGCCTTGATTAGAGATTCCCTCATCTCTTTGGATAAGATAATGGGATCATATATGCTTAACTTAGTTTACATCTTTCTAAGATGAGCTAGGATGTTGTAATCAACTCTAGCTTGTCCTCCACAAGCATATCCATTGGTAGAGCATCTAATGGAGGGGAAACCTACTCACTAGAATCAATGACTTGC
The DNA here is from genome assembly GCA_021442155.1 of Cymbidium sinense. Classification (NCBI taxonomy): domain Eukaryota; kingdom Viridiplantae; phylum Streptophyta; class Magnoliopsida; order Asparagales; family Orchidaceae; genus Cymbidium; species Cymbidium sinense. The sequence goes on along the minus strand of CM038223.1, from coordinate 138,195,073 downwards.
TTACCCTTATCATGAGGTGCTGCCCTAGGAGGTAGAACTTTGCCACTGCGTAGGTTGACTTCACTGACTTCTTGGTATGATGAGTTTGTGGAAAGTTTTACCTTCTCATCAGGCACACCTACAGCTTATCCTATGGGATCCTCAGAGTTGTTTAACTCCAAGTATATCTTAAGAGGTGAACCTGTTTGATTCAGAGAAGGAAAGTATGACTCTGAATTAGAAAAGAAAGGATCAAAATTACTAGAGCTATTATTATTTAGGCTCGGAGATCTTTTTATAGGAATAAAATCAAGAGCATTAGAAGTAGACAAGATATAAGTAGAATCAACTTTCTTCATTGATTTCTTTTTGGGTGGAGGTACAAGATAAAAATCAAGTAAAGTAAGTGGAGTAAGGGATTTAATACCCTTATTCATAGATATAATGCTCCTGTTGATAGAAGAGGGGCTAACAGAAGAAGAAGTAGCTACAACAGTGGAGGAAGTGTGGCAACTTGCTGCTACTGTTAGGCTGTCACCCTCCCCGAGTTGTCCTTTGCAACTAGCAAACCTTTCTTGGTTTTGGAGGTTTGAGCTACTTTAGGAACCTATAAGGAATATTTCTTGATCTTAGAGATAATCTTTTTAGAGGTACAGGATAAGGAGATATCCTAACCTTCTTTGGACTTAAGAGGATCATAAGTATCCGCAAGGATTACTCTAACAAAAGGAGATGGTTGATCTAATAAGTATTCCTTGTGGATAACTATGGCTCTTGACTTTACGCTATTCTCAAGTCAGTCCTTAAAAGTGATACAATCCTCCAAGACATGGTCTAACATGCGGTGGTAGGGGAAATAGCTAGAAGCATTGCACTTGCCCACTTCCTCCTACCTCTTAGGCTCTGGTAACTGAAAGTCAGTTTTCTTTAAGATATTCTTGAAGATTTTCCTAACTACCTCCCTCTTGTATGAATATAGCTTATTTAAACTATCGCAAGAGTAGGTGAAAAATAACTACTTGGCAGTGGATATGAAAACCGCTGCTAGGTAAGTTACTGATGTGGTGGCCAAGGTGGCTGATATGATGGTTGAGGTGGTGGCAGAGGAGGTGGTAAAGGAGGCTGCTAAGCTCATGGTCTCTTATACTGAACCTTGGCTGGCTGCTTCTCTTTATCCACTAACACATCTATTCATGGCTTCTTCTCAAACACCTCATACCACTTAGGCATAGATGATTCATCCAAGAAGGGCAACTATTTGCTTTCTCTTGTAGGCTAGCCACCTTGTTGATTAACTTCTCAAAGGTTTTGATGGTAAAGCCCTTAAGCATGAAAGAAACCAGGCCATGGATATTCTTGAGCAGAATTTTAATGGCATGCTATTCGAATAACAATGGTTTACATTTCATTCTCAAGTTATGCCACCTAAGATTTTAATCAATAAGGGACTCGTTGGGTTACTATTTTTTTTATAACGAGGTCACCTACAGTCTCCCTCTATTGAGCTCTAGCAAATCTCTTGATCAAGAGATGCTCCAACTCAGTAAAAATCTTTACCAAACTATTCGACAATTCAGCGTACTATGGTGTTTTTCTTTCTTTTATTTCTCAAACTCTTGGAGGAATTTGAAAAATAAAATGTTATGCATGTTGGGACACTACATAGATCTGTAGATGTACTCATGAGGGTGATCAGGTACGATATTGAGGAATGCTGTACTATCTCGAGAGACGAAAGTCACCATCCTACAATAGACCTAATCACCTAATGAGGACTCCTAAGGATAATGGGTCTTTGAATGTACCAGATATTATTCCCCTACTTTACATGAAAAGGTAAAGTAGAGTTTATTTTAAATTGAGTACGTTAAGTTTCCTATGGAGGCAAGCCCCCATAATTAATTACATCTTAAGAAATGTGATTCTTTAAAAATACTCTCGATTAAGGTAAACAGTTGTTGTCTCCAAAGATCTCAAAGATAGGATTATCAATAAATTGGTTATTTTAGAAAATCAAGTGGGATTACTCAAAAAGAGAGTTATTATCGAAACCAAAGGGAGATGAGTAGGGGATCCTCATGATACTAGGAAACCTAGTAAGCATTCCAAACTATCCTATGATTGGCTTTATATATATATATATATATATATATATATATATATATATATATATATATATATATATATATATATATATATATATATATATATATATATATATATTTGAAATTTTAAGAGAGTTAATTATTTGAGGTGAATTTTTATTTGAAATCTAGGGCTTACAATTCCACAACACAAGATTGTGGAAATGCCTATGAGTTGAGGATTTATGCTTATAGCCCACAAAGGAAAATAACAACCTCAGCTGAATCTAAGAAACTTTGGTGAGGGCAAAAGCATGACCTAAATCTAAGACAAAAATGGGTATATGGATTACCTCCATAAGAGAGGATAAACCACCCGACTGTTGGACTTACAACCACTTGGGGGTGGTAGCCAATTAGCTCCTCCTATGATTTTAAATACATGTAGGCAAGTCTTATGCTTTACAAGATAGCTAGGTTATTATTTTTTTATAAAGGAGACTAAATCCTTAAACACACTCCCTAAGAGACTAGATCATGAAGGGCTTGAATAATGACCTAATATAATGCAAATTTTGTTAAGTTTTATTTTCATTTTTGGACATTTTTATTTGACATGGGCTATGGGATTTCATATGCCTAATGCATGAGAAATTGGTTATGCACCAAAATCATCAAGAAGAAGGTGCGCTTCCACCATGGCTCTCAAAAGGTCAAGCCATTTTCTCTGGAAAAGGTGGAAGCCCTCTATTAGCAAGAGTGAAGCAATATGATTTTTATACATGATGTGGAACATACAACATCCAGCTAAGGGGTTGCTAAATCTTTTATTATCTTGATTTATGTCCTAGGCTTTTTAGGTGAGATTATGAGTTGTTTAATTTTAATTTTGAGTTGATTAATTAGATAAAAATTTTATTTTTCCCTAAGAGTCTAATCGCATTGAGGCCATTCAACAACCATCAAGCAATTAAGAAACTAATAAAATAATGTCATTTCTAATACACAAGATAAACAAACATCAAATAATTTTATAAGCTAGCGAAAAAGAATAAGAGGCCGATGTAGTCGGGCTCCATCGCAAAAACCCGAAAAGAAAAATGTGGGTAGCCAAGCTCTACCCTTATACAACCCAGATTACAAATGAATAATTATAATCAAAAAGAATTTCATTTTATGGGAATCTTCATTCTTCATTTCTTCTGTTTTCATTTCTTTCTTTTTTTTCACTTCATTCTTCCTTTTGATTTTGATTTGGGATGTAGTTTGCTCCAAGGCTTTACATGGTACATAAGACATGGTATTATGACCAATGTTCACCTTAATCTCCCATAACATTTATTCCAAATCTAAATTATAAAATTACATCAAAATGGGAAAGATAAATCTAACTAAACCTACAAAATAGATGTTAGCTAAACATACCACAAAATCCCAAGCAATTATAGGAATAATTTAGACTTAGCACCCCACATGGGTAACCAAGCCCACTTATCCTAGTTTGGATCATGCTTAAGGGTATAAGCAACCTGCACAACAAAACATTTTATATTATTATTACAACACCCCTTAAGTACAATCCCTTGTAGAAGACATTATTAGACTAAGATCATCCTATCATCCAGTCTATGCAAATGCACCCTAACATCGAGTCTAAGAAAAATATTACATCACAAAAAAAAAAATCAAGCATCAAACCATGCACCACCCTAATATAGAGCTAGAAATTGTGACTTAGCCTAATGTGTGTGTCATTTAAGGCTTGTGTGGCATGTCTTAGCTAGGCTTTAAAGTTAGAAATTTTAATTAAACCCTAATTAAAAAAATTCACTATTTAAACTCAATTAAGAATAATTTTATTAGATTCCCCTCTGAAATACTTTTAAAATGAACCATCATTTATATTTTTTAAAAAAATTTTGTACATTTAATTATGATTTTATGAAGTTTATGTGATTAAAGAATAATTAGAATAACCTAATTAATTAACTAATCCTATCAGCACTACGTGCACTGCTAACACGGCCCGTTTCCATGTGGCATGATAGGATTGGTTATTTAAGTTGTCACATCGTGCGTCGCATCAACTGGCGGTGCAACATGCTTTCCCTTGGGTCGTCCGATCAAGGATCAAACTGTCAGGATTAATCCCATGGTTCTAAAGGGCTTAAATCAGATATCTAACATGATTAAATCACAATCATCCATCCAAAATAAGTGGGATGGATGGTGTATGATTTATCTCCTCTAAATCGGAGAGAGGGGGATGGCGTCCGTAGATCGTCGCCTGATCTGAGCTCACCCGAGCTCGGATGGAGCTCAAACTCAACCCACACTTTTGGAAGAACATAAGTAAGAAATCCAACAACTAGGATCTAATGGGATTACAATTCCCTTCATAAAGGACCAAGCAATTTTTAAGGGAGGATCAGTTTTGAGCAATACTTTGCCAGAAGCTATCACCGGTGCTTTCAACAGAGAAGGTAGCTTCATCTAGTGGAGACGAAGCCCTGTTGAACATTTCAAATCTTTATTTGAAGTGGATGTATTGGTTGATCAAACTCGCCTTCAATGGAAATCAGGCTTGATCAAGGTGAGGATTCCCATGGCTTGGAGGCTTAGGAAATCACTTGCTTGAGCTCGACTAGGTCCCTTGATGGTACTTGCCAAGTGAATTTGGGTTTGGTGGAGAATTAGATGAATTGGAGTTTGGAATTACCTCCCCTATTTTGGCTTTGAAGAAAATTGAGAAGGATAAAATGTGGGAGCTCAGGAACACTTGCCAAGGCTTGGAGAAGCTTACTTAGGGTTCCTAGAGCTCAATCAAATTCATTGTGTATGGTTTGAGTTAGAATGAGGGGGAGTATATCTCCTCCTTACTTAGATCGAACGGTTGAGACAAGCTTTGCCATTTTTGATCAGTTTCTCTGATTGATTGGGTTGTTTAGGCTGTTAGTCACTCCATGTGGTTCATTTTAGGTAGACGTGTGGAGGAGAGAGAGTACCCATGTACTAGGTGAGTGTAGGAGGTGATCCAAGTGTCCAATTTGCATTGGAGGGGTCGATTTGGCTTTAGGTTGGGTCATGGCTGAGGTGATTGTCATGTTGACCCTCTCCTGTCAAATGGACCACTAGGATGAAGCCAAGTGGTCATGAGAAAGAATTGACCAAATTTCAAGTGAATTTAGCTATAATATACCCCTTGACCTAGGGGTAAAATAATCATTTGGCCTTGATTTTGATTTGGACAGATTTGAAATGATTCAAAAGTTGGTTGGGCCAAATTTCAAGTGATTTGGAGTTCATTTGGTTTAAATTGGTTCAATTTAACCCATTTAGGTCAAGTTGGGTCAATTTGGGTAAGGTTGACCAATTGGTCAAATTGGGTTAAACCATAGATTAGGTCAAGTTCAAATGATCATTTGGAGCCTATGTGTGCCATTGGTTTGGTTCTATTTTATTTATATTTGGCTTTGGTTCATTTAGGTTCACTTAGGTCAAATGGATTAAGTCGACCAATTTGACTCATTTGACCCAATTGGGTTAGGTCATGGGTTGGTTTAGGCTTAGTTGATCATTTGAAATTTTGCAAGCTTTGGTTTCAATCAATTTTGGTTTGGTTTGATTTCAAGTTGATTTGACCTTTTAGGTCAAGTTGGGTTCATGGTCAATTGGGTTAGATTAGGTCTAGTTGGCCAATTGAAGCTTTGGTCAAATTCAATAAGTGATTTAGAATGAATTTGACCCATTGGTTGCAATCAATTTATCTTAGGTCAAGATTTGACCCATTTTGACTTTTTAGGTCAACTTAGGTCAACTTAGGTCAAGTGGCCATCTAGGCTTATTTTGGCTTAATTGATGGCTTGGTCAAGTTCAATCATTGGTTATGAATTGGTTTCAATCAATTTTTCATATGAGATATTTTGGCTAGTTTGGGTTTCATTTGGGCTAAGTGTTGACTTGGTCAAATGCTAGGTTTGACTTGGTTTAACCTATTTTGAGTGATTAATCATCCTAAGATGATTGTTGCTCACAATGTGAGGCTTATATGGGATTAGTTCAATCCAATTTGGGTTGGATTAGAATTTAGCTCAAAAAGGTGGTTTAGGTCACTTTGGGTCAAGTGAGCCTAGGTGGGTCAATTGGCCTGATCAAGGCTTGATTCAAGTTTGGTTGAACTCACATATGGACTTATGATTGATATATAAATCCAATTGCAAGTGATTTAGAGTCAAATGAGTTTTGATTCATTTGACAATTTCAAGTCAAAAGGGTTAACATTGTTTTGACTTGGGTTAGTTTGATTTTGGTTTGATTATTGAAGTTTATATTTACATTTAGGCATGTGATTGAAGGAATGATTGTTTGAAGAGAAAATCCAAAGGTTTGGATTGATTTGAGAATGATTTGGCTAAGTTCAAGAATTTGACTTGATAGAGTATAAGTTTGATTTAAGTTGGATTTAGTTTTGTTTGTTTGAATTTATATTTCATTTATATTTGTGAATATAAATGAGAATATAAATAGGTTATGGAAAAATCTTTTGAATTTGGAGTGATTTGGATTTGATTTGAGTTAAGTCCATAAGTTGAAATCAAAATGGCTTAGGAAATATTTTGGATTTGGAATTAAGTTGAAATTGATTTATGATTTGATTTGGAATTGATTTGAATTTGAAGTTGATTTGAATTTGAAGTTGATCTGAATTTAAAGTTGATCTGAATTTTAAGTTGCTTTGAATTTGAAGTTCGTTTGAATTTGAAGTTGATCTTGAAAGAAGGAAGTAAGGATTTAGTTGAAGCTACACGGTAGGCAAGTTTTCCTAATACCCCTAAGGCATAACCTATTCCTATGTTTCACTCTTCAAAGTCTCTAGGGTTAGGTTAAGTGTTCACCTAATCACTAGAAGTGTCTTAAGACTAAGGAACTCTTAGTGCTTAGAGGAGTCCTTATGCTGTGGTGAAATTTTCATACTTCATCTATCTTTTTGAGAAAATTAAATGAAGGACAAAAATAATCAACTTTCTTGTGTTGGACACAACGTAGACCTGCAGATGTTCTTATTAGGGTGATCAGGTATGACATTGAGGAATGATGTACTATCTCGAGAGATAGAAGTCACCATCCTACAATGGACCTAATCACCTTAATAAGGACTCTTAAAGACTATAGGTCTTCGTATGTACTAGAGATTATTTCCCTACTTTACATGAAAAAGTAAAGTAGGGTTTATTTTAAGCTGGGTTCATTAAGTTCCCTATGGAGGCAAGTCCCCATAGTTAATTACATCCTAAGGAATGAGATTCCTTAAGAATACTTTCAATTAAGGTAAATGATCATTGTCTCCAAAGATTTCAAAGATAGGACTATCAATCAATTGGTTTATTTTTAGAAGATCAAGTGGCATTGATCAAGAAGAGGGAGTTATTATCGAAACCAAAGGAAGATAAGTAAGTGATGCTTATGATACTAGAAATCCTAGTAAGCATCCCAAACTATCCTATGGTTGGGATTTATATTTTTAAAATCAAAGTGATTTATTTGTTTGAATTGAATTTTTATTAGAAATCTAGGGCTTATAATTCCATGAAGTAAATCTAACTAAAACCTATAAAATAGAGATTAGCTAAACAAATCATGCAATCCCAAGCATGTATATGAATAAATTAGACTTAGCACCCCACACATGGATAACCAAGTCCACCTGGCCTATTTTGGATTATGCTTAGGGGTATAATCAACCTGCACCACAAAAGAATTTATATTTTTATTACAACGCCCCTTAAGCACAATCCCCTACAAAAGATAATGATTAGACTAAGACCATCCTGTCATTCAGTCTACAGACATACACCCTAACATCTAGACTAAAATATCACATCTCAAAATAAAATCAATCATCAAACCATGCATCGCCCTAACATAGGACAAGAAATGGTGACTTAGCCTAATGTCTGTGCCATTTAAGACTTGTGTGATATATCTTAGCTAGGCTTTAAGGTTAGAATTATCTAAGTATGAAGGGTTCTACTTAGTGGGTGGTTTAATTTAAGTGATTTAGTTGATTTGGTTTATTTTATCTTATGATTTGATTTGGTTTGAATAAACCTACAATTAATTACTAAGTATAGTAAAGAGAGGAAAAAGAGAATACAACTTCTCTTTCCTCCCTACCTTAAGTAATTTCTAAGGTAGATTCATTAGTGATTTTTTAAGTGAATGTTTTAATATGTGTTTCAATTAGTCCTAAGTTTAGATTTACTCTAAATCAACCTATTCAAATAATAAAGGCATTTTAGGATTAACTAAAGTGAATTACTATCACAAAACACACACCACGTTATTTCTTTCCAACATTTGTAACATGCATATAGATGAATCCTAAGCATATCTATACATGCAATGCAAGTATTTATCACACCTTAATGATGAATGCTAAGAGATGTTGCTTAAGGAAATTTGGATGCTTCACGATGCATGATTTTGTTAAGTAGCAAAAGAGAGGGATTCTTTTATCCATTAATCAAATGCATATTTATATGTATGAAAGACATAAATGAGTACGGTGCCATTATTTTCTACAGTAGGGATATAAGCTACAATACCTTCTTAGGGCTACTAATAGCCTCATAACCCCAGAATGTCCAGACTAATATACAACTTTTCTTAAATACATATGCATGTACAAAAAGAAATGAATGGAAAAAGAGTCATGCAAAAAGTTTATGTTTGGTTATGCAAACATAGAATGAATAGAATTTAAGCAAGTGTTGTGTTCTCTTTTAAATGAACTATACACTTTGCAAATCTATTCAAAACTATGTTAAAAGAGAAGAGAAGGAAAAGTCACATAATGCACATCTTATATTATACTCACATGCAAGCTTATAAGTAATTATAAGTAGCATACTTCTCATTTGTAATCTTTGATTTATTGGTTTTGAAAATAATTTTTGATTTAGTAGTGATAATAGCCATTCATATTCTTACTTTAGCCAAAACATGCAATTTGACATAAAGGAAATATTTCATTTTAATTTTATTTTCAAAAAGTATGAATGCATGATTTCATATGACATACAACATTTAGCATGTTAGGAAAGAAATAAGGTGATGTTAGCATGTAATTTCATTCACCCTAATTATTTCCTAAAGATAATCCTATGGAATAAAATCATTTAAATTGAATCAAAGTTATTTAAAGAAATTTTGTTTTAATTTTGGGTTTGATTTGATTTTAGGAAATGTTAAAAGGTTTTCTGGTCCTAACCCATATCCCACATGTGTATATTATTTTACTTTAATTTTTAGATCCATTAGATTGATTTTATGTTTTTCTTTAGTTAAGGTGTACATTAAGTTCATTAATTACCCCTTACCTACACCTCCTTAACATAATTATTCAACCAATTGTGAGCCAACATATGATATGCAACCACATGAAATTTAAATCAACAATGCTCCTAAGAAAGAAAGGGGCCTAATGCAATTGGCTCACAATTAATGATTAATTAAACTAAGTGGTTTAATTAAGTACTCTCATAACCTTCCCACACATGTAGGTTTGAAATGGGTTCCCTAAATTTACCTTAGGCTTTTGAACACCTAAGGATCTACCAAATAAAGGATCGATTAAGTGATTAAGTTTCTAGATTAATTTTTAATTTTGAGTTTGGCTAATTAAGCTATTTAATGAAATGATTAAATCATTAATCAATTTGTAAATTAATTAAATTTTCATTCAAATGAAATAGACTTAGGGGAAAAGATTTAGAAAATGCATCCTAATCTCATTCTATAAGTCTATCCACTATTCCAAGATGATTAACAAATTTAATTAATGAATTTATCATCATTTAATAAGTTTTTTAATCATTTAATTGATTAAGTGAGTGAATAAAGATGAAGCAAGCAATTAGCTAAATTAATCCAATAATAAATTTCAAGAAAATCATGGGAGGCAGAGGTCATCCCATTAATTAACCCTAAGGAGTTTATAATTAATTATTGAAGTAATTAAAGAGTAATTAACATAAGTATATCCCTTATAAAACTTAAATTGAGCAAATGTTATTGTTCAAAATCAATTAAACTTAATTTTATATTATTCCCCTTTGAATTATCTTTAAAATGAAGTTAAGTTTGCATTTTTTTTTTGGATTTTTCTACATTTAGTTATGTATTTTTGAAATTTCTATAATTATTACTTAATTAAATAGCCAAATTATATAACTAATCCCATCGGCGCCACATGGACCACTAACGCAGTGCGCCCTTTCCACGTGGCGTGACGAGATTGGTTATTTAAGTTGTTAAATAGACTGCACAGTCAGCTGGCAATGCTACACATTTTATCTTTGGACCATGCGATCAAAGATCAGATGGTCGGGATCAAACCCTTGGATCTAAAGGGATTAAAATGAGAGATCTAATTGAATTAATCAGGACCGTCCATCCAAAACACGCGGGATGGATAGTCCATGATTCATCCTTGCCCTCTCCGCTGGGAGGTGGAGGTTGTCCATCCTCCATGGCTTGATCCGAGCTCACTTGAGCTCAGATTGGGTAGGGATTCAACCCACACCATCAAGAAGCAATAAAGAAGACATCCAATGGTCAAATTCACTTAGGATGAAAGTTCCCTTCACAAAGGACTAAAAAAAATCTAGCCTCAGCTCAGTTTTGAGGAATACCTCGCTAGAGGCTATCATTGGCCCTCCCAACCATCGAGGTAGTTTCGTCTAGTGGAGACAAATCCTTGTTGAAAGTTTGAAGGCTTGGAGTAGAGTGGATCTTCATATTGGCCAAACTTCTCTTCAAAGGCTTGTGGCTTGGGTTTAGCTCCTCTATCATGAGGCTTGATTGCTTGGGATTTGATTTGGGTGAGCTCGATTGGATCCTCTAATGGTGCTTGCAAGAGGAATTGGCTTTTGGTGGAGTGATGAGTAAGTTGGAATTCCTTTCCCTATTTTCAGCTTAAGGAAATCGAGAATGGAGAATTGGGAAGAGCTTGGGGATTGGTTGAGAGAGCTTGGGGAGCTTGCCTTAGGTCTCTCTAGCTCAATCGAGTGCAACTAATGTCAAATGAAGTGGAATTAGGGGGAGTATATCTCCTCCTACAAGGATTGGACGGTCATCATCTATCCTTCTATTTTGATCAAATTGATCACATAGAATGGGTTTGTTAAGTTGTTATAGGTACCATGTGATTCAGTTTTGGTAGATGGATGTAGTGGAGGAGCTGTCCATGTGTTAAATGAGGATGTGAGGGATTTTATGTGGAGAATTTCCCATTTGTTGGTTGGTTTGGCCATGGGTTGGGGCATGGCTGACCCAAACCCATTGGGTCATGTGCACCACTCTCATTAGTCTCCATTTAGTCCACTAAGAGGGTGCAAAGTGGCCATGAAAAGGATTTGACCAAATTCAAAGTGAAATTTGCCATAGGTTACCCCATGACCTAGGGGTAAAATAGTCATTTTGCTTTGAATTTAATTTGGGAAGATTTGGAATAGTTTGAAATTGGGTTTGGGCAAATTTCAATGAATTTGGAGTTGATTTTATATCATTTGGCTCGTGTTGACTCATTTAGGTCAAAATGGGTCAACTTGGGTCAAGTTGATAAATTGGTCAAATTGGGTCAAACCAAAGGTTGGGTCAAGTTCATATGACCATTTGAAATTTTTTAGTATCATTGGTTTGGTTCAATTCAATTTATATTTCATTTTGGTTCATTTGAGTTCACTTAGGTCAAATGGGTCAAGTTGACCAATTTGACCCATTAGACCCAACTGGGTTAGGTCGTGGCTTGGTTTAGGTTTGGTTGGTCATTTGAAAATTTTTGCGAGCTTTGGTTTCAATCAATTTTGGTTTGGTTTGATTTTGAGTTGATTTGACCTTTTAGCTCAAGTTGGGTTCATGGCTAATTGGGAGTTAGTTGGCCAATTGAGGCTTTGGTCAAGTTCAATAAGTGATTTAAAATGAATTTGATCCATTTGTTGCAATTAATTTGGCTTAGATCAAGATTTGACTCATTTTTACTTTTTAGGTCAAGTTGGGTCAACTTGGGTCAAGTAGCCAATTACACTAGGTTTGGCTCAAATGATGAGTTGGTCAAGTCCAAACATTGATCATGAATTGGTTTTGATCAATCGTTTCAATGAATTTGGCCTATGGTGGATTTTGGCTAGTTCAAGTTTCATTTGGGTCTAATGTTGACTTGGTTAAAGGCTAGATTTGACTTAGAATTTGAGTGAGTGATCATCTTATGATGATTGTTGCTCATAATGTGAGGCTTAGATGGGCTTAGTTCAATCCACTTTGGATAGGATTAGAATTTGGCTCAAAAAGGTACTTTAGGTCACTTTAGGTCAAGTGAGCCTAAGTGGGTCAATTGACTTGATCAAGATTTGATTCAAGTTTAGTTGAACTCACATATGGACTCATAATTGAAATATAAATCCATTTGGAAGTGATTTGGAGTCCAATGAGTCTTGATTCAATGGACAATTTTAAGTTCAAAGGATGAACATGGGTTTAATTTGGGTTTGAGTTTTGAATTTAGTTTTGGTTTGATGATTGAAGTTTATGTTTATATTTGGTTTCATGATTGAAGGATTGATTGAATCATGAAGAATAACCAAGGATTTGGATTGATTTGAGCTTGATTTGGCTAAGTTCAAGAATTTGACTTGAAAGGATATGTTGAATTTAGGTTGAATTTGGATTTGAGTTTTGAATTTTGTTTTGGTTTGAAGTTGATTTGATTTTATATTTCATTTATATTTGTGAATATAAATGAGAATATAAATGGGGTATAAGAAAATCTTTTGATTTTGGAATGATTGGATTTGATTTGAGCTAAGTTCATAAGATGAAATCAAAGGGCTTAGGAAAGATTTTGGATTTTGGAATTCAATCATGGGTTTCAATCTTTTGGAATTGATTCATGATTTTAGAAAATCCATTGGAATTAATTTAATGTTTGACAAAATCATTTAAGTTTGAATTGATTTGAATTTGATTTGGTTGAAGTTGATTTGAGTTTGATGTTAATTTGGATTTGAGAAAATCAATTAAGTTAAAATTGATTTGGGATTTAATTTGGAATTGACATTGATTTGAGTTTGAAGTTGATTTGAATTTGGAGTTTGACTTGAAAGAAGGAAGTAAGGAGTTGGTTCAAGCTATAGGGTAGGCAAGTTTTCCTAACACCCCTAAGGCATGACCTATTCCTATGGCTAACTCTTCTAAGTCTCTAAGGTTAGGTTAAGTGTTCACCTAATCATTGGAACTATCTTAAGACTTAAGAACTCTTAGTGTCTAAGAAGAATCATATGTCTGAGATGGAGAGGTTGAGAGCTCATTCTAAAAATGAGGTCAACATTTGCTTAGGATGAGGAAGTTGAAAGCTCACTCCAAAAGTGAGGCCAACACGTACCAATCAAATTCAACCCCTGCTAGGCTGCTGACAAAAAGTCTGAATAGAAGTGCATCAATACCACCGGCATTGCAACAGCCAGCTCTAAAATATGCAATAGATTATTGTTGGTTCCCACTGTCATCAAAGATCTTGAAGGAAGGTGGCACAAAATTATTAGTGTATCGAACTACATCGAATTCCTCTGGGTATGGTCTACATTTTGGAATGGATGAACTCCCCCTGTCTTGCACCAACGCCTCCCTCACCTACTGTTCCACCATATGCTTGATATCCTTCTCGTGCATGGAGCTGTTATATGTGACCTTCCTAAGCAACTACCAACGTCATCATCTCTGGGAGAGCACCTAAGATGATGTAAGGTATGTACCAACTATGATTAGACTCTGGGGAGAAATTGAGTGTTACGCAATGCTAAGACCACTACAATGAACTCCTTTACCCACTTCTCCATCCTATCTATCTGATCATCCTTCTGCTTCATCTGGTGGAGGAGGTGCTGGGTCAAGTGAGAATTTTTACCTTCCTTAACCACAACACCTTTCTGGCTATGCTGATCCCATTCCAAGGATCCTCGAGTGTTGACCATGTGGACTTCGGTTGTATCATCCAATATGTCATCTTCATCAGGATCAAAGTTGACTACACCCTCCTTCTGATCTGAGTGATCATTGGCAAGAATCTTCTTGACTATAGTGCAGTAATCCCCTTTGATGTCTTCTAAAGAATGGTCATCTATTATACCTAGCTCTACTGGAATGTAGACTGACTGTCAACTAACCACAAGACTATGCTCTATAGACTGTATATATTAAATTCTTTATGCTGGCGGGGTGCACTCCCTGGCTGACTCTACTGCCATGGGGACTTTGTCGGTGTCCCCTATCCTCTCCTCCTCTAACTGCTATGGAGGTGGTGCAACCATGACACTCTTGGGTCTCGACTCCCTCCTAACCATGGCTGAAGTAAAATGTCGAGCAAGGGAGCTCGATTTCACCTCAATGGGTGGAATGGATGGAGAGAGATCCTTGGGCCATACCTGGATCACCAACGGAGATGGTCTTTCCATAGATGGGGGTTACTGAAGCTTGGTGATGATGGTAGATGCTGGAAGTTGGATGGGTGATGGTGGATGGAGAGTGGAGCAGTGTGATGGTAAGGACACCGACTGCCTCTCGGTCGGAGATCTCCTCCGAAATCAAATGATGCTAGTGAGGATGATGTTATCTAAATGATTGGCCCTAACAGGGCATTAATCAGGGAAATCTATCAATGCAGATGTTGTCAACTATCTAGCATACCTCCACCTCTCTTGTTTGCCCCCTCATGCATCGACTCTAGCCTCCACGGCTCTCTCTCTCTCTCTCTCTCTCTCTCTCTCTCTCTCTCTCTCTCTTGTAAATTTGACCCCTAATGCTCATAGGGTTCAAACACCTCAAATCATGTAAAAAGCTAGACTCCAAGCATCTGTGGGCTCTGCGGACTTGACAAAGAACATATCATAGGCCAGCATAGGGCTTCCTCCAATCCCTTGCTGGTATCTCTAAATTTACAGGCGGTGGGGGTGATGATGCAATTCTATGGTAGTCTTCCTCTCCTTTTGAAGCTAAGAGGGGGTGGAACCTACTGCCACTCAGAAGTGGAGAGGTCTCATGAAGGGAACCCTCCTCGATGATATGAGAGATGTCACTTCTTTGCCTCCTTGCTTCTTGTTCTTGTTTCTTGTTAGTGAGTGGTGGGGTGGAGTAGGAGCTAGTACCAACCTCGAAGATAGAAGGAACTATCTCAGATACTAAGATACCCTTCCTATTCAAAGTAGGGGAACAAGCGGTGCTGTTGGAAAGCGATTGTAACAATGCTAAAGCTAACCACCCCAAGGGGTGTGGGAACCACATCGGCTTTCTTCTTCAGTGAGGGGAACTCCATACCAGATGGGACGTCGAAGCAAAGAAGTGGCTTCTATCGTACCACCTCCTCCCTGCTAACGATTGTGAGGGATGGCCCTTTGCAAGTTGCTCTAACAGCCTTAAAGCCATGCCCAAATTGAATCACATGCACGGTGGTAGTCGTGAGTATGGTCTGATCCAAGGCCAGATCCACACCATATGGGAATGAGAAGATCATCTTGCCAGCTGACATGGTTGAAGACTGATTGCAAAAGGGACAAGGAAACTGGGTTGGTTTCTCTGCAATTGTTGAAACATAACTGAATTAAAACCTTGCCTTAAACTGTAGATTTGAATCATTGACACTTGATTTGATTTTGGACTTTGAACCTCACTTAAACAAATTTAGGTATGCTAAATGAGGTTCATTATTTTGTAGATATTTGGAGATTTGAGGAGAGACTTTGCCATAAGATTTTTTTTTATTTGATTTGGAACTCTCATTCAACAAATTTAGATATGTTGAGTGGGGTTCAAATATTTTGGGAGAGACCTTTGGAGATGTGTCTATTTTGTTTATCTTTGTTTGAATTTTGACTTAACAAATTTAGGTATGTTAAGTGGGGTGTAATTATATGTTTGAACATTTTTGAAAGCTTTCTATCTTGATGATTGTTTGTTGTTTGTTTGATATGTTGATGTTTGGTATATTGATTTGATTTGAGAAGGAGAATCCTCATTTAACAAATTTGGGTATGTTAAATGAGGTTCAAATATGTGTCGAATATTTGTTTGTTTGATATGTTGGTTTGAAAAGAAGAACTCTCATTTTAACAAATATGGGTATGTTAAAATGGAATTCAAATATCTATTTGATATTTGATTTTTTTTTTTATTTGCAAAGGGGAACTTTTATTTGACAAATTTAGGTATGCTAAATAGAGTACAGATTTTTTTTTTTTTATTTGCGAAGGGGAACTTTTATTTAACCAATTTAGGTATGTCAATGGGGGCTCACTTACATGTTTGTTTATTTGATATGTGGTTTTGTTTTGATTATTAAATTCTCATTTAACAAATATGGGTATGTTAAATGGAATTTGGAAATGTGTATTGGGTATTTTGATTTTGATTTGACTTTGAAAATGGAACCTCCATCTAACAAATATGTGTATGTTAAATGGAGTTCAATTTATATATTATCTTGATTTTGAAATGGGAAACCTTCACTTAACAAATTTGGGAATGCTAAGTGAAGTCCAAGTCATATGTTGGTTGTTTAAATTTTTGTTTAAAAAAAGGAACTCTCATCTAACAAAGTATGAATATGTTAAATGGAGTTCAATTATTTGTTTATCTTGATTTTATTTAGTTTTGAAAATAAAACTCTCATTTAAAAAATATGGGTATGTTAAATTGAGTTGGTTTTATTTTGAAAAAGTTTCAGTTTTGAAAAAATGAATCCTCATTTAACAAATTTAAGTATGTCAAATGGGATTAGTTAATTTTCTTTTGAAAGGGGTTTGAATATATTTATTTTAATTTTGAAAAGAGGAACCCTCATTTAGCAAATTTGGGTATGCCAAATGAGTTTCAATTTTATTTGGAAAAGATATTTGAAATATTTATATTTCATCTTATTCTTTGGTTTTAAAAAGAGGATTTTCACATAACCAATTTAAGTGAAATTCATATGAATTTATTTTGAAAATATTTGAAAATCTTATATAGGATTTTACTTATTTTATTTTAGGTTTCATTGGAATTTTGGAAAATATCAGGTGAACCTTACTTTACCAAGCTAGTGGTAAGAGGTTGCAAATTCTATTTTACATATATTTGGACATCTCGTTTCTTTAATTAATTTGTTATTACCTATCAGGGGACCCAATAGGGGTCTTAGGACCTACACGGGAGTGAGGTCCTAAAACCTAAAGGATGTTGGCTACCTTTACTTAAGTTTGAAATAATCAAAGTACTAATAGAAAGAAGGATAGACATAGGCTTATATAAAATATAAGTCCACCACTGATGCTTGGAGATAATAATTCTCACTAAAGATGGAGAGAACAATACCCAGCAGAGTCGCCAGAAAAATCTATGGTGTTTATTTTTGGATGTATGGGGGATTGTGGTGAAAATATTTCTGTCTTCATCTATCCTTTTAGACAGGGATAAATTAAAATAGAAATATACGCCTTCTGGGATGCCACACGGATCCGTAGATGTTCTTATTAAGGTGATAGGGGATGGCATTGAGAAAATGTGTACTATCTCGAGAGATAAAAGTCACCACCCTTCAATGGACCTAATCACCTAAATAAGGACTCCTAAGGACTATGGGTCTTCAGAATGTACCAGAGATTCTTCCCCTACTTTACATAAAAAAGTAAAGCAAGGTTTATTTTAAAATGGGTTCATTAAGTTTCCTATAAGGGCAAGCCCCCATAGTTAATTACATCCTAAGGAATGGGATTCCTTAGGTAAATGATCATTATCTCCAAAGATTTTGAAAGGACTACCAATTGGTTGGTTTATTTTTAGAAAGTCAAGTGGGATCGATCAAGAGGAGGGAGTTCTCATCGAAGCCAAATGAAAATAACTAGGGGATGCATAAGATACTAGGAAGCCTAGTAAGCATCCCAAACTACCCTATGATTGGGCTTTACATTTTTGAAATTTAATTAATTTGTTTGAGTTGAAGTTTTATTAGAATGTTAGGGCATATAATTCTAAGATACGATGTCACAAAAATGCCTAAGAGGTGAGGATTTATGCTCGTGGCCCGCAAAGGAAAGTAGCAGCCTCTGAACCTAAATCTAGGGAGCTTTAGCGAGGGTCAAAAGCATGACCTAAATCTAAGGTGAAGATGGGTTTTTGGTTTACCTCCACAAGAGAGGATAAACCACCCAACTGTTGGACTTACAACCGCCTAGAGTTGGCCGCCAAATAACTCCTCCTACGATTTTAAAATATGTAGGCAAGTCATATGTTTACGTAAGATAGCAAGGTTATTATTTATTTAGAAAGATACTAAGTCCTTAAACACACTCCCTAAGAGACTAGATCATGTAGGGCATGCTTTAATGACTTAAATCTAATGTAAATCTTGTTACATTTTATTTTTATTTTGGACAATCAATTTGACATAGGCTTTAGGATTTGTATGTCTAATGCATGAGAAATTAGATTATGGGCCAAAATCAGCAAGATAAGGAGATGTGTTTCCACCATGCCTCTCACAGGTCAAGCCAACTTCTCTGGAAAAGGTGAAAGCCCTCCAATCAATAGTGAAGTTATATGCTTTTTATGCATGATGTTAGAAAAGTAAGACAACATCCAGCTAAGGGATTGCTAATTCTTTTATCTTATTTTATAACCTAAGCTTTAGTTGAGGTTATGAGTTGTTTATTTTTAATTTGAGTTATCTAATTAGATAGATAACTTATTTTTCTAAGAGCCTAATTATCATCTAAGCTATACATCAAAGCAATGAAGAAATCAGGAAAAGTTTCCATCTTAATGAGCAAGTTAAACAAACATCAATCGATTTATAAAACTAGCGCAAAAGAATAAAAAAGTCATTTGTGGTTGAGCTCCACCACACAAACCTGAAAAATAAATTAGGTAGCTGAGCTCTACCCTTATACAACTCGGATTACAATTGAATTAATTACAATTAAGTAAGGAAATTCATGTTATGGGGGGGGTCTTCATTCTTCATTTCTTCTTTCTTCCTTCTTCTTTCTTCTTTGTTCTTTCTTCTTTTGGTTCCTTCTTTTGGATGGTTGGAATGTGGTTGCTCCAAAGCTTCACATGGTACATAAGACATGATCTTATGACCAATGTTGATCCTAGTCTGGCATAACAATCATTCTAAAATCCTAATTGCAAAAGCACAAGAAAATGGGAAAAAAGGAAATCTAACTAAAACCTATTAAATAGAGATTAGCCAAACAAACCATACAATCCCAAGCATGTATATATATAAATTATACTTAGCACCCCACACATGGGTAACCATGTCCACCTGGCCTATTTTCGGATTATTCTTGTGGATATAAGCACCTGCACAACAAAAGCTATTATATTTTTATTACAACACCTCTTAAGCACATTCCCCTACAGAAGATAATGGTTAGACTAAGATCGCCCTATCATTCAGTCTACACACATACATCCTAACATCCATACTAAAATAAAATATCACAAAATAAAAGCAAACATCAAATCATGCACTGACCTAACTTAAAGCTATAAATGGTGACTTAAATTTATGTGTGCTATTTAAGATTTGTATGGTTGAAGTTTTCTAAACTTTAGAGGGTTTGTTTCATGTAAGTGATTTAGTTGCTTTGGTTGATTTTATTTTGTATTTTTATTTGATTTAAGTGAATCCTACAATTAATTACTAAGTTATAAAGAGACGAAAGAGAAGAGAAATTCTCTTTCCTCCCTACCTTAAGAAATTTCTAAGGTAGATTCATATTTAATTTTTTATTTAATGAATATTTTATTATGTGTTTTAATAAATTCTAACTTTATATTTTCCCTAAACAAACCTATTCAAAAATAAAGGCATTTTAAGATTAAGTAACGTGAAATACTATCACAAAACACACAGCACTTCATTTCTTTCCCAACATGTGTAACATGCATATGAAGGAATCCTAAGCATATCTATACATGCAAATGGAAACATTTAGCACACTTTAATGATGAATGCTAAGAGAACTTGTTTGAGGAATTTGAATGTTTTTATGATGCATGATTTTATTAAGTAGAAAAAGTGGGATTTCTTTTATCCATTTTTCATATGCACACATACATGTATGAAAGGCATAAGTGAGTACGATGCCATTATTAGCACCAGGGGTGTAAGGTATAAGACCTACTTAGGACTACTTAAAGCCTTGCAACCCCGGGGTTGTCCAAGCTAATATACTACTTTCTTTAAATACATGTATATGTACAAAAGAAATGAATGGAAAAAGAAAGATGCAAAAATTTATGTTTGTTTGTTTGATTTGTTTATATAATTTATATGTGTAAGTGTGGATGTCCTTCTTAAGTGATAACATAGGAATGAATAGGAATGAATAGGAATGGATTTAAGCAAGTGTTGTGCTCTTTTTAAATGAACTATACACTTTACAAAATCCAATTCAAAACTATGCTAAAAGAAAAGAGAAGGAAAGCCACACTATGCACATCTTTATATTTTTAATCACATGCGAGCTTATAAATAAACTTAAGTAGCATACTTTTTAGTTTTGATAATTGATTTATAAGCTTTGAAAATAATTTTAGATTTAATAGTGATAATAGCCATTCATATTCTTACTTTAGCCAAAACATGCAATTTGATATAAAAGAGATATTTCATTATTAATTTGATTTTCCAAAAAAATATGAATGCATGAATTTCATATGACATACACATTTAGCATGTTAGGATAGAAATAAAGTGATGAAAGCAATGTAAGTTCATCCACCCTAATTAATTCCTAAAGACAATCCTATGAATAAGATTATTTAAAGTAAATCAAATTTTTTTTAAAGAGATTTTTAGTTTTGTTTTGAGTTTGATTTCAATTTAAGAAATGTGAGAAGGTTTGCTGGTCCTAACCCTTTCCCCCATGTGTGAGTTTTTTAAGTTCAAGTTTTAGGTGATTAGATTAATTTTATGCTTTGGTTAGGTTAAGGTGTTAATTAAGTGTGTTAATTACCCCTACACCACTCTAGCATATTTAATCAAATAATTATGAGCCAATGTATGGCATAAAACCACACAAAGAATTTAAATCAACAATGCACCTAGGAAAGAAAGGGCCTAATGGAATTGGCTCACAATTAGTGATTAATTAAACTAAAGGGTTTAATTTAAGTGCTTTCATAGCCCTTCCCACACATGTGGGTTGGATTTTAATTTTCTTAAGTTACTTAGGTTATTGAACACCTAAGCACCTACCCAAGATGAATTGATTAAGTTCTAGAATGTTTTGAAAATTTTATGAAGTTAATTAAGTAGGTGATTAGTGGGTTAGCCCTTAATTAAATTTGGATTAAGGAACGGGGCTTAGGGAATGGCTTAGGGAAAATTCCCCAAATCTATTTCATAAACCTCTTCTTCACTTAAGCAAGGATTAATTAACTTAAAAAGGGGGTAAGCCATAGTTCACATGCTTAATTACCCTTAATTACATAAAGAGGGTGATTAAGGATTCATTACATGATTTCCCTAATTAACTCATCAATAAATCCTAAGAAAATTAAGGGAGACAGAGGTCATCCCACTAAATATACCAATGAAATTTAAAATTAATTAATTAAACAATTATGGAGCAGTTAGGGTTATTAAATTTTCATTAAAACTCTAATTGAGGACAATACACTATTCAAAATCCATTGGAAAGATTTTTAAATTATTCTCCTAAGAAATATCTTTATAGTGCATTTTACCTTATATTTTTATGATTTTTCTAGAATTAGTTATGCAATTATGAAGATTTAGCCATTAAAGATAATTAATTAAATCCCTAATTAAATAGCTAATCCCGTCGACGCCACATGGAGGCTAACGCGGTGCGTGCTTTCGGCATGGTGCGATGAAAGAGGCCACTTAAGTTGTCATATCATAGCACCATGTCAGTGGTGGCGCTACATGCATTCTCCCCACCTGTTCAATCAAGAATATGACGGCTGCAATCAAGCCCGAGATTTTAAAGGGATTAAATCAGGGATCCTATGCATCTTAATCATGGTCATCCATCCAAAACATGTGGATGGACTGCCCATGATCCATCCCTAAGCTCGCCTGCGAGAGATGGTCACCGTCTATCTTCCATGGCATGATCTGAGCTTGATTGAGCTCGGATTGAGCCCAAACTCAACCCACATCATCATCATGCAAGGGAGAAGACATCCAACGGCTAGTTTTACATGAAGTAAAAATTCCTTTCACAAAAGACCACACACTCTCTAGTTTTAGCTTAGTTTTGATCCATACATCACTAGAGGTTATCACTAGTGCTCAAATCCATTGAGGTAGCTTCGCCTAATGGAGATGAAGCCCTATTGAATATTTAAGGTGATTTGGTTGAGTGGATCCTTCTATGGACCAAGCTCTCCTTCAATTGGGCTCAGCCTTGATCAAAGTCCCACCTCCTATGCCTTTGGAGCTTGGAAGAAGCATAGGATGACTTCTGCTAGGCCCTCTGAGGGTGCTCGAAGGAGGAATTAGATTGATTTTAGGTATTGGCTAAGTAGGAAAAATGGAGGAGCTCCCCTATTTTCAGTTTAAGAAAAATTGAAAATTGAGAATTGGGATTCACTCTAGGAAGCTTGGGGAGACTTGTAAATGCTTGCTCTGAGTTCCCCTGGTTCAATCGAGTGTGTGTGTATTGGAATGAAGTGGAATTAGGGGGAGTATATCTCCCCCTAGGTGAATCGAACGGTCGTGAAGGGCTTTGTCATTTTGATCCAATACACCCTATTCAATGGGTTGTTTTGGCCATTTAGAGTTGCATGTGGTTCAATTTTGGCCAGAGGGGGTAGTGGAGAAGTTGTCATGTGCAAAATAAGGTGGAGGAAGGATTCCGATGTGCTCATGTCCATGGAGGTGGTCAATTTTAGCCTTAGGCTGGGTTGGGCTAACCCAAACCAATTGGGTCATGTGCACCATGTCTATTAGCAACCATTTGGTCCACTAACAAGATGCCAAGTGTCCATGAAAAGGAATTGACCAAATTCCAAGTGGTTTTGAATTTAGGTTGCACTATGGTCTAGGGGTAAAATGGTCATTTGTCTTGGATCTCAGTTTGAATATATTTGGCATGATTGAAAAATGGGTTGGGCCAAGTTTCAATGAATTTGGAGTTGGTTTGATATGATTTGGCTCATGTTGACCCATTTAGGTCAAAATGGGTCAACTTGGGTCAAGTTGACCAATTGGTCAAATTGGGTCAAACCAAGGGTTGGGTCAAGTTCATATGATCATTTGGAATGTTTTGGCATCATTTGTTTGATTCAAATTGATTTATATTTGAATTTGGTTCATTTGATTTCATGTAGGACAAATGGGTCAAGTTGGCCAATTTGACCTATTTGGGATAAGTCATGGGTTGCTTTATGTTTGGTTGATCATTTGAAATGGATTGGTATCTTTGTTTCCAATGAATTTGGTTTATATTTGGATTTGGCTCAATTTGACATTTTAGGTTAAGTTCAACAAGTGATTTGGGATGAACTTGACCCATTGGTTTCAATTAATTTGGCTTAGATAAAGTTTTGACACATTTTGACTTTTTAGGTCAACCTGGGTCAAGTGCCCAATTAGGGCTAGCTTAGGCTCAAATGATGACTTGGTCAAGTTCAATCATTGATCATGAATGAGTTTTGATCAATGGTTTCAATCAATTTGGCCTATGGTAGATTTTGGTTAGTTTAGGTTTCATTTTGGCTCAGTGTTGACTTGATCAACCCTTAAGTTTGACTTGGTTTGACCCAATTTGAGTGATTGAACATCTTATGGTGATTGTGGCTCATAATGTGAGGCTTAGGTGGGCTTAGTTCAATCCAATTTGGTTTAGATTATAATTTGGCTCATAAGACATACTTTGGGTCACTTTGGGTCAAGTGAGCCTAAGTGGGTCGAATGGCTCGGTGAAAGCTTGATTTGAGCTTGATTGAACTTACATATGGACTTATTATTAAAATATAAATCCATTTGCAAGAGAACTGAAGTCAAATGGGTTTTGATTCATTTGATAATTTCAAGTTCAAAGGGTGAACATGAGTTTGACTTGGGTTTGATTTTGAATTTAGTTTTGGTTTGATGATTAGAGTTTATGTTTATATTTGGATTCATGATTGAAGGATTGATTGAATCATGAATAAAAATCAAGGGTTTGGCTTGATTTGAATTTGATTAAGCTAAGTTCAAGAATTTGACTTGAAAGGCTTAGGTTGAATTTTGGTTGAATTTGGTTTTGATCTTTGAATTTAGTTTTGGTTATTTGAATTTATATTTTATTTATATTTGTGCATATCAATGAGAATATAAATGGGTTGTGAGAAAATTCTTTGAATTTGAATTGATTTAGATTTGATTTAAGCTAAGTCCATAAGATAGAATCAAAGTGACTTAGAAAAGATTTTTGAACTGGATTTGAATTTTGAATTTGGTTTGATTGATTTGAGTTTATATTTCATTTATATATATGAATATAAATGAGAATATAAATGGGTTGTGAGAAAATTCCTTGAATTTTAATTAATTTAGATTTGATTTGGGCTAAGTCCATGAGAGGGAATCAAAGGACTTAGGAAATATTTTTGAACTAGATTTTAATTTTGAATTTTGTTTGATTGATTTGAGTTTATATTGAGTTTATATATGTGAATATAAAAATATAAATGGGTTGTGAGAAAATTCCTTGAATTTGAATTTATTTATATTTTATTTAGGCTACGTCCATGAGAGGGAATCAAAGGACTTAGGAAATATTTTTGAACTTGGAATTTCAATCATAAGCTTCAATCATTTGGAATTGATTTGAGTTTGAGAAAATCAATTAAGTTGGAATTGATTTAAGTTTTTGATGTTGATTTGATTTGGAGTTGGTTTTTTTGGAGTTTGGAGTTAGTCAATCAAGTTGGAATTGATTTGAGTTTGACTTGAAGGGAGGAAGTGAGGAATTTGGTTCAAGCTATGGGGTAGGCAAACTTTTCTAACACCCCTAAGGCATGACCTATTCCTATGGCTAACTCTTCTAAGTTTTTGGGGTTAGGTTGAATGTTTACCTAATCACTAGAAGTGTCTTAAGACTAATAAACTCTTAAAATCTAAGAGAAGTCCTATGTTTAAGATGGAGGGATTGAGAGCTCATCCTAAAAATGAGAACAACAGGGACACAATGCAAATTGTAGGTGGTGCTTATTAAATCGATCAAGTACAATATTGAGGTATAACATACTATCTCGAAAGATAGAGACATCACCCTATAATGGACTTAATCACCTAATAAGGACTCCTAAGGTATGATGGGTCTTCGAATGTACCAGAGACTTTTCCCTTTCTTTACATGGATGAATAAAGCAGAGTTTAAATTAAACTGGGTTCTAAAGTTCCTTATGGAGGCAAGCCTCTATAGTTAATTATATCTTAGAAAATGAAATTCCCTAAGAATACTCTCGACTAAAGTATAAAATTATCATCTCCAAAGGTTTCAAGGTTAGACTATCAATAGATTGGTTATATTTGAAAAATCAATTAGGAAAGTTCAAGGAGAAACTTATTTTTGGGATCCAAAGGGAGGAAGTAGGGAATGCTCATGATACAAGGAAGCCTAATGAGCATTCCAATCTATCCTATAATTGGGCTTTATATGTTTGAAAGTGAAGATATTTATTTATTTGAGTTGAATTATATTAGATTGCTAGGGCTTATGATCCACCAACACAAGGTTGTAGAAATGCCTAAGAGGTGAGAATTTATGCTCATGGCCTGAAGGAAAATAATTACCTCAGATATTAAATCTAGGGAGCTTCAGCAAGAGCTAAAGTACAACCCAAATCTAAGCAACAGGTGGACATAAGGGTTTACCTCTGCAAGAGAGTGTAAACCATTCTGAATTTTGGACTTATAACCTCCTGGAGTGGCTACCAGCTAACTCCTTCTATGATTTTAAAACCATATAATCTGGTCTTATGAAATTGCAAGAAAACTAGAGTAGTTATTTAATTTGAAAGAGACTAAAGTCCTGAACCCACTCCCTAAGAGACTAGAGCATGAGTGGTTTGAACATATGACTTAATCTACAAATGAAAAATCTTTTCAAATTTTATTTTATTTTGGAAAAGTCATTTTGACAAAGGTTTTGGGATTTTTTTATGCCTAAATACATGATGAAAATAGATTATGGGTCAAATCAGCTAGAAGAAGATGTTCTCCACCACAAGGGTGCCCTCACAAGTCAAGCATTCCCCTTTCCTGCTAGGATGGAGATCCTTCATATTCAAGAAAAAAAATATGCATGCATGATGTGAAACATACAATCATACAGCTAAGGGGTTACTAAATCATTTAATTATCTTATTTATGTTCTAGGCTTTATGATGATATTATGAGTTGTTTAAAATTTAGTTATGAGTAATTAGTTTGATAAAAAAATTAATTTCATCATAAGATCCTATCGCATCCTGGCCACACATTAAAGCATCAAACATAAATAAACTATGAAGATCATGTAACCTTAATGCACAGTTTAAACATAACATTAAATAATTCTTATAACTATCATAAAATAATAATAAGTAGGTGCATTCACCCAAAAAAAAAAAAGAAAAAGTGTTTGAGCTCACCTTATACAACCCAGTATATGAAAAAATAATTATAATTTGAAATGAATAAAAATTATGGGGGTCTTCATTCTTCATTTCTTCATGTCTTCCCTCCTTTGATTTGGTTATGCTTGCTACAAAGGCATCACAGGGCTTTCTAGGATAAAGCATTCTGACCACTGCTCATCTTAATCCTCAATAGCACTAATCCTAATTCCTATTGCAAAATTACATTTTTATATATATAAGAAATAAATCTAACTACACCTATAAAATTAGTGTTTGCTAAACACACATACAATCCCAAGCAATTATATTTATAATTTGCACTTAGTATCCTGCATATGGGTAACCAAGCCCACCTATCCTAATTTGGATTATGCTTAAAGGTTTAAGCAAATTACAAAGAGGTCATTCATATTTATTTTTAAGCATCCCCTTAAGCACAAACCCTTGCAAAAAACATAATTAGGCTAAGAGCAGCCTAACATTCAGTCTAAAATAATACATAATAAAAAACATACATCACATCATGCAACACCCTAACATAGAGCTAGAAGTGGTGACTTAATTTTAATGTGTGTGTTAAGGTCTTATGTGGTGTGTGATAACTAAGTGTTAGAGTTATGATTTTCTAAGTGTAGAAGGATTCAATTTAACATAAAGGGTTGATTTCACTTGAAGTTATTTAATTAATTTGAGAATTTTAATTTGTGTTTTCATTTGTTTCATATGATTACACTTAGCAACTAAGTGTTATAAAGAGAAAGAAAAGGATTACCCCATTTCATCCCTATCTTAAGCTACGTTCTAAAGCATATTAATTTGATTTAGTTCTCTTTAGTGAATGGCTCATTACACATTTTAATTAAACCTAAGTTTAGGTTCACTTTAAATAATTCTATTCAATATAAAAAGCATCATAGGATTAATTGAGTTGAATTACTATTACATGACACATATCAAATTATTTCTTCACATCACATATAACAAACATACTATTCAATTCTAAGTGTATCTATACACACAACATATTTTAGCACACTTAAATGATGTGTGTATTTAGGATTTGTGCTTAATTTAATCAAAATGTTAATAAATATGATTTAAAGTTCAATCCAAATTCATATACAAAAATACATAAGGATGAAATTAAATGAGTATGTGTCAATGTTAACCAGGGAAATGAGGTAATCAAATGATCTCTTTGGGGCTTCCTAAAGCCTCGTGTTCTCAGGATATCCAAACTATATACCCATTTGTATTCAAACATATGTAAATTTGCATACATGAACATAGAAAAGAGAGCTACAAATAACTTGATTAATCAACTCAATAACTTAAATAATTATGGATGCATGCATTTTTTATAGAAAAGAGGATTATCATTCTTTAATTAAATACACACATGTATGTATAAAAGACATAAGAAAATGCATGCCATTGTTAACCAGGGAAGTGAGGTAATCAAATGACCTCTTTGGGGCCACTAAAGACTCGTATTCCCGAGATGTCCAGACTATATACTTGCTTTTCTTAAATACATACACATGTATTCATAATTAAGAAAATGAAAATCATGCAAAGATTGTATTTTTCTTAATTGACTTATTTATGTATATGAATTAAAGTTCTATCCAAATTCTTATACAAATTAACATAAGAATGAAACCAAATGGGTACATGTCATTGTTAACCAAGGAAGTGAGGTAATCAAATGACCTCTTGGTGCTACCTAAAACCTCGTGTTCCTGGGATGTCCAAACTATATACCCATTACAATTCAAACATATATAAACTTACATACATGAACATAAGAAAGAGAACCTTTCATGCATATACTTGTATTATAAACACATGCAAGTCCTATATATTCATAACTATATTCACTCCACATGTTGTTATCAATTTATAAACTTTTGAAAATAAATTTGAATTTAATAGTGATAATAGCCACACATATATTAAGATTAAATCAACACATGCAAGCTTACATAAAGGAAAGTGCACTTAGTTCATTTTAATTTTGAACATATAAATGTATAAAGTCATATAGCATACAACATTTAATGTGGTTGGAAAGAAATAACTAAACATAAACATGTAATTCATTCAATCCAACTAATTCCTAAGGACAATCACATTAAACAAAGCCATTTAAGGGAATCCAAAGTTCATTATTAATTTATGATTTTGGATTATGATTAATTTTAAAGAGAGGAGAAGGAGCACTTATGAGTTAAGAACTCTCATTCCCAAGTTTTTAAATTGATTTGATTTAATGTAAAGGTAAATAAGTGAATTTTATGAATTAATTAGGTTGTAGTATGCATCAAATATATTAATGTTTCCTTGATATAATTATCCAAATAATTATGAGCCAACATGATATGCATATGACTGGAAAGTAAATTTGCAATGATCCTAAGAATGAAATGATCTAATGCAATTGGCTCTTGATTAATAGTTAATTAGACTAAGGAACTTAATTAAGTACTCTTATGGGTTTCCCACACATGTGGGTTAACCATAATTTCCTTAAACCCCTTTTATGTTCTTAAACACATAAAGGTCTACCCATGATTTAATCAATTAAGTTTTGATGTTATTATGATTTTAATTTTATTAATTAAATTATTTAATTAATTAATTAAACCTTTGATTAATTTTAAATTAATTAATATTTTTCAGACTTAGGAAAAAGATTGGGAAAGAGGTCCCCTCCCATTTCCCTTGTCTATTTACTATTCAACAGTGATTAACCTACTTAATTAATTTATTTATTTGCTAATAAAGGGTTAATTAATCACTTACTAATTAAAAGAGTAATTAAGGCTTGGATGAGCAATTTTTCTAATTAACCAAGCAATGAATCCCAAGAAAATTATGGGAGGCAAAGGCCATCCCACTAAATAATCTCAGACAATTTGGGGTTAATTACCTGAGTAATTAGGGAGTAATAAAGCTAATTAAGTTTTAATTAAACTTAAATTAAGCCTAATTATTGTTCAAAATCAATTAGGATTAATTTTAAATGATTCTCCTATGAAATACCTTTAAAACAAGTATTTATACGCATTTTTAGAATTTTTTTATGATTTGTTATGAAAATTAAAAGTTTCAACTATTAAAAATAGATTATTAAACCTAATTAAAGTTTAATCCCATCGGCGCCACGTGGGCTGCTAATGCGGCACACTTTCCACTTGGCACTATGGGATTGGTTATTTAAAGCCATCCGATGTGGCGCCTATGTGGCGGTGGCGAACGGACTTCATCTCCGTTGTCCGACCTTGGATCGGACATCATAGATCAAACTTACAATTTCTAAAGGGCTTAATTAGATCGATCTAGCGGATATAATCACGACAATCCATTCTGATCACATAGAATGGACGGTGTGTGATCCGCCATCATGTGAGCGATGAAGGAAGGAAGATTTCTACAATTCCTTGCTCGATCCAAGCTCACCTAAGATTGGATGACCTCAAAAATAAGCCCACACCTTCTCGGGAAGGATTTGAAGGGATCCAATGGCTAAGATCACAAGACATTCAACTTTCCTTCGAAAAGCTTCTACCATTTTTTTCCAAAATCATGGTTTTGAGGAATTACCTCACCGGAGCTCAAGACTGGCGGCACAATCAATTGAGGAAGCTTCGTCTAGTAGAGACAAAGCCCTGTTGAGCAGCACAAAATCCAATTTTGATTGAACTCCTACCTCTAATGCTCAGGAAGCTTGGGAAGTGATTTGTTCTTGCTCAATGAAGTGTGGGGATGGTGTGTGTGAAGTTAATTTGGATTGGTGAAGAAATGAGGGAGTTGGATCGATGGAATGGGTGTCCTATTTTGGGTTGAAGAAATTCGACAATGGGGCAACTCGACTTGCTTCAGGGAGGGCTCTAAGGCTTTCAAAATGGTCTCTAAGTTCTTTCCAAGAGTGAGAGTGTTGATTTCGGATCAAAATGAGGAGGGGGGGGGGGTATATCCCCCTCCCTTGGATCAGATAGATGAGATTAACCCCTTAATTTTGGCTGGTGAGTTGCCATCAGGGTGCCAGAGTGGTCGGTGCCACCTTTATGTAGCTTGATTTGGTTGGTGGAATGCATGGTAGAGGGCTCAAGGTAGCATCCACCTTCTTTGGATCCATTGGTTTGCCATGGTGGGGAGGTGAGTTAACTCACCTCCCTTTGGTCCAAGGAAGACCTAGCCCCTTAGGTTAGGCTAGGTGAGTAGCTAAGGCTCCATTCTTGGGTGTTTGAGGCTGGCAGATGGAAAGGTGATGGTGGACTTTGCCAATTTTGGAAAAATCCCATGTGAAGACAAGAATCCAAGGAGGATTTGCCTTAGATTGAACCCAATTCAGGTTAGGCTTGGTTTGGGCTGACCCAAGGTTAGTTTGAGATGGGTTGGGTCAGGTTTCAATGGGTCATGCCTTAGTTCAAAGGGGTTAGGCTCGATTTGACCCATAAAGGTCAAATTGGGCTAGGTTGGGTTAGGTTGACCAATTGGTCAATTGGGTCAAACCAAATCTTGGGTCAACTTCAAATGGTGATTTGAAGTATTTTGGTTTAATTGGTTTGAATCAATTTATCTTAGGTTGTATTTGGGCTCATTTGGATTCATGTAGGTCAAATGGGTCAAGTTGACCAAATTGACCAAATTGGCTTGGGTTTTTTTATTTATTTGGGTTTGATTGATCAATTAGAGATGATTGCAAGATTTGGGTTTAGGCTAATTTGACCTTTTAGGTCAATTTGGGCTAAATGGGTTAGGTTGACTAATTTGGTCAAACTATTTCCAATTATGGCCTTCGTCAAGTTCAACAATCAATTTGGAATTAACTTGAGCCATTGGTTGCAATCAATTTGGGTTAGATCATGACTTGACCCAATTTGATCTTTTAGGTCAAATTGGGCAACTTGGGTCAAAGGGCCAATTAGGTTGGATTTGGATCAATAGGTGGTCAAGTCATGTTCAATTGTTGATCGTAGGTTGGTGTGAATCAATGGTTTCAATTGATTTTTGTAGGATGAATTTTGGCTAGTTTGGGTTCATATGGGTTAATGGGTTGACTAGGTCAAATGACCAAGTTGACTAAGTTTGACCTAATTTATGACAATTGGTCAACATATGGTGATCAACAATCATGACAGGAAGTCTTGGTTGGCTTGGTTCAATCCAATTTGGGTTGGATTGAACTTTGACTCAAATTGGTTCTTTAGGTCACTTTAGGTCAAGTTAGCCTAAGTAGGTTTAGTTGGCTTGATTTTAGTTTTATTTGGATTTAGTTGAGTTTATATATGGATTTGGGATTAGTATATAAATTCAAATGTAATTGGTTTGGGTTTGGATGTGTTTTGGTTCATTTGAGAATTTCAAGTCAAATGGGCTAAGTTAGGCCTAATTGAATTGATTTTGGTTTCGCTTGATGATTATAAGTTTCATTTATATTTGTGAACATGATTGAAGGTATGATTTATTCATGATAAAATCAATTGAATTTGAGGTTTGGATTGAAGGAATTTGGCTAAGTCTATGGAGTTGGATCATGTGGCTTGGGAAAGGTTTTGATTTAGTTTGATTTAGTTTTGATGATTTAAATGTATTTTTGATTTATATTTCTAGAGATAATTGAAGCTATGATTGATTTATAAGAAAATCAAATGATTTTGGATTGAATTGGAGGGTAATTTAGCTAAGTCCAAAGAGTATGGTCATAGAACTTAGGAAGGATTTTGAGTTGGGGTTTGGTTTGAATATGATATTTAGTTTTGGTATGATTGTGGATTTTGGCAAATTGATTTGATTGTAGAATTGATCTAGGAGAAAATAAATTGAGTTTGGATTGATTTGATTAAGGCTAAGTCCATAAGGTGAAATCATAGGACTTAGGTTGGGTTGGTTTTGGTTTGATTATAAGTTTGAATCATTAGATTTGGATTTGGATTTTATGCTTGGTATGATGAGTTGAATTTGGTTATGGTTTAAGAAGGTGAACATAGGTTGGGTTTGAGCCATGGGGTAGGTAGATCATCCAAATCCCTAAGGCATAGTCTTATTCTATAGTTAACCCTTCTAAGTCTCTTGGCTTAGGTTAAGGGTTCACCTAATTGCTAGAAGTGTCCTATGACTAAGGAACTCTTAGTATCTATAAGACTCCTGAATCTAATAGAAAAGGGTCATCACTCCAAAAGTGAGGTCAACACTTGCACTTTCATAAGATCGGACTACATGGTTTTAAATTATAGTAAGAGTTAGTTGGTGGCCACTCTAAGCGGTTGTAAGTCTAGTAGTCGGATGGGTTTATTCTATGTTGTGGAGATAAACCCTTATATCCACTTGTCACTTAGATTTACATCATGC
This sequence comes from Cymbidium sinense, assembly GCA_021442155.1. NCBI lineage: Eukaryota > Viridiplantae > Streptophyta > Magnoliopsida > Asparagales > Orchidaceae > Cymbidium > Cymbidium sinense. The sequence goes on along the minus strand of CM038223.1, from coordinate 138,161,975 downwards.
TCTAACCCATACTAAAGCTCCCTAGATTTAGGATTAGGGGTAGCTATTTCCTTCAGGCTACAAGCATAGATCCTTACCTCTTAGGCATTTCTATAATCTTATACTGATGGATTATAAGCCCTAACAATCTAATAAAATTTTAACTTAAATAATCATCAATAAACTTCATTTCATATCAAATTCTATCTATTATGTGTTAGAAACATCTTTTGCTTGTGAATCCACCAAGATGTGTTTAGGGTAGGTGTGAGAGAACTCCGACAGCATCCTATCCTTTAACAACACAAATACAAACCACATTCAACCTTCCGGTGCTACTAGGATAGGTGTGAGAGAACCCAAGAGGCATCCTAGTTTGACTTGTACAACTAAGTTAGGTGTAAGAGAACTTGAGCGGTATCTTTTCTTGGTGGAGTAACACTTCTATGTGTTTAGCATAGACATAAGAGAACCCAAGCGGCATCCTATTCCTTCTTCCACAATACAAACAAAAAACAAATCTTTTGTATTGGGCTATTTTTATGTGAGAGCAAGCCCCCTATGGCACTCACTCATTAGCTGCTTTAGGTCGGGCCGATATGCTACCTTACTAGTATGTCACCCCAGTGGTCAATTGTCCAGAAAATGTGAGTCCCCACACTTTCTTCCTAACTTGAACATTGCAAATCGATGAGCACCTTATTAGTTTGGTAGGCCTTACTGTGTAGTCAGTAAGCTACCTTATGTTGACTTCATTTAAAAGGACGTAAGGCTACATGCTTTTTTCTTAGACTAGCCATCATGCACAAACTAGGTCGAGTATATTTGAGGTTTAGGGTAAGCCCCTCTATGGCTCCTTTTCTCTTGACTACTTCAAGCTTTGGTTTAGTCTTTACACTGGACTCCTCGCTTAGTAGTCACCCAAGGTCAGATAGCCCCTATCGAGCTGAAGAGATACTATCGCGGCAATCAGTTCTGCTTTCAAGATATGTAAGTCTACATGCCTTCTTTCTAGGCTGATTATCGCAAATTGATGAGCACCTTAGGTTGGTCGGTTATCACCATGTTGACGGTGACCCACCCAGTGGCTACACCACTCTTGGCAGATGTGAGTCCTTACACTTTCTCCTTGAGTTGGCCACCGAATACCAATAGGATTTCTTTTACAGGATTTTGGATAAAGCCCCCTGCGACACCTCCCTTGTGGGCACTCTATTTGGATCACTTCCTTAGCGACCCCATTTAGACACTACTATGGTTACACTTGAATTGGACTATTCTCCTTTTCTAGTAGCCACCACATTGAAAATTTGTTTAGCGGATGTGCAGATTCTCCCTTGGTCCAACAAACCTGAGATAGGACTAGGCTGATATAAGCTCCTTCTCAATATGGTCCCTCGCAAACCAATAGGTTCCATGCAAGTATAAAACAAACAAAATATATCCTTGCTTATGGATTAGGAATTCAAGCCCCCAGTGGCCCCTTTCTCAAGTGGGCATCCTATCTTTAGGGTAATGTCAGTAAAATTTCCTATAGGAGTTGTCTGATTACTTTGAGTTGACATAAGTCCCTAAGTTAGTACTCTCTCAATAGTCTCTCTTAGGTCAGGTTTGGCTTATTGTGCCACCTATGAGTCACCCCAATGGACATCCTTACTTTGGAAGATATAAAGTCTATTATGCATTCTTTCTAGCACGATCATTGCAATGGCAGCCCTAGGTTGGGTAAGATTTGTTATGCAAGTAATCGATCACTCCAGTGGTTCCTTATTTAGGAGGATGCGAGTCCCCGTGCTTTCTTCCTGACATCACCATTGCACACCGAAAGGCACCCCTTTGGTTGGCTAGTTCTACCCCATAGCAGATAGGCTATCCCTTTGGATTTGTGAATCTAAGATAAGTCTAGATTGATATTAGCCCCCTCTTAGTGGATCCATCGCAAACCGATGGGATCTATCAAATTAAAATAACTAAGATTTAAATAAATGTAACTCAATCAAATGACATTATTTTGACTACTTTTGAGTTGATATAAGTTCCCTAGAGGCATTCATTTAGTAGTCGCCCTAGGTCGAGTCTGATATTTTACACAAGCGATCGATCACCCCAGTGGTTCCTAATGTAGAAGGATAAGAGTCCCTATACTTTTTTTCTAACTTGACCATTACACATCGAAAGGCAACCCTTTAGGTTGGATAGTTCTACCATGTGGCTGGTGGACTACCTCTTTGGATTGGTAAATTTGAGATAGGCCTAGGCTGATATAGCCCCTTCTTAGTGCAGTTCATCGCAAACCGATAGGATCCATCTTAAAATCCTAAACTTAAACAAATAATCAATCAATTTCTCCCCGGTGAGACATCAATCTTACCAACTTCTCCCCAGTAGAGTCAATCAAACCAATTTCAACTTGCATTCCCAAATGAGTGCACCCTCAAAAGAAATCTTATCAAATCTTTATCTCTAGTGGATAACTTGAACATGCTTCCCTAGTGGAAGGTTCATGCATTTATCCCTGGTGGGTTATACATTCTAATCCCCAGTAGATAGTTTACCCAAATCATACCTTACATTCAAATCCAAACCTCTTATCCCTAGTGGATAACTTGAACCTGCTTCCCTAGTGGAAGGTTCACATGTTTGATCCCTTGGTGGATCCATTCTTCCTCCCTTATGCCCTTAGCATGAGTTGAGTTGCATTGCACTAAGATCTTGATTCCGTCTACACCTCAGATTTAGGAGTAGATCATTTTTAATAGTCTTTGCAATCCTTCATATGTTGTTGATCATCTTAGTCAACACCAATATATGTGGTGTGCCTTGTTAGTCACACCACACCTATTGGGCACCCTTTGTTGACCTTACTTTTAGAGTGAGCCCTCAACTTCCTCATCATAGATCTAGGACTCTTATAGACACTAAGAGTTCCTTATTCTCAAGATACTTCTAGTGATTAGGTGAACACTTAACCTAACCCTAAGGACTTAGAAGAGTTGGCCATAGGAATAAGTTGTGCTTTAGAGATTTAGAAGGATTTACCTACCCTATAGCCCAAACCCATTCCTTACTTCCTTCTTCCAAATCAAACCTCAAATTCAATCTCAATTCAAATTCCAAATCACAAATCAAATCCAACTATCCAATGATTGAAATCCATCATTCAATTCAAACTCTAAATCTTCTCATAAGCCCTTTGATTTTATTTTATGGACTTAGCCTTAACCAAATCCAAATCAACCCCAATCCAATTGATTTTCTCAATTATCAAATTCAATCTCAAATCGAATTCCAAATCATGAATTAAATCCAAACTCCAAATGATTGAAACTCATAATTAAGTTCAAACTCCAAAATTCCTTCTTGAGGCATATGAACCACCTTCCTATGCTTAGACAAAAGTCCTTCAAACCAATTCAAACTTGGTTGATTTCTTTATAAATCAATCATTCCTTCATTTATATTCATGAATATGAATGATATCCACCCTCCAATGACCAAAAATAAATCAAACCAATTCAAAATCCAAGTTATCCCTTTTTTGACTTACATCACCTAATTTAGTCAAATTTGTTTTTAAATCACTCCAAACTCAAGTGATTTTCTCAAAGCCCATTTATATCTTCATTAGTATTCAAAAATATAAATGATGTATTAATCCAAATGACCAAAACCAAACCAAAATTATCAAATTCCCAATTTTAGCCCTTTTAGCCAAACTTTTGAACTTGGCTAAATGAAATGCAAATCAACTTAAAACTCATAGATTTCTTCATGATTCAATCATTCCTACAATCGTTGATCCAAATATAAAAATAAAACACCATTATCAAGCCAAATCCAAGTCAACCCAAGTCAAACCTAAGTTGACCCTTTTGAGTTGAAATTATCATATGAACCAAATCCCATTTGACTCCAAATCAATTGCAATTGAATTTATATTTCAATACTAAGCTTATATGTAAGTTCAACTAAACTTGAATAAAACCTTGATCAAAAAAATTGACCCATTTAGGCTCACTTGACCCAAAGTGACCTAAAGGACCTTTTTGAGTTAATCCAACCCAATTGGATTGAACTAAAATCTCTCAATCATGATCAACTATCATCATGGGGTGATCAACCACCTTAAATTACGTCAAACCAAGTCAAACCTAACCTTTGACTAAGTTAACATTTAGCCTAAATGGAACCTAAACTATTCAAAATCGACCATATGCCAAATTGATTGAAGTCATTAACTCAAACCTATCATAATCAATGATTGAACATGATCAAGCCATCAATTGAGTCAAACCAAGCCTAATTGGCCACTTGACCTAAGTTGACCCAAATTGACCTAAAAAGCCAAAATGGGTCAAGTCATGATTTAATCCAAATTGATTGCAACCAATGGCTTAAGTTCATTCCAAATCACTTACTAAACTTGACCAAAGCCATGATTGAGCCCAAGTTGACCAATTGGTCAACTTAACCCAACGTAGCCCAAATTGACCAAAATCTAAATTAATTCCAAAATAAACCCAACTAAAGACTACAATCATTTTCAATCAACCAACTGAACTTGACTCAATACCTAACCCAAACTAATTTGCTCAAATTGGTCAAATTGGTCAACTTGACCAATTTGACCCTTTTGAATCCAAATGAGTTAAATTCAAACCTAGCTCAAACCAATCCAAACTAATTGAACTAAAACATCCCAAATCATCATTTGAACTTAACCCAAGCCTTGGTTTGACCCAATTTGACCAATTGGTCAACCCAAATCAACTTGTGAGACCCAAGAACTTAGCCAAACCCGACCCAAGCATGTCCTAACTCACTTCAAAATCAGTCCAAAATCCAAGTGGACCCCACCAAGGGGATTAACCATCAAACCATAGGATTCAAACCTTAAAACCATTGGATCCAAGCCAAAGTTAACTACCCATCCCCCATGGAAGCTCATTATCACTCCATGGAACCTTCTCCTGACCCACCTAGCTAGCCTAACTCACCCTAGGTCAGCCAAGAACCTTTGGGAGGTGAGTTCACTCACCTCTAACCCAAATTAAGCACCTATTGGATCATACCCATGGCATCCTTACACATTGGGTCCATGGAAGCTCCCCATTACTTCTCCCATTGCTGGCGTGTAGCTTGACCCTGATGGAGACAACTTCAATGGTCGAATGATGGTGAGCTAGTGCAAAATGTGTGCACGTAGCCATTCGTCAATGATGCAAAATTGAGTGGTATACCCCCCTCAATTCAAATGGGAATTCAGACACAATCACATCATGAGCTCTCCTAACCCAATTTTGAAACCCCTCAGAGCATTTCCAAGCCTCCCCAAGCCCTCTCCATTCAAATTTTCCCATTCCTGTGAGAAGCTGAAACAAGGCATCCCAATCCCGAGCAATACTCCCTCAATCTGAAACCAAACCCAAGCCTAAATTCCTCTTAGCCACACAATCACCACACTTTGTTGAGCTCAACCAAACCAATTCCCAAGCTTCCAAGCCATGGGAGGATCAAGTTTGATCAGAGCTGAAGCCTTTTCGTGCATGGATTGGTCGACCAAGCCTCCCACACCAAATCAAGCTTGCTCCTTAAGAGGCCTCATCAAAACTACCTCAGACATTGCAGTGGACATTAGCTCCCAATTCCAGTCTTAGCCTTTGTGTTGGTATTTTATGAAAGAAATCTTTATGTCAAGGGATTTTAGCTGTCGGATGTGATTGATGCTCCTTTAGATGGTGTGGGATCCATTTGATCCTAATCTGAGCTCAGGTGAGCTCGAATCGAATGGGGGAAGACAGACAGTGCTCATCTTTTGCCACTCATGAACGAGATAGATCATGAACCGTCCAGCTCGCATGATCGAGATGAATGGCTCTGATCAAATCATGCGTTATATCCTTTGATTTCTCCCTTAACCCATGGATTGTGGTATGGATCCGATCAAGCACGAGAAAGCGTCGCGTGGCATCGTGAATGTGACTACTCAAATAACCAATCCCATTATGCCACGTGGAAAGCGCACTATGTCAGCATGCCGCGTCAGTAGCCATGTGGCCCAACAAGATTAAGGTTTTAATTAGGGTTAATTAATCAATTTTTAATCTTGAAACTTCTTAAAATCATAAGTAATTGTAGAAAAATTAGAAAAATGCAAACTTATGCTCATTTTGAAGATATTTTAGAGGGGAATCTAGGAAAATTTTAATTAATTGATTTAGAATAGTGAATTCAGTTTAATTTAAGTTTTATCAAAAATATAATTAGTTTAATTACACCTTAATTAAGTGTTCAATTAATCCCAAATTTTTGTGGATGTTTAGGGGGGACAATCTTTACCTCCCTTATTTTTCTAGGACTTTATTGAATTCTTAATTAGGAGAATCACTTGATTAAACCCTAATCACTCTCTTAATTCAATTAATTATAATTAATGAATGAACAGTAGCTTAATTAATCATTTAAGCATAGTCACCCCTATTAAACAGTAAGATCACTTAGGGAATGTGGTTAGGGATGCTTTCCCTAATCCATTTCCTAAGTCTTCTTTACTTTTAAAAAATCAAATTAATTAATGACTAATGAAATGCTTAATTGGTTAATTAAGTGACTAATCTTCAAAATGAGAAATCAAAATTTAATTGAATGATTGTGGGATTAGGCTCTGCTCTTGATCCTCTCCCCTAAGTTAATTTTATATTCAAATTAAAACATAACCAAAATGTTTAACGAATTAATTAAAGGCTTAATAAAACTAAAATAAAAAATCAATTCATCCACACCTAAATAACCCTTAATTGATTTTGGGTAGCTCCTTGGGTGTTCAATAACCCAAGGTGAGAGAGATAATTAGCTCATATGTACCACATAAAAAAATCTTAAGTAATTAACTATTAAAAAAGCCAATTGCATTAAGCCTTTTCATTTCCAAGGAGCAAATTTACTTTTCATGTGGTTGCATGTCATCATTATGAACTAGTTAATTAACTTAAGGTGATATAGGTAAGGGATAATTAATTCACTTAATTCATACCTTAACCTAATCAAAATATAAAATCAACCTAAATATTCTTCATTAAACTAAATTAATTCACATATGGGGAATTAGGTTAGGGTTAGCAAACCTCTTTCACATTCCTTAAATCAAATTAAACTCAAATTTAAAAATATCTTTAAAGAATTTTGATTTATTTTAAATAGCCTGATTTAATTTGATTATCCCTAGGAATTAATTGGGATGAATGAAATCATATGCCTACATTCCTTTATTTCTTTCCAATCATGCTAAATATTATTTTCCATATGAAATCATGCATTCATTGCTTTCAAAATTAATTAAATGAAATATTTTCTTTTATGTCAAATCGCATATGTTGACTTAAATCAAATATGAGTGGCTATTATCACTATTAAATCAAAAACTATTTTTAAAACCTATAAATCAATTATTAAAAATGAAATGATGTTAATTATAAATATTTATGAGCTTGCATGTGATGATAGGATGAGATGTGTAATATAAGGTTCTCTTTCCCTACTTTAACTTGGATTCACATAGGATTTATAAGTGTACAGTTCATTTGAAAAGAACATAACACTTGCTTAAATCTATTCCTATGCATTTCCATGTTAAGACTTAGGATTAATTTCATATTACACATGTAAATCACATAATCAAATAAAACATTATTTCTTGCATGAGTCCCTATTCATATGGTTCTTTTTGTACATTCAAACATATTTGAGAAAAGAGGTATATTAGTCTGGACATCCCAGCACTGTGAGGCTTTAAGTAGCCCTAAGTAGGTCGTGTACCTTACACCCCTAGTGTAGAAAATAATGGCATCGTACTCACTAAAACTCTTATACATATGAATGTGTGATGTGGCTAATGAATAAAGAATCATAAATCAAATAAAACAAATATCACCTTTTGCATGGATTTTCTATCCTTATGGTCATTCATACATCTACATGTATCTAAGAAAAGTGGTATATTAGTCTGGACATCTCTGGGCTTCTAGACTTTAAATATTCCTGAGTAGGTCTTGTACCTTATACCCTTGGTGTAGAAAATAATGGCATCATACTCACTTAAAATTTTTATACATTTAAATGTGTGTTTAGCTAATAGATGAAAAATCAATCTTTTTCTACATAACAAAAACATGCATTCATAATTTAATAAAAAAAATGAAACATTTAAAATCCAAATACATTTTTTTGCACTCATCATCAAAGTATGCTAAGATTTACATTGCATGTGTAGATATGCTTAGAATCTATTCGTATGCATGATATACATGGTGGAAAGAAATAAATGAATGTGTGTTATGTGATAGTAATCCATTTCAATTCATCTTAAGATATTTTTCTTATTAAATAGGGCTATTTAGAGTGAATCTAAACTTAGGGTTAATTAAAACAAATAATAAATCAATCACTAAAGGAAATCCATTAATTAATTCACCATAGAAGTGACTTAAGGTAGGGATAAAAGAGAGATCTCCTCTCTTTCTTCTCTTAACAACACTTAGTTGCTAAGTGTAGGTCATATGAAACAAAAGAAAATACTATATAAAATCTTCAAATCAATTAAACAACTTAAAGAGAAATCAACCCCTTTATAAATTAAATCCCTCACACTTATCAAATCATAACTCTAAAGCCTAGTTATGACATACCACACAAACCTTAACACATGCACATTAGATTAAGCCACCATTTCTAGCTTTATGTTAGGGCGGTGCATGATTTGATGAATGTTTGATTTTGTGATGTATTGTTTTAGTCTGGATGTTATGGTGTATGTGCATAGTCTAGATGTTAGGTCGATATTAGCCTAATCATTCTTTCTATAAGGGGTTGTGCTTAAGGGGCATTGTAATAAAAATATTAAATACTTTTTGCAGCATAGGTTGCTTATACCCTTAAGTATAACCCAAGCTAGGACAGGTGAGCTTGGTTACCCATGTGTGGGGTGCTAAGTCCAAATTATTCATAAAACTGCTTGGGTTGTATTGCGTATTTTGGCTAATATTTATTTTGCAGGTGTAGCTAGATTTACTTTTCTTCTCATTTAATATAATTTTGTATTGGGATTAGGATAAGTGTTATAGGGATTAAGGATGAACATTGGTTACAAGACAATGTCTTATATACCATGTGATACCTTTAGAGTAAGCTACATCCCAATCAAGTAAAAAGAAATAAAGAAATGGAGCAAATCAAAGCCAAAAGAAAGAAAGAAATGAAGCAAATCAAGATGAAGAATGGAGGATGAAGAGTGAAGACCCCCATAATACTTATCATTTTATAATTATAATTATTCTATCATTATGTAGGGATGTATAAGGGTAGAGCTCGGCTACCCACATTTTTTTTGGGTCAGACTGACTGCCTCTTATTCTTTTGTGATACCTTTATAAAATTATGTGATATTTTGTTTAGCTTGTGCATCAAAAATAGCATGCCTTTTTATAATTTTTTTTATGATTGGTGATTGTTGTGTGGCCTGGATATGATTAGGCTCCTAGGACAAAATAAATTTTCTATCCCACTAACAACTCATAACTAAACTCTTAAAATAATTCATAACCTCACATAAAAGCCTAGGTATTAAATCAAGATAATAAAAAATGTTTAGCAACCCCTTAGCTGGATGATTGTATGTATAACATCATGCATGTAATATTCTTACACTCTTGCTAAGAGAGGGCTTCCATCTGTGCCAGAGAATAAAGACTTGACCTGTAAGAGCCTTTGATGGAAAGACACCTCTTTCTCTTCTGATTTAGCCCACAATCAATTTCTCAAGAATTTAGGCATATGAAAATTTGTAGCCCGTGTCAAAATAAAGAGTCCAAAAATCAAATAAAACTTGATAAATTTTTTGCATTGGATTAAGTCATTACGCATGCCCTTCATGATCTAGTCCCTTATGGAGTGAGTTTAAGGACTTAGTTTCCTCTTCTAAATAAATAACAGCCTAACCATATTGCAAAGCATATGACCTGCCTACATGGATTTAAAGTGTAGGATGAGTTAGTCAGTGATATAATAAGAGCAATCAAGTGGTTTACTCTCTGGAGGTATACCCACTTTCACCTTAGATTTAGGTTATGCTTTGGCCCTTGCCAAAGCTCCCTAAATTTAGGATCTGAGGTCGTATTTTTTTTTTTTGCGGGCTACAAGCATAAATCCCCACCTCTTAGGCATTTCCACAACCTTGTATTATGGAATTGTAAGTCCTAGATTTCTAAAAAAAATTTAACTCAAACAAATAAATCTCCTCAATTTCAAATACATAAAGTCCAACCATAGGATAGATTGGAGTGCTCATTAGGCTTCCTAGTATCATGAGCGCTCTCTACCCATCTCCTTTATTTTTGATAAGAACTCTCCCCATTTTTGATCTCTCCCACTTGGTTTTCAAAAATAAAACCAATCCTTTAATAGTCCTATCTTTGAAATCTTTGGAGAAAATAATCGCCTACTTTAATCAAGAGTATTCTTAAGGAATTTATGTTCCTTGGGATGTAATTAACTATGGAGGCTTGCCTCCATAGGGAACTTAACGAACCCGATTTAAATAAACCCTGCTTTACTTTTTCATGTAAAATAGGAGATAAATATTTGGTATATTCAAAGACCCATCATGCCTTGGTGATTCCATTAGGGTAGTAACTTCTATCTCTCTAGATATTACACTATTCTTTAATGTCATACCCGATCACTCTAATAAGTATATCTGCAGATCTGCATGATGTCCCCTCACATATATACCCAAACACAAAAAATAAACACCACAATCTTCTAAAATAAACCCAATCCTCTGATATTTTTAACCTTAAAATATTTGGTGATAATAATTATCTACTTTAATCGAGAGTATTATTAGGAAATCTCATTTCTTAAGATGTAATTAACTATGGAGCTTGCCTCCATAGGAAACTTAAGAACCCAGCTTAATATAAACCCTACTTTATTCATCCATGAAAAGTTGGGGAAAAATTTATGTTATATTCGAAGACCCATCATACCTTAGAAGTCCTTATTAGGTGATTAGGTCCATTGTAGTGAGTCTTTATCTTTCGAGATAGTACATCATACCTCAATATCGTACCAGATCACTTCAATAAATACCCCCTATGATCTACGTGGGGTCCCCCCTACATCCAAAATTAAACATCACAGATGTTTCTGGCAACTCCGCTGAGGAGAGTTCATGTATCCATCTCTAGTAGATAATTATCGTCTCCAAGCATCGATAATGGAGTTATATTTTTGTCTAATCCAGAGACTATCTTTCTTTCTGTTGGCCCTTTCCTCATTTCATTCTTAAGCAAAGGTAGACAGTATCTTTTAGGTTTAAAGACCTCACTCCCATGTATGTCCTAAGACTCCTATATGGGTCCCCCAATAAGCAATAATAAGTCAATTAAAGAAAGGAGATGACAAAGTATAAGTCAAATAGAAATTGGAACCTCTTACCACTAGCTTGGTGAAGCAAGGTTCATTTCATACTTGACAAAACTCTAAAGGAATCTAAAGTAAAATAAATAAATCCTTTACAAAGCAAAATCATGTGAACTTCACTTAACATAATACAAAATGACCAAATTAGCCATTGTCGTTCGATCCTTGGAATGAGGGGGTGTACTCCCCTCATTCTCACTTAAAGCCATACACAGGCACTCGATTTAACCCTAGCAACTGAGACACACATCCCGGAGAAATTTCCAAGGTTTCTGAGCTCTCCAAATAATCTCTTTATTGGTTTTACAAAAAAATTGAAATAGGGTAGGCCACCTCCGATTCCCATTTCCTCAAACCTCCACCAAAGTGCAATTAACTTTGCACACACCTTCCTTGTAGCTAGATGAGCAAGAATAAATCATTTCCTAACACCTTCGACCACCGAAAGTTGGAGTTCGATCAAAGCCCATCACCTACGCCTAGTGCATTGGCCTTCCAAACAAACTACACAAAATTAAAGCTTGTGCCACTCAATATAGCTTCGTCTCTACTAGATGAAGCTTCCTCAATCATTGGAACCACCAGTCATAAGCTCCAGTGAGGTATGCCATGGACGGTCCTAATCAAATCATTATATATCCATCTAATTAATCTTTATTAATCGTAGCTTTGATCATGGCCATCTGATATGAGATCGAACCGCTCACATGAAAATGCACCTCGTCATCTACTGAGTCAGCCCGTGGACATGACAACTTAAAGAACCAATCCCGTGGTGCCACTTGAAAAGAATGCCGTGTTAGCGTGCCACGTGACACTGATGGGATTAAGGTTAATTAAGGCCAACTAATTTGATTTCAATCACTAAAACTTCATAAATTCACCACAAATTGAAGAAAAATAAAAACTCAAATAAATACTCATTTTAAAGATATTTCATAGAAAAATTTAATGAAAATATTTCAATTTGTTTTAAATAGTAATTAAGGCTTAATTTGGGTTTAATTATAAATTTAATTTGCTTAATTACTCTCTAATTATCCAAGTAATTAATTCCAAACTTTTTGAGATTGATTAGTGGGGTCACCTTTGCCTCCCATAATTTTCTTAGGATTTATTGCTTGGTTAATTAAGAAAATTGCTTATCTTAGCCTTAATTACTTTCTTAATTAATTGGGTGATTAATTAACATTCTAAATAGTAAAAAAACTATTAATTAAGCTTGCTAATCATTGTAGAATAGTGAATGGGCTTGAGGAATGAGATTGGGACCTCTTTCCCATTCTTTTCCTTAAGTTCATTTCACTTAACTTGAAACTAATTAATTTGGGTTTAATCAATAGTTTAATTCATTGATTAAATGGCTTAATTAATTAAATTGAAATCAAATTCATTCTAAATCTCATCTAATTAAGTTTCTTGTGTAGGCTCTTAGGTGTTCAATAACCTAAGAGAATCCTAAGGAAATTATAATTAGCCCATATGTGTGGGAGAATTATAATTTCTAAATGTGAGCCCTTAGCTTAATTAACCATTAAATGTGAGCCAATTGCATTTGGCCTCTTTAGTTTCTTAAGATCATTGTTGATTTAATTTCTAATGCATATGCATATCATGTTGGCTCATAATTACTTGGGTAAATATGTTAAGGTGATATAGGAAACGAGTAATTAATGGACTTAAGTTATATTGCAATCTAATTAATCTATAAAATCAACTTAATTTTTTTTCATTGAACCAAATTGATTAACCAATATGGAAATGGGTTAGGAGCAGCAAATGATTGAATCTCCTCTCTTCTTTAAACCAAATCGAACAATTAAAAATAACTTAATAAGATGCTTTGGTTTACTTTAAATGATTATATTTGATATGATTGTTCTCAGGAATTAGTTTGATTGAATGAAACATGTGTTTTATGTCTTATTAATCCTTTCCAAGCATATTGTGGAGTTTATTTTTGGGTTGTGGGACACTACGTAGATCTTAGGTATGACATTAAGGAATGATGTACTATCAAAAGATAGAAATCACCACCATATAATGGACCTAATCACCTAATAAGGACTCATAAGGCATGATGGGTCTTCGAATATACTAGAGATCTTTCCCTACTTTACATGGAAAAGTAAAGTATTTTTTTAAGTCGGTGTTCTCTATGGAGGAAAGCCACCATAGTTAATTACATCCTAAGGGAATTCTTAAGAATACTCTCAATTAAAGTAGACAATTAGGGTCTCCAAAGATTTCAAGACTATCAAAGGATTGGCTATTTTAGAAAATCAAATGGGATAGATTAAGGAGAAGACTTATTTTTAGATTCCAAAGGGAGAAAGTAGAAAATTCACCTAATACTAAGAAGCCTAGTGAGCATTCCAATCTACCCTATAGTTGGGCTTTATATTTTTGAAATTGAAGAGAGTTAATTATTTGAGTTGACATTTTATTAGATTGTTAGGGCTTATAATTTCATAATATAAGATTGTAGAAATGCCTAAGAGGTGAGGATTTATACTTGTAGCCTGAAGGAAACAGCTACCTCAGATTCCTAAACTAAGAAGCCTTGGTACAAAATAAAGGCATGACCTAAATCTAAGGAAAAAATGGGTATATTGTTTGCCTCCACAAGAGAGAATAAACTACTCGACTGCTGGACTTATTACCATCTAGAGTGGCAGCCAGCTAACTCCTCCTATGCTTCAAATCCATGTAGGCAAGTCTTATGCTTTACAAGATGGCTAGGTTGTTGTTCATTTAGAAAGGAAACTAAGTCCTTATACTCACTCCCTAAGAGACTAGAACATGAATGGTATGAATCCATGACTTAATATAATACAAATTTTATCAAATTTATTTAATTCTTTTAGACTTTTTCATTTTCAGGGTAAGGGATATTGTATGCCTAAATGCATGAGAATTTGATTATGGGCTAAATCAAGAGAGAAAGGGGTGTCTTTCACCAAAGGCTCTCATAGGTTAAGCTTTGATTCTCTGGCAAGGATGGAAGCCCCCTCTTAACAAGAGTGGAAGAATATGACATGCATGATATTATACATTCATTCATCCAGCTAAGGGGTTACTAAAATTTTATTATCTTGATTTAATTCCTAGGCTTTAATGTCAAGTTATGAGTTTTTTTTTAAATTTTAGTTATGAGTTGTTAATTGGGGTAGAAAAATTAATTTTATCCTAAGAGCCTATCGCATCCAGGCCACACATTCAAGCATCAATCATAAAGAAACTATGAAAAACATGTTGTTCTAATGCTAATCTAAACACAACATCAAATAATTTTATAGATACCGTAATAAAAGGCCATGTTGGGTTCACATAACCCCAAAAGAGAAAAAGATGGGTGTGCTCTACCCTTATATAATCTAGATTACAAAAATAATATATATGCTATGGGGATTTTCTTTTCTTCATTTCTTTTCTTTGATTTGATTTGATTCCAAAGGCATCAGGCATCACTGACTAAGCCTTTTCGCCCACGCTCATCCTAATCCTCCATAGCACTAATCCTAATTTCTAAGGTAAAATTACATTAAAAATAAGAAAAGTAAATCTAGCTACACTTGCAAAATAAATGTTAGCTAAACACCATACAAATAATGAATAATTTGGACTTAGCACCCACACATGGGTAACCAAGCCCTCATGTCCTAACATGGATTATGCTTAGGGGTTAAGCAACCTACACAACAAAAGTATTTATATTTTTATTATAGTGGCCCCTTAAGCACAACCTCTGCATAAAACATGATTAAGCTAATAATGATCTAACATCCAGTGTACGAAACATATACCCTAACATCCAGTCTAAAATATTATATCACAAAACAAAATACAACATCATACATATAACACCCTAACTTAGCACTAGAAGTGGGGACTTAGTATTCTAATGTGTGTGCTTAAGGCTTGTGTGATAAGATTTTACTAGCCTTTTTTAGTTTAAATTTCAATTTGAGTTTAGAATTTTACCTTTGGGTGATTTCAATTTAAATGATTTAATGATTTACTTTTCATTTTATTTTAATTTTATTTGGTTAAATGATGTTTAAGGTTTTCAGAATGAAAAGTAGAAATTCCATTTGTAGATGGAACTCACCCTATTACATCTAATTCCTAAGAATCTAACTAAGGTCCTTAAGTATCTTAATTAGCCCATTTAAATTTGTGTAATTGTTTTGATTTGATTTGATTTGATTTAGAATTTAGAATTTGAGTTTGTTTAAGTATTTGATTGATTGATTTTGGATTAGATGTTTTAGTTTCATTGCATCTTGATAATTCAATATCCTTAATATCTAATGAAGTTTTATTTAAGTTCATGTGTTTTGGTTGATTAATTTTAGATTAGATGTTTATTTAATTGAATCTTGATAATTCAATATCCTTTTAAATTAATATTTAACTCTTTTCTTTGATCATGGTTTGTGTGATTTAACTTTATGTTTATTTAATTGTGGTTCATTTATTTGTAGTTTGATGGATTAGATTAATTGAGATTTTATTTTTATTTTAATTGGGTTTGATTCTTTGTAATTATTTTATTTTTAATCACATCCATTTGTCATGTTCATCAAAGTTTGGTTTGTATTTTGATTTCATACATTGGATAGTTGATTAGTTTATCTTATTTAAGTAGGTTGAATGAGATTTGATTTGATTTATATTAAATTGATGAGAGTCTTTCTTAATTTAATTTAATTTAGTTTAATTTGATTTGATTAGCTTTATTAGTCTATGGGTTTTTTTAGGTTCAATGTGATTAAGTGATTAGTTTAATTAAGAAGTGTATTTATGTTATTTGTTTAATTTTTTAATTTGGTTTCATATTTGTTTAGACTAATGATGTAATTAATGACTTAATGGTTTAGGTTTAATTTAAGTTTTGATTAGTATTTAATTGCATTTTGATTGATTAAACTTAAGTTTAATGTGATTAATTTGATTAACTTATTAGTTTGTTTAAGAGGTGTAATTATTAAATTAAATAAAGATTTGTTTAATTTTTAATTTGATTTCATATTTATATGGGTTAATGATGCAATTAATGAGTTAATGATTTAAGTTTAAATTAGGATTTGATTAGCATTTAATTGCATTTTATGTTTAATTAAGCTTAAGTTTAATATGATTAATTTAATTAACTTAATTAATTTATTTAATGTGTGATTAAATTAATTAGTAGATTAAGTTTTTGATTTGGATTAATTTTAATGTGATTTATAAATTAATTTGGTTTATTAAGATGATGGATTAATTTATTAAGTTTGCATTAATTAGATGTTTGATTAATTAAGTTTGATTAAATTGATTAAATTATTAGATTAATTAAGAGTTTGTTTAATTAGAGATTAATGACTTAATGATTTAGGTTTAATTTAGGTTTTGATTAGTGTTTAGTATCTTAATTATGTTTGATTAAGTTTAGGTTTAATTTGATTAATTTTAATTAATTAGTTTATTTGTAGGGTGTGATTATTAAATTTAATTAGGTGTTTGATTTAAGTGTGATTAGCTTTAATGTAACTTATTTAAATTAATTTGATTAATTAAGGTGATGGATTAATTTATTAAGTTTGCATTAATTATGTTGATAATTAAGTTTAATTAAGTAATTAAATTTTAAATCATTAGATTAATTAAGGGTTTGTTTAATTAGAGATTAATGACTTAATTTATGTGAGTGATTTGGTTTAGTTAAGTATTTTCTTTAAGTTTGATTTGATTGAAAGGATTATTGTTATTACCATCATTGTTATTAAGTGAATTAATTGTTTATTTCATTTCAATTAAGTTTGATTATTTATGATTAGAGTTTTATTTGATTTGATTCATTTGTTATGTTTGTTTGATTTCATTAACATGTTTGATTTAGTTATTAGGTTGAAATATTTTGGTTAGTAATTATTTTATTCCAAATGGATGTGATTTAATCATATAATTAAGTTTACTTTAATTTTATTTGGTTCAATTCGATTAGTATCAAATGATTAAAGTTTCCTAAATTTGTTGGATTTTGGGTTCGATTTAAGATTTGATCTTTTAATTGAGTTTTATTAACCTAAACAAGTTTAATCATATTTAATTTAATCTCCTTTACAGTTGATATTTTTTTTTGATTTGAGGTTTGATTAATGTTTGCTTAAGTGCTATTTCATTTTTGATTTTGATTTAATATTTAAAATATTTTTAGATTATATTTTAATTAACTTTTTAATTGATTAAACTCTAATCTTAAGTGTTTGTTTGGGGTTCATTAAGATTCAGAAGATCACATTATTTTCTTAAGAGTCTAGATATTAATTGTAGTAATTTAAGTCATTTTGAAGATTTTTTGTAAATTTCTGAATTTTTATTTAATTTATTTTATTAAAATGGACAATCTGAACTTTAAAATTTAATTTCTCCCAACTCATAAGTTCTTTTAACTTGAAATTTTTATGGTATGTGTGATTTAAATTTAATTTCACTCTCTAAAAATTTCAACTTAATCCGAATTACATTTTTGGTTTAATTAATGGAATATAATTTTTTCAATAAAATTAAATCACAATACTAATTAAAGATTTTAGCATGTTGGATTCTCTGAAAGATAAATCCAACGAGCCTTTATTTTTGGTTAAATATTTTTTTTTTTGATTGAAGTTTTTAGGTGATTAAATTATTATTATTACTTTTTTTATTATATATATATTTTATTTTATATATATAAAAAAATACAAAAAAAAATCGCGGGAGGAAAGCGACATCGTGGCGATTTGGAGATGATCGTCGATCTCGTGATCGAGGCGGATCTCGGCGCATCCTGATCCTGAGATCGCGATGCGGATCCGAATCCAGCGCATCGATCGATGATCATCGCGATCGGGCGGTCAGATCGATCAAGGCCGATCCGCGATCGCCGCAGATCCGGGATGATATGGTGTGAGCGCGATGAATAGTGTTTTTGTATTTTAAAAAATGAGGGTTTAAGCCAAAACTTGTCCAAATGGACCATTTTGCGCGATTTACAAAAATTCTATTTCTAATTGGATGATTTAAAATAAAATCTAGATTATCTAAAGGAAATTCTAAAATTGAGAAAATTAATACAAAATATGTCCTCTAAGGTGGCTGTTTGATGAAATTTACCTCACGGGATGATTTTGGCGGTGGTGAAGATCGGCGAACTCAGGTATGTGAGGAAGCTTTGGAATGATCTTTAGCCTTGCCTCCTTGATCCTTCTCCATGTCACGTCCTCCGGAAGAGCAATTATTTATGCTCAAAATGGCTCAAAAGAGTGGGGATGGGTTCTTTTTGCTTTGGGGAGCTTTTGGGAGCTGAATGGTGGTGGGAGCAAGAGATCTAAAGCCTCATCTTCCCCTCCTTTTATAATGGCCGAAAATTCAATATTTTTTTGAATTTTTTTGGCTCCAAATTGATTGTCATCTTGTTGGGGTGGTTGGGATGGATGCTAGATTGATTGAGGACTTTGAATTTTTGCTCCAAAGTCTCTCTTCTTTGATTCAACAATGCAAATGTTGAGGATGAGTTAAGTGCATGTGATGGGGAATTAAATGAGGTTGGGTGGAATCTATGAGGATCCATGAGGTTTAAATGGGTTGGGTTGTTTGGGCTGATCCCAAATGGGTTTGGTCGGTTTGATCAGCCCCAATGGGTTTGGCTTGGTTTCAAGGGATTTGGCCCAATTTGGGTCATATGGGTCATATTGAGTCGAATTGACCCATTTGGTCAAAATTGGCTAAATTAACTTGGGTTATGGGTTGATTCATGTTCAATTGGCTAATTAAAGATGAATGTGGTCTTTGTTTAAATTAATTTGGATTTAATTTGGATTTAGGCCAAATTGACCCTTTAGGCTAATTTGGGCTAGTAGAGTCAAGTTGATTGGGCGATTGATCAAATTGGTTTAATTATGGCTTTTAATTAATTTTAATAATTAATTTGGAATGAACTTGAATTGGTTATCAATTTGGGTTAGATCATGATTTGATTTGGTCCTTTAGGCAATTTGGGTCAATTTGGATCAAATGATCAAGGGCTTGGTTTGGCCCATTGATTGCAATTGATCATCTAGGGTGATCAACAATCATGGTGGAAGATTTTGGTGAGCTTGGTTCAATCCAATTTGGGTTGGATTAGAAGTTGGCTCAAATGGGTCCTTTAGGTCACTTTGGGTCAAGTGGACCGTGGGTCAATTGGTTTGGTTTTGGTTTGATTGAGTTTGAACTTATATATGAGCCTAGATTGGAATATAAATTCAACGATAATCAATTTGAGTCTAAGGATTTTGGCTCATTTGAAATTTTTAAGGGGGTTAGGTTGGTTTGACTTGGGTTGGTTTGATTTGATTTGATGATTGTAGGTTTCATTTATATTTGGGTAGATAATTGAATGAATGATTGATTCATTGATTTGACTTGATGGATAGAATTTGGCTAAGTCCAAAGGTAAAAGGGTTTAGATTGAGTTTGGATTTGATTTTATATAGTTTTGGTCATTTGAATTTGGATTTCATTTATATTTGTGAATATAAATGAAGGAATAATTATTTATAAAGAGATCAATTGATTTAAGGGATTTGGCTAATCTTATGAATGTGGTTCATATGGCTTAGGAAGAATTTGAATTTGATTTTGGGTTTCAATCATTTGGAGTCAAATTTTGAAATTAGATTTGGAATTTGAATTTGAATTTGAGATTTGAGATTTGGAGAATTGAGTTTGGGTTTGATTTGAGAAAGTGTATCTAGATTGGGTTTAGGCTATGGGATAGGTAATTTCCTTAAACCACAAGGCATAACTAATCTTATGATTAACACTTCTAAGTCTCGCTTAGGTTGTTCACCTAATCACTAGATGTGTCTTATGACTAAGAAATCTTAGTGTAGAAGAAGAGTCTAAGAAGAGGAGGTTAAGAGCTCACTCCAAAGTGAGGTCAACAAAGGACCCCAATAGGTGTGGTGTACAAGGCACACCGCGCATATGGCAAAATGATCAACATCCAGAAGGTTGCAACAAACAATGGAAGTGAGCTATAACTAGATCCGAAAGGTAGATAGAATTACAATCTTAGTGCAATGCAGCTCTCTTTATGTCAAGGTCATAAGAGAGCAAGAAGGAATCTGCTAGGGATTGAGTACATGAACCTTCCCTAGGGAAAGCGGGTTCAGTTATGGGGATATGGATGAGTTTGATTATAATATGATTTATGGTGTGTATCCAGGATAGATTGGATTTCTTTGATTTTGATTAGACTCCACTAGGAGGTTGGTTTAATTTATTATCCACTAGAGAGTTCTAGATTGAGGGCATATCGGGGGTGCACTCGATTAAATTTGTTTGATTTAGATCTAAATCACTAGGGAATTTGATTTGCCTCTGGGAGAAATTTGGTTTGTTGATATGTTTAATTTGACTTAGGGAGGTTGGTTTTGAATTTATTTTGTTATGGACCTATGGGTGCGATGGACTACTAAGAAGGAGCCAGGGGCCTTGCACTTGATTTTTTTAAGTCCAAAGGGAAGGTAGGACTATCGCTAAGGGTTGCCTTTTTGGTGTTACAACGCTTCTAGGAAGAAGGCATAGAGGACTTACATCTTCCAAAGTAGGGATCATGTTGGGTGATCTGATACAACAAATCGACCCTACTTGGTACTTGAGTGAGAGGGTCTTACCTCAACTCAAGAGTAGTTAATTTAATTTGATTTAATTTGATTTAATTTAATTTGTGTGTTATATTGTGGACCTTGTGGTGTGCGATGGACCCCACTGAGAAGGAGCTATGTCCTTGACCTATCTCATTTACAAGTCCAAAGGGTAGTCTACCGACCACAGGTAGGACTATCCGACTAAAGTTGCCTTGCGATTACTGGAAGAAAGCATGATAGACTTACATCTTCCAAAGTAGGGATCAGTCGTTGGGGGTGATCTGTTGATGGCACAATAGATCAATCCAGACCTAAGGCGACTATTTGAGCGAATACCGCTGTGGACTCATATCGACCCAAGAATAGTCAAAATTGAATTAATTTTAGATGGACCCTATCAGTGTGCGATGGATCTACTAAAAAGGAGCTAATATCAGCCTAAGCCTATCGTAGGTTTATAATTCCAAAGGGATAGCCTACCAGCCACTATGTAGAGCTAACCAACTTAAGGGGTACCTTTCAGTTTGTAATGGTCAAGTTAGGAAGAAAGTGTGGGGACTCACATCTTCCTAAATAAGAAAACGGGTGATGTAACTTGCGACAAATTGGGAGCACAAGGTTTGCTCGATCAATGATATGTTGGAAAGAATGCATAATAGACTTATATCTTTCAAAGCAAAGATGACCTGGGTAACTCATTGGTGGCACATAAGTTGAACCGACTGGGTGACTGAGTGAGCGTCGGGGTCTTACCTCAACTCAAGAGTAGTCACGATGATTAATTTGATTTGATTTAATTTAATTTAATTTATATTATGGATGTGGCATACGATGGAAGAAGGAGCTATGTCGACCTTGACTTTGATTTACAAGTCCAAAGGTCTACTACCGGAGTATCCGACTAAGTTGCCTTTTTGTTGCGACTATACTAGGAAGAAAGCGTGGTAGACTTACATCTTCAAAGTAGGGATCAATCATTGTGATCTGTTGATGGCACAATAGATCAATCGACCTAGGTGACTATTTGAGTGAATCGCGTGGACTCATATATCAAGAATAATCAAATTAATTTAATTTTAGATGGACCGGTTTATGATGGATCTACAGAAGGAGCTAATATCTTGACTATCTTAGGTTTTCAAATCCAAAAGGATAGTCTACCAGTCATTAGGTAGAACTAACCAACCTAAGGGTGCCTTTCGATTTGCAATGGTCAAGTTCAGAAAAAAACATGGGGACTTACATCTTCCTTAACAAGGAACCACTAGGGAGATCGATCGCTTGCGCAAATAAATCAACTAGGTGCCCGTCATTGCAATGATGGTCTTGAAAGAATGCATAATAGACTTATATCTTTCAAGCAAAGAAAGCTGGGTAACTCGTTGGTGGCACAAAGTTGAACGACTAAGGATATGGGTAGTACCGGGATTTATCTCAACTCAAATAGTCAAACAATTCTATAGGAGTTTTCACTGCTAAAGATAGGATGCATGGGAAAAGGGGGGCTTGAATTCCTAATCCACAAATAAATATTTTGTTTGTATGTTTAATTTGTTTTAATGTGGACCCTGTTGGTTTTGAGGATCAAAGAGAAGGAGCTATATCGACTAGACTATCTCGATTCTTGAACCAAGGGAGAATCAATCCAGAACAAATTCTCCAATCGGGGGTGGCTACTAGGAAAGGGGACTCAATCCAAAAGTAACGGGTAGTGTCTAAATGGGGTCTCAAAGGATGTGATCCAAATAGAATGCCACAAGGGAAGGGGCAAAGGCTTGATCCAACACCACTAGAAAATGACATGGCTAGTCATATATCACATAGGTATTCAGTGGCCAACTCATGGAGAAAGTGCAAGGACTTACATCTGCCAAGAGTGGTGTACCCACCAGATGAGTCACTGTCAGCATAGCAAACATCAACCAACTTACGGTGCCCATCGATTTGCAATAATTAGTCTAGAAAGAAGGAGTGTAGGCTTACATCTCTCTAAGAGGATAGGATATCTTTCAAGTGCCATCGACCTAGGTTCGAATGAATGCCACGGGACTTATATCAACTCAAATGTAGTCAAAGGAGCCTGGGGACTTACCTAAACCTCAAATATATCCTAGTTAGATCATGATGATTAGTTCAGAAGAAAGCTGGGGACTCACATATTCTTAAACAAGATCAACCATGAGGTAGCTAGGAGCTGAAATAAAACTAAAGGCTCATCGATTTGTAATGGTCAAATTAGGAAGAAAGTGAGGACTCACATCCTCCAACAAATGACCAGGGTGATCTTGCTTTGGGCAAATCAAACCGAGCTAGAAATTTAATGAGTGAGTGCCATGAGGCTTGCTCTCACATCAAAATAGCTCAAAGATATGTGTGTTTGTGCTTGATATGAAGGAATAGGATGCTGGGGACTCTTACTAAACCTTGGGAAACTCGACTTAGAGTATGTTGGCTAGTTCAAGAAAGCGTGAGACTCACATCTTCTTAAAAAATAGGTAGTTCCGGCTAGACTATCAAATAACAAGCTCATCTTTGCAATGGTCAATTGGAAGAAAGCACATGGACTTACATCCTTCAATAAAGACCATTGGGGTGATTGCTTTTGGTAACAATTGAATGACCTCTAATGAGTGAGTGCCAGGCTTGCTCTCATCAAAATAGCTCAAAGATATGTATGTTTGTTATGAAGGAATAGATGTCACTTGGGGGACTCTTTACCTAAATATATCATGGTGGATTCAAAGATATTTCTAAAGAAATAAAATTTGAGATGAAAAGAAATTTTATTGATAATTATTTTCAAACAAGATTTATGGATAGTATTTCTTTAAGTAGAGCCCATTGATTGGAAGCATCGGGTGCTCTCCTTTACAATTTATGAGTTGGTAAGACCCTCCTTGGTAGGCCTTCTCTAAGGAATAAGGGCCTTCTCAAGTGGGTTCAAACTTACCTATCTTTCGACTGATTGTCTCCTTAGAACTAAAACAAGCTCTCTACTTGAAAAGCTCTAGGATGGACCAACTTGTTATGAGCTTGAATCATCTTGATTTTGTATAACAGGTTTTGGCATGCGGCGTCTCTCCTTCAAACCGAGCTCTTTAGCACTGGCATTATGTTTCATTGTGATTTTGCTACCCACGGCTATCCTAAGTGATGGGAGTTGGACTTCTAATGGTAGAATGGCTTCGAACCCATACACTAAGGAGAATGGGGTAGATTGAGTTGGAGTTCTGTATGTGGTGCGGTAGGCCCACAAGGCTTCAACTAACTATTCATGCCATCATCATTTGTTGTCATCTAGTCTTCTTCAGTATTTGAATGAGGGTTTTGTTGAAGGCTTCTGCTAACCCATTTTCTCTTGGGTAGTAGATGATAGAATATCTCCAGTCTATGCTATGTCTCTGAGCAAAGCTGTTGATCTTAGTGCTCTTGAATGCAGCACCATTATCGGATATAATTCGTCAAGGCACCCCGAACCTATATAAGATATGGTTCCTAAAAAACTAGAGCACATGTTGAGCTGTGATCTCTCTAAGTGGGATTGCGTCTGCCCACTTGGAAAAGTAGTCAGTAGCAGCTAGAATGAATCAATGACCTTTGGAAGAAGGAGGATCAATCGGATCCACAATATCAGCACCCCAACACTCAAATGGCCATGAGGCCAATGTAGGTTGTAGAATACTGAGAGGTTGATGTAGGACCACACCATGTACCTGACATTGATGGCATCTCCTTGCTACGTCCATGTAGTCTGTAATCATGAAGGCCAGTAGTATCCTAATCTCTTGATCTTGGCTTTCATCTTTGGACCGGATTGATGTGCCCCACATAACCCTGAGTGTACCTTGATCACGATCCTATGGGCTTCGTGTTTGTCCAGACAACGTAACCACATATGATCGAAGGACTTTCAGTATAAGGTGCCGCCTATAATAGTATAGGAAAGAGCTCTCTGCTTCACCTAGTGTGCAAGTGATTTCTCTTGACGTAGTTTACATACATTTAAATAATCCATGAATGGTTGCCTCCAATCGAGCTCCTCGTCCTTACTGGTAATGGCAACCTCCCCTTCAAGAGAGAATCTCTCGATGAGTTCAGCATCAGTAATGGATAAGACTTGTCTATTTTGGATCTTTATTAGAATAGACTCATCTTCTGGACATGCCAACTCTTTGGCAAGCTAATGCATGCTCTTCTCTCAACTAATCTTGTAGATGGTAACCTCTGGGATTTGGGCCAATAACTCTATAGTGTACTTGTGGTAATGATGGAGCTCAGGCTTTAGAACTTTGTAGGACCCAGTGATTTGGTTGATAATTAACTTAGAATCCCCAAAGATGTTGATACTTTAGATGCATAGTGTAATGGCTAACTCTAGACTGGCAATCAGAGCCTCATATTCAGCTTCATTATTGGTGCATTGATTGGACAGACGATATGAGAATCTCATCACATTACGGTTCGAAGTTAGGAGAACTATTCCTACCCCTACCTTCCCTAGCATAGTAAGTTGTGGTTCTTCTCCTCTTTGAGAGAAAGTTACACCATCAATGTACATCTCCCAGCGACGAGCACTAGTATCCCCTAAGTTCATAATTTATTCATCGGGGAGATCATCGTTAAATGGAGAATCAGCGAGGAGTGGATGTGTTGCTAAAAAATCTGTAAGTGCTTGTCCTTTTATGGCATGGAGGGGTATGAATGTTATGTCAAACTGAGATAAAATCATAGACCAACGCCAACCGCCCGATAAGGTCGTGTCAGTCATGAGATATTAGGATTGACTCTAGAGATTAAGTTCACCTTAAGAGAAAGCATGTAGTGTCATAGCTTTTGGGATGCAAAGATTAAAGCTAGGCAGTACTTTTCAATAGGTGGATAGTTTGCCTCACCAAGGATTAGACGACGACTGAGATAATAGAGAGCATTCTCTTTTCCTTCGTCATTGGTTTAAGCCAACAAAGCACCAAGGGAGACATCTAATGCAGCAGTATATAATATGAGCGACTTTCCCGGGATAGGGCCTGCTAGGACTGGCGGCATCATTAGATATTGATTGATGTCTTCATAAGCATTATTGCACTTGTCATCCCATTTAAACTTGGCATTTTTTTGATAGGTGTTGAGAATGGTTGGCATCTTCCTGATAAGTTGGAAATGAAGCATCTTAGAAATGCCAACCGCCCTTGGAATGACCGTGTTAGCTTTTAGGGGTGGCATTTCTCTTTGATCTTTTGATCGATTTCACCCTAGTTTCACAACAAACCTAAGGAATTTTTCTGAAGCTACTCCGAATGCACACTTCAGGGGGTTCATTTTGAGATTGTATTATCTTAACCGTTCGAAAACTACTCTCAAGTCAAATAGATGGTCTTATTTTTCTTTATTTTTGACAACGAGATCATCGATGTAGCATTCAACTTGATGATGAATGAGTTCATTGAAGATTCGAGTCATGGCCCGCTGGTATGTGGCACCGGCATTTTTAAGGCCAAAAGGCATGACCTTATAACAATATATTCCAATCGAGGTTCGAAAGGTGTTTCTTTTCATCCTCATATCTTAATTTGATTGTAGCCAGATTACCCATCCATAAAGAAGAATACTGTATGAGATGAGGCAATGTCCACCATTAATTCTGGTATAGGAAGTGGGAATTCATCCTTAGGACATGCCTTATTTAGATCTTTAAAATCAACACATATGTGAATTTGGCCATTCTTTTTCTTAACTAGGATGACACTGGCCAACCAGGTAGGATATTTTTCTTCCCTAATAAAGCCAGCATCGACCAATTTCTTAATTTCAAAAGTGACCTATTGTTCAATGTCTAATCGCATGTGTCTAGGAACCTGCTTGATAGGGTTAGCATTAGGTTCTATTGCTAGTTTATGGACTGCTATGTCAGGAGATAGATCGGGCATCTCTTCATAACTCCATGCAAAGCAATCCTTAAACTCAATCAATAGCTTCACTAAATCATTAATTTCTTTTTCATTCAATAGAGAACTGATATATGTTGGGCGTGGATCTTCTTCAGTTCCTAAGTTGATTTCTTTGAGCTCATTGATAGTTGATCTTATCTCTTCTTCAAACTCTGGCGGTGCATCCTTGACTTCAAAGTCATTTGGATCATCTAAAGTTTCTAAGCACACCTCCTCATATGAGTGAGCATGACTTGAAAAGAACCTATCAGATTCCAAATGATTGGTGATGACTAAATACTAATCATCATCATCAACTGGGCCCATTGT
This sequence comes from Cymbidium sinense, assembly GCA_021442155.1. Lineage (NCBI taxonomy): Eukaryota > Viridiplantae > Streptophyta > Magnoliopsida > Asparagales > Orchidaceae > Cymbidium > Cymbidium sinense. The sequence continues at coordinate 138,134,602 of CM038223.1, read as the reverse complement.
ACCGAATCCTAGTCCCGATCTTGATTGTGAATTTTTGTATTTGTTGTCCCATAACCTTTCAAAGTAATCCAACCTGTGTTTAGACCAAGCACGTGGAATTAATCCTTTCTTTGCTAAATTAAGAACACAAGGCAAATACCAATCAAAAGGTAATTCTATTAAATCTTTATATGAATCATCCTCAAGTTCTACATCGCCTTCTTGACTTGAGGATGATGCTCAAGAAAGAACTTAACTTTACATTTGTGGAAGACTTGGGGCTTCCTTAACTATCAAACCCTCAACTTTTGAGAAAGTGGGGAGCTAAAGTTCCAACTCGATGCTTCAATGTTTCACATATAGACTTGTATACACTTATGCTTTGCTTAGAGCCGGTCTTCATCACTGCTCAACCACTTGCATGGGGATCTGCTTGAAGTGCTAGCTAGTGTACTAATCATATATGGTTCATCATCCAACTAGATTCTAAGTCTATATGATAGTAGGTGTTGTCGGTAGGGATAACTCACATTGGATGGCCAAGGAGGTCTTCCATCTCTTGGCATGTCTCACGCCTCTTCCTACGCTGGAGGTTGGATCCTACCCATATGTTGAATGGAGTAAAGAATTGTGGGTGGAATCTAATGTAGGCTCTACTTTCTCCTCAAGTCTATTTCTGCTCCCTTTTATTTTCTTTCTCATTTCCTTTTTTCTTTTCTTTTCTTTTCTTTCTTTTTTTTTTTCTTTTTTTTTTCTTTTCTTTTCTTTTCTTTTCTTTATTTTGAACTTTCACCAAGTTCACGAGAATAGACTTGTTGATTTTGAGGGAGATAGTAGGTTGCATCCTCATATATTGACCTCATGAATGAATGGCTTAAGATCTCCTTTGACAGTATTCAATCCTCATGAACTTCATGCCCTTTGTAGAGAGGATGGAACCACATTATTCTCATGTATCCACGGTCTCCCAAGTAAAGCATTGAAAGATGTATCAGTCTATAATATGAAATGGTAGTCTTCCAATCATCTACTTCTAAAACACTATAGAGCCTAAGCCCTCATTGTTCATTGAATCCTCTCAACATCATCCTCTCTTTTGAAAGTTTGGAGATGTCAATCATCCTCAAATGCGAGTTTTAGACTCATAATATTCACGATATACCACGGTCAACAACTAGATATCTGTATCTTCCAATATCATTATAATGTAAAGAGGTTGTGCTTGGTCATTCCAAGCAAGTCTTCATCACTAAATATGTAACTCTAGAGTGTCCTCACGCTGAGCCTCCTCTTTGAGTGGTTGCTAAGCATATCTCGGATCAAGAAGAGCCTTGATTAGAGATTCTCTCATCTCTTTGGATAAGATAAGGGCATCATATATGCTTAACTTAGGCGACTTTCTAAGATGTGCTTGGGACATTGTAGTCAACCTTGGCTTGATCCTCCACAAGCATATCCATGGGTGGAGCATCTTGTGGAGGTTCTCTTTAGAACTATGATTTGCTTACCCTTATCACGAGGTGCCACCACAGGAGGTAGAACTTTTATCCTTATGAAGGTTAACTTCAATGACCTCTTGGAAATGATGAATTTGTAGGAAGTTACCTTCTCATCAGTGTACCTAACTTCTCCTATGGGATCATCGGAGTAAGATGACTCCAAATCAATCTCAATGGGCGAACAAAAATGATTTAGGAATGGGAAGTCCATTTCTAAATCAAAGAGAATGATCACTAGAGTCATCATTATTTTGTAGACTTGAAGAGTTTTCGAGAGGAATAAAATCTAGAGTATCAGAAGTGGACAAGATGTAAGTGAAAGCTTTCTTCATTGATTTCTTCTTAGATGGAGATACATGATAGAAATCTAATAAAGTAAGCGGGGAAAGGGGTATAGTGCCCTTGTACAATGTCTGATACTTAGAAGAGGAGCTAGTGGAGGAAGAAGTAGTAGCTGTAACGGTGGATGAAGTCCTGGGCTTAGATGGTGGTTGTGCTACTATGCTATCCCGGGCAAGTAAGGTAGGTTGATGCTGCTGCTGGGCTGGCACCTTCTTCAAGTTATCTTTAGCAACTTGCAAACCTTCCTTGGTGTTGGAGGTTTGAGTTGCTTGACACACATGAAAGCTTCTTGATCTTAGAGACCACTTTTTTAGAGGTTGAGATAAGACAATATCCCAACCTTCTTTTGTCTTAAGAGGATCGTAAGTATCCCCAAGAATTACTCTGATAGAACTGGAGGGTTATTTTAACAAGTATTCCTTGGGGATAATAATAGCTCCTGACTTGTAGCTACACTCAAGCCAATCCTTAAAGGTGATAGAATCTTCAAAGATATGACTGACCATACGATGGTAGAGGCAATAGTTAGGATCATCACTTTTGCCCACATCTTCTGGCCTCTTGGGCTCAGGTAACTGAAAGTCGGGTTTCTTTAAGAGATTCTTAAAGATCTTCCTAACTACCTCCCTCTTGAATGAATATGTCTTATTCAATTTATCGATAAGAGTAGGTGGGTAATAGCGGTGGATATGAAATGCATTGAGTATATTATGGAGGAGGTGGTGGTAGCTTGTGGTGGCGGTATCTTTGGCGAGGTGGTGGTAGTGGAGGTGGTAGTGGAGGCTGTTGTGCACGAGGTCTCTCATACTGAGCTCTGGTTGGTTGCTTCCCTTTTTGACACTACTACCCCTGGCTTCTTCTCGAATGCTTTATGCGGCTTGGGCTTCAATGATTAGTCTTGAAAAGGTACTTTTTTGGCTTCCCCTTGTAGGCTAACTCCCTTGTTGATTAACTTCTCAAAGGTTTTGATTGTAAATCCCTTGAGCATGAAAATAATCGGGCCATGAATATTCTTGAGAAGAATTTCTATAGCATGTTGTTCAGATAGTTGTGGTTCACATTTCATACTCAAGTTTTACCACCTGAGAATATAATCAATAAGGGACTCATTTAGATTTTATTGTGCCACAACGAGGTCACCCATAGTTACCCTTTGCTGGGCTCCAGCAAACCTCTTGATGAAGAGGTGCTCCAACTCAACAAAAGTCTTCACTAAACTATTGGATAGTTTAGCATACCAATCAATGTGATGCCTATCAAACTACTGACAAAGAGACGGAATAGAAGTGCATTGCTACCACGACATTGACATCGACACGAAATGTGTCTTGCTAGAGGTTTCCGCCATCAAAATTTTGAAGGGCACAAAACCTTTAGGATATTGGACACCATCAAATTCCTCTAGTAGTGTCTACCCTTTGGAACAGATGAGCCACCTCAGGCTTATGCCAACGCATCCTTCACTTGTTGCTCCACTAACTACTTGATATCTTTTTCTTGCATGGAGGTGTTGTCCACCACCTTCTTACCACTATCATGGTCCCATGGGAGATGTACTCTTGGGCGATCTAAAATATCAACAACCGTGGTGCCTTTAAGGGAGTAGGGCATCTTGATGGAGCTTGGCCTTTAACTGCTAGGACTACTGCTAATAAGTCTTCAACTATTTTCTCCATGTTCCTAATATGCTCATCTCTCTACCTCAATTTTTGATGAAGGTGTTGGGTTGAATGAGCTGTGTCTTCTTCCTCAACTATAACACCCTCTTGGCTATGCTGATCCCTAAGGAGGGAATCCCTAGTGTCAACTATATGGACTTCCATTGAGTCCTCTAAGAGATCATCCCCATCTGGATCAAAACTGACCCTAGCATCCTCTTCATCAGAGCAATTTTCCCAGTAGAGTTCCCTCTTCTTAGCAAAGTATAAAGCGATGATCTCATCGAGAGCGTCTAGTCATGCGGGACAAACACTCATTTGTCAGGTGGATACTCATAATACATCGGGCATTGCTTGTCGATGTACTACTATCTCTAAGAGGATTGTGCTCACTGTTAGGTATATGATGATCACTGCCCACTGGTTAAACACTGACTGTAGGAGGATCTACTATCATGGATGTTACACCTATATCCTCTACCCTTTTTGCCACGATCTTTGCTTTGAGGTGGAGGCAGAGGCTGCTTATAGCTGCGGTCTTACTCGGCCACCATGGCCTTGGGTGATTCCTTCTTCTCTAGGTTGAGGTGGGAGGTCAAGACTCACCTCAATGGGTGGAGTAGATGGAGTGGGATCCTTGGGCCATAGCTGGATCACCAATGGCGATGTTCTTTCCCCGAATGGGGGCTTTTGGATCTTGGTCAAAATGGGGGATGTCATGAGATGGATAGGCGATGGTGGGCAGTGAGTGGAGCAGTGCGGAGGTAGCACTGACTTCCCCTTGACTATAGGCCTACTCCTCTTATGACGAGTAGCACCGGTAAGGATGATGTTGTATGAATGATTGGCCTGGTAGGGTGACGATCGGGAAAATCCATCAGAGCAGAGGCTGCCGACTACTTGACAAACCTCTATCATTCTCTCCTACTCATCTGAACTGATGCTTAAGCCTCCAAGACTCTCTCCCTCTGGATCAAACTTTTGACTCTCCTAGGGATAATTATCCTCAGATCAAAACTGACTCGAGCATCCGTATCGCCAACTGGCAACTATCACGAGCTGGTGTAGCTTCATGCTCCCTAGCGGTGTGCTAAAATATGCTAGTGGTGGAGGTAGTGCAGCAATCCTCATGTAGTCCTCTCCATCTGAGGTTGAGAGGGGGTGAAACCTACTACCACTCAAATTTGGAGAGGTCTCACAAAGAGATCCCTCCTCAGCCATATGGGAAGTGGCATCCATCTCTCTCTCTCTCTACCCTCTTGTGATGTCGCTTGATCTTGTAGTTCTTATACGTGTAGGTATGGCAGAGCGAGAGCTAGCACCCACCTCGAACATGGAGGAGACTATCTCAGAAAGCAAGACAGTCTTCCCCTTTGGGGAGTCCAAGGAGGGGGTAGTAGTTGTAGTAAGAGTAACTTGGCCACCCGGATGGAACAAGACATGATCTTGGCGGGATAGCAGAATAATAGTGGCCTTCCTCTTTAGTGGAGGAAACTCAATCAGATGGCATATCAAATCGAATAAGTGGCATGCCGCACCTCCTCCTTGTATGGTGAGGGTTGTCCCCCAGAAATCCTCACCCCTCAAAACCATGTCCAAAGTAGATGACCTCGGTATAGCCTGGTAGAGACTAGCGATCCGGCTGGTTTAGTAGTGGGGAAGGAAAACATGAGCTTGTTAGGCCATAGATCTTGAGGGGTGAAATAATTGATTGACTGAAATCTGCATTGTTGAAATGTAGCTGAGTCAAACACTTACCTTGATATTCACCTTCAATCATTGATTTCAAGATTTGATTTTGAATTTGAACCCACACTAAACAATCTTAAGGATGTTAAGTGGGGTTCATCAAAATTTTAGAGAGATTTTAAATATTGAGGAGAGTCTTTATCATTTGATTTCGATTTAGAACCCATACTCAACTGATTTAGGTATGTTAGTTGGGGTTCTAAAATTTGAGGGGAGATTTTCTTGAAGATATTTGTGTTTTGTGCATTTTGTTTGAAAATATTGATAGTTTGAAAGACCTCTACTTAGCAAATTTGGGTATGCTAGGAAGAGGTTATGATTGTGTGTTTGAAATATTTTTTCTTCTGAAGATTTGATTGTGTGATATTTTGATTTGAAAATGGGGCTTCTTACTTAATAAATTTGGTATGTTAAGTAGATGCCACATGTGTTTGATTTGTGTTTGATGATGAGACTTTCACTTAACAAATTTGGTATACTAAGTGAAAGTCAAATGTGATTGTGAGATAAATTTGCTTCTCTTTGAAGATGGGAGTTCCACTCAACAGATTTGCTATGTGAAGTGAAAGCCCCAAATGTGTTTGATATATGTCTCTTTTTTTTTAGAATGAGACTCTCACTTAACAAATTTGGTATGTTAAGCGGAAGCTCAAGTGTGGTTTGACATAAAAAATTGGTTCCTTAACAAATTTGGTATGCTAAAATAGGGATCAAATGTGCATTGAAAAGAGAGCCTCACTTAACAAATTTGGTATGTTAAGTGAAAGTCAAATGGGTTTATGATTTTGAAAATGAAACTTTCACTTAACAAATTTGGTATGCTAAGTGAAAGTCCAGTGTGTTTCTGATTTTTGAAAATGAAACTCTTACTTAACAAATTTGGTATGTTAAGTGAAAGTCCAGTGTGTTTCTAATTTTTGAAAATGAAACTCTCACTTAAAAAATTTGGTATGTTAAGTGAAAGTCCAGTGTGTTTCTAATTTTTGAAAATAAAACTCTCACTTAATAAATTTGGTATGTTAAGTGAAAGTCAAATGTGTTTATGATTTTTTGAAGATGAAACTCTCACTTAATAAATTTGGTATGTTAAGTGAAAGTCCAATGTGTTCATGATTTTTTGAAAATGAAACCCTCACTTGACAAATTTTGTATGTTAAGTGAAAGTCAAATATGATTGTGATTTTGAAAATGAAACTCTCACTTAACAAATTTGGTATGTTAAGTGAAAGTCAAATGTGTTTATGATGATTTTTTTTTTGAAAATAAAACTCTCACTTAACAAATTTGGTATGTTAAGTGAAAGTGAAATGTGTTCATGATTTTTTGAAAGAAAATGAACTTATTTAACAGACTTAGGTATGTTAAATGGAGTTCACTTTGTTCTTATGATTTTCAAAAAAAAAAGAGTTCTCATTCGATATACTTGGACATGTCAAATGAGCTCCCAATGTGTTTTGAAGTTCAAGACTTTGGCACAAAAAACTTCTATTAGACAAATGCAAATAGAATTCAATTTGCTCTACTTCTCAAGGAAGGGAACTCCCATTTGACAAATTTGGTTATGTCAGTGGGGTTCAAATATGTCTTGACTTTTCTTTTGTGTGTGTATGGTTTATTGCTTTTCAAAAAGAGGGGAAACTTCAACTCTAGCACATGTGAAGTATGCTAAGTGGAGCTTCAATTTTTATATCATGATTTTATTCAAAAATATAATCTCCATCCAACAAATTTGAGTGTGTGGGATGGGGATAGTTATTTCCAAAGAAAATGTGCTTTTGAAAAATACATTAAAAATTATTGATTTTGATTTTTTTTTTTAAAGGAACCTCCTTGTAACAATCATAATATTTGTTAAACGAGGTTTGGCTATATGTGACTTGTGCCTTTTGAAAATTTCTTACAAATTTCTGTGTAAAGATCTTTTATTATGTGGATTTTGAAAAAGTGCTTCTGGAAAAACATGTTGTTTTGTAGAAGGGTTTTGTTTTCTTATTGTTCATGCGATGAACTTTTCCTCACCATCAAAATGGTGAAGAGATTCTTAACTTTGGTCATCTCCTCTGTTTGATTAATTTTAATTTTCACCTATTGGCAGAACCCAATAGGGATTTTAAGACCTACATGGAGTAAGGTCCTAAAACCTAAAGGATGTTGGCGAGCTTAGCTTAAAGATGAAATAAGCTAAGTGCCAATAGAAAAAATGATAGTCTCGGGCCTATTAAAATATAAGTCCACTATCGATGCATGGAGATAATAATTTTTTACTAAAGATGGAGAGAGGAACCTTCCCCAGCGGAGTTGCCAGAAAAATCTATGGTGTTTATTTTTGGGATGTGGGACACCACACAACTCTTAGGTGGTACTTATTGAAGTGATCAGGTACGACATTAAGGAATGATGTACTATCTCAAAAGATAAAAATTACCATATGGACCTAATCACAATAAGACTCTAATGATGGGTCTTCAAATATACAGGAGATCTTTTCCCTACTTTACATGGAAAAGTAAAGTAGGGTTTATTTTAAGTTGGGTTCATTAAGATCCTTATGGGGGCAAGCCCCCATAGTTAATTACATCCTAAGGAATAGGAATTCCTTAAGAACACTCTCAATTAAAGTATACAATTAGGGCCTCCAAAGATTTCAAGATTAAGACTATCAAAGGATTGGCTATTTTAGAAAATCAAATAGGATAGATCAAGGAGAAGACTTGTTTTTAGAATCCAGTGGGAGAAAGTAGGAATTTCTCCTCATACTAGGAAGCCTAGTGAGCATTCCAATCTACCCTATAGTTTGGTTTTATATTTTTGAAATTGAAGAGAGTTAATTATTTGAGTTGACATTTTATTAGATTGCTAGGGCACATAATTCCACAAAATAAGATTGTGAAAATGCCTAAGAGGTGAGGATTTATACTTGTAGCCAAGGAAGCGACTACCTCATTCCTAAACTAAGGAGCCTTGGTACAAAACAAAGGCACGACCTAAATCTAAGGCAAAAATGGGAATATCGTTTACCTCCACAAGAGAGAATAAACCACTCAACTGTTGGACTTATTACCACCTGGAGTGGCAGCCAACTAACTCCTCCTACGCTTTAAATCCATGTAGGCAAGTCTTATGTTTTGCAAGATGGCTAGGTTGTTGTTCATTTAGAAAGGAAACTAAGTCCTTAGACTCACTCTCTAAGAGACTATAACATGATGGTATGAATCCATAACTTAATATAATACAAATTTTATCAAATTGATTTGATTCTTTTGGAATTTTGTTTTCAGGCTATGGGATTTTGTATGCCTAAATGCATGAGAATTTGATTATGGGAAAAATCAAGAGAGAAAGGGGTGTCTTCCACCAAAGGTTCTCATAGGTTAAGCCTTGATTCTCTGGCAAGGATGGAAGCCCCCTCTTAACAAGAGTGGAAGAATATGACATGCATGATATTATACATTCATCCATTTAGCTAAGGGGTTACTAAAAATTTTATTATCTTGATTTAATTCCTAGGCTTTTATGTGAGGTTACGAGTTGTTAATTTGGATAGAAAAATTAATTTTATCCTAAGAACCTACCGCATCTAGGCCACACATTCAAGCATCAATCATAAAGAAACTATGAAAAACATGTTGTTCTAATGCACAATCTAAACACAACATCAAATAATTTTATAGATTACCATAAAAGAATAAAAGGCCAGTGTGGCCGGGTTTCACCGTACACGCCGAAAAGAGAAAAAAAGATGGGTAGCCGAGCTCTACCCTTATACAACCCGGATTACAAAAATAATATATATTCTATGGGGGTCTTCTTTTCTTGATTTCTTCATTCTCTTTCATTTGATTTCATTTGCTGCAAAGGCATCACAGGGCACCCCAGGGACTAAGCCTTCTGGCCACTGCTCATCCTAATCCTCCATAGCACTAATCCTAATTTCTAATGCAAAATTACATCAAAAATAGGAAAAGTAAATCTAGCTACACCTGCAAAATAAATGTTAGCTTAACACGCCATACAACCCAAGCAGTTATATGAATAATTTGGACTTAGCACCCACACATGGGTAACCAAGCCCTCCTATCCTAACATGGGTTATGCTTAGGGGTTAAGCAACCTACACAACAAAGGCATTTATATTTTATTAGCTTAAGCACAACCCCACAAAAAACATGATTAGGCTAATACCTTCAATCTCTACTTAAACCCTAACATCTAGTCTAAAATATTACATCATAAAACAAAACACAACATCATACATACAACGCCCTAACTTAGCACTAGAAGTGGTGACTTAGTATTCTAATGTGTGTGCTTAAGGCTTGTGTGATAAGACTTTACTAGGCTTTTTTATTTTAAGTTTCAATTTGGAGTTTGAATTTAAATTTTACCTTTGGGCGATTTCAATTTAAATGATTTAATGATTACTTTTCATTTTTAATTCAATTTTATTTAGCTGAAGTGATGTTTAAGCTTTTAAGAATGAAGAGTAGGATGAGTTCCATTTGTAGATGGAACTCACCCCATTCTACATCCTAATTCCTAAAGAATCTAACTAAGGTCCTTAAGTACCTTAATTAGCCCATTTGAATTTGTGTAATTTGTTCGACTTGATTCATTTGACTTGATTTAGAATTTAGAATTTGAGTTTTTTTAAGTATTTGATTGATTGATTTTAGATTAGAAGTTTTAGTTTAATTGCATCTTGATAATTCAATATCCTTAATATCTAGTGAAGTTATTTTAAGTTCATGTGTTTTGATTGATTAATTTTAGATTAGATTCGATTTAATTGAATCTTGATAATTCAATATCCTTTTAAATTAATATTTAACTCTTTTCTTTGATCATGGTTGTGTGATTTAACTTTATGCTTATTTAATTCGAATATGGTTCATTTACTTGTAGTTTGATCAGATTAGATTAACTGAGATTTTATTTTGATTTTAATTGGGTTTGATTCTTTGTAATTATGATTTTATTTTTAATCACATCCATTTGTCATGTTCATTAAAGTTTGGTTTGTATTTTGATTTCATACATTGGATAGTTGATTAGTTTATCTTATTTAAGTAGGTTGAATGAGATTTGATTTGATTGTATATTAAATTGATGAGAGTCTTTCTTAATTTAGTTTAATCTGATTTAATTTGATTTGATTAGCTTTATTAGTCCATGGGTTTTCATAGGTTCAACGTGATTATGTGATTAGTTTAATTAAGAAGTGTATTTATGTTAATTATAAAAGTTTGTTTAATTTTCGATTTGGTTTCATATTTGTTTAGACTAATGATGTAATTAATGACTTAATGGTTTAGGTTTCATTTAAGTTTTGGTTAGTATTTAATTTCATTATGATTGATTAAATTTAAGTTTAATGTGATTAATTTGATTAACTTAATTAGTTTGTTTAAGAGGTGTAATTAATTATTAAATTAAATAAAGATTTGTTTAATTTTTAATTTGATATCATATTTATTTGGGTTAATGATGCTATTAGTAAGTTAATGATTTAAGTTTAAATTAGGATTTGATTAGCATTTAATTGAATTTTATGTTTAATTAAGCTTAAGTTTAATATGATTAATTTAATTGACATAATTAATTTATTTAATAGGTGTGATTAAATTAATTAGTGGATTAATTAAGTTTTTGATTTGGATTAATTTTAATGTGATTTATAAAATTAATTTAATTTATTAATATGATGGATTAATTTATTAAGTTTGTATTAATTAGATGTTTGATTAATTAAGTTTGATTAAGGGTCAAATAAAATATTAGATTAATTAAGAGTTTGTTTAATTAGAGATTAATGAATTAACGATTTAGGTTTAATTTAGGTTTTTATTAGTGTTTAATTGCATCTTAATTATTTTTGATTAAGTTTAGGTTTAATTTGATTAATTTGATTAACTTAATTAGGTTACTTGAGGGGTGTGATTATTAAATTTAATGAGGGGTTTGATTTAAGCTTAATTGTAGAGTTAGCTTTAATGTAACTTATTTAAATTAATTTGATTAATTAAGGTGATGGATTAATTTATTAAGTTTGCATTAATCACATGTTTGATTAATTAAGTTTAATTAATGGTAATTAAATTTTTAAATCATTAGATTAATTAAGGGTTTGTTTAATTAGAGATTAATGACTTAATTTCTCACATGTGAGTGATTTGGTTTAGTTAAGTATTTTCTTTAAATTTGATTTGATGAAAGGATTATTATTATTACCATCATTGTTATGAAGTGAATTAATTGTTTATTTCATTTCAATTAAGTTTTATTATTTATGATTAGAGTTTTATTTGATTTGATTCATTTGTTATGTTTGTTTGATTTCATTAACATGTTAGATTTAGTTATTAGGTTGAAATATTTATTTGCTAATTAATTATCCTATTCCAAATGGATGTGATTTAATCATATGTTAATTAAGTTTACTTTAATTTTATTTGTTTAATTCGATTAGTATCAAGTGATTAAAGTTTCCTACATTTGTTGGATTCTGGGTTTGATTTAAGATTTAATCTTTTAATTGAGTTTTATTAACCTAAATAGGTTTAATCATATTTAATTTAATCTCCTATACAGATGATATTTTTTAGATCATTTAGGTCGGGTTTGATCAACTCCCAATGGATTTTGGCTTAGTTTCAAGGGACTTTGTCCAATCTGGGTCATATGGGTCATTTTGGGTCAAATTGACCCATTTTACCAAAATTGGCCAAATTAGCTTGGGTTATGGGTTTATTCATGTTCAATTGGCTAATTGAAGATGAATGTGGTCTTTGGTTTGAATTAATTTGGATTTAATTTGGGTTTAGGCAAAATTGACCCTTTAGGCCAATTTCGGCTAGGTTGGGCCAAGTTGACCAATTGGGCTCGATTGATCAAAAGAAGTTCAATAATCAATTTGGAATTAACTTGAGCCATTGGTTGCAATCAATTTGGGTTAGATCATGATTTTACCCACCGCTTTAGGCCACCACTCATTTGGATCAAATGGCCACTGGTTTGACCCACTGATTGCAATTGATCATCCCGGTGATCAACAAGATTTTATGGTTTTTGAGTTAATCCAATTTGGGTTGGATTAGAAGTTGGCTCAAATGGGCCCTTTAGGTCACTTTGGGTCAAGTGGACCAAAGTGGATCAATTGGTTTGGTTTTGGTTTGATTCAAGTTATTTGAACTTATATATGAGCCCTAGATTGGAATATAAATTCAACTATAATCAATTTAGAGTCTAAGAGATTTTGGCTCATTTGAAATTTTCAAGTCAAAAGGGATAGGTTGGGTTTGACTTGGGTTGGTTTCAATTTGATTTGATGATTGTAGGTTTCATTTATATTTGGGTAGATAACTGAATGAATGATTGATTCAATAGAAAATTCATTGGTTTTGACTTGATCTAGATAGAATTTGGCTAAGTCCAAAGAATTGTCTTAAAGGGTTTAGATTGAGTTTGGATTTGATTTTTGATATAGTTTTGGTCATTTGAATTTGGATTTCATTTATATTTGTGAATATAAATGAAGGAATAATTGATATATAAAGAGATCAATTGAGTTTGATTTGATTTAAGGGGAGTTGTGGCTAAGCTTATGAATGTGGTTCATATGGCTTAGGAAGGGGTTTTAGGATTTAAATTTGATTTTGGGTTTCAAACATTTGGAGTCAAATTTTGAAATTATATTTGGAATTTGAATTTGAATTTGAGATTTGATTTCAGAATTGAGTCTGGGTTTGATTTAAGAAAGTGTATCTAGATTGGGTTTAGGCTATGGGATAGGCAATTTACTTAAACCCTAAGGCATAGCCTAATATTATGATTAACACTTCTAAGTCTTTAGGCTTAGGTTAGGTGTTCACCTAATCACTAGATGTGTCTTATAACTAAGAAAATCTTAGTGTCTAGAAGATTCCTAAGTCTAAGAAGAGGTGGTTAAGAGCTCACTCCAAAAGTGAGGTTAACACATATTAAATGATGTGTGTCATGTGGTTCCATGCATTCATGTTTTTAAAATGTTTAAACTTAAATAAATTTTTTTATATCAAGCTTGCATGTGTTGAATAATCTACATATATGTGTGGCTATTATCACTATTAAATTAAAATCTATGTTTTAAAAATTTATAAATCAACTATAACATTTGGAGTGATAATAGTTATAAATATCTATAAGTTTGTATGTTTCTATGGCTTAGAACATGTGATATGGAGTTCTCTTTCTCAAATCTATATGGATTCACATAAGGTTTGAATGTTAACAAGTTTATAGGTCATTTGAAAAGGGCACAATATTTGTTTGAACTTATTCCTATGTATTTCTATCATAGAATTAGATAGAACTTTAGCTTACATGTATAAATAATTCAATTGAAGGAAATATAACTTTTTTCATGATTTTCTATTCTTCTATACACTTGTACACTCATATGTATTTAACAATAGTGGGTATATCTAGTATGGACATTCTGGCGATGCAAGGCTTTAAGTAGCCCCAAGGAGGTCTTTACCTCACTCCCCTGGTTAACAATGGTGAAGTATCTACTTAAAACTTTTATACAGTTGTATTTGCATTTAGTTAATGAATGAAAATCTTCTTTCCAACTTAATGAACTTTTTGTATAATTTTGTATTCTTGTAGTCGTTTGTACATTCATGTGTATTCAAGAATAATGGATATATCTAGTCTAGACATTCTGGGGATGCAAGGCTTTAAGTAGCCCCAAGGAGGTCGTTACCTCACTCCCCTGGTTAATAATGGTGAAGTATCCACTTAAAATTTTTTTATACTTGTATGTGCATATTTAGCTAATGAATGAAATCTTCTTCCCAACTTAATGAACTTTTTGCATGATTTTCTATCCTTGTAGTCACTTGTACATTCATGTGTATTTAAGAATAGTGGGTATATCTAGTCTGGACATTACAGGGATGTGAGACTTTAAGTAGCCCCAATGAGGTCTTTACCTCACTCCCCTGGTTTAACAATGGTGAAGTACTTGCTTAAAATATTTATACACTTGAATGTGCATTTAGCTAATGAGTGAAAATCCCATTTTCTACAAAATACACATATGCATCTTTCATTTAAAGTGCTAAAAGAACTATGTTGTATGTATAGTTATACTTAGAATTAAGTCATATGCATGCTACATGTGATGGAAAGGAATAACCCAATATATGTCATATGATAATAATTCAATTAAATTAATCCTAAGATGCCTTTCATGTTGAATAAGATCATTTAAAGTGAACCTAATCTTAGGATTAATTTAAAATGTTTGATAAGCCATTCACTAAAGAGAACTAAATCAAATTAACATGCTTTAGAAAGTGGCTTAGGGTAAGGATGAAAGAGAGCAATTCTTTTTCTTCTCTTTACAACACTTAGTTACTAAGTGTAGGTCACATGAAACTAAATAAAACACAAATTAAAATTCTCAAATCATTTAAACAACTTAAATTGAAACAAACCTTTATGTTAAATTTAATTCTTCTACACTTAGAAAAAAAATATAACCTTAATGCCTAATAAGACATGCCACACAAGCCTTAACACACACATTAGAATTAAGTCACTACTTCTAGCTTTATGTTAGGGCAATGCTTGGTTTGATGTATGTGTTATTTTATATTGGATGTTAGGATGTATACTTCATAAACTGGATGGTAGGTCATGATTAGCCTAATCATATTTTATGTAGGGGATTATGCTTAAAGGGGCTGCTTAAAAAATAAATATAAATGTTCCCTTTGCAGGTTGCTTAAACCTCTAAGCATAATCTAAGTTAGGACATGTGAGCTTGGTTACCTATGTGCAGGGTGCTATGTCCAAATTATAAATATAATTGCTTGGGTTGTATGTATGTTTAGCTAACCTCCATTTTCCATGTGTAGTTACATTTACTTTTCCTATTTTTAATATAATTTTACATTAGGAAATAGGATTAGTGTTATGGGGGGGATAAGGATGAGCATTGGCTAAAAGGCTTTATCTTGGGAGGCCATGTGATGCCTTTGAAGTGGATCAAACCAAATCAAAGAAGGAGGAAGTTTCATAAAGACATGAAGACATGAAGACTTGAAGACCCCCATAGCATTTTATAAATTGTAAATTATTATTTTATATTCTCGGTTCTATAAGGGTAGAGCTCGGCTACCCATTTTTCTTTTTGAGTTGTATGGTGGTACCCAACCGCACTAGTTTTTTGTTCTTTTGCAATAGCTATAAAATATTTGATGTTATGTTTAGCTTGTGCATTAGAAATGGCATGCCTTTTTCATAATTTCTTCATGATTGGTGTTTGTTCTATGGTATGGATGTGATTAGGTTCTTAGGAAATAAATAAATATTTTACCCAACTACAAATCATAATTAAAGTTTTAAATAATTCATAACCTCACAATAAAAGCCTAGGCATTAAATAAGATAATTAAAAAATTTAGCAACCCCTTAGCTGAATGTTGTATATTTCACATCATGCATGCATATTATTTCATTCTTGAAAATAGAGGATTTCCATCCTTGCATGATATGGGAATGCTTGACCTGTGAGGGCATCCCTTGTGGTAGAAAATATCCCTTTTCTTGCTAATTTCGCCAACATTCTTATTTCATCATGAATATAGGCATACAAAATCCCAAAGCCTTTATCAAAATGAAGCGACAAAAAATAAATAAAATTTGAAAAGATTTACATTTATAGATTAAGTCATTACTCATACCACTCATGATCTAGTCTCTTTAGGGAGTGGGTTTAATGACTTTAGTCTCTTTCTAAATAATAACAACCTAACTATCTTATAAAATCATATAACTTGCCTACATGGTTTTAAAGCATAGGAGGAGTTAGCTGGCTGCCACTCCAAGCTATTGTAAGCCCAACAATTATGTGGTTTATCCTCTCTTGCAGAGATAAACCATATACCCATTTTCACTTAGATTTAGGTTGTGCTTTGGCTTATGCCAAAGCTCCCTAGATTTTGGATCCAAGGTAGCTATTTTCTTTGGGATACAAACATAAATCCCCACCTCTTAGGCATTTCCACAACCTTATGTTGTGGGATTATAAGTCCTAGCTTTCTAATGAAATGTCAACTATAACACATAAATTTCTTCTCAATTTTAAGCATATAAAGCCCAACCATATTGTAGGTTGGAATGCTCACTAGGCTTTTTAATATCATGAGCATTCCCTGCCTTTTCCCTTTGGTTTCCAAAATAAGTTTCTATATTTGAACTTTCCCACTTAATTTCCAAATACAACCAATCCTTTAATAGTCTAGCCTTGAAATCTTTGGAGACTTTAATTTCTACTTTAATAGAGAGTTTTTTAAATGGATTTCATCTCTTAAGATGTAATTAACTATGGAGGCTTTCCTCCATAGGAAACTTAACGGACCCGATTTAAAATAAACCCTACTTTACTTTTTCATGTAAAGTAGGGTAAAAATCTCTGGTACATTTAAAGACCCATTATGCCTTAGGAGTCCTTATTAGGTGATTAGGCCTATTATAGGATGGTGATTCCTATCTTTTGAGATAGTGCATCATTTCTTAATCTCACACCCAATCACTTCAATAAGTACCCCCTAAGATCTATGTGGTGTCCCACATCTCAAAAATAAACACCACATTCCTTTTTCAAAATCAAGACAAAATTAAGATAAACAACATATAATTGAACTCCATTTAACATACACATATTTTTTAAATGAGAGTTCCATTTTCAAAATCAAATTAAAATCAAAATACCCAACACATGTTTTGAACTCTATTTAACATACCTAAATTTATTAAGTGAGAGTTTAATCCCCAAAATCAAAATAAAGCTACACATCAACATACAAATAATCAAACACATAAGTGAGCTCTATTTAACATACCTAAATTTGTTAAATGAGGGTCTCATCTTCAAAATTAAATTAAACTCCAATAATAAAACAACAAACATATATTTGAACTCTATTTGACATACCTAAATTTGTCAAAGAAGAGTTTCCCTTTTCAAAAATCAAATCAACAACAAATATCAAACACACAATTGAACCTCATTTAACATACTTAAATTTGTTAAATGAGTGTTCTTCTTTTCAAATCAAATCAAAATATCAAATAAACAACAATCAAACCATTAAGATAGAAAGCATTCAAAATTTTCAAACATATAATTGAACCCCATTTAGCAAACCTAAATTTGCTAAGTGAGGGTTCCAAGATCAAATTCCAACAGAAGAATACAACAAATACATCTCCAAAATAAAAGAACCCCATTCAACATACTATAATTTATTGGATGAGGGTCTCAAAATCAAAAGCTAATTCAGATTCAACAATTAATGGAAAAGTCTCTCCTCCAAATTCTTAAATCTCTCCAATATAATGAACCCCATTTAGTATACTTAAATTTGTTAAGTGTGGGATCAATTTCAAAAATCAAATCGAAAGCAACAATTCAAGTCGAGCAAGGGTCTAATCTAGTTCTTTTTCAATAATGTAGAGATATCAGCCCAGTTCCTCCCTTTACTCGTCCAGTCAACTTCTACCATGTCTTCTGAAAAGTTGATCTTTTCCTTTGCCTCGGGTGTGAATTTGGCCTTGGATCAGACCATACTCACTGTTGCCCCTGTGATCTAGTTTAGACTTGGATTTGAGAACCTCAAAGTCACATGTGAGGGACTAGCCCTCACCACTATTAACAAGGAGGAGGCGGCAGACAAGAAGCCACTTCTTCATTTTGATGTGCAGTCTGGTTCTGAGTTTCCCTCTCTGAAGAGGAAGGCCATTGTGGTTCCTACACCCTTGTCAGTGCCAGTGTCAGCATCAATGTCAGTGTCAGTACTATTTATTGCCCTTGTCATAGTTCTAGCGAGGGCTGGTACCACCTCTATTGTTCCCCCTACTCTAAAAGGGAAGGCTATCTTAGCTTCTGAGATAGTCTCTTCCACCTTCGAGGTTGGTACTAGCTCTCGTTCCACCCCGCTCACTAAGACTCAGTGCAGCAATAAGAACAACAAGGTTAAGCAACAATACAAGTGTGAGGTGAGGCATATAGATGATGCCTCTCATGTTGCTGATGAGGGTTCCCCTCGTGAGATCTCTCCACTCCTGAGTGGTAGTAGGTTCCCCCTCTTAGCTTCAAAAGGAGAGGAGGATTACTACAGGATTGATGCATCACTCTCACCACCTACAGAGTTTAAGACCCCAACTAGGGATAGGAGGAAGCCCTTACGGTCCATTCTTCGTAGAGCCAGCAGAGCCCACAGATGTTCAGAGTTTGGCATGTTACATGATTTGAGGAGCCTAATCCCTAGGAGTGTTATGGGTCAGATACATAGAGAGAGAGCCACTGAGGCTAGAGTCACTGCCCAAGCGGACAAGCGAGAGAGGAAGAGGTACACCAGGTAGTCGGTGGCCTCCACTTTGATGGACTTTCCTGATCGATGGGCTGTTAGAGCTGATCATTCTGATCATATAGTTCTCACTGGCATCTTCATTCATAGAAGGAGATCTCTAGTGGAGAGACAGCTAGTGTCTCCACCATCACACCACTCCACTCGTCATCCACCTTCACCAGTCCAAGTCCTAGCATCCACAGTCCCTGCCAAGCTGCACGAGCCCCAATCTAGAGAGAGACCCTCTCTTTTGGTGATCTAGCTACGGCCTAAGGATCATGCTCTATCTATTCAACCCATTAAGGTGAGGTCAAGCTCCCCAGCTTGACCTTCCACTTCCACTGTGGTAAAGAGGGAGTGGCGTCCTAAAAGCATCATGGTCACTCTACCTTCACAGCAGCTAGAAGAAGTGAGAGGAGGGGATACTGACATAGTCCCCATGTTAGTTGAGTCTTAAGGAGTGCACCCCATCAACTCAGAGTATTTAGTGCATACATTCTAAAGAGTTCAGTCTAGAGGTCAGTCATCCACCAGTCTATGTTTCAATAGAGCATAGCAAAGTAGATGATCATTCTTTGGATGACATTATAGAATACTATAGTGTACCAATTAAGCAGATAGTAGGGATTGACCATTCTGATCAAGAAAAGGGTAGAGTTGACTTCGACCCCAATGAGAATGACATGTTGGATGACTTAGCTGAAGTCCACATGGTCGACACTCGAGGATCCCTACAGAGGGAATAGCATAACTAAGAAGGTGTTGTAGTTGACGAAGGTGACACCTCTCACTCAACTCAACACCTCCTCCACCAACTCAAACAGAAGGATGACAAGATAGATAAGAAAGAGAAGAGGGTAGATAAGTTGATGGCAGCAATTCTAGCCTTGTAGAATCTGGCCCCAGTCTCATAGCCTTCTCCTATGGTATCCAATCGACTAGAGTTGGTACATACCATAGATCACCCCAAGTGCACTCCCATGGATGATGATGCTGGTAGCTTCCATAGGAAGATCACAGATTATTAAGCAGAGGGTGGAGCAACGGGTGAATGAAGCGTTGGCGCAAGCTTGGGGAGTTCATCCATTCCAAAAGGTAGACCCTACCTGGAGAAATTCAATGTAGTTCAATGCCCCAAGGGTTTTGTGCCACCATCCTTCAAGATCTATGATGGTAGTGGGAACCCATGGTAGTATATTGCACATTTCAGAGCTGATTATTATAACGTCAGTGGCAGTGATGCACTTCTTTTCTATCTTTTCATCAGTAGGCTATCAAGTGTTGCATTTGATTGGAATGCTGAACTTCCCAATGGTTCGATGAAGACCTTCACTGAGTTAGAGCATCTCTTTATCAAGAGATTCATAGGAGCTCGGTAGAGGGTAACTGTAGGTGGCCTCATTATAGAGAAATAAAAATTCAACGAGTCCCTTATTGATTATATTCTTAGATGGCACAACTTTAGTATGAAATGTGAACCACAACTATCTGAACAACATGTCATCAAAATTCTACTTAAGAATATTCATGGCCCAATTTCCTTCATACTTAAGGGCTTCACCATCAAAATATTTGAGAAATTAATCAACAAGGCGACCAGCCTACAAGAGAAAGCCAAATAGTTACCCTTCTCGGACCAATCATCTAAGCCCAAGCCATAGAAGGTGTTTGAGAAGAAGCCAGGGATAGTTGTGTCAATGGATAAGGGGAAACATCTAGCTACAGTTCAGTTTGAGAGGCCCAAATTTCAGCATCCTCCACTACCACCTCCTCTTCTACCACCTCGGTAGCTATACAGACCACCACAGCGGCCATAAAGGCTACCACTGCCTCCACGGTAACCTACCTAGGAACGATATCCATATCCACCTCCACATAGCTATTTTTCACCTACTCTTGCTAACAGATTAAGCAAGCCAAACTCATTCAAGAGGGAGGTAGTCAGGAAAATCTTCAAGAATCTTTTGAAGAAACCTGTTTTTCAGAAGATAGCTATGTGGAGGTGGATATAGATATCGCTCCTGGTGAGTAGATAGCCCCTCAGGATAAGGGTAAACATGTCATTGGTTCTAGTGACCAGATAGCCCCTCCAAAAGATGCTCCACCTATAGATATGCTTATGGAGTACTAACCAGAGTTGATTACAACATCCTATGACATCTTAAAAAGTTGTCAGCCAAGTTAAGCATATATGACACCCTTATCGTGTCCAAAAGAGATGAGAGAATCTCTAGTCAAAGATTTGCTTGATCCAGAGATATGCTTAGCTCAACTAATCACTATTGGATAGGGCGCACACTACTCGAAGGACATCTTAGGAGTTACATTCAGCGGTGAAGGACTACTTCTGGGGCAATCAAGCACAATTGTCCTCTTTACATTACAATGGATGTTGACAGATACAGGCTATCCAGAGTTTTGATTGACCTAGGTACATCAGTCAATATTATTAATCTAAGAACTCTTGCCTACTTGAGAATTGACATCTATAAACTCCAAAAGGAGAGGATGATGTTAAGAGCATTCATTCAATAAGGCAAGATGGCCTTAGCTCTATAGTGTTGTCACTAGAGATAGATGATTTGAAGACTAAAGCTAAGTTTCACATAATAAACTCTGATATATCTTTTAATGCTTTACTTGGGAGACCAAAAGTACATGAGAATAATATGATTCCATCCTCTCTACATTAGTGCATCAAGTTCATGAGAGGTGGGATCGAATACTTTGTCAAATAAGATCTCAAACCATTTACAGTTCAGGAGATTGAGATATATGAGGATGTGGCCTACTACCTCCCCAAAACTAAAAAGTCTATTCTCACGAACTTAGTCAAAATCCCCATGTGGGAGAAAAAGAAAAATAAAGAAAAGAAAAATAAAAAATAAAAATAAAAGAAAAAAAGAAGATAAAACTAAAAAGAAAATAGAGTGAGAAATAGACTCAGGGGGTGAAGTAGAGCCTGAGCTTAGATTCCACCCACAGTTTATTACTCCATTCAAACAAGTGAGGAGGATGACCCGACCTCCACGAGGATGAGGAAGAGGCTAGTCCAGAGGCAGTCCCAGGGGTGGAAGACCTCCATACCTACCACCCACAAGGAGATTTGTCCTAGCTACCAGGAGCACATATGTTATCCATACAGACTTTGAATCTAGTTTAGAGAATGAGTCATATATGGTTAGCATACCGACCAACTCTTCTTGATAGCAGATCCTGTTGGAGGTGACACTCGAGCCAAAAAATGATGAAGACCAGATTCCTAAGCAAAGCATATGCATATCTAAGTCCTCTCTATATGAAACTATTAGGAATCAGTTGGGAACCTTAGCTCTAACTCCATTTTCTCATAAAAAAGTTATGAGTTTGGTAGTTAAGGAAGCACCTAAATCATTCACAGTTGTGAAGATTCAGAGGTTCTTTCCTGGAGCATCATCCTTAAGTCAAGAAGTTGATGTAGAACTTTAGGAATGTTTCATATAAATATTTAATATATTATCCTTTTGATTGGTACTCGCCTTGTGTTCATAATTTAGCAAAGAAAAGGTTAATCCCACATACATGGTGTAAGCATAGGTCAGATTACTTAGAAAGGATATGGAATAATAAATACAAGAGCTCTCAATCAAGACTAGGACTATGATTCAGAACAGTGGGTCTAATCAATGATGACAATTACTGCCTAGTCATCACCAATCATTTGGAATCTGATAGATTCTTTTCAAATCACATTAACTCATATGAGGAGGTGTGCTTAAAAACTTCAGATGACCCATATGATTTCCAAGTCAAAGATGCACCTCTAAAGTTTGAAGAAGAAATCAAGTCAACCATCAATGAGCTCAAAGAAATCAACCTAAGATTTGAAGAAAAACTGCATCTAACATACATCAGTTTCTTATTGAATAAAATTGAAACCAATGACTTAGTTAGGCTACTCATTGAGTTTAAGGGCTGCTTTACATGGAGTTATGAAAGGATGCTTGGATTGGCTCCTGACGTAGCAGTCTATAAACTAGCAATATAGTCTAATGCTAATCCTATCAAGCAAGCTCCTAGACGTGTGCGATTAAACATTGAATAATAGGTCATTTCTAAAGTCAAGAAACTAATCAGTGTTAGTTTTATCTGGGAGGAAAAATATCCCACTTGGTTGGCCAATGTCATCCCAATTAAGAAGAAGAATAGCCATATTTTCATATGTGTTGATTTTAAGGATCTAAATAAGGCATATCCAAAAAATAAATTTTCACTACGAATACCAGAACTGATGGTGGACATTGTCTCATCTCATGCAACTTTCTCTTTCATGGATGGTTCATCTGGATATAACCAAATAAAGATAGCCCCTAAAGATGAAAGGAACACTGCCTTTGGAACCCCGATCGGATGCTATTATTATAAGGTCATGCCTTTCGGCCTTAAAAATGCAAGTGTCACATACCAATAGACCATAACTTGAATCTTTGACAAACTCATTCATCATCAAGTCGAATGCTACGTCGATGATCTCATGGTCAAGAGGAAAGAAAAGAAAGACCATCTCTTTGTCTTTAGAGTAGTTTTCAAATGGTTAAGAGAATTTAACCTTAAAATAAACCCTCTGAAGTGTGCATTCAAAGTAACTTTAGGGAAATTTGTTGGGTTTATTGTCTGACACCGTGGAATCAAAATCGATCTGGAGAAGATCAAAGCGATATTAGAAATGCCACCCCCTAAAATTTTAACTCAACTTAGATCATTCCAAGGGTGGTTGGCATATCTAAGATATATCCAACCTATCAAGAAGATGCCAGCCATTCTCAGTACTTGTCAAAGAGGACACCAAGTTCAACTGGGATGACAAGTTCCAACGTGCCTTTGAAGATGTCAAGTAGTACCTGATGACGCTGCCAGTTCTAGCAGCCCCTATCCTGGGTAAACCATTAATACTCTATACTATTGCATTAGATGACTCCCTTGGTATATTGTTGGCTCAAGCTAATGATGAAGGGAAGGAGAATGCACTCTACTACATCAGTCATCATCTAATCCTTACTGAAGTAAACTATCCACTTATTGAGAAGTATTGCCTAGCTTTAATCTTTTCATCATAAAATCTATAGCATTATATGCTTTCTCATAAAGTGAACTTAATTTCAAGAATCAATCCACTGTAGTACCTCATGACATGGTTGACAATATTCAGACGGTTGACACGTTGGTCCATGATTTTATCACAGTTTGACACTTTTGTTCCCCTTCGTGCGGTGAAAGGATAAGCACTCGCAGATTTCTTAGCAACACACCCACTTCCTACTAATTCTCTACTTAGTGATGACCACCCTGATAAATAAATCATGAACTTAGAGGATACCAGTGTTCACCACTGGAAGATATATTTTGATGGTGCGACTTCCTCTCAAAGAGGAGAAGAATCATAATCTACTCTTTTGGGAAAGGCAAGGGTAGGAATAATTCTCCTAACTCTGGACCATGATATGATGAGATTCTTATATCATCTGTCTGATCTTTGCACCAATAATGAAGCCAAATATGAGGTTCTAATTGTCGGTCTGGAGTTAGCCATCTCACTAAGCATCCATAATATCAACATCTTTAGGGATTCCCAACTAGTGGTCAACCTAATTGTTGGGTCCTACAAAGTTTTAAAGCTTATGCACCATCACTACCATAAGAATACAATAGAGTTGTTGGCCCAAATTATAGAAATGACCATCTATAAGATTCCTCGAGGAGAAAACACCATAGTAGATGTTTTAGCCAAACTCATCAAGGAGTTGGTATGTCTGGGAGATGAGTCCATATCAATAGAGGTCCATAATAAGCAAGTCCTACCTCTTATTAATGTCAAACTCATCAAAAAAATACTTCTTGAAGGTGAGGTTGCCATTTCCAAAAATGATGAGGAGCTGGATTGGAGGTAACCATTTATGGATTACCAAAATAAAGGCAAACTACCTCAAGAGAAGTCTCAAGCACATCAGATGAAGCAAATGGCACTTTTCTACACCCTTGTGGATAGTGTCTTATATTGATAGTCCTTCGACCATATGTGGTTACATTGTTTAGACAAGAATGAAGCCCGTAAGATCATGACCAAGGTGCACTGAGGATTATGTGAAGCTCACCAATATGGTCCAAGATGAAAGCCAAAATCAAGAGACTAGGGTACTATTGGTTGTTGATGATCACAGATTGCATGGATGTAGCTAAGCAATGCGATCAATGTCAAGTACATGGAGTTTTCCTACACTAACCACCCAACATTCTACATCCAATATTAGCCTCATGGCCATTTGAATGTTAGGGTACTGATATAGTGGTTTCGATCCATTCTCCTTCCAATGGTCATCAATTTATTATAGTTGCTATTGATTACTTTTCCAAATGGGTGGAGGTGATTCCACTCAGCGAGGTCACAGCTCAGCATATGCTACAATTTTTTAGGATTCATATTGTATATAGATTTGGGGTGCCTCGGTGAATTATATTTAATAATGGTACTACATTCAAGAGCACTAAAATTAATAACTTTTTCTAGAGACACGGTATAGATTGGATATACTCTTCCATCTACTATTAGAGAGCAAATGGCTTAACAGAATCCTTCAACAAAACTCTCATCCAAATACTCAAGAAGACACTCGACAACAACAAATGATAGTGCCATTAGTAGTTAGTTGAAGCTTTATGGTCCAACCGCACTACCTACAAGACTCCAACTCAGTCTACTTCTTTATCCTTAGTGTATAGGTCTGAAGCTATTCTACCCTTAGAAGTCTAACTCCTATTACTGAGGATAGTTGTAGGTAGCAAGATCACAATAGAGCAGAATGCCAAGTTGCAGTTAGAAGAGCTCAAAGGTTTAGACAAGAGATGCCTACAGGCATGCAAAAATCTCGAGTTATATAAAGCCAAAATGATTCAAACTCACAATAAGTTGGTCTGCCCTAGAGCTTCTCAAGTAAGAGAGCTTATTTTAGTTCTAAGAAGACCAATTATTGCCAGTCGTAAGATGGGAGGCAAGTTTGAATCCACTTGGGAGGGCCTTCTGCCATAGATAAAGCCTACTAAGGAGGATCATATCATCTTATCAATCATAAAGAAGAGCGCCCAATGCTCCCAATCAATGGGCTCTACCTAAGGAAATATTATTCATAAAACTATGCTTAAAAGCAATTACTATCAATGAAAATTTCATTTCAAATTCATTCTCTTCAAATTGAAAGCACTTCTATCTACGAATCTATCATGATGTGTTTAGGTTAGGTATGAGAGAACCCAAGTGGTATCCTATCCTCCATCAACATAACACTAACATAAATTACACACAAAACATAAAATAAACACATATCTTTTATCTCAGGCTACTTTGAGTTGAGATAATGCCCCCAATGGCCCTCACTCAGTAGCTGCTCTAAGTTGGATCGATTCACTACTTAGCTAGTATGTAACCCTAGTGGTCTTCTTACTTAGGGAGATGTAGTCTCTCACTCTTTCTTTCTGGCTTAACCACTGAACACCAATGAGCACCTTGTTAGAATGGTAGGCCTTACTATGTGGCCGGTGAGCTACCTCATGATGGCTTCATTTAAAAAGATGTATTGGACTGGCCTTCATCCACCAACTGGGTCCAATATGTTTAAGGTTTAAAGTAAGTCCCCCAGCAGCTCCTTTCCATCTCACTACTTCAAGTCTGGGTCTAGTCCTTCCTCAGGACTCCCCGCTTAATAGTTGCCCTAGGTCAGATAGCATCTGTCCCACCGACAGCAGACTACTGGATGATCATTTCCGTCTATGAAGATGTAAGTCTCCTACACCTTCTTCTTAGACTTATCGTCGCACACCGATGAGCACCTTAAGTTGGTTGGTGCTCGCTATGCTGACAGTGACTTCCATGGTGGATACACCACTCATGGCAGATGTAAGTCCCTGTGAATTCTCCTTGAGTTGACTATCGTACACATATAGGCTTTTTTTCAGAGATCAGGATAATTCCCCTAGCGACACTTCCCCTATGGGCACTCTATTTGGATCATGTCCTTGCAACCCAATCTAGACACTACCTGAGTCACTACCTGATTGTACAGTTCCCCTTTCCTAATAACCACCCTTGTGGTTGGAAGGTTTGTACTGTGGATGTGCAGACTCTCCCTTTGGATTAGTAAATCTGAGATAAGTTAAGGCTAACATAACCCTTTCTTTATGTGGTCCATCGCACACTAAAAGGGTCCACACAAACATATAAACAAACTATACATATATATATATACATAATCTTCTAACTACTCTTAAGTTTCATCAAGTCCCAGGGCACTCACTCGATGTCCTTAGGTCGGTCGATTTGTTGCTCATCTAACAGTCACCCGAATGCTTTTACAAGATCTAAGTCCCTGCATTTCTTCTTAGCACGGTCATTGCACACTGAAAGGAAACCCTTAAGTTGGTTAATCTTGCCCTTCAGTTGGTAGACTACCCCTTTGGATAGGTAAACCTCAGACAGGTACAGGCCTACATAGCCCCTTCTTAGTAGGTTCATTATACACCAATAGGGTCTAAAATTTAAATCAAATTAAGTCAAATTCAATCAACTAAATCAAATTAAATAAAATCAAATCAAATTAGTCATTCTACAACTCTTGAGTCGAGGTCAGATCCCGAGCGGCACTCACTCAGTAGTCGCCCTAGGTTGGGTTCAATTTATTGTGCATCTAACAAGTCACCCTAGTGGATGTTCTCTACTTTGGAAGATGTAAGTCTGCTACGTTTTCTTTCTAACACAGTCATTGCACATCGAAAGGAAACCTTTAGGTTGGTTAGCTCTACCCAACAGCCGGTAGACTACCTTTTTGGATTTATAAATTTAAGATAGGCTAAGGCCCCTGTGGCTCCTTCTTAGTGGGTCCATTGCACACTGACAGGGTCCATAAATCAAATCAAAATTATATTAATCAAATTTAACCAAGCTCATATCCCCAGCAGATTTTCCCTTAATTAAAATCCAATTTAATCCTCCCTAGTGGAGTTAAATTACACCCTTCTCCAAGTAGAGCCCAAATCATACAAACAAATCAAACAAACAAATCAAATCCAAAACTAACCTCCCAGTGGAGCCATAACAAATTAAAATAAATTAAACTTGGTCTTCATTCCCAGTGGGTTCAGGCCCATATCCCCAGTGGATATGCCCCACATTTAAACAAATTAAATCAAATTAAATCCAACTTTGATCCCCAGCAAATTCAACCATCTATCCCTAGCGAATCTCTTTTCCATAAACCAAATCAAATGAATTAGAGAAAATCAAAACAAATCTCAATCCCTAGCGGATTTCTTCCTTATTCCTTGGCATAAGTTTACCTCATATCTAATTCATGTGTGATTCTCTAGTGAATCCTCCTTCATGTCATTGACATTAAATGCTCATTGCATTGCACTAAGATCGTGATTATATCTCCCTCTTGGGTTTAGGTATAGATTGTTTCCATTAGCATTTGCAATCTTCTAGACATCATTGATTGCCTTGATCAACACCGATACGTATGGTGTGCCCTTCAGTTACACCATACATATTAAGGGTCCTTTTGTTGACCTCACTTTTATAGTGAGGACTCAATCTCCTCTCTTTAGATTTAGGAGTCTTCTAGACACTAGATTCTCCTTAGTCATTAGACACTTCTAGCAATTACGTGAACACTTAACCTAAACCTAGAGACTTAGAAAGGTTAATCATAGGATTAGAAAAATTTACCTAGCCTATAGCTAAACCAAATCCATACATACCTTCTTCAGCCAAACAAAATCCCAAACTAAATCAAATCCATAATTAAACTTCAAATTGAAATCAACTAAACCAAATTCCAAATAAAACCAGTTCTTCCTTAGCCATATCATTCATATCCTATGAACTTAGCCAAATTCCTTTAATCTAAACCAAATTCAATTGATTTTCCCAAAATTAATTTGATTCTTCTATCATCACCCCAAACCTAAATCAAATCCATAATTCAAATTCAAATCAATCGTCAAATCAATCATTCCTAAGCCATATGATTCAAATCCCATGGACTTAGCCAAATTCCTTCAATCCAAACTAAATTCTATTAATTTTTTTCATGAATCAATTATTTCCCCAATCATCACCCCAAATATAAATCAAATCTACAATCAATTAAACTAAACCCAAAATTAATTCAATCAAACCTAACCTAACCCATTTGACTTGAAATATTCAAATGAGCCAAAACCCATTTGAACTCAAATCAATTATAATCAAAGCTATAAATAAACTCTAAATCCATATATAAACTCAACAAAACTCAATCCAACCTAAAATCGATTCAACTAAGCCTAATTAGTCCACTTGACCCAAAGTGACCAATTTGACCTATTTGAACCAAATTCCAATCCTACCTAAATTAGATTGAACCAAACCTACCAAAATCTTCTATGATGATTGTCAATCATCCTTGATTGGTCAATTGTCATCAATTAGGTCAAACTAAGTGAACTTGGTCATTTGACTTAGTCAACCCACTTAACCTACATGAATCAAACTAGTCAAATCTCAACCCAAGTCAAATTAATTGAAACCTATGATTCAAACCAACCTAAGATCAATCCTTGAACATGACTTGACCATCAATTGAGCCAACCCAACTTTGACCCAATTGACCCAAGACCAAATTGGGTCAAACAAATCAAGATCTAACTCATATTGATTGCAACAAATGGCTCAAGTTCATTCCAAATTAATTGTTAAACTTGACCAAAGCCTCAATTGAACCAAATTTGACCAATTGAACCCAATTGACTCATTTAGCCCAAATTGACCTAAAGGGTCAAATTTGCCTAAACCAAATCCAAATCCAAATTAATTAAATTTGAAGCCTATAATCACCTTAAATTAATCAACCTAACCTAAACCAATGCCTAACCCAAGCCTATTTGACCAATTTGTTCAAATTGGTCAACTTGACCCATTTGACCCATTTGAACTCAAATGAGCCAAAATCAAATTCAAGCCAAATTGACTCAAACCAATTGAACCAAATCACTTCAAATCATCATTTGAACTTAATCCAAGCCTTGTTTGGCCCAATTTGACCAATTGGTCAACTTGATCCAACCTAGCTCAATTTGACCTACATGAGTCAAATTGAGCCAAACCCACTCAAACCAACCCATCCTAGACTCACCTTGGGTCAGCGCAAAACCAACCTAACCCAATTTGAACCCAATCCAACACATTATCCAATGGTTAAAGCTCCCTACATGGAATCATACCCAAATTGGCAGGTCGACTCCTCCTTTTTTCTTTTAGCGGCCACCTCATACCCAAAATGGAACCCTACTTACATGGCTAACTCGAACCACATGAGCTAGGTCAACCATGGACCAAGGGGAGGTGAGCTAACTCACCTCCCCTCATTGATCAAACCCGATGGACAAGGAGGGGACTTCCTTGAGCCACCAACCAGACCCCTTGGCCAACCAAACTGAGCCACATAAGTCTAGTCCTGTCCCTTCCGACCACCTACGGTGGCCGAATGGCCGAAATTGGTAGATTGAATCCAAGCTGTCCAATCCAAGGGATGGGGGGATATACAACCCCCCCCCCTATTTCATCCAAATTCTCACACACTCACCCTCAGAGAGCTTTAGAGAGCCATTTTGAAATCCCCAAAGAGATTTCCAAGTCTCCAATGCCTTCTCATCATCGGAATCCACCAACCCAAAATAGGATAGGGCATCCCTGCATCCAACTCCACCAACACTCAACCCCATTCAAATTAACTTCAACCACACATTCCCCTACCTCTGTCGAGTGAGAATGAATCTTCTTCCGAGCTCACCGACCACTGGAGGTGCTACTTTGATCAACATCCGCCGGCAAAGCCACGATGCTTGGTCCATAAAGCAAACGGTGAGGAGGCATCATGTGAGCTTCTCAATAAAGCTTCACCTCGTCCAGGCGAAGCTACCTCAAGTGTTGTACCACCTGTCTTGAGCTATGATGAGGTACATTCCTTCAAACTCAGGCTTTTTGAAGGAAATTTATATGTCATGTGAATACGACCAGTAGATCCCTTCGAATCCTCCTCGTGATGGCGTGGGTTCAATCCCAAGCCAATCTGAGTTCCGATGAGCTCAAATTGGGTGAAGGAAGATGGACGATGTCCATCTCTCATCGCTCGGGGGGACGATAAATCACCCGCTGTCCATTACAAGTAATTGAAATGGATAGTCATACTTAATCCGCTAGATTTGATTTGATTAATCCCTTAAGAACAGCAGGTTTAATCCCCGCCATACGATCTTAGATCAGATGGCGAAGATGAAACTGTGTCCTCCACTAGCCACATCAGCGCTAACTCGGATGCATTTAAGTAACCTATTCCATGGCACAACGTGGAAAGCGCGCCATGTCAACGATCCACGTGGTGCTAACGGGACTAGGCTTAATGAGTTTTAATCATTGAAACTTTAAAAAATTATAACAAATTATTAAAAAGTTAGAAAAATATAAATAAATACTCATTTTAAAGGTAATTTGGAGGAGAATAAATTAAAATTAATTTCAATTAATTTTTAATAGTAATTAAGGCTTAATTTGAGTTTAAATTTAAAATTAATTAGCTTAATTAAGCCTTAATCACTTGGGAAATTAATTCCAAACTTTCCCTATTGATTTAATGAGATGACTTCTATCTCCCATGAATTTTTTGGAATTTATTGCTTGGTTAATTAGAGAAATTGATCATTTGAACCCTAGTTACCCCTTTAATTAACCTAATGATTAATTAACACCCTAAACAGTAACAAATCAATTAATTAAACTCACTAATCATTGTTTAATAGTAAATGGATGAGAGAGTAGGATTAGGACTGCTTTCTTAATTACTCTTTCTAAGTCCATTTCCTTTTAAAGAGGGTTAATTAATGTGGAAATTAATTAATGGTTTGATTAATCAATTAAGTGGCTTAATTAATCAAATTAAAATCATAATCACATCAGATAATCAATAATGAGATTAAGGGTTCCTTTTTATGTGTTTAATAACATAAAGACTCTTAAGAAAATCATGATTAGCCCATAAGTGTGGAAAAATTATAAAAGTACTTAATTAGGTTCTTTAATTTAATTAACCTTTAGTTATGAGCCATTTGCATTATGTCTTCTTAGGAGCATTGCAATTTTATTTTGTCACATGTTCATGTCATTTATGGCTCATAATTAAGTTGTTTATCAAAGTAAAGAATCATTGGTAAGGACAATTAATTAATTTGATTAAGAATCCAACTAAATTAATTCATTAAATCCACTTAATTACATTTTCTTAAACCAAATCAAATTACCAATGTAGGAATGGGATTAAAATACCAAATGAGAAGTTCTCCTTTTTAAAATTAAGTAAAATCATAAATCATAAATTAAGAATGAACTTTGGTTTTCTTTAAATGAGTTTATTTAAAGTGATTATCCTTAGGAATTAGTTTAGTTGAATGAACCATGTGTTTATATTTAGTTATTCCTTTCCAATCACTTTAAATATTGTATGTCATTAATTTCATAGATTTATTCTTTCAAATTTGAATAAATCAAATGAAAGTTATTTATGTAAGCTTGCATGTGTTGCCTTAATCTAATTATATATATGGCTATTATCACTATTAATTCCAAAACTATTTTCCAATATTTATAGATGGATAATAACATTTATAATGATGATAGTTATGAACATATAAGAGGTGCATGTGCTTATAGCTTAAGTATGTGAAGTAAATTCCTCTTTCTTTCATTCATATATTGATTTACATAAGCTTGAATGGTAATAGGTATATAGTCTAAACATCCCGGGAATACGAGCATTCAAGTAGTCCCACGGAGGTTGTTTGATTACCTTACTTCCCTGGTTAACAAACGCATATTTTCATTTGATTTCATTCATATGTATTTTGATATTATAGTTTGGAAAAAGCTTTAATTCATATGCATAAATAATTCAATCAAATAAAAATACAACTTTGCAAGATTCTCCTTCTTCTAATTATTTATACATTCGTACGTATTTAAACAAGTAAGCATATAGTCTCAACACCCGGGAATACGAGGCTTTAAGTATCCCTAAGGAGATCATTTGATTATCCAACTTCTTTGGTTAACAATGACACGTACTTGCTTATGTATTTATACATGTGTATGTATATGTGATTAAAGAATGGGAATCCACCCTTTTTCTATTAAAAAATGCATCCATAATTATTTGAGTTATTGAATTGATTAATCATGTGATTTGGAGCTTTTTTTCCTATGTTCATGTATTCAAATTTACATGTGTTTGAATGTTAATAAGTATATAGTCTGGATATCCCGAGAATACAAGACTTTAAGTTGCCCCATATAGTTCATTTGATTACCTCACTTCCCTGGTTAACAAAGGCACATACTTATTTGATTTCATTCCTATGAATTTTTGTATAAGAATTTGGATAGAGCTTTAAATTTACATGTATTAAGTAATTCAATCAAATAAAACATAATTTCTAAATGTATACATTCATCATTCAAGTGTGCTAAAATATGTTATATGTATATATACACTTAGGATTGAATCATGTGTATGTTACATGTGATGCAAGGGAATGATTTGATATATGTCATGTGCTAGTAATCAAATTATATTAATCCTAAGATGCATTTCATATTGAATAGGGCTATTTGAAGTGAACCTAAATTTAGGATTAATAAAATATTTAATAAGCCATTCACTAAAGAAAACTAAATCAAATTAATATACTTTAGAAAATGGCTTAAGGTAAAGATGAAGGAGGGTAATCCTCTTTCCTTTCTTTATAACATTTAGATGTTAAGTATAAATCAAGTGAAACCAAAAAAATTAGAAATTAAAATTCTCAAATCAATTAAATAATGTTAAATTAAATTCTTCCACTATTAGAAAAGCATAATTCTAATGCTTAGTTAAGACATAATACACAAATCCTTAGCACCCATATTAGAATTAAGCCGCCACTTTTATTCCTAGGTTAGGACGGTGTATGTGTGATGTATATTTTGTTTTGTGATATAATATTTTAGAGTAGATGTTATGGTGTATGCTTCGTAGACTGGATGCTAGGACGCCCTTAGCCAAATCTTGTTTTGCAAGGGATTGTGCTTAAGGGGATGCTTAAAAATAAATATAAATACTCTCTTTGCAAGTTGCTTAAACCCCTAAGAATAATCCAAATTAAGACATGTGGGCTTAGTTACCTATGTGCAGGGTGCTAAGTCCAAATTAAACGTATAATTGCTTGAGATTATATATATGTTTAGCTAACCTCTATTTTGCAGGTGTAGTTAGACTTACTTTTCTTATATAAAATGTAATTTCGTAATAGGATTATGATTAGTGTTATGAGAGATTCTGATGAGCAGTGGCTAGAAGACTTTGTCCTAGGAGGCCCTATAATGCCTTTAAAGCATAATCAAATCAGAAGGGAGGACATGAAGACATAAAGAAATGTAGAAGTGAAGACCCCCATAGCATGTATTCATTCTAATTGTAAAATTATTATTTTATATTCCGATTTGTATAAGGGTGGAGCTCGGCTATCCATCTTTTCTTTTTTTGGGTCGTATGGCAGTACCCGATCGCACGAGCCTGTTATTCTTTTACGTTGTTTGTAAAATTGCTTGATGTTATGTTTAAACTGTGCATTAGGATTACATAATTTTTATGGTTTCTTTATGATTGATGCTTTAATGTGTGGCCTGGAAGCGATTGGCTCCTAAGATAAAATAATTTTCTACCCAACTAACAACTCATAATTAAGTTTTAAAATAACTAATAATCTCACCATAAAGCTTAAGTTTTAAATAAGATAATTGAAAGATTTAGCAACCTCATAGTTGTATATTGTATGTCTCACATCATCCATGCATCTTAAATAACTCTTGTAAAAATAAGGGCATTTATCCTTACACAATAGGGACCACTTGACTTATGAGAGCAACCCCTGACGACGGAGCTTCATCCTCTTTCTCTCTTGATTTAGCCAATAATTAATTTTCATCCTATAGCTTTTGTTAAAAATGACTTGTCAAATTGAAATAAAATTTGTAAGATTTTACATTTGTAGATTAAGTTATATGCTCATACCACTCATATTCTAGTCTCTTAGAGAGTGGATTTAGGACTTTAATCTCTTTCAGATTAAATAACATCCCAACTATTTTGCACTTTCATAAGACCGTGGACTAAATGACTTTAAATTGTAGGATGAGTTAGCTGGCGGCCACTCCAGACAGTTGTAAGTCCAGAAGTTGGATGAGTTTACTCTCTCTTATGGAGATAAACCCTTATATCTACCTATCGCTTAGATTTAGGTCATGTTTTAGCCCATACTAAAGCTCCTTAGATTTTGGATCTGAGGTAGCTATTTCCTTCAGGCTACAAGTATAAATCCTCACTTCTAATACATTGTCATAACCTTGTACTGATGGATTATAAGCCCTAGCAATCTAATAAAATTTTAACTCAAATAAATAAAATCTCTTCATTTTCAAATATATAAAGCCCAATCATATGCTAGATTGGAATGCTCACTAGGCTTCCTAGTATCATGAGCATTCCTTACTTATTTTCTTTGGATTTCAAAAATAAGTCTTCTCCTTGAACTTTCTCAATTGATCTTCCAAAATAAACTCAATTATTTGATAATCTGACCTTGAAATCTTTAGAGATAATAATTGTCTACTTTAATCGAGAGTATTCTTTGAAAATCTCATTTCCTAAGATGTAATTAACTATGGAGGCTTACCTCCATAGGAAACTTAAGAATGTGACTTAATATAAACTCTGCTTTATTTATCCATATAAAGTAAGAGAAAAATCTCTGGTATATTCGAAAACCAATCATGCCTTGTGTCCTTACAGTGACAGTCCATCAGGTGATGCTCTATCTTCGAGATAAGCATATCATACATTAATGTTATACTCGATCGCTTCAATAAGTACCCTCTACGATCTACATCCACATGGTTCATTTAAAAATTATTAAAATATATTTAAAAATTTTATAATTTGTAGTTAAGAATAAAATTATTAAAAGTATTTAATGATTATATCTCATTTTTTTAAAATCAAATCATTTTTATTTTTAATTAATTGCATCATAATAATTACTTAAATATGAATTATTTTATCTCTACTATATGAGTTGACTCAAACTCGCAGAAAAAATTTTGAGTCCAAGTTCAAATTTGATTAATTAATCAAGCTCAAGCTAGGCTCAGCTTATTTACGCCGAGAAAAAATTTTGAGCCTGAGTTCAAATTTGATTAATTAATCAAGCTCAATTTAGACTCAACTTATTTACACCGCTAACTAATGTCATCACTAAGCACTATGACCAGAATCACCTCCTACAACTATTGGACAATGTCATTACAATCTTATTATGCTTTATTCAATAAAAAACAAATTAAAATAAAATTAATAAATATAAAATACATTTTTATTTTATTATAAATAAATAAAAACAAAACAAACATTTTCAAATAAAAAAAATGACCCAAAGACAACTTCGAAGAGTGAACAAAAATAATAAAACTCAAGTTATAAAATGCTAAACTGCAGAATAATTTCTTTCAAAATCTTTATGATAATACCCCAAGAGGCCCTCCTCCGCTCGCATCGTTACTCCTAAAAATTTATGTACGTTTGACTAACTGAAATTTTTTTATAAATTATGATCAAAATATATCAGTACACTCTCAATAGATTGTGTTTAGGATGGCCTAAATACTCCTTAAACTCATAGAAAATCTTTTTGGAGTACATACAACTTAGAATTTGATTTATGTGAAAGTCATATATATACTGACTTCGCACATAATATTATCTCCTACTAATAGTCAGCCATGTACAAGAATTATGACTGATAATGAAATTGATTGAAATGCCAGCAGTTAAAATATATATATATATATATACTTTACCAACGTCAATAACCATAGATGACGCATTTCCTTTGATTTCCAGTGATTTTACCTAACAAAAAACCTCAATTTTTAATGAGGACGTGAACTAAATTGCTTCTGATATTTTTGAAGAATTAGTTAAGGAATAATTTGATCATATGTATTTAAAAATTTAATATATTTTTAAGGAAATGCAAAATATATTTATTATATTTGATTGATTGTAAAATAAATTTAGTAGATTAGATTTTTTATATTTAAATTACTATAAATTAAATTAGTATTTGAAAATTTTCTTTTAATTTATTATTGGGGATTATTCGTCTATGGTGGATGGCAACTGACAATCGTTAACAATGCCAATAATTGAGATGGGAGATGGCTCTGATGATTCATAGCTAGCGGTGGGCAATAGGGGGCAACAGCTAATGATAGTGTTATGATATATTCAAAAATCATTTCAATTAGACGATATAGATTATATCATTGAAAATGAACTAAATAAGGAATTTTAAATACATTAACAAAATACTTTGCATCCTTTTTCGTATCCAACTAAATAACTAAAATTTTAAAATCTCTACATTCCTTTTATATTAATCTAAAATAATTCATATCAAGCAACCAATAAATAAATTAAAGCTTTAATTGAAAGAAAAAGAAATAACAAATTGAGATAAAGCTTTATTTCATCTAAAAAAATATTTTAAAAAAAAAACTAAAAATGGTGGCTCGCTTCATTCCATGAAAGTTCTAAATAGAAACTATTACAATAATCTTCAATAATAATTTTCACAAAAACCTACAATATTCAAGCACATACCGGTTGTCATTTGGGTAACTACATTTTGACCATGAAAAACTATATTTTAATATTTCATCTAGTAGAGTGTGATAATTATCACTAAATTATATATATATATATATATATATATATATATATATATATATATATATATATATATATATATATATATATATATATATATATATATATATATATATATATATATATATATATATATATATATATATATATATATATATATATATGGGACCCACGTGTAATAGGCAATTACCTACCCTTAATTTGTTTTTATATTATAATTTTTTTTATTATAATTCTTTTAAAAAAAATAATAATTTTACCTCGCCTAATAAAAAATCTTGCCTAATAAAGACAAATTTTTTTTTTCATTTATTAGTTTGTCCATCTCAAAAATTAATAAATGATAATAAAAATTTTGTTTCAAATTTTAATAAATTTATCCACCCTAAAAAAAAATTTCGCTCTATATATATATATATATATATATATATATATATATATATATATATATATATATATATATATATATACATATTTGTTTTGAGAATCTGTTTTGAAAAAATTACAGTGAAATAAAAATGTAATGATATAAAAGAAATTTTTATCTAAAGATATTCATCTAATTTTTCAGATAATAATTTTTTTTCTATATTATTATTATTTTTTTATATCATTATAACTCCCTCAAACAACAGATAATAATTTTTTTCTATATTATTATTATTTTTTTTATATCATTATAACTCCCTCAAACAAATCCGCAAGGGGCCAAATTTTTGCTCGCAATGGAGTTTCAAATTCTGAAAGAGCGTACCAAACGAGTATACTGCTTCGTTGTAACCTCAAAATATATCATCTAAAAAGGATAACAGGTCCAAATCAACGGCAAGCCCACATTGGAAGCCCCTCTCTATTAACCGCAAGCCTAGTACTGGCCCAAACATCAGAAGGACGAGTCCAGAGAGGGGACCCTCTACTCGTAAAGAAGAGTAGCAAAACGCCTATGTTGACAAACGAGTTTGGTATTTCTCAGTAGCAGTATTTCTCAATATGGTGGGGGTGGGGGGGTAAATGAGTAGCCTAGTTCTAGCCACCTTTAAATTGAGTTTAAGTTTAAGCTTAATTAATTTATGGAGTTTGAGCTAGAGTTTAAATTTTATTTTATGAGTTTGAGCCGGCTCATTTAGTATGAAAAAGATAAAATAATTCTAATTTAAATAATTATTATAATAAAAATAATTAAATTTTAGAAATTAAAAAATTAATAAAAAATAATTTGATATAAAAGAATGAAATGTAATTTTTAAATATTTTTAATAATTTTGCACATAAACTATTAAATTTTAAACTATTTTAAGTATATTTTATTTGAGTATTTATTAATCTTCACAATTCTTAACTCAAATTATTGTCATTTGGCTTATTAGCTCATCGAGCTTGGCATTTTTATATAGTCACATTCACAAAGAAATGACTACCATATTAAGGCTCAACTTTATACTTTAAAAGATGACTTATTGAAGATGCAAACCTAAGTATAATGCAGAATTTAATTTGAGTAAGTTGGTAAAGGCTATAAATTAATCTTGCAATAAATGAACTCATCCTAAAAGGCTTCAAAATTTTCTCATTTGAATCTCTTTTATAAAAACTTTATTAACCTCTTAGAAAATTTTTGAAAACCAATAAATCAATATTAAATTTAAATTTTGATTTGAATAACTTATTGTAATTTACAATTTATAATTGAATTTTTATTATTTTATTTTATCAATAATGAGGGATAAATTATAAAGTGTGTAGCTTAAATTCATGATCTTATTATTGTCATCAAAATCCACCTTTAATGAAATGCTCAAT
This sequence comes from Cymbidium sinense, assembly GCA_021442155.1. Lineage (NCBI taxonomy): Eukaryota > Viridiplantae > Streptophyta > Magnoliopsida > Asparagales > Orchidaceae > Cymbidium > Cymbidium sinense. The sequence goes on along the minus strand of CM038223.1, from coordinate 138,095,297 downwards.
ATATAATTCCATTCTAATGATACCATATGATGTGACCTCCCATTCTACATAATTAAATGATATAAAGTACCCACCTTCTGCCATTGGTGGGAAACTCGAACCGACGGACCGAAGTCAATCCTCCGAGGCGCTTTATACCTAAAAGTAAGTGACCCTACACATGTGGGTGATTTAATGATAGTGTGGGATTAGTTACAATGACATTCTCACCCACAAAATTGGTGGGATATTAGGTGGATACCCATTACAAAAAAAAAAATGACATAGTGTCATCTCAATGAAACATCAACTTAAATAGTTTGCAGTGATGACAAATGGCTCTTCTATTAACGAACTATTGGACAATTGTGTAATCTTTATCTTCAAATTGATAATAATTAATAGACATTATTAATAATAGTGAATGATTGCTTCCTCACACACTTATACAGTCATTTATAGTTTATGGAGATTATCAAATGCATTCCAATTAGTGGAAGCTATAATAGATTTCTCAGGAATGATAAATAATGATTCAAATATTTTTTTATATATACCAATAAAGCTTTATGTGATTTATTTCCTAATGTGAATAATAAGAATTTTGTATTATAAATACTGTTTCTTGAGACACCATGTCCTAATGTTTTTAAAATAGTGCATAGCCTCAGTCCTTTGTGATAAATTTTTTTGCATCACATTTAGCTCTTTAATATACCATTTATTATTTTTTCTTTATTTTGAAGAAACAATAAAAAACAACTATATTTCTTAATATGATATGATTATCTATAATGATAAGAAGTTATAATTAATTTTTTAGGGATAAAATATCACGCATTCATACGCAATTTAAATGCCCAAACTTTAATTTTTACTTAAATAAGACCTAAATCTTTATTATTACATCAAAAAATACATTATTTTTTTTTTCATCAAATGCTTCTTTTTGATAAGGAAAGATTAAGATTTTAAATATTCAAATGTAAAAATAAAAATGATTAATTGAATATATAATTTTAATTTTTATTAAAAAAAACTATATACTCATTATAATTTCTTGGTAGAGTTATTTTTTTATAATTATCTCAAAAACATTCTTAGCTGCAATCTCTTAAAAGAAATATATAAAAACAAATAACGCAGCATAAGTTTTTCAGTTTCGTTTTGCTGCATAAATTATAATCGGGCCATTAGTAGCTTTCAAAACGTGTCATTTCGTCTATTGCGAAGACGGGCGAATCGTCTGCGTGGAATAATTTTTATCTGTTGCTTACAATGCACACAAATATGATGACTCTATGCCCGATATTTATTCGATATTCATAATGCTTTTTTTTTTTCATCCTTATCCTAACCTTTTCAGTAAATTCATCGCTCCTCATTGGTATAGGACTCAGCCATATTTTTATTATAATTTGAATTTTGTATATTCTTATGCAGCATCTAACCATGTAAGTGCTGGCATTTTGTTTTCTTGCTCTATGAAAATATGTATTATCTATTGATATTTTGATGTAAAATAAAAGTTAAAAAATCTCATCACCAACTTTTAATATTTGATAAAATATATCAATGATTGATACTAGAATATTTCTTAGTACATTAGCTATAAAATATGAGAAAAGTTAGAGAGAGAGAGAGAGAGAAAACAAAAAGCTATCACAAGCAGCAAAGAAATTTTACAAAAATGCTATTAAAAATTCATTAAAAATAAAATAAAATAAAATAAAAATAGATAAAATTAATTTTAATAAAGTTTTTGAACTAAAATGCACTTCAAAAAATACTTATACTAATTTTCATGGATTAAAAATATTTTAGTTAAATTTATTAGCTTTAAAACATCTTAAAATAAAAAGCTAATTTGAAAATTAAGTAAAATAATTCTTAGAGTCACATGTTGTACTTCGGGTTAAAGTTTTTGGCATTTGAAAATTATTTAAGCCCTTTAAGTACTTTCAACTTCAATTTTCATCTTAAAATTATTTTAACTCGATTAGGGCTAGTTTTGTTGAGGTGTTCCATGATTAGTGTTAAGGAGTTCATTGTTGATGATGACTGAAAATCTTGAAGGCTATGATCTTTTTATATGAAAATATAATTATCAAGGAGGATCGTGAAGTCTATCGAGTTCGGATGCTTAAGCTTCTTTATTAAGATTGATGTTTAACAAGTGGAGGTGTGGCTTGTAATTGTGCAAATGAGATTGATTATAAGGTGAAAGTGTTGTATTAATTGTGATATTATTTTAGTTTTATTTATTTTTGTTTTTATATGAATATCGTATTCTCTATTGTGTTGATGTATGATAACGAGTATTTAATCAATTTCAAATACAACCAAACAACTCTGTCTCTGCCAAACTCTAAAAGGCAAACCCAATATAAAAAAAAAAAATATTTTTCATGAGCAGTCCGCCCAACTTGTCCTCGAACTCGACTAAGCCATATTGGCCCTTAGCGAGCTCCCACCTCCCATTTGGATGGCAGGAAAGGTGTTGAAAAATTAATAAATGAACTTTCTATTGTTTTAAAGCGCCACGAAAGTTTATTTTTAAGGTGATATTTGTCTTACATATTTTGAAATAATATTCTGAATAATTAAAATCAAAAATCACTTTCAGATTATATTGAAGCTATCGAAACTTGACGACACCAACTATGAATTTTAATTGAGATAATAGAAACTGTAGCGAATAATTAAGATGGTGATTTCCAGTGCTCTTAACAAGTCATGAAGAAGAAAGATTATGTAGTTTGTAGAATGTGAAAGGATGTTGAGCTATCTAATTGATAAGATTTATCACTAAGATTTGGGTATATGATTTGGAATGCCGATTTCAAATGCTAATATTTTAAGATTTGCGTAAAGTAAAATTTCGAGTAATGTAACGCATTTAAATACACCGTGAAAATATTACAGATTGAGATTTACAAATTAAATACACCTACAACGAAATTGAAGCGTGAGGCCACGCTGGAAGAGCCCCGTAGATGTTAAACCTTCACTTTTACATTATATTTCAATAACCTAACAAAAAAAAAGTCATGAATTTGTAAAACCTCTCAAATAAACAACTATATAAAGTAATCCTTTTAATCAATTCTTTACATCAAGATTCTTTTATCTTTAAATCAAGAAATATATTCTAAGTGAAAGGAGATTTATATTTAGGTGATTGCAGCTTGTTGTAAGTCCTTTTATGATAGATTAGTATTTTGCTATATATTATTCTATATTAATATTGTATTAGTGTTTACCCTAATAATATAAGAGAAAGTACTAATCAAATGCCTTTTTTAGCTATTCTCCCCAAAAAAATCTGCCTTTTGGTGCAAAGATATGTATACACTTTGATGAAGAAATATGTTATTTGATAAAGAAAGAAACATGTGAAGCATGGCCCTTAACAAAATAATGAGACACAATATTAAAATTAACAAAATTTATGAAAAAAATATGACATTGCTATAATAAAAATTCAAAGAATAAAAAAATATTTATTAATGCCAGCCATTAATATTCAATTTGAATGCTGTTTATGCAAAGCTGCAATGTGTATCAGGTAAGTCAAATCATTTAAAAATAATTAAAGAGTGTTAATTAAAATTTTCCATGTATAAAATTAGAATAATTTATCCGATGAGACTGTAATTAATTTTAATTTATTTATTTTGATTTCCAAAGCTTTTCTTTCAACTCCAGCGACTTTTTCAATTGTATTTTTTTTTTCTTTGGATTTATTTTAAACAGTGTGACTATTTTCTTATGTGGTGATGAATTATTTTAACCTTTCGAGGGCTTTAAATGTGGAATTTTGAGGAACAGTTCAAACACAAAATAGACCATTCGATGATTTAAATTTAAAAAAAAAAAAGTACGCAGAAAGGGAAGTAATAAAATTAAATAAGATATCGCTGTTGTTACATTCATCCACGATTTTTCAAAGGTAAAAAACTCTTCATCATTGAAAATAAAAGATTCAGGCAGAAGGATCGGACCCCAATGTTGATTTCAAAATGTTAAAGCTCTCTAAATGAAAGATGATAGGGACGATCTGAGAGTTAAATATTTATTATTTTTAAGTTTAATAATAATATTATTTATTATTAAAAAAATATAATTAACAAAATAAAAAGATAATCGTCCATTTGAGACGGATGACTACCTTTTTTTTTTTTTTTATTGTGGTTTCACGGCGGGGGAGAGAGAGAGAGAGAAAGAGAGAGAGAGAGGGAATTTTATTTTTATTAATTTTTTAAATAATATAATTATTTAAAGTATATAATTTAAAAATATTTTTATAAAATATTTAATAACTAAATATTTATATATTTAGTTATTAATTTTTTTTATTTATATATATAATTAAATATATAATTTAAAAATATTTTTAATTATATATATAAATTTATAAATTTATTTAATATTTATTAATTAATATAATTATGTATAATATATAATTGTTATTAATTTTTGTTAATATATAATATAAAATATTTAAAATATATAAATAAATAAATAAAGAAAGAATAAATTATATAAATATTTTATAAACTATATAAATAAAGTAATTATATATATATTTATTTATTTATAAATTTATTTAGTTATTTATATGTTTTAAATATATAAATATATAAATAATTTAAAAATAATTTATAGAATATTTTAATTATATATATAAATATATATATATATATATATATATATATATATATATATATATATATATATATATATATATATATATATATATATATATATATATATATATATTTTATTTATTTATTTATATAAGTCTTTAAATAATAATAACAAAAAAAAATATAAAAAATAAAAAAATATAAAAAAAATAAATAAATAAATAATTTTAATAAAATAAAGAAATGAATAAATATAATATATATATATATATATATATATATATATATATAATATATAAAAACTAAATATTTTATAAATATATAAAATAACTAAATATTTATATAATTTACAATTATTTATTTATTTATTTAACTAATTATATATTTTGAAATAAATATTTTTAAATAAAATAAATAACTAATTAAATATATATATATATTATTATTTATTTTATATATTTTAAATATTATATTATATATTAACAAAAAATTAATAAAAATTATATATTTTAAATAATTTATATTAATTAATAAAATAAATAAATAAATTTATAAATTTATATATATAATTAAAAATATTTTTAAATTATATATTTAATTATATATATAAATAAAAAAATTAATAATTAAATATATAAATATTTAGTTATTAAATATTTTATAAAAATATTTTAAATTTATATACTTTAAATAATTATATTATTTAAAAATTAATAAAAATAAAATCTCCTCTCTCTCTCTCTCTCTCTCTCTCTCTCTCTCTCTCTCGTGAAACCACCAAAAAAAAAAAAGTAGTCTGGCGCCGACGAAACGCTAATCGTCCGTCGTCATTAACGAAGCCTATTTATAATTATATTTTAAACAACTAATTATTATTAAACGTTCTATTTTTAAAAATAATCCCTTTTTATTTTTCTAGTTTTTAAGGAATGGTATAAATATTTATGTGCAATAAGTCATTGGAAATGAATCTTAGTGTCTTTAGTGAAAGAATTAGAAGGGTGAATTAATGTTCATATTACCAAGAAAAAATCAGGCATGAAAGCCTCGTTGATGGCTAAGAAAAAAAAAAAAGCTGATTATGACTTGCTAGTCTCTTGCCCTTCATGTTTCTTATTAATTAAAATATGTGAAACATTATTTTAAAATCATTAAATAATATTGTGGGAAATGTTTTTCGAGAGATTTTCATACATATCATATAATTTTTATATATTTATATATATTTAACATCAATATTTAAGTTTTACATAAATAAATAATTAAATTTTAATATCATTTTGAAACTATCACCATCATTATTTTTATTTTATTTTTGAAGTAAAATAGATTTTCATACTTGAAAAATATTATATATAAATAAATATTAAATTTTAAGTATTAAATATACAAATGCATGTAAAATTTTTAATTCTATATCATTAAATTATTAATAAGTCATGCATAAGTCACAGAAATATGTAAGGTCATCAAGATAGACTATGCAATATAAATATGATGTCTTTTCATGCTCTCTAAAATTTTTTTTTGGAAGAATTTGAGGGCTTTGCCCATTTTTAATTCCAAAAGTAATAAACAATTTAAGCACAACATTATACAGACTGACATAGATTAACCAAAAACTACAACAAGGTAGCTAATAGACTAACACACAGAACTACTAGAACATCACCTCATAATGAAATAGTCAGACTAAACGGGAAGGACAATCCAAGGACTCACTGGAATACAAGCTAGTAAAACCAAAATACCATTTCATCCAGAAGGCTACGTAAGAAAGGGTCCTACGATTTCCTTCGCTGACCATCGGGGGATATAAGACAAAGAGAATAAAGCTCAACCGAACAAAAGAGCTTCCAAGTTCTTGAAGGCCATCTAGGAGAGTCCCTCTTGAATAAAATCGGCCAAAAGATCATCACAGTCCCATCCCAGACGAGCAAAAACACAAGAGAAGAGAAATAGGAAGAGAACATGTAAAACTTCGGTAGCTTCTGTAACTTGAAGTATCAGGTTCTTTAACATAACAGCTTTTGAAGTCTTTAATTCTTCCATCTCTACCGGCTACCTACCCTCACGTATCAATGAGGTAAGAGAGGATAAAGAGGAAGAGATCTGAGAGAAAAATCGATTGTTTCTTTCTCTCCACAAAGAGTAAACCATAGTAGCAATGATCAGGAATTTCACTGATAATCACTTTTGTGTTCATTTTTCCTCCACTTTCAGGTTTGCTTGAGAACGCATAAGAAGAAATTAGCTATTTGGGCGGTTCTAACCAATTTCATAGAAAGAGCATTCAAAAAAGCAGAGAATGCAGCATGAGACAGACAAGTTGTAGTGGAAAGGACCCTTGCTAAAATGTGAGGTTTTAAGTCCCCCCAAGATGGCCATCTCCAGAGTGCAAAAGTTAGCATTCCCGAACCAAATTTCATTGCTCAAAGCAGATGGATGAGATCCAAACAGGCTCCTCTTGAGAATTACAGATGGTGGGATTCTTTTAGATTACTCCACATAATATGGTCCTCCACCCCAATTGAGGAGAGAGATGAAACATAAGCATAAATGGCATCATAAGACAAAGGGAGTTTCCAATTTGAGATTATAGAGCTAAGTTTAGCTTATCAGGAAACCCCAAGGTTGGGAGCTTTATCATAATTCCATTGAGTGAGGTGCCACCACAGAGGATCATAGATGAGAATTGACCACCAATATTGTATGTAAATTTGTTTTGAAGCAGATGTCGTCTTAATTACTTTCCAAGTGGAGAAATTTTATAATGCATAGTATTGTATTCAGGATAGAGGTGTATTTTGACACCATTTGCAAATAGTGATTCTCCAAGACATACTTTCCATAAAACTTTAATCTTGCGGATCAAATCAAGAGGAAGCATAAATGAGTCCAATACCCCTTATTTTTTTGGTAGTGTAGTCGGCCCGGAAATAGTATGTAGTTTCTTAGCTTCCCTGGAGTGATAGAAAAAATTTGCTGTGAAAGAGCAAATTCGTTTAATTATCCCACTCGGAATTGCCATAGACCGAAACCAATATGATAGGTAGTTATTAACGGATAATCTGTCAATTGGAGTCTACCCCAGTGAGAGAAATTTGCACTTCCAACCGCCACTTATGGAGTTTATCAAACAAAGGGATTAAAATTGGTCATCTTAATTGGACCACAACTCAAGGGGAGTCCAAGATAATTGATAGGAAAATATCCTAGATTTATATAAAGAAAATTGTTTAATTCAGTTATCCTTCTGCAGTTCTTAGAAAAGCATATGGAGGATTTAGTTTTATTGACCTCTAACCCAAGATACAATTCCAGGGAGCTAAGATTGAGCTTGAGAGAATTCTGTAGAGTTAGAAGCTTCACCATGGCGGAAGATCATCCAAGGTGTGATATCTTGCAATCTCACGAAGAGAAGGGGTTATACAGCCCAAGATTAACATCATTATCAATAAGACAAGATAAGGTGTCCATAGCAATAGTAAAAAGGAATGGTGAGAGAGGACATCCTTGTCTTAACCCATTTGTAGAGGGGAAAAGCCTTTATGCTACCATTAAGCACTATTGAAGGGAATATCCATAATACATGCTTCTATCCATTTAACAAACCTCTCGGAAAACCTTTATTTTGAGTCTATGTAATAGAGAAGTCCTATTTACCTTATCAAAAGCCTTCCTCAAATCAAATTTGGCTAGGAAGAACTGATTCTTACTGAGGAAAATTCATTACAAATTTCATATGCCATAGCTAAGTTATCAGAGATATCTCTCCCTTTATAAATGTCGATTGAGCCTTATCAATCACTAGAGGGAGAAACTTCTTCAATCTACAAGCAAGGACTTTAGCAATAACCTTATAAAAAGTGTTGCAAAGGGAGATAGGATGGAAGTCCTCTATCAGTAGAGTGCTTGACTTTAGGTATAAGTGTGATAAGAGTGTGTTTGAAGCAATTAGGGAGTTTGTGTGACTTGAAGAAAAAGTGAGCAGCATTTAGAAAAGTTTTCCCAGTTAATTCCCAAGTGGCTGTGTAAAACTTAGAATTGAACCCATCTGGTCCAGGAGTCTTGTTCTCACAAATACTTTTAAGAGATCATGATTTTTGATCGGTGATACTTCTAGATCTGCCGCTTAAGCCAAAGAGAGACATTTACCCAGAGGGAAGTTCTACACAGGAAGAATTAGAGGATAACCACTACTAAAAAGATCAGCAAAATACTTACAAAAGGCTTCAGCTATTGAGTTCTAATCAGTAATACACCCAGCATTAGAATGAATTTCTCTAATGAGGTTTGCATTCTTCCTTTCTTTAATCGAACAGTATAGAAATTTAAGGTCATCATCAGAGTGTATAAGCCAGTGTGCCTTAGCTTGCCTACTTTCCTTAATAGTAAGTTCCATGTATCTAGCTTTGATGTCCTTTGCATCAAGAAGTAGAGAGGGATTGTTAGGATCACTTCAAGCCTTTTCAAAACCTTGTCTTGATCAAATTTAACAGCCTCAATTTGTTGCACAAGAGGGATGTTCTCCCAGCTTCTACCTTTAAGGGCCCTCTTGACCAGACTCAATTTTTTGGAAAGAATAAAGAGTGGATCACCTTGAATGAAATTTTCCCAAGCCAATTTAACAGTTTCCATGAATCCAGAGACAGAAATCCAATAGTTCTTAAAAAGAAAATGGTGAGAAAGGGTAGAAGAGGAATGTAGAAAAATCACTAGAGGAGAGTGATTAGATGATAGTGGACGAGGAACTTTATAATAGGATGAGGGAAAATTCTCCATCCAACTAGAGTTACAAAGGGCGATCAATCTTAGAAAAAATAGGTCTATCAATTTGTTGGTTATACCATGTGAAGAATAGACAAGTATTAGGTAGCTCGACGAGCTCACAGTCATTGATACAATCTTTGAAATCGAGGGAATTATTTAGGGAGATAGAATTACCACCAACTTTATCCTTACAAGAAAGAGTACAGTTAAAATCCCCTATCAGGATCCAGGGGTTGTTGCTCAAACCTGCTAGATTTCTGAGAGAATTACACAAAGAGAGCCTAAGCTTGGCATCATTCTCTGCATAGATACAAGTAAGAAAAAAAGAATGATGACCCGGGACAGTAACACACCCATGGATGAATTGATGATTCATAGTAATTGGATTAAAAGTCAACTTATCAGCACACCATTTAATCCAGATTCTCTCACCTGGAGCACACTCAAAATTAGATACACTAGTTTCAGAAGGAAACATTGTGAAACTTTGAGGATTAGAAACAGAATGAGAGGTCTCAGATTGTATTTTGGTCTCCAGAAGACACAAGAGGTCCAGATGGTAGTCTTTAATGATCCTTAGACAGTCCAGTTTTCTTCCAGGTGCAGAGAGACCACGGACATTCCAACAGCCCATTGTTGGATGGTTCATTGAGAGAAGGAGGGAGTGGGATTCTTGCCCTTTTTCTTATTACCCTTGTGTGGAGTGGGGTTGGGATTTGTAGTCTCTTTTGAGGATTCCCCCTCCTGAGGGAGTTTCCCAGGAGTTTTTGGGATCTTCTCATTTTCCTTAGAGAGATTTTGTCTACTAGGGGATACGTTGTCAGATGAAAATCCCACATAGTATCTATAGTAGATTGGTCACACTTCTCTAGGGGAGTTATCAGTTCCTCATCCGAGATATTTAGCTCCTCCATTGGAGGGGAAAGGATAGGAGAGTGATTAAGATCATTGATGGTGTTGTTAGTGGGGGGTGGTAGAATTGGGTCTTCCATAGGAGTATCCCGAGAGCTAGGAAATTCCGAAGAAGATGGAGGTAGTGATGGGTCTTGAGGGGGGATCCACTCTAATGGTGTTCGTCTGATTGGAAGTTGATGTATGAGTTAACCCCCTAGTAGAAACAAGGCTTCTACTTCGGCCCCAAATGTTAGGTTGAGGCTTGGGGTTCTGAGGGCAAGATTGATTGTCATGTGAGAAGGTATTACACTGAGAACAAGAGGAAGGCTTCCAATCATAAATGATCTCTTGAGTGAATTTCTTGTCATTTAAGTTAATTGGAATGGAATTATGGAGAGAAGAAGTAGTAGAAATCTGAACACATATATGGGCGAAAGTAACTCTTGCCTTTGATGCAGTGAGATTGTCCACTTGCGGGGATGCCATAGCGACCTTGGAAAAATCAGATTCATTCCAACAGCAGAGCGGGAAGTTTGGAAGCTTGATCCAAATAGGTAGTTCGGAGATAGATTCTTTGGATGGCCGAAAATCCCACGACTATTTCTGGAAGACAAATGGACGACCTTTTAGGAAGCATGGACCATTATCCCAGACCAAGTTGTAGTCTTTTGGACAAGTAAGCTTGAAAAGGAAGAAGTCCCCTTCAAGTGTAAGGAGATCTAGATTGCCTTTGAACTTCCACCTCTTACGTATTGCAGCAAGAAGGGAACCATAGTATGGTTGTTTACCTATTGCATGACCTATCAATGATAGTTACCATTCTTTCTGGCCTTCTGAGAGCTCCTCTTCAGAAAATGAGACTTCTTGGGCGTCAGATGGAATGAAGGAGAGAGGTATTGCTTGGCTCTTTTCATTCTGGGCCAGAAGGAGTTCCTTCCAGATATCGGATACATTATTGGAAGAGATGGGGAGGCCGGACGTAGGGGGTTTGGGTGTGGAAGCGGAGAGAGGAGGAAAAGAGGTGAGGTGTAAAGATTTGGATCCATACCCACTGGGAAAAACCTAACCTCCGGCAAAAGCCGAGGGGGAAAAAGAAAAAACGGTCAAGGGGAAGAGGCTGAAGGAGGCGGAAGAAGATGTTGAAGAAGAGATAGGCTGGAGAAAAACCTGACGCGAGCCCTAGAACGAACATCAGAGATAAGCCTTCACACGCCTTTCTTCCCTCTCTAAAGTTCTCTATCAACTAGCATTAAGTTGCCAATAATTATTTCCTTCTCCAAGATGGAAAACTCTTTAATCAATCATTAGTTTTTTCACAAAGACTACTAAGGATAATTTGATCACTTCAAAAATTATAATTCTACAAGATTAAAAATCATCGAATTTCTCAATCTCAATTTTCATATTCATCGATCCCAAAATCTTGCCCTTTTACCACTTCTTTAGGACTATGAATCAAAAAGTTAGCAACTATGAGCTATATACACTCATGATTAAATACATTTTCAACCTAAAAGCTTAAGTTAATTTATAAAACCCAATCATTTTTTATTTCAAAACTGATACATTTTTCACTATCTGATTGAAGGTCATATCTAAAGAAACATGTGCCTTAAAAATTAATATCATAATCAATGACTTTGTTTGAATTGAATGGGTTATATTGGTTATGTTTCCCATAGATTCTTGCTATTTATTATGATTCGATGAGATTCAAAACCTAATGACTCGAATGATAGATCCACATTATCAATATTCTCAATAGAGATGTAAATAAGTTGACTTCATCAATTTGTTAGCATCCTCAACTATTTAAAATTCGCTTGTGTTTAAAATTATTTGTGAAAAACGTATCCGTGTACGCATGTTCGAATTTGAGTTGAATGTGATCCAATTTTACACTAATGAAAATAAATAAATAATGAAAAACAAGATAAAATCATTTTATTTTTCCATCAACAAATTAATAAATCTAATATGCATATAATGTGATGTCAATTTTCTATTTACATAATGAAAAGTTGATGAAGGAGGTCATTTTGAAAATATGATTTTTTTTTTTAATTTCATACATGATAAATAAATAAACATAAATGCAATCATGTCAAAGAAAATATTATTATCTTTGAAAGAAAATAAATAATATATTATCTATAAATTTCCTTATCAATTTTTTTAAAACCTTTCATGAAAAATTCTCATACGTATCGTGACCAAGCGCAAAAGAAAATATAAATGTGCGTTATCATTTCTAATTTCAAATTTTAATATTCACATTATTGCAAACACATCCCGATTTCAAATTATTGATTTAACCGCCTCTATATTTTAAGAATTGATAGCTGGACTGCAAACACATAATTATTATATATTTATATATCTAATATTTAAATTCTAATATTTATATATATATAATATTCAAATCTCTTACTTCACATTAAAAAATCATCATTATTATTATTATTAAAGATGTATGCATGTTTTCATTTATATAAAAATATTAGAAAAATAAAATTATCAAAATTTAGGTGATATATATTGATAGTTTTTATTTGAAATATTTTAACTCAAAATTATTTTTATTTTTTCTAGAAATTATTGAGTCAGTTTGATGGGAAAAAAAATGCTTTGATGAAATCGAAGAAAAATATAACTAAAAAAAGAAAATGATTAATTTATACAAGTTGACGAGATTAGGTCAGCACTTTCAGAATGATTTATTATTTTGATCAGCTTTTCTACGATAAAATGTTAAATAAAACTATATCACATCAAAAATGAATAAAATAGAATAATGAGAATTATAGGTTGCATCTAAGAGAGCGGTGCAGTCTGTACTGTTGCACTAATTTGGAACTATATTATAGCTACGTTTTGAGGAATTCTTTATGAAAAATTTGTGTTTTTCAATCACATATAAATATGTATGCAAGTATTATAATTTAGATTTGTGCCCAAAATTTATTAATTCAAATTAGATAAAATTAATTTTGGTTATCTTAAAAGTTTGAAGAAATTTTGTGAAATTCTAACAATTTCTTAAAAATATGGAATTTAAATATTTTAAATACTCGAAATCTATTAAAATTAAAAGCTTGATATTTTGAAATAAATAATAAAAGATTTTGAGCTTTTAAAATTAGGAAATTAGCATCAACGCAATATCAAAGGTCAAAGTCAATGGTTAGAATTTCTTAATTAGTTAAATGATTAAAAAATTTTAATAAATTAAATTTGGATAATTAGTCAACCTTCAATCCAATGAGGTTGATTAACATGCACAATATTTTTAATCACATTATAAGAATTTTAAGAATTTTAATTTGTTAGAGATATTTGTACTTTTTATAACTTATACTAACATTATAGAAATTATTAAAAAATAATATTAAATAAAAAAACATTTTTGGATGTATGCTGCATGTCTACTAACTTTAAGGTAGGTTAATTAAGCCATAAAAAATACATCAAGTGAGATAAAGTTTTTTTAATTATCATAATTATTAAGTATTTTTATATTAAATTTTTTATCATCTTAAGCTTAGGGTAGTCAAAAATGTTCATCTTTATGAATAGTATGTTAGATCATGTTTAGCTAATTATTGACTTTATACACACACATAAATAAACACTATTATTGTGTTTTTAATATTTCTTGATATTCTATTTCTACTTTGTTGAAATAAAGAAAAAGCTGGCCAATGATTTCCCATTGATTCATTTCTTCTTTGAGACATTAAGTTCATATAAAACATTTGATTATGCAAATGTTGGAACTAAATATCTCAATAAAATGAATCAATGAATCAAATATCACTCGATTATGACATAATTAAGATCTTAATATGTGTTAAATTCATCAAATGACCATTGGGATCAACTTTGACTATTTGATGGAGTATTTGAATTTTTTTAACATATTGAAAATACCACTTCATAAATCCATAAATAATTTTTATTTCGATATATTCATAGGGGGTCTAAAAGAGGATGTTTGTGGACATAATTCTTTGAGATGGAGAATTCTATAGCATGTTGTCACCATCACTAATATCATCCATCACCTAACCAAGACAAACATTGTCTACAAAATGCCACTATTTGCCATTGACTAATACTAATTCTTGATGTCATCTAAAGCTATTAACCATCATTATCATCACTTGATATAAATCGATCGTGGAAATTTAACAAATACTTTCATGGTTGCCTACTCTCCTCTTTTGGAAGGAAAATGAGAAAATAAACCACATGTTGCCTAATGTATATAGTTGTCAAAACCAACTACCACCAATTCTTAATGCTTGTTGTCACCATCATCTAAAATTGATCAATTACATGTTTTAACACCAATATTCCTAGTATTTTGGCTTCCCATATTATAAGGAGAATGACTAAGTTAGAATGCCAATAAAGAAACTCACAATAACCTAATGCTAATTGTAATCACCCTTCATTGAAGTCAAAAGTAGATGCAAAGTCTCAGACAATCCCAATCAACCATCATCTGATGCTTGTCAATATTCAAAGTATATTAACTTTTGATGTTCGACCAACACATCCTCAATCATCAATTTCCCATTCCACAAGGGGAATGATCGAGTAGATTATAGACCATCACTTGATGTCAAACAACTTGAGTCAATCATCCTTAATTCTAAGCATGTCAACTTTTAATCACCATGCAACCAACTAATGACATCCAACACCCACCTTTTTTTATCACTCTATCTCCTCTTTTATAAAAAAAAGTGACTAAGATGATTAATGTTTACCATTGTATTATGACAACAAAAATATATCAAGACTTCAACTTTCACCGTGAAACACATATTATTCATGTCTACTATAATGTATCAATACAATCTTTAGTAATAAAAAAGGATGGCAAGTATAATATAAGACTCGGACATGTGAAATCATTTCAGTTGGGCCAATCCTTATGAGTGTGGGCTCCGAAAATTCGTCACCGATCTCTCGTAATTGATTGAGAGTATGATTTAAAATATCAGTATAATTTTTAGAAGGCAGATGGAATAGTAGATAAGACACAACCCAGAGATTTCACTCTCATTTTGTGAGGACTTTAGATTTGATTCCAGGATTTCTATAAGTGCAAGCCCCTATAGTTAATCACCCCTCCCAATGAGTGAGAGAGAACTTTCGATTAAGGCTAGTCATTAGATCGCTAAATTCATAGCGTATAGTAATAGTAATGTGGAGTTTTTGAATTTAAGATTATGAAATTCATCATTATTAGCTTAAAGTGGATGGTTGGGGGAATGATGACGTGTCCAATCTAGATCCCATGGTTCTGTCATCCTGGATTGTCATGGTCCCTTGTCTACTTAATCAGAGGAGATAGTCGACCCAACCTGACCGAAGGATCCTTATCAACAACACATGGGTTATGTCGTCCAAGAAATCTTTGTAGACTTGGGGTAGTATTTGTCTAAGGAGACAGGCTTAAGTCCACCTTAGTTGATAGAGGGTTTTTTGCTCTATCAAGTATACTCTATAATTCACAACTCAAAGGGTAAAGCCACTGGGGAACATACAGGCTACGGCCGTGATCGTAATATAATGGAGTCTTACTGGCCAAACCACCCGATCAGAGGACTTTGGTCATAACTGCATTATCTGTGGAGCCTACTAGCTAAGCCATGCAGTCAGAGAACACGGGCCATGTCATTACTGGCAAGATATTTATTGAGAGTGAATATAGTATAACACTTGATTTAATATTGGCTTCTTTATGAGCTAGAGTTTTCTTAATTTGTAACATTCAACAAATTATTACGGAAGGTGGATAGATTGAGCTTTGCTTTAAGTTCTTAATGATTGAATTTCATTTAGGTAGTTTTTTAGATTGATGTTTAATGAGTTAATTTGATTTGAAATTAGAATCACATTTTAATGGAAGTATCTCCTTCGGTTAAAATAACCATTCAACACAGCCATCATCGCGCAGTTAATTGTTCGAATCGAATATAATTGATTGAATCGAATATATTTGAAAACTTTAGATCCTATCAACTCTATTTAGCTCCTAACAAAGGATTAGATCTACTACCACATGATAGAATTAACTTCTCAAATATTTTACTAAGTTGAAATTTTTATAATAGATATTTAGGTTTTGTTAACCCGGACCCGGTCCTTAGACTAAATCGGGGAGCAACTCACACAACATCCTCCGACACTTGAATTTAAGCATTCAACATAGTGTCGAAGCCCATGCCGGTGCATTTAAGAATGCTTTAATTGACGCCTTCTGTTCGCTTGTACGATGCATTATGAATCTGGTGGCATTAAAAAGTGTTATAAATTGATCTGATATCTTATTAGATCTTTTGGATTAATAATGAATTACTTTCTTTTATCTCAAATTGATTATACTTTGAATATTCAATAAACTCTCTTGATTTTATTGTTAGCCTCCTCAAGCTTCACTTGCATTTAATTTGAATATCTTTATTTATTCCAACATCTAAAGCAATAAGCTCAAGTATTCATTTGGTGGTAATTTGCAACTCTTAAAACTAAAAGCACGACTTAGAAAAAATTAAGAGCTCACTTAAAAGATCGCTCGAAAAAGGATTAACAAGCCTCAAGAATTAATTTTTATACAAATAGACTAGCCAATGAAATCATTGAACTTTAAAATCACTGTGGGTACTGGATGTGAACTTTATATTCCTTTTTTTATATTTCCACAAATTAGAGGCTATAATGACTCTTATTGTCATTTGATTCTTTCAAAAGCTTTCAAAATTCTAATTATCCATGAAGAAGATTGAGCCTCCAAATTGTTTCAAATATTCATTCAATTTCATTCTTATAAGCCCTTCTTTCAAATTTAATATGTACACTTATATTTATTTTATGCCTTTATAACCTCACATATGTTATGATCAAAATTTTGATTTGGGTCTTTTATTTAATTCCATTTAAATTCTTTGATTATCTCTTTTTTTTTTCTAAGTCCAAAAATTTGACGAAATTTCGACAGTATTTCAGCTAGGGTAGCGACATCTAATAATTTTGGAGGCATTCCTGTCACACCTTGATGAGCATGACGGTTAGTATTTTGCAACACCTTGGCCGATTTTCATCTCGTCATGCCCTAATGAGCATGACGAAATCTTTAAACCTATAAAGAAGCATATACCATACAATCCATACACATAATATTTCCTCTTTTACACATTCAAACTCAAATCTATTGCACATTCACCAAAGCTGAGGGAGACGGGGAGGGAGATGTCGGAAACTAAGAGATGAACCCGCCTGATGACTGTGTTCATCTTCGGCTGTGACAAAAAGAAAGGTCAAAAGGAGACGGAGAGGGAGATGTAGGAAACCAAGAGCAGAATCCTCCTGATGACGGCGTTTCTCTCCAGCCGCGGCAAAGGAAATTTGAAGGGTAATTCAACGACTATGCGCTTGATTAGAGGAGGAAGCAATGAGGTATACCAAGAGGAACCCGCCTGATGATGGAGTTGCCTCTCGGCTACCCTCGCTTATAGAAAGAAAGGTGGTAGGCTAAGGGTGGATTCGGCAAAGGGGAATAAGGGAAGGAGGGAGTTCAAGGGTCGTTTTGTTGCAGATTTGGAATGATGAAAGAATGATGTAAAAAAAAGGATTACTTTATTGTGGTTTGGTTGAGAGCTTTACAAATTCATGACTTTGCATTTTTTTTGTTTTGTTGATAAACTATAATGTAAAGTAAATCAGTGGACGCCGACGGCGGGCGGCTTGGCCATGGGCGCAATGAAGGCCGGGCGCGGCGGCGGCAGACGCTGCCGGCCACCGCAGCCGCCGCATCACTTTATTGTCTGATTTGGAATTCCTTTGGGCGAATTCTAAATACACGAACTTTCTGTGTATTTGAAAGCTTGAAATTTTACTTTACTTGGAACCAAACACTTGAAATGTTCAAAAGCGTGCATTTGAAATCACGATTAATATTCAAATATTACCAGCGACTACTAAAGTGAAATTGAGGGAAAATGGAGAAGGATTTTCCGATTGGGAAAAAATGAAAAAAAAAATGCTTTAGGAATTAGGGCCGGTTGGCTTAAATGATAAACTATTAAAATCTTTTTTTATCAATTTTAATATGAATTTTACTCCGACAAGCTCATGTAGTTAATATATATATATATATATATATATATATATATATATATATATATATATATATATATATATATATTATATATATATATATATATATATATATATATATATATATATATATATATATCATATATATATTCATCATATGTTATTTTGATGTTTCGGCCTTCGTTGTTTTACGATCGGAGGTTGTTTGGTTGGTCGGCGTCAAATTGGATCAATTTATTGCGTGTTATCATTTCTTTTCGCAGACTTGTAGAATTGAGTGTGAACTGTCTTACTTGATAGATTTCGATGTTTCGAAACTAACAACACAATCAATTTCTTGAACGAAGGTTGTTTGGTTTAAGTCGGCGCCTCCTGACCTCGATATACGTGTAAGCGCATTGATGACTCGATCGTTTGATCGGTTAATCATCAGGTTGTGCAATATTTATATTCTGACCAATTTCGACGTTCTGAACATAATGCTGAAGTCCATTTGTCAATCAAAGATCATTTCGAGTGATTTTGGGGACGTCCAGTGTATTCCAATCTCGATTTGTGTGCTGTCACTTCCGATCATTCGACATTTGCATAAACTCTTCCAAATTGAGTGTGAATAGTCTTACTTGATAGATTTTGACATTTTGAAATAAACATTGCAATCAATTTTATGAACGGAGGCCATTTGGATATCGTCGCAGCTTCCCAACTCCGATATACGTGTTGGCATATTGATAGCTCGATCGCTTGCTCGGTTGATCATTAGATTGTGCAATATTTATATTCTAACCAATTTTGACATTCTTAACGCAATGACAAAGTCCGTTCGTCGATTGGAGGTCATTTGGGCTGATTTCGGCGATGTTTGGTACATCTTAACTCCGATTTGTGCTCTAAAGCATCTGAAGTCGATCGAATTCACCTTATAAGCTCGATTCGGCTTGTGTAGCATATGTGAAGGTCAACAATGAGTTTTCCCCTTTCTAGATTTTTATAAAAAAATGTCATGTCTCCTATGAGCTAATCTTGATTTATATGTATGTGTGAAGATTTTAATATGCTAAACTAATAAATTCTCTCTCCATATTGCCATAAATATTATGGCACATAACAACATTAATGTTAGAGAAGAGAAACTCATAAACCGCTAAAATTTTATTAAGAGCTCATCTTCTTCATCCTTCTCATATTCACCATAATAGGGATCATCCGAAGGATTATTTCAAAGATTTTCATCACCTTAAGCAATGACATTTTTCATTACATATTATAATGTAATTCTAAAATCATGTTTACAACCACTATTCTTTTTGAGTTTCGCTTATTTTTAATTGTAAAAACATCACCTTATAGCATGAAAACTTAATCATTAATATAGGAATAGAATCATCCTTAGAAGATTTTCCAAGGTGTAAAGAAATTGTTAGGGTAATGAAAGTGGACCCCTATCTCCAATTCAATGAACCAATTAGCCATGATCAAAAGGTTAATTTCAATAACATTATAACTTTTTATTTGAAAAATGATACTCACAAAAAAAGACAATCTATATTAGTAACTGAAGATAGTGAAATAGAAAGATATAATGCACAAAAACCCCTCACCATTCAGCCCAACAAGTTAATGTAGAGTTCGCTATGTTCTTTTTTAAAGTATTTCTCATACCAATAAATTCTTTTAAAAAATTATGAGAAATATTTTATAGAAGAGGGACATGTATATAAGAAAGTGGCTACTAGGAGATTATTAAAAATCTTAATTTAATATTGACGAGTTTAACATTTTTTTTACTTATGAGATTAATAATTGTTGCTTGAGAAATTACCCTTTTGATGACACAAAAAATAAACTTTGTGATCGGATTGAAGAAAATAGGTTAAATCCAGCATTAGAGATTTGGATTCTCTCAACATGATTGTTCTCTTAAATTATTTTCATATATTTATTTCTTGGTTGATTGAGTACAAACTCAGTGTTAGATTTAATAAATATAACTAGTAGATTAAGTAGATCTCTAAGCACCGTTCTTCTCTACTAGATTAACTAGGATTAAGTCAAACTCTATTTGATTAAAAAAATATTGATAAATGGTACATCATCTTCAACATTTAAAATTTAGAATAGCATATATAATAAGAGGTAATTCTAATAATTTTCTAATTTGAAGGTATTCCTTTCACCTATATTTTAAATAATTTATTCTTTTTGAGCTAATCCTCAATTTAGTCCATGGATCAATTTCACATCTAATAACAATTCCCTAGCCAATAAAATATTATTAGACAATATAAAAGAACTAATTATCTTCCTCTTTATAATTGATTTTTTAAAGTATCTTTCAGGCAATGGAAGTGAACAGATGGAACAAGTCCACCCTAATCAACAGATATATAAGTAGGGCTTGTTTTAAGTTAGATTTTTTTTATTATTTTTCCGATCCTTCTCATCCATATCAATCATTAAACAATCAAAGATAGATATATGTCAATGTAAGAGAGCAAAGATTGTACAGTTAAGAGTTAGTGCTCTAACATAGTAATTAAGGCTTCCAAGTAAGTTCGGCTGATCTTAGCGTATGGCTAATGAGCTCAATCAACTAAAAGACCTAATGATAATACAATTGAATGGGTTAATTCAAACTTGCATAAAATCTTGCAAACTGAAGTAATTTTTATCTGATAAATCATATGTTCTTATATCATAAGTTAAATTATTAGAATATAATTATTTTTGAACTAAATTAAATCAAGCTTTTCATTGATAGATCACAAATTTGGAAATAATTCAAAGAAATTTTTGAGCATGATATTCATGCTTCATACTTGATTCAAAATGTTCATAAATCATGGGAGTACAAGCAATTGTGGGAATTTTGTCACATCTCATCCCCACCATCATTTTGCAGTCAATAATAGAGTAGCTACAAAATCAACCATTACTAAATTCATTTTAAAAACTTTTGTTATGAATAGAGTGAATATAAATGTATACTATGACCGCTTTCTTTTGAAAGCTATACATATTAAAAGCCTATAAGAAGTCGCTTCTTATCCAACAATCGACATTGACGATCACTTTATTATTTCTTGTAATCAATATATTTTGATTCATAATATTACAAACTTAGTGTTGATAAGCATCAACATGAATTTCAAATAACCCCTCTCTTATAAGGAGGTATAAATGACTTGGAGAAATCTATAAAGAGTGATGGAAGAATAGTCCCTCTTTGATTGTAGGGACTAAATAACTTAGAGATTGCAAAATAAAATATGTTTGACAATACTAAAAAAATGAAAGAACTAGATGGTGGTCAAAGAACTAAAATAATTTGCAATCCCTTAGCTTTAGAATATTTTAGATCTATTTATACATTTTGAGGGGGATATTTTAGTCTTTATTTGAAATTTATAAGAATTTTTTTTTTATCAAAATAGAATGACAAGTTTTTTTCCCTCTTGAAGGGATTAGATGAATTCTTTCTTGAAAGAGGTTGATTGACCTAATTGGATTGACATTGAATTAAATAGCCAACTAACATAAAATAGTAATAATCTAGTAAGGATGGACACTAATAATGTTTTTCATCAATAAATAAAATATACCACACTATTAATCTCGACACTAAAAATGTAATGGGTATGATAAACTAAAATTTAGACAACCAAATTTTGAGAAAAATTATAACCTAAATCCATTGTCTCTACAAAATTAGAACTAAAAGTCACCTATAATTCTCAAAAATCACTTATCAAAGTTAAGTCTTAGCCTTAGATGTGACATGTCATATTTATGGCCAACCATCAAATCTATATAATCTAGAAATATTAGTTAATAAAGTTTAATAACTATAATAACAAGATTCCAATTTAATTTTGTTTGCTTCATCAGGAGATTATTTACTACTAATTGTAACCTATCTTTAAATAATAATGAAAATTGTGCAACTTATTAATAGTGAGCATAGGTCTTCATGACCAAATTATTCTAAATTTTGTGTTTTATTATTATTTTTTTACATTGTTTTTTCCAACCTTATCAACTGATAAAGTAACATGAGAAATAGTAAATTCCCTAATTTTTCCTTTGAATCACAACACAAAAATTTACTATTTTTATTCACAAATAAACTTTGATTTTGTCACCTCATGCATAATTATTTTTTGTTGTTCAAACCACCTATTTTTAATCAAAGTATTTATCTTCTTAAAATCAATGAATCATCAAGATGAATCAAAACCAAAGGTTCATTGAGGTTATAAATATTTAAATTTAAGGATTTAAACAAGTCAAACTTTAGTCAAGGCCAACTCAAGCTCGAGTTGCTTACTCATTGCTAGACATAAACTAGAGCTCGAGCCTAATTCAAACTCATATGGAATGTTGAGTGTGGCCCATATTTACATTCCTAAGTCTAAGATTGACTCAAGAGATTGAAATCACTAGAGAAGATAAAGAAGTCATGCTAATAACTCATTGGGAAGCATCAATTAGCTTGGTGGCAAAAAGTAGCTACAAGAGTTCACTATAGAAGAAAGTGATGACCAACAATGAATTGCAATATGAGGTCTCTATAAAAGGTGTTGATAGGTCCAACAATGTAGAGTTGCAACAAGTGTTTGTCGAAGAGGGCATCAATAGGCCCAACAATGAGAAGTCGCAATGAGAATTCATTGTAGAAGGCATTGATTGGTCTAGTAGTGAGAAGTCATGGTAGTAGTTCATTGTAGAAGGTATTGATGGGTCCAATGGCATTTGGCAAAGGAAAGGAGTTCATGAAAATAGAAGTCTTCTATTAAATTAAAGTAATTAAAACATGAAGAAAATACTAAGATTTAAGTTTCTAATTAAGCTAGCCTCATACAATATACAAGTTATAATTTAAGTTCAAACTTAAGCTAGAGATTTAATAGGCTTAACTCACAAGCTCATAACTTAGTAGAGTTTAAGCTGGCTCAACTCACTTACAACTTTACTTGAAGAAGTTAACTATATGAAAATGGATGCGCCTAATCATACACAAAGTGTGTCACACGAAAGCTTACATACTATGGATTAGAGAGGGGGATGATAATAGTAGTGACAATCCACGCCTAAGTGATGCATGCACCTATGAAAGGGAGAAGGATAAGGGGGCGACTCTATCCAATGAATTGATTAAAGCTAGCATGGTTCAAGCCAATTCAACCTTTTGATGTGCACAAATCATCCAATCTTGATGTCATTGGGGTTGGCAAGATAGTAAATTATTTGCTAATGAAATAAACTTAGCCTTTTGAAATCAAATGTACATCTAAAATATTTTTTTAGTACATAATTTTAGAACTAGTCTTATTTTTTAAATGCTTCAAGATAAAAATTGCCACACAAAAATTATTTTAATAGATTAGAAATTTTAAAATCAAAACAATATTTACAATTCTATCTTCAGCATAGATATCTATTATTAGGACTACACAATAAAAATTAAAATAAAGGAATCATCAATCTTGAAATCACAACAATACATGTAGTCTACAGTTTTACAATATAAAATAAAAACTAATGATAAAATCATACTTTCCACGCTAGCAAGTCAACACAATTTTAATGCATATCTTACTTGGCTTATATTAAATATTCTATAGCGTCAATATAATGTGACATATTATGCATAAAAGGGATATTATAAAGAAAAACTAATCGGTCAAAATTGTTTCTTTTAGCAAATTATTTGGAGATGATATTGACAATATGACATTGATGGACATAGAGTGTGCTTTTAACACCAATATCATCAAGTCGGTGCTCATCTTGCCCGTCCGGTTTGGCCTGTGCCCATCCTAGCCAGTAAGTCCTGCGCTAAGTCGGATGGGTTCCTGACACAGCGTATCCAATATCCATATATAACTTATCATCATGCTGACAGAAGCAGACAGAACAGAAGCCTCGCTCGCCTAGTGGACGGAACACTAGCTTCCAAATTCCCAGCAAGGAGAATAACTTCTCATTTCCCTTCCTATAAAACCCCTCCCCTCCCCTATTTCTGCTCATTATCAAAACTAAATCCATTGTTAAAATCTCTCTCTCTCTCTCCTTCTTCTTCTTTAAATGCTAACAGAACTAACAGCAGCCATGGGACAATCAAATAATCTCGAGGCAGACTACAAAGACAGCCATCATGAGCATTTGCCACATTATCTGCAGGCCATTATCCTTATCGAAATAAAGTCGATACTTTCGATATCCATTCCAATGATTCTAACAGGCCTTTTCCTCTACTCTCGTTCTATGATGCTTGGGCACTTGTTGGTGGTCTCGCCATTGGCTTCGCCAACATAACCGGCTACTCTGTTCTCGCCGGTCTCGCCACTGGCATGGATCCCATATGCGGCCAAGCCCACGGCGCTGGGCGACCTCACCTGCTCGGCCAAGCCCTTCGCCGTACCATCCTCCTCCTTCTCTTCGCCTCCCTCCCCATCTCCCTCCTCTGGCTATCCATGCGCCGCATACTCCTTTTCTGTGGGCAAGATTCTAACATAGCGGAAGCCGCCCAATCCTTTATACTATTCTCCCTCCCTGACCTCGTTCTCCAATCGTTCATCCACCCCCTTCGCATCTACTTCCGCTCCCAATCCATTACTCTTCCCCTCACCACCACCGCCGCCGCCACCGCCGCACTTCATTTCCCCGTCAACCACCTGTTAATAACGCATTTCCATCTCGGCATCCCTGGGGTCGCCCTCGCCTCCGTCTTCACCAACCTCAATCTCGTTCTCCTCCTTATTAGCTACCTCCATTTCTCTGGCGTACACTGCCGCACCGGTGGCCTCATCCCCACAGCCCACGACAACACTTTTTCCATCACAGGCTGGCGCTCCCTCCTCGTCCTGGCCGTACCGAGCTGCACCTCCGTGTGCTTAGAATGGTGGTGGTATGAAATAATGGTTCTCCTCTGCGGCTTTCTCCTTAATCCGCAATCCACCGTGGCATCAATGGGCGTCCTCATCCAAACCACCTCACTGATCTACATTTTCCCCCACTCTCTCAGCGCCGGAGTGTCCACGCGTGTCAGCAACGAGCTCGGCGCTGCGCCCCGATCGGACGCCGCCAGACTTCTGATGCGGCACTCGCCTCACCGCTTTCTCTTTCTCCATATCCCGCCACGCATGGGCTAATATATTCACCACAGACGACATGATCGCCAAGCTTACAGCAACCGTGTTGCCGATTCTAGGACTTTGCGAGCTTGGAAATTGCCCCCAAACGATTGGATGTGGTGTGCTACGTGGCTGTGCGCGACCTCGTGCCGCCGCTAACATCAACCTTGGTTCATTTTGCGATGCCGATCGGTTGGCGTTTTGGCGTTAGAGGTAGATTTGCCGCGTTCACATGTCTTTATGCTTTCATTATTCCCAAAGACGATTGGGAATGCCAAGCAGACCGCGCACAGAGCCTCACCGACGATCAGAGCATCAATGAGGAGGATTTAAAACTCATGCCATCAAGATTGACCAATATTGAGCAGCACCACTTGTAAGGATAAAGCTGTTGTCAATAGGTTAGAATTGAATTCCACCATATTTCAAATCACTTATCACAACTGTTTATATCAAATTTCATCCCTTCAAATAAAAGTTTTTTTCAGCATTTTTTTTCTTGTTTTTATAAGAAATGAGCTTTTGAATAGGGTTTTGCCAATTGGTTGACCAGGTGTTTGAGCTTGTTCGTCATCAGTCGTGGACTCTTCGTTTACTTTCTAGCGTGGCTGTGGAGCCGGCGCTTGTGTTTGACCAGAGAGCGGGCGTTGTTGTACGAGGCTTGTCCGTCCGTATGCTGCGCCGAGATTTTCTTCGTTGTTTCGTGGAGAAAAATTTGTGACGATAAGTAAGTTATTTTGCTAGCTGGGCCCGCCCATCTCGGCGAATCCGCTGAGCTTCGAGGTGGCGTACTGCTTTGTCTTATTCACCGTGCTGTGTGTGTGTGTGTTTATATATAAAATGTGATTGGCTTCATCTGCTCATTGAAATTTTTTTCTAAAAAGAGTATCTCATGATAAGTTTTGAAAAAAAAAAAAAAAAATTAAGAGTTCATATATTTTATATTTTTCTTAAAAATATGAAGATTGAAGTATTCATTAATTCTTATCATGTTCGGGATTAATTTTATTTTATATTTTTATTTTTTTACTATTTTTATAATATATTTATTTAACATATTTTTAAGGCCTTTTTGGAATCATTTTACTTTGTATTTTCTATTTTTTTTAATATTTTTAATATATATTTATTTAATATATTTAAAATATTTTATTTACTTATTATAAAATACTTAAAATAACTTTTACTTATATTGAATAGTTTTAAAAAGAAAAATTATTATAAAATATAATTTATTTTAAATCAAAATATAAATAAAATAAAATAAAAATAAAAGGAGTAATAATTCATGCTAAGTACTTTTATTTTTTATTTTTAAAATTAAATCATATTACTTTTAAAAATACTAAACATATTATTTTATTTTTTTGATTATTTTTAAAAATAACTATCACCAATAAATTTTTTTATTTCAAATCAAAATGTAAATTGAATAAATAAAAATAAAAATGAAAGTAATCCGAAAGGGCCCATTCATACAATTTGTTATTTAATTTTATTTTATTATTTTTTTGTTTCTTAATTTTATTTTATTTTATTTATATTTTGATTTGAAATATACTAAGTGATAGTTATTTTTAAAAATATTTAAAACATTCAAAATTATTTTGAATGTTTTAAGAATTACATGATTTGTGTTTGAAAAATAAAAAACTTAAAAATATACTAAATAAAAATATTTAAAAATAGTATTAAAATAAAAATAAACAAAATTGATCCTAAATAGGCCCTAAGTAAAATGTTAATAAAATTCATCATTTTCTTATATGATTTAAAAAAAATTATCATAGAATTTTAATCATGTATGTGCTGTCACAAGGTAAATGATGCGTAAGATTTGATTTAATTTTAGTCTAATTTATATTTAAAGCAAAATCAAATAATCAAATTTGAAATCAAAATTAAATCGTTATGGCTACCCAATTTGCTTTTCAATTTATGAACATAAGGATTTAAGAATTGATTTTCTTCTATTTTTATTATAATTTATATTGATTTGATTTGCTTTGTCTTTTGGGGTGTCTAAATTGTTTGACAGCATATATGCTATATTAATGCATCATTAAATGTATCTGTAAGGTTTCACATAAAAAAGGAATGGTGATTTCACCCAAGTGATCCAACGGCCTCTATGTAATAGAACTAAGGAATGCGATTTATAATTATAAATTTTGTTTAATTTGATTTGAGTTATTTCATTTCTTCAAAATTTAAAAGAGCATAATAGTAAAATTTAATCATAATAATAATATTTAATCATTGCCTTAAATGAGCATAATAGTAAAATTTTTGTTTTAATCATAATAATAATATTTCATATATCTAACTCTTCACTTATCTCTCTTACATTTCTTCACTATTCTACCATGGAAATCAGAGTCTTGAAAATATTTCAAATAATTATTAAAAAAAGTAAATAGTAGTTAATGATAATAATTATTTTTAATCATAATTTTAATAATTATGATATCTTACAATCTAGTTGATATTGAGGAGCTTCTCAATAATCTTCTTATTTTATGAGATGGTTTTAGAAAATCAAGAAAAAAATGAGAATTGTTTCTCCTCTTTTCAAGCTAATTAATGTTGATATGAGATCTATATACATCCATATTAATTAATTATGCTTAATATAATACTAATTTTCACATTAAGCTCGAATAATATAGAATGTGATAATCATCTTTTCCTTCAATGCACTACATTCCTCTAATCGATGCAATACCTAAAAGTATATCCTTATTAAAGCAATAAAGAGGATGATAAACATTGAAAAGTTACCTATTATTGTTGTAGATTTAAAATAACTTCTGGAGAAATAAAGTTAACTAAAGTCCACCTCCACAAGTATTCCTTAATCAAATCATTTTGTTTGCATTATTGAAAGCCATTCTCTAAAATTTGTGAATTTATATTCTTAAAGAGTGAAAAGACTCAAAAGAAAGAGTATTGAGTGCAACAAAAATGCTTACTTAGTACAACACCATTGATATGACCTTGAAAATTCCTCTAGTCGAAGCATGAATCTTGATGCCCAAAGCAAGCTAATCAGAAATTGAAACTGGTCGAGATCAAGCACTTAAAATATCATTAGAAACTTTGAGACATCAGTTAAATTTCTAAAAAGCTCTCAAATATAGAGTGTTTATTGTCAAATCGAGCGTCTCGACGAGCCGGTTCCAACAAGCCAAAGATCTTACAATTCCGAGTTCATTTGAGCATTCAAATACACAAAATATCATATGATCAAGGGAATCATCATGAGTCGTCATGGAGATGAGTGGTGGATTTTGCATGTATTTCTGAGACGTCACTCCTCCATCTATAAATACATTTCCTCATATGAGGAGCGGCAAGAGAGGAGAGCTCTAAAGATCCTCAAGCACCGTGGCCACTGACGGCCAACCACTGCCGCCGCCGCACCGCCATTGATCCTGCCGCCAATCTCGTCATCATGATGACTTCTACCGGATTGTTCCTCGATTCTGCGTGATTGTTCCTCGCATTAGAATTGTTCCCATATTTACAATTCATCATCATTCGCTTACTGCGATCGTTGTCACATACATGTTGTTCATTTCTCATATATAATTGTAATCCGTGACGGAAGATCTTGTACTCAAAGGATACATAGTGGAAGCTTTTACTCAGCTCGCGTGATTTTTTCCCTCTTTCGAGATTTTCCACGTAAAATTCGAGTTTTATTGTTCACTCTTTAAATACCTATGTATGCGTCGGATTTCACAATGACGCTAAAACTTTACTCTACCGCAACGGTTTTCTAGACGCAATGCTTTGACGCATCGTGAAATGAACCCTCAATCATAATTTCTATGAAAACTGCATGGCTAATAGCGCGATGAATAACGAGCTCGCTCCAACTCCATCACTCAAAACCCAACCAAGGACATAACCTTGCCACTTCCCCCGATAGTGTGATCATGTATGAAGGTACGAGAATCTCTTTAAGAAGGCGCGTGAATGAAGAGTCTCAAAATGAGATGATCCGACTTTTACGAGGAACACAACAACCACTACTGCGGCAAGCACATCTCCCCCAAGATCGATTATTAGCCACGGGAGGTCAAAATGCTAATCTCCTTGATGATGAAGTTTCTTCACTTCCAGACCGTGATGCTGATTTCCTTGACACTACCAGTTCTACTCATCCATCAAGTGCAGCTAAACTGACTGCTAATCCACCAATTATTGCGAGTAGTGTGGCATGTTCTCGGTTGACTCCACTCCATGTTATCGTGTAGAATTAGACGCAGATGAATTTCACCTTCACATAAATTATCTTCCCCTTACCGCATTATGAGGAATCTCACCTTTAAGCTATTCTTCAACATCCTATTCGTGGTTTCAAGCTTAAAAATTGATTCTATGATGGTGACACATGAACATATCGACCATTAGGACTATCATGCATATCCAACGAGCTCGACACCGCTTTGTCGTCATTCTAGTTACCGGGACAAGCTCGCACTTGGTTCTACTCCCTTCCAAGAGAATCTATCCATACCTTTGATGAACTCGCCAAGATTTTTGTAGAACAGTTCATTGCAAATCGGAGGATCATTAAAGATTCCTCCCATCTCTTCAGCATTCGTCAAAATGAGGGTGAATCACTTAAAAGAATACTTCCAGAGATTCTCCTAAGCTCGCCAAATACTGTGACCAATTACTAAGAGGAGTTTTCCTTGGGGCTCCGGGCCTTTCTACTCGTCACTAATGCGAGATACGGTCCGCTCATATGCCGACTTAGTTCACCGTGTGGAAGCACAAATTTCTGCTAATGAGGCTATTAATGCCCATTGAAAATAATTTGAACAATCCACAGGAAAATGTAAGAGTGCTCTAGAAAACACAGATCAATAATTCCATCAGAAGAAGCAACAAGGCAGCCATGATTTCCCTCCACGACCCCCGCATCAACAATGCGAACCACAACTAGAATACACACTGCTGAACACATCTCGTGTTAACGTCTTGTTGACTATTCAAGATGAAGAGACCATCAAGTGGCCACATCTACTGAAACTAAATTCAGGAAATCAGGAGCAATATTGTCACTTCCATCAAAGTCATGGACATACTACCGAGGCATGCAAACAACTCAAAGAAGAAATTGAGAGGCTCATTCAGCAAAGATATCTACGTCAATTTGTGCAAAACCAACCAACTCAAGCAAACATAGCTCCAATGGGGCAAACAACAATCATCACGAAACAATATAATAGCCAAATAGTTGGAGAAATTAAACGACATGAGTGGGCCACTACTATCTAATCAAATCTTCATCGCCGCTTTGAAGAGCGAGTTAAAAACTCTTGTATTAATCATCCCTTGTTTTAATAACTCACTTGGAAGGAGTCCAAATTTCACATCAAGATCCTCTTGTCATCAAGAGGGATTGGTGACTTATGCATGTTAAGAGAATTTTGATTGATAAGAGTTTTGATGTTTTATTTTACTCTACCTTTCTTAGCATGTTAAGGAAAAACTTCAACCCGCTGCAGACCGCATTATATGGGTTTGATAATCGCCTGCATGTGAGGGGACAATCACCTTCGTTGGAGAATTTCTCAACAAGTCACTCTCTCGTTCAATTCATAGTGGTCAAGTCAAAGATACAATGTTATATTTGGAAGACTTCTTCAATCAATCTTCGGTGTTATCACTTCGGTACCTCATCTTAAGATAAAATTTTAAACTCCCATTGGAGTGGTGGAAATCAACAAAGACAATCATGTTATCTCAAACAAGCTCAACCACGCCCTTTGGTGACCTTCAACATCAAGAATTTTAATCTTCAAGATAAAGAAGTACCTCAGAGGGTTTTGCCTGTAAAAGACTGCTCCACTTCTATCGATGACCAACCATGCTATGACCAACGATCGTGAGAAAAAATATTCCTTAAAACTTGGAATATGGAGGGTCTCTCAAAAGTGTTATATGTAATCATTGGTGTATAAATATTGTAATCTTTAATTTATCTCGTTTGTCCTTTCCTCTCCACTTCTTGTCCTTTTTTAACTCTCTCTAAAATGTATCTCGTCCCTTTGTTAAGTTATCACAATATTGTATCACCAGACATTATCAAAGTAATGAGTTTATGGATTTTCCTTATAAAGCTTGTTTCTTCTTCATTTAATCCTCCCACTGAGGAATATACAACTCACGTTGTATCTCAATGCATGATCAATCAAGGGGACTTGATGGACCTCTTCCATGAGTTGCCATCGAGTCACACTCGACAAACAACCTCGGTTAGGTCAAAATTCTGTGATTCAATTACCTCTTCCATACGTTAACGCCATGGGTAACACTCTAACAACAACCTAATAAATCAAAGGTTGGATTCCGACCTCTTCCATATAGTTAACGCTATCGGGTAACACCAGACAACAACCTTGATAGTCAAAATCTCGGATTCAATTGACTTCTTCCATATGTTAACGCATCGCAAACACTGGTAAACAACCTGATCGCGGATTCAATTCAACCTCTTTCACACGTTAACGCCATCGGGTAATACTCGATAAATAACCTTGGATAGGTCAAAATCATCATTTGCCACCACGCGGAACATCGCCGACTCACGGTCACCACCATCCGCCGTTCATCGACTACCGATTTCGCCATGCCGATAGCCGCTAATTCTATACCTCATTGCCGAACCATCAGAGCCGGATCGCTCAACTATGCCGCTTCATGCACCATTGCAATTTTGATCAGCAATGTCGTTCATCCCGCATTAAACATTAATTTGCTGCTCAAGCCAACCTCGTAATGTGGTCCGTCGACCATCATCGAATTTTTTTTTCTCAGAATGCCGCGGCTATCTCGGCCTATTAACGCGCTGCCGTATCATGCCATTGCTACTACGACACCTCGGCCAAACTAATAGCCATGCTGTATACTGTTGCTTAATAATCGCTGAACTTTAGACGCATTAATCACATTTTTTTAATTGCGTTACACACTTGTCGGGCTAATACTGCGGTCACTATGCCGGCCATCGCAGAATTATCACCGGAATCGGTACCACATCGTTGCTGTTATCGCCGACCACCGCGGTCACGCATCGCCGATCGCCGAGCATTGCGTCAGCCTCGGATTGTCTTGATCGCTCAAACCCGGTCCGACGAGGTCGTTCCTCTTTTGGCAAAGGAGCCTTGCCATATGACTACGGTCTTGATTGCACCGGATCCGGTCGGTTTTTAACACCTCTTTCGAGAAAAAATTGAGTCTTGCAGTATGTACGCCTTGATCACCTCAATCTGGAGAGGTTAGAACACCTCTTCGAGGGAAAAGAGCTATGAATATCTTGATCGATGTCGGTCCGACGAGTCGTTAACACCTTTCAAGGAAAATTAGAGCCTTGCCGATAAAATCGGGTCTTGATCGCCTCATCTGGTCGGTCCGACATTAACACCTCTTCGAGAAAAATTGTTGAGTATGAACAATGGTTGATTTCAACGACCTTCTCTCAAGAAGAAGAGAAGGTGCCTTCTCCTCAGCCAGGGGTTTTATAGACTCATAGGGACAAAAAAAAAGCCAAGAAACCGTCAAAATTATCAAAACCGAAAATCCTCTCAAACCACAAAATGGTAAATCAAACAAAAAACCCTCTTAGGAGCGACATAGTAAGCTTATATTCAGGTATCATCTGCCTATTCATATGAAGCAAAATTCTGCTAAGATACAAATTTCTTCTCAGCCATCTGTCATTCCATTCCATCGCTGATGGCGATACCGTTCGGGAGATCACGGCGAACGTATATAGGACAACTGAACCAGTAATTTTAAGCCGACACCTGCTGTATTCAGGCGCTGCCATCGCTATGTATCGCCCATTAACCAGCTCATGTAACGTTAGCACCAGAGACGATGGGTCCGTAACCTCAAAATTTTGCGCTCGCACATACCTACATATATTTGTGGCTATGCATATACTTCCTTAGTCATAATCTGCTTTACACGGAAGATCTGTTCTCAAAATTAATGGACGCAGATTTATTAAAGAATTTGCTATTTTAGAGTATTTGGCACATATTTTTGATGATTGAGATAATATCATCCAAAAATAGAACCGATATGACAAAAATTTCTAAACGAATCTTGATAAAAGCAAGTAATCAAAAATTGAAAGGTGAGATCACTTAAAATATCATTGGAAACTTTGAGACATCAGTTAAATTCTTAAAAGGCTCTCAAATATGGAGTGTTTATATTTAAATCGAGCGTCTCGACGAGCAGGTTCCAACAAGCCAAAGATCTAATTGAGTTTATTTGAGCATTCAAATACAAAAATACATCATATGATGGGAATCATAGCCGTAGATGGAGAGGAGTGGTTCATTTTGCATGTATTCTGAGACGCATTCCTCTATATAAATAGCCCTTTCCTTATATGAGGAGCCAAAAGAGAGAGGAGAGGGCTAAAGATCCTCAAAAATCGATGATTAACCATGCCGTAGCCGCCGTATTGTTGATCTTGATTAATCTTTGTCTCCATCATGATGACTTCTACCGATTGTTCGTGTTTACTTCTGATTTTTGTCGAAATTGTCCGTGATTTCTAGACGTTCACCAATTGCTATACTAGCTTACAACTGATCGGTCACATATGTTGTTCATTTCTCATGTACAATTAAATCTCGATCGGAAGATCTTGTACTCAAACATATAGTGGAATAGGCTAGATGGTTTTCCCTCTTTTCGAGGTTTTTCGTGTAAATGAGTTTTATTGTTCTCTTTAAATAGTATGCGTCGGATTTCACAAAATAAATATATTAAAACTTTACTCTATTATTGGTTTAAACGCATATATAATATAATTTACATAGACTATGATTTATTATATATAAACTTGAGCGACAGGTAGCTCAGGATTTGGGGGCTTACTAATAAAGGAATATGTTAAGATTCTATCAAATTTAAGGAGTTGGTGAACAATTTGAGAAGTTTTTTTTGTTGCAAGTTTTAAGTGCATGCATGTATTTTTAATATAAGAAAATAAATGTAAGGTATTTTTAGGTCATTAATTATTATAATTTAATTCAAAGAGAGAAAGGTATTAAACTATTTTAAAAAACAAATATTAAGGTTGTATACAATTTAATTAAATATGAAAGAGATATATAAAAAAATATTCAGTATATATATTTTATATCTTTCGTTGACTTTGAATATAGATATGAATTCTCAAATACCACTCAAAGCACAAATCATGTCAAAAGCGATATGATTTTGAGAAACCGATCGAGATCAAGCACTTAAAATATAAAATCTTGGGACATCAATTAAATCCCAAAACAGCTCTCAAATATGGAGTCTTATAGTCAAATCGAAGTCTCGACGAGCCGGATCTAACGAGCCTAAGATATCATAATTCTTACTTTATTTGGGCATTCAAATGCTTAAAATACATCAAATGATTGAAGGAATCATCCTGAGCCGTCCGATCGAGGGGTGTGGTACGGGCTTTACATGAATTTACAAGAATGCCCCTCCTCCCATCTATAAATAGACCTTCATTCCTCACATGAAGGGGAAGGCCAAGTGAAGAACAAATGAAGTGAAGAACAAATGAAGTGAAGAAGAAGAGAAAAGTAAAGAAGAGAAGAGTCCGGAGAAGAAGAGAAAGAGTCCGAAGGAAGAAGAGGAAGAGTCAAACAAGGAAGAAGAGGAGGAACCTGCAAGGAAGAAGAGGAAGAGCGAGTAAGGAAGAAGAAGAGGAAAGCCCAAGCAAAGAGGAAGAAGAGGCTCAAGCTTGAAGATCCTCCAAGCAAGGTCGCACCGCCGACCTGGCCATCAACCACCATCACGCCACCTTCATGCACTGTCCGATCTCCACCTACTACAAAGAACTACAACTTTGTTACATACGCTTTTTCCTCCCTCATATGCAATTCTCAGAATCCTTATCGGAAGATTTTGTACTCTGAAACAGATACATAGTGGAAGCTTTTTACTGGGCTAGGCCCCGTGGTTTTTCCCCTCTTTTCGAGGTTTTTCACGTTAAAAATTTTGGAGTGTCTCATGTTCACTCTTTAATTACCTGTGGGTGTGCTGGACTTCACAATAAGGCTAAGGCGTAAACTTTCACTCTACGGTGGTTTTCAAGACGCAATGGCCATGCCGTGGGAAGAAAAACCTTTCAACCACAATTTTCGTGAACATCCACGTTATGGCCAATAGGCACAACACTCGTCACAATGGAGCCTCCCGCTCCAACTCCCGTCACTCTCGAAACTAATCCTTAAACCAAGGATGCCAACCTTCTGCCTCACTTCCCCCTGATAGGCGTGATCATGTTGGTGAAGGCGCGGCAGGAATCTCTTTGGAAGATCGCGTCCGTCGAATGGAGGAATCTCAAAATAAGATGATCCAACTTTTGCAAAGACTACAACAGCCGCTACTACGGTGAACATATCTCCCCCAAGATCGGTTGCGGAGGAGGTCAAAATGCTAATCCTCCCGACATGAGTTCCCCATGGAGACCGTCGATCTCCTGACACTACTAGTTCCACTCATCCATCGGCAGCTCAACCGCTTAATCCAATCATTGTTGACAGCTGCTCTTAATCCCACTGCCATGACATTCGTGTGAAGCACGACGCTTAATACAAGATGAATTTCACCTTCAAGAGAAATCATCTTCACCACCACGGTTATGAGGAGTCCTCACCTTTAAAGCCATTCTTCAACATCCAATTCCGGTTTTAAGCTTTCAGCATTGATTCCTATGATGGGGCAATCACCCACATGAACACATCGACCATACAGACTATCATGCATCCAACAAGCTCCTCGACATATGCTTGTCGTCTTTCCTGCTACCTCGGGCAAGCTCGCACTTGGTTCTACTCTCTTCCAAGGGGATCCATCCATACCTTTGACGAACTCGCCAGGTTCTTTGTGGAACAGTTCATTGCAAACCGGAGAATCATTAAAGATTCATCCCATCTTTCCGGCATTCGACAAAATGAAGGTGAATCACTCAAAGAATACTTCCAAAGGTTCTCCTTAGAATCGCGTCAAATACCTGGGGTAGACCCTGAACTATTAAGAGGAGTTTTCCTTGAGGACTCGCCTGTGCCTTTCTATTAAACGGGACACATCCGCTCATATGCCGACTTCATCGTGAAGCACAAATCTCCGATGAAGCTATTAATGCCCATCGCAAACAATTTGAATAATATGCGGGAAAGCAAAAGCACCCCAGGAAATGCGGACCGACAGGCCCATCAAAAGAAGCAACAAGGTAGTCGTTATCTCCCTCCACGACCCCCATATCAACAACGTGAACCTCGACCAGAAAAGACATACATACCGCTGAACACATCTCGTGTTAACCTCGACTATTCGATGAAGAAATTATCAAGTGGCGCATCCATTGAAACCAATTCGTGAAAGAGCAATAT
This sequence comes from Cymbidium sinense, assembly GCA_021442155.1. Classification (NCBI taxonomy): domain Eukaryota; kingdom Viridiplantae; phylum Streptophyta; class Magnoliopsida; order Asparagales; family Orchidaceae; genus Cymbidium; species Cymbidium sinense. The sequence goes on along the minus strand of CM038223.1, from coordinate 138,058,301 downwards.
TGTCACTTTCAAGCCGTGGACATACTACTGAAGCATGCATACAACTCAAGGAAGAAATCGAGAGACTCATTCAACAAGGATATCTACGTTGGTTTGTGAAGAATCGACCACCTCAAACAAACACACCTCCGTTTGGGGGGCAACCAGGACAATCATCACAAGAACAACCAAATAATCATCAAATAATTGGAGAAATTGAAACAATCGCAAGATGATCGATACTACCTAATCAAGTTCTCGTTACTGTCTCCAAAGAACCAGAGCTGAAGAAGTCTTGTATTGATCATTCCATCACTTTCAATGACTCGGACTTAGAAGGAGTCCATATCCTCATCAAGATCCACTTGTCATCATGTGGGATCGGTGATCCTTGTTATAACATTAAAAGAATTTTGATCGACAATGGGAGCTCACAATGTCTTATTTTACTCAATTTTTCTTAACATGGGCCTTGGCAAAAGCTCCAACCACCGGACCACTATATGGGTTTGATAATCACCCGCGAAGGACAATCACTCTTCACATTTACCCTGGAGAATTCCCGACAAGTGACTCATTTAATACAATTCATGGTGGTGTCAGATTACGCGTATAATGCAATCTTGGAGGCCCCTCAATCAATTTTGGTCTTTATCACTTGATTGCCTCATCGAAGATAAAATTTCCTACCCGGTGGAGTTGGGGTGGTTTGTGGAAATCAGCGAGCTCAATCATGTTATCTCGGACAAGCTCAACGCCCTTCCATCACCTTGACATCGAAGATTTTAACTTTGAGATGAAAGAGTACCTCAAAAAGCTTCCCCTATAGAAGATTTACTCTCAATAGCATTATCAGATGACCAACCATTACGAACAGTGCAAGTGGGATCTTTACTCTCAAAGAACAAAGGGAAAAGTATATAAATTTCTTGTTAATCAAGACATATTTGCTTGGAGTCGAGATATGCGAATGTAATCACGCACTCCCTCAAAATTAATCCAACGTTCAAACCAATCATCAAAAGAAGCGGAGTTTTTGCGATGTCTTAGCTATTGAACAAGAAGTTAACAAGCTCATAGAAGCGGGATTCATACGAGAAGTGCATTACCCAACATGGCTAGCAAATGTTGTCATGGTTAAAAAAACAAATGGAACATGGAGGATGTGTGTTGATTACACCTTAATAACACGAAGGATAGTTTTCCTCTTCCTCGAATCGATCAATTGGTGGATGCTACGTCCGGACATCAAATGCTGATTTTGGATGCTTATTACGGTACAATTAAATAAAGATAAACCCAACGGATGAAGAGGCTATAGCATTTCAAACATATAAAGGTTTATATTGTTACCAAGTCATGCCATTTGGATTAAAAAATGCTGGTGCTACCTATCAATGCCTCATGAATAAGGTTTTTAAAGACCTACTAGGCCACACAATGGAGGTGTATGTGGATGACATGTTAGTGAAAAGCTTAGAAAAGTCACAACATATTTAGACTTAGAAGCATGGCCTTATACGTTATCGACTTAACCCACCAAGTGTGCTTTTTTGTCGGAAAATTTCTTGGATTTATGGTAACTCACCGGTGGGATAGAGGTAACCTAAAATCAAAGCTCTCAAGATATGATTCCTCCAAAGAATATCAAAGACATCCAACATTTGAATGAATTCTTTTGCATTATCCCATTTCTAGCCCATTCGGGGACAAATACTTGCCATTCTTTAAAATATTGAAGGGAGCTAAAATAATAATTTTCAATGGACCGATGAATGTCGGTATGCTTTTGAGCAACTAAAGAATATCTAGCATCTCCACCCACCAAACCTATTCAAGGAGAAAGCGTTATACTTATATCTTGTCGGTTTCTTCCCATAAGCTTCAGTTTAGTGCGAGAAGAAGATGGGGCACAACAACCAATTTATTACATCAACAAAATTCTCTCTCGAGAAAGTGTCGTTATCCATTTGCGGATAAAGTGGCTCACGGCATTAGTTTTCTCGGTAAAAAAATTACGTCCATACTTTCAAGCTCACACCATCGGCGTTTACACTAATTTATCATTAAGGGCCATCTTACAGAAACCAGAAGCATTTGAGAGGTTAATCAAATGGTTTGTAGAACTGGAAGAATTTGATATAAATTTTCTACCTCGTCCTGCCATAAAGTCTCAAATACTTGCAGACTTTATAGTGGAATCCAACTCTAGAAGAGTTATCGCTACGTGCCTTTCATCTCCTCAATGGACTCTCTATGTTGATGGAGCTTGAAATCTTGGTCTTTGATGGGAATCTACTTGTTTCCCCAAAATACCACAGAGTATGGACTTAAAATTCCCAACAGCTAATAACATGGCGAATATGAGGCTCTCATGTGAGGTTGAGACTCATACACAAAACTTAGTAATTCACACCGACTCCCACTTTGGCCTCCCAAGTTGGAGATTTTAATACTCATAATCCTCAATGGTGCAATATCTCCATTTGGTAAAATCCTTCTTACTCATTTCAAGACACATCAAATCCACATACTGAGAAGAATACTGGTGACGCTCTTGCTAAGCTTGCTACCTCTACCGGAGATCTATTTAAGAGAAAGCATGTTGAAGAAATACATTTTCCTAGTATCCAAGGGTCATGGGTAATTCAAACTATTGATGAGGAAAAGGAGCGTTAGGTGGATAGACCGATCTATCTTTTCTACAAGAAGGAACCATTCACGAAGATCCAACTTCAACTCGTCTCAGAAGACAAACTTCAAACTTTGCTATTATTAGAAGTGAACTATACAAGCGAGCTTTCTGCTCTATATCTCAAATGCCTTCCACCTTTGTGATTCAGCGTTAAAGAGGTTCACTTTCGAGAATATGTGGAGAACACCTTGGAGGAAGAGCATTGGCCCTTAAAATCATGAGGCAAGGGTTTTATTGGCCTACAATGAAACAAAGGCCTTGAGTTCACAAAAAATGTAGTTGTAAATTGCATTCTAACCTCTCACATGCGCATGCGAACTCTCATCCTTTCAAAGCCCCGTGGCCCTTTGCTCAGTGGGGGATTGATATCATGGGACCATTTCCAATAGCATCGGAGCGAAAGTTCATCATTCTAGCCGTCGACTACTTCACCAAATGGGTAGAGGCCGAACCACTCGCTAAAATCATAGAGGCAAATGCTAAACAATTTGTCTGGAAAAATATAATATGTCGATTCAGTCTTCCTGCAAAGATCATCACTGACAATGGAACTCAATTTACTAGAAAAGTCTTTACGTCCTTTTGCAAAGATCTTCACATTATTCGCATATGGTAGCACATCCTCAAACCAATGGGAAAAGCGAAGTTACCAATGGGACCATACTCAAAGGACTAAAACACATCTTGAGAAGGCGGGGAATGGGTTGATGAGCTTCCCAATGTTCTTTGGGCCTGCACCCGTCACGCGCACCGGTGAAACATATAACTTGTATTTTGGTGGAACATCTGGGGTGGATATCGGGGTTCCAAGTCCAGAGTCCGTTTTTTTTGATCATGGTAGTAATGAAGAAAAACTTGGCGGCCTAGATCTACTCCGAAACTTCGGGATATGGCTACTTGGTTGCTTCCTATCACCAGCGGGTAGCTCGCCACTTCAACGAGAAGAGTGAAACCTCGTCCATATCGGTGACTTGGAGTCTCAGAGCTGCAAAGGCCCTCGTATGATAAACTCTCCTCTCAGGATGGTCAGGTATGTGGTCATAGCTATGGTCAAGCCGAGCGTTCAAGCTCAAGGACCCAGAAGGAAAAACTCTACCTCGAACTTGGAATATTAAGAATTTTCGAAAATATTATCAGTAACTCTTACTGCATAATTATTGCGACTTTTATCTCGTCTATCATTTCATCCTCATATAACTGATCCCACCTAGTGGGATTAAAGCTTATTGTTGTTATTGTTGTTATCGTTATTGTTATTGTTACAGTTGTTGTTGTCATTTTCTCTCAAAGCCCATACCCGTGTCTTATGATTATATCATTGAACTAGTGAATTCACAGCTTTGTTCTAACAAGATTTGCTTTTCTTTACTTTTCCTCCCACTTGAGAAATATACAACTCATGTTACATCTCAATTGGGACATGATCAATCCCAAGGGGACTTGATCGGACTCTCTTCCATCTGTTAATGTCATCAAGCAAAACTCGACAAACAACCAGAAAGGTCAAAAGGTCCTTGGTGGACTTCTGGCCTCTTCCATATCGACTTAACGTCATGGGTAACGACAAACAACCTCGGATAGGTCAAAAATCCTCAGCGGATTCAATTCAACCTCTTCCATACGGGTTAATGTCATCGAGCAACACTCTGACAAACAGCCCTGGATAGGTCAAAAATCCTCAGTGGATCCAACTCACCCATATTAGCAATGTCAAATAATATTTTGACCAATTACCCCAGATGGGTGAAAACAAGATGAGGGCGTATAAAAAAAGAGGGTATCATTGACAGCATTAATACGATGATATAAGAAGGAATTAAGATCCTGATACACGATAATGACATTACATAGAACAAACAATGAAGAAAGTCATCCACAACCGATGCTACATAATATCGATATCCTCATCATCACTGGGAGACGCTCCCGGAGCCTCACAACTCCGTCTTCGAATGGGTGAAGAATCTTGGATGCTTGGGCGGAGATATATCCTCAATTTTGGCCGGTCTTGCGATGATACAATTCCTTTCAGGAACCCTCGGATGAAGCCCTCCTCTAAACACTGTCGTTCCAAGTCCTTCACTTCAACATCAAAGATATGGTTACGAGCCTCCTGGATAAAGTCTTCAATAGCGCCACGATAAGCCAGGGAATTCTTGAAGTCTTCCACTGCCTTAGAAGCGATCTTGCTTGCTTCCGCTTCTGACATTCTATGCTCCTTTTCAGAAAGACGATCTTGTAATGCTTTCTTATCCGCTGCAAGTGCCCTGATCCTCTTCTCTTTATGGCGAGTCTCGCTCGCCTCAATCGACTCATCGGCGCTCCACCTCGACCTTGGAGAAAAAAAGTCGACATATTATTTCGGTCTACACTCGGTCTGACCCTCCAAGGTCGCCACTTCTTTAGCTTTAGCATTCATCCTTCGCTCATACTCGCATCGCAGATATTTTATCTTCACAAATTCGGTATTCCATTCATCTAAGGCAACACCCAAATGAGCCATCTCTAATGGAGTTACCTAAAAAAAAAATCATCACCAATGTTACATAAAGAAGGAGAAGAATAGAAGGAAGAAGAAAAAACAACGCGCAATTCATCGCGTTGGCGTCGTACATATGTGATTTAATACCTCTTGAGGAATTTGCGGAGTAACGAACTCCCCATCATGAGTCAAACATAAACTCTCGGATGCCAAGTGGACATCATCTCCAGATATCGACATAGCCATTTCAAGACTAGTCTTCTCTTTACGTAAAATGGAACATTGCTGTCATTGATTAGTGACGGGCTTCTCGAGGGAACCCTATGAGGAGAACTCTCGTCACCCTTTCTCTTCAACGGAAGAGCGTGAGATCTTCCTGCCTGGATGGAAAGACCAACTTTAAACATCCTATCTTCAACTATATATTCTAGCATGTAACCTCATGTTCAAGCTTCCATGTCGGGAATATTAAGAGTTGCTAGAATGTCATCCTCCAATATCGGCGATGGATCCGGAAGATCATTCAATCTTCCCCATCTCTCAGGAAGGCTCCACTCATTCTTCACATAAAAGAATCCAGTAGACCAAGTTTTGGACGGATCCCGTGCTGAAAATTCTATCTAATTCTTTATAGTCCGATAAGAAACACGTCCTTGAGCATCACATGTGAATCTACACATTTGGTACAAGTAATCGATGTTCAAAGTAACCCCATGCTCCCTGAAGAAGGTAGTCAAACCAATAATGACCATTAAAGCTCGAAACAAAAATTGCATCAAAGTCACGCCACATTTTTTGAAGATCTCAATCATTCGAGCCAAAGGGAATCCAGGTCAGACAAAGAGTCATCTCGAAATAGTAAAGTACCACGGTGGAGGTGAGCTCGATCGGACTTTTACTTCAATAGCCACCAACTCATTGGGAAGAAAAATTTCTTGCGGAACACCATTAAACTATCGATGTGACGGAGGACATATCGTCAGGTGTACACTATGAGTTTTCTTCCCATCACCACAAAAATATAAAAAATAAAAATAAAAATAAAATAAATTTAATAAATAAATAAATCGAAGAATTTTGACTCACTCACCTCGGCTGTAGCATCTTTTTTGCCCTCCAGCCGCGGTTTGGAGTAAAATTTTTCTGATCGACAAAACACACATACACATAAGAAAGAGGAAGGAGGATATATACAAAGAAAGGGAGAGAGGGAGGGAAAGAAGTTATCCCCCTCCAATAATGCTATAAAATCACCAGCTAAACTTTCTGAGTTAGGCGGATGATGGTTCCTAACTAATGCATCCCCGTCTTGGCGATTTTCAACTGCTGAACCTTCCATCAAAGTTTCCTACAAGAAAAGTAGATGCAGGTGGGCTTTGATCGCCTCTAACCCAGACGGTCCGTGAGGCGAATCGGACGGTAAGCGGAACCGACGTATGTGCAGGTGGGCCTTGAACAACGGTCCACGAGCCGATAAGCGGGCGAGGCGGTAACCGGAACCACGTATGCCGTGGGCCTTGATCCTCTCACAGGCGGTCAAGCGACGATGCGGGGTGGCGTGCGGAACCACGTATATCGTCGAGCAGACGGTCCAGAGGCCGAAACCGGGCGAAGCGGTCACGGCGTATGTACCGTGGGCGCGATTGCCTCCAACGACGGTCACGAGGCCGATGCATCGGATGAGGCGTGCATCCACGGATATATCGTGGGCGAACGAACTCCGAGGCGATGCGGGCGAGATAAACGACCGCGGCGTATGTGCGTGGGCCTTGATCACCTCTAACCCGGACGGTCCGAGGCGTCGCCGGGCGGTAAAGCAGACGGAATCACGGCGTATGTATGCAGGTGGGCTTGGCCTCAACGGGGCGGTACGAGGCCGATGAAATCGGGCGAGAACCGAACGCGGCGTATGTACGTGGGCCTTGATGCCGCCTCCTCACCTCTCCCCAACGTCCCTTCTTGATTGCCCAAGGACCCTCACTCAAGAAGAAAGGAGAGGGAAAGGTGTGCCTCTCCCTCTCACCCTGGGGGTTTATAGCCCTCCGGCAAAAGGGTAAAACCCCTCAAAAATGGCTCAAAAATGGCTCAAAACTCCTCAAAAACGGCTCAAAATGGCTCAAAACCACAAATTCTCGGTAGGACGTGCTCCTGACCCTGCATGGCATGAAGCAGCTATGGCGCCAGCCACCACTGTTCGCAGCCAGAACGTCGCTCGACCGAACCATCAGCGGCCCGATCAGCAGCGAGACCGTCAGCGACGACGCCACACGTGGCCAGCGCTCGACCCATGGCCCTCCGCCACGACGATCCACCAGCGCTCCCGTAGTTAAATCGCCCGCCCAACCCGCGCTGCCATGCAGCTGACAGCGGTGCCATGGCCGCCGTAGCCACCTGCGTATGACGCCGGTCCCGAAATGCTGAAAACTCGTGAGTATCTAAATAGATCCATCTCAAATCATCCTACATCTACTTCCCTAATCATAATTTTGTATTTTATGATGATTTCTTCTCTCAAAATGTATGATTCATGGGCACGCGTTTTTGAAGAATTCATTATTTTGAGCATTTGACACATATATTTTGGATGATTAAGCTAATGTCATCCAAAATAGAGCAACGATATGACTCTCAAAATACCACTAATCAAAGCACAAATCTTGATGTCGGCGATATGATTTTGAGTCGTCGAGATCAAGCACTTAAAATATCATTAGAATCTTCGGGACATCAATTAAATCCCAAAATAGCTCTCAAATATGAAGTGTTTATAGTCAAATCGAGCGTCTCGACGAGCCGGATCTAATGAGCCTAAGATCTCATAATTCTGACTTTATTTGGGCATCCAAATGCTCAAAATACTTCAAATGATCGAAGGAATCATCCTGAGCCGTCCGATCGAGGGGAATGGTACGAGCTTTACATGAATTTACAAGAATGCCCCTCCTCCCATCTATAAATAGACCTTCATTCCTCACATGAAGGGGAAGGCCAAGTGAAGAACAAATGAAGTGAAGAACAAATGAAGTGAAGAAGAAGAGGAGCTGAAACAAGTGAAGAAGAGGAAGAGTCCGAGCAAGGAAGAAGAGGAAGAGTCCGAGCAAGGAAAAAGAGGAAGAGTCCAAACAAGGAAGAAGAGGAGGAACCCAAGCAAGGAAGAAGAGGAAGAGCCCGAGCAAGGAAGAAGAGGAAGAGCCCGAGCAAGGAAGAAGAGGCTCAAGCTTGAAGATCCTCCAAGCAAGGTCGCACCCACGGCCATCAACCACCATCACCCCACCTTCATGGTGTAATCTCCACCTACTAGAACTATTACAACGATCGTTGTTACATAGGCTTTTCCTCCCTCATATGCAATTCAGTAATCCCGTTATCGGGAAGATTTTGTACTCTCAGATACATAGTGGAAGCTTTTTTGGCAGTGGTTTTCCCTCTTTTGAGGTTTTCACGTTAAAATTTTGGAGTGTCTCATGTTCACTCTTTAATTACACGTGGGTGTCTTGGACTTCACATAAGGCTAAACTTTCACTCTCTGCGGTTTTCTAGAGACATCAATAGCATCAAATGAAGCCTTGAAATATAAGAAGGAGAAGATGATAGAATTGATGCTACTATTTCAAGCTATTCATGATTGTCAAGAAGGTTGAGATGTCTTTACTAAGTATCAAAGTCATATACCCACTAACGAGTATGTGACCTTACATGTTTACTTAAAATATTAAAAATATTATTGATGAAGATGTATACATAGGCTCTTGCTACATATCAGTGGTATCTACATATAGAATAAACATTTTTAATTCATGTCCACAATATAATGCTAGAGCTAACACATTAAATATTGAAAAAAAATTCAATATTAATGAGAAGAACTATACATATGTATTACAATTAATCTTCCTCACACCTCTATATGATTCAAATTTATTTAGAGTTAATTTTTTAAGAGATTTAGTTGAAAATCACTTAAATATAACCATAATTAGAATCAAATATCTCTCATTAAATTTAATATTTCAAATTTCTCTCTCTCTCACTAGGACTTTGATACCTTTATTTTTTTCTTTTAATAAATAGAAATTTGAGAATAAGTGCATCATAAATGAGATCTATTTATGAGGATGTGGTTAAAAAAATATTGAATAATAATTATTAAATACATGTTTACATTGAAATTGCAACTTAAATTTTCATGCTAATTTTATAAACAAAATAGGCCAACAACTTAAAATAATATATTTATTTATGTGTTGTATCACATTGTGAACCTTTTTAATTAGAAGATGAGATTATACAATAAATTTCTTATAGAAATTACTACATAGTATTTTTTGTGTCATTCATCATAATTAAGATTTATTTTCTTCTCATGATAAGTTTTTATCAATAGATGATGTGTGTGTTAGAAGTGGGTTCCTCCAGACAAATTTTTAATTTAAAAAAGGTCACTCTCACTTCAAATCACCTCTCCACATACTTAGATGAAAAAGAAAGACTATTTTAAGAAAAGGTGCTATAGGTGCTCATATAGACTATTCTAATGCTTAAGCCAATGTTTCAATTGAAAGGTAATAAATGTTGGATTCCCCTCTTCTCCCTTGCCTCTCAAATCCTCCGATTTTGAAATCACAATGTGATAGTGTTCCTCCCTTGGCACGTAAGGCCTTATTGACCTATGGCGGAAGATAACAGAGGTATCTCATCCCTCAACTGGAAAAGTCTGCTCACCTCTCAAGCCTCAATCGCTACCCCCTTCAATCTCTCATTTATGCCTCCGGAGGAAGATGTCATCTCTTTCTCAGAGGAGAAAATCATGGATGGTTCCAAACATGGAGCAATGCTGGTGGGATATGCTTTGGGGCGACCTTATGAAAACTTACTTCAAGCCATAAGGAAATTATGGCCTCTCCGCGGTAACATAGATCTTATTTCCCTTGCAGATGGTTTCTTTTGGTTCAAATTCAATTGCAATGAGGATTATGAGATGGTGTTAAATGGGGGGCCGTGGTTCATTTTGGGAAAGCCTTTCTTTTAAAAATGGACACCGAGACTTTTCTCCTGAAGATTTCAAGGACATTCCCATTTGGATTAAATTCCCCAATCTTCCTCTTTGTTGTTGGTTGAAAAAGGGCATATCAAAAATTGCTAGTAAAATTGGAGTACCCCTTACTGTTGATCCTCTCATGGCTAAAGGGGCTAGATTGAACTTTCCTCGAGTTAGCATTCAAATCAGCACTAAATCCACTCTACCCGAAGCCATAAAACTCTCCCTCAATGGAAAGGAAATCCTACAGCAAGTGAGTTATGAATGGAAACCTATCCCATGCTCAACTTGCGACACGTTTGCACACACCCCATCTACCTGCCCTAAATCACCAAATTTTAAGCCTATCCACTCCTTGCCCTCAGAAAATCTTACGGGCCTTGAAACCCAATCCACACTCCACTCCACTCAGCCTATGCCCATGCATAACACAGTCACCATACTAGCCCCAGCCCTAGACCTAAATCTCCTAATAAATAACCTATCCTCTATCATTGAATCTGCTGCTGAGGATTCAGATTTTAGTGCAGAAAATGAAAATGCTATCTCAAACACAATTGTACCTCCTATTCCAATCACATCTCTCGGCACAGTGCAAAACTTGTTTGCAACTTTGTCTAACCCTTTGCCTGAGAATCCTAAGGAGAATAACACAATCTCATCAACTGATATAGCTTCAACTTCCAAAACACCTCTTGTGCTCAATTTGACCAAAGGTAGAAAGGGTAGGCCTAAAGGGGGGCTTCCCAATACCATTAGATAATGCATAACTCTCTTAATATTGCCACTTGGAATGTAAGAGGCTTCAATAGTGACATTGGTCAATGATAAAATTTGTCAAAGATAATAACATTGATATTATGTGCCTTCTTGAGACCAAGTTAGCTCGATACTTATCTACTACCGACGAAACATTTTGACCTTTTCTATAATGAACAGGTGGACAATTTTTTGGAAGCACCAAATGGCCGAATATGGATAAAATGGAACACTAATAAAATTGATTACTCTACTATCTATAAGCATCCTCAATTTATACATGGTAGAATATCTTTGGGATCCACTCAATCCTTCCTCATCACTGTTGTCTATGCTGACAATAGCAACCTTCATAGAAAGGATTTGTGGAACTCTCTCAGCTCATTAGCTAGTGATATTAACAAGCCATGGATCATTATGAGAGATTTTAACTGCATCAGAAGGCATTCAGAAAAAATGGGAGGTCATTCTATACCCCCAAGTAAATTAGCAAATTTCAATGATTTTATATAATTTGGTCTCTTGGAAATTAACAATACGAGACATGCATTTAGCTGGTTTAATCAAAAAATACATAACCCAATCAGATGTTTGTTAGATAGGGTACTATGCAATTATCGATGGATGAACACCTATCCTCATTCTGGTTGGAAGGTTATGTCTCCTCTTACATCAGATTATTCTCCTATTATACTCTCTATTAGAAAGAAGTCAATTCTCAAGCATAGATTTATGTACAAAAATTACTGGAAGAAATGCCCAGATTTTATTGACATAGTGGAACATGCTTGGAGCAAGCATGTGGATGGGGACCCAATATTTACTTTCTGTAATAGACTCAATAACACAAAGATAGCTCTTAATAATGCAAACTGGCACTCTTATAGCTACATTGCAAACAATATCTCCAGGCTAAAAGATAAACTTGAAGACTTGCAACTCAAACTTGATTTCAACCCTCTAAATGCTGAATATCTAAATGAGACTCTCCAGGTTCAAAAATCTCTCAATGAGGCTATTGATTGTCAGAATAATTGGATCAAACAAATGGAAAAATGTGTATGGCTTACAAGAGGAGAAGATGACATCAAATTTCTATATCAAAAAATTAGCATAAGGAAAAGTAAAAACAATATCAAAAGCTTCAAGGTTAATGATGTTGAAATTTGTTCTCAACAAGACATGGCTAGGGAAATTACAACACATTTTGCAAACATTCTAAACAACCCTCATAGAGATACTAACGAGGATTGGCTTAACATCCCCATTGGACCTCAAATCACTCCTCAACAAAGCATTTTACTTACCCAATCTTTCAGCACTGAGGATATTAAAACTGCAGTGTTTGACATTGAATTTGAAAAAACATCGGGACCGGACGGCTTTACATCTCAATTTTTTAAGGACACATGGGAGATTACTGGATGCTATTTAGTGAATGCTATTCAATATTTTTTCTCTACTTATATATTGCCTCACAGGGTCAAACACACTGCTATCACTCTAATTCCAAAATCCTATCATGCAGAAACTATTACAGATTATCGGCCACTTTCTTTGTGCAACTTATTATATAAGGTGATATCAAAACTTCTTGCTAGTAGGCTTCAGATGATTCTACCACATATTATCCATCCATTTCAATGCATTTTAAAGGGTAGAGACATAGTACAATATTATCTTAGCTAATGAGGTCTTGCATGGATTCAATCAAAACATAAACCAAAGAGCTTAAATTGATCTTCAAAAGCATTTGACAACGCCAAAAACTTTATTATACATAGACTCAAGCTTCAATTTTCCTCAAACATTCATAAAATGGATCGAAGCTTGTGTGTTGCATGTGCCTTTCTCCATTATACTTAATGGTGAACTATCGAGCTACTTCTTCTCTTCCACTGGTTTAAGGCAAGGATGCCTATTATCCCCTTATCTATTTGCTATCACAATGGATGCTTTCTCTAGATTATTGGAAAATGACACTAATGCTGATAGATTCAGCCCAATCAAAACTACAAATGGGATTCTTTCTCATCTTATATATGTTGATGACTTGCTGGTTTTTGGATCGGCTTACCATGCTAATATTAGCTATCTATCATCTCTTCTCTACTCATTCTACAAGTCGAACCTCTCTCCAGAATGGCAAGAATCTAATATTTGCTTTTCCAAAGTAGACTCTCTAAGGAATGAGTATCATGGGTTTTACTATTGCTGAAATGCCTTGGAACTATCTAGGTCTCTCAATCTCTCATTCAAGGCTGAAATCGACTGATTGTGATAAAATCTTCAACAAATTGCATAAATGGTTTGCTGGGTGGAAAAGATCATTACTCTCTTTTGCTGGTCGGTTACAATTGATTAGATTTACCTGTGCTAGCTATTGTGCTTACTGGTTTAGAGCATTGTCCATTCCCAAAAAGGTTAGAAAGTCTATAAGGAGGCTCATCTCTTCCTTCCTTTACAACAATGGGGCTGAAAATAAAATTCACACTATTGCTTGGGAAAACACTGCCAAACCGATTGATGTTGGGGGAATTGGACTTGCTAGTATAGACTCCTTAAATCTAATGTGCAAGGCTAAAATTATTTGGAGATTATATAATACAAATTCTCTTCTTACTAATTTTTTCAGAAATTAGCACCACTCATTTTGGAGAGGCACTACTACTAAGACTACTGTATTAGTTAAAGAGCTAAAAAACATGGTGGTTAGATGTAGAGGTTGCATCACCTTACAGGTGATAACTGAAAGCAAGCTTTCATTCTTTTTTTATCCATGGTTAGGAGGTTTCTCTCTGGTTGAAATGTTTGGGCCTATGGTGTTTACTTGGTTTAATTGCTCCACATCCATGCTAGTTTGTGAAGCTATTTTTGAGAACCATTGGAAACTTCTTATGAATGAACATACTCCTTATGAATGTTTAAACAAGATCCAAATCATTCCAATTCTTAAAGAAGTCGTTATTTTTATGGTGAAAAAGGATAAATATAGCCACAAAGCAACACATAACTATCTTTTAATCAATCTAAACCGTCTTTGGATAACGCGTTCATATGGCACAAAGGTTATTCATTAAAATTTGCTTCTTTTGCTTGGAGAATAATCTTGAATGGAATAAAAACAAAAGACATATTGATTAAGAGGGGTATGTTGGTTAATCAGTTATGTGTTCTATGCTAGAAGGTTAATGAAAACCATCACCATCTTTTCTGTGAATGCTCATATTCCATGGATATTATTAGAGTTACTATACCTCACGGTTCTTTTTTTCATTTGGGTTGTACATTAACTCAAATACTTCTTTATACGGATCAAATTCGTTGTAAAACAACAAAAAAATTCTTTCTTCTTGCTATACCTATTAGGCTTTTATATATGGAAGGAAAGAAATCGGCATTTTAACAACACATGTCAAGAGACTAGAGGGTTATCAAAATCATTTGCAATGCTATAAAACTCAAAAGCTATAGATGGCACCACAACTATACTTTGCGGATCATATTTATGATATATTCTCTCTAATATATTCTAAGACACATTGCTTTTTCTTTGCGGGACATGCTTATCTACTCCTACGACTATTCTGGGAAGCTAAGTTTGTTATCCTGCTTGGGCTCTGCTTCATCGGGGACTTTCTATTGGATTTTTGGAGCTATGATGAATCCAGCTTTATTTGGCTCAACCGGTACAAATGACTATGTCTTTGGTTTTGTTTAAGGTGGGCTGTTTGTTTAATATGGGACTTTATTTTTAGCTTTGGTTGCTTTCGGATGGAGCCCGTGTAGCTCAACCGGTACCAATTTATGATGCTACTAATCAATGTTTGTGCGTAAACATATCTGTACCTATCTTTCTGGTTTCTCGTGGTCTGCTTAATGTTATTTCCATTTCTGGATGCATTGGTGGTAACCTCATTTGTCCCTCTCAGTCGATCATTAGCTACCCTGGACGGAGCCCAACTTATATTCGATTACAGGCTGGACTTTCTGAGCTCTTGGTTTTATTTGCTTTTCTTTGTTTTGGTTTTTGTTTCATTCTTTTCATCTTGTGTTTTTGACAGCTGATTATAGAAATTTTATTCTGTAAGCTATTTGTGGGTTTTTATCATGTTCTTTTGACATATGTAACTCTGTTTGATCAATGAAATCTGGGCGAGGCCCTCATTTTTTCCTGAAAAAAAAATAAAAATAAATAAATGTTGGATTATTTAAAATTATCTATGGACAACGCTAGAATTCCAATTGCAAGAATGCGTAAGCAATAATAGTCAAAGTAAAAGCAAAGAGTTGAAAGAGAAAAAAATCTCTAAGATTTCACCATTATTGCTAAAAAAAATACATCACATAAGACAATCATTTGGTGTTCCCTAAGCTTTTCCCATGGTCCTCTATATAGAGGTAGTCATTAAAGTGTAGCATTATAAGAAATATTATATTTCAAGAAAGTAAGTAAATTGCACAAAAAAGGACTAATGAATTCTTGTTATAGCATTAAGATTCACTAGCTTGCAGCATATTGATTACATTTGAATGCATACAATCGTTTTTTTTTAAATAAAAAAATCCTATTCTTGTGAAGTTAAAAACACATCTCATTGCAATCAGCTCTAACTTCCTAATTGAGTCATTGTGATGATTCTAAATGGTTTTGTTTAGTCTCCTCTCGCGTTGAGAACAAATATCTGTAGAACTTTGGCTAACTCAAATTAGTCAGCCAATTTGCTATACTTTCACTGACTTTGGAGAGTTCATCTTTCAAGCTCAGCTAAGTAGCCATGGCTTCAACCCAAGTACTTATACGAATGTTCAAAAAGGATTAAAAAAGATTTCAACAAACATCTTGCAGAAATAGTTCCTCTTTTCTTGAAGTTTGAAGGGGTATTTTATAAGGATTAGAGGTGGGGCATGTTGTTTCCCTTGATAAAATTTTTTAGTGAATAATTAAGATCTTGTAGAAATGGTCTCTAGAGTATTCTTTAATTACTGATTTATATTTCCTTTAAATTATAATTAAATTTGCTCAACATCCGAAAAGAAGGACAAAAAACAAAGTAACGAAGAACTGCATGCATGATGTATTTCCCATTATAATATTGATCAAATAAATGATTTTTAAGCCACGCTGAAAATTAGCTAATAGCTTCCTTAGGTGCTGCTTAAGATTACTTTTATTTTTTATTTTATTATATTAATATTATGTTTTGAAATAAAATATATTTATATTAAAAATTTTGTTTTTATATTTATATGATGATGACAGAGGTGGCTCATGTTAATAATTATGATAATGATGTGTGGTACCAACAACAACAATAAAATGCAACTAGTGATAAGTCGCAGAAATTGCGACTTGCAGTTATAACCTGAGATGGAGGTGGCAACAATCAGTGAGGGTGATGATCAAGAATGAGTAGTGGGCAATAGTGACGAATGATTGATTATTTTTTAAAAGAAACACTCAAACATTCAAAATTTACTTTGGAGTATTTTAAACATGGTGCAATTTTTTAATAAATAAAAAACATAAAAATATCAAATAAATATATATTTTAAATATAATATAAAATTAAAATACAAAATACAAAATAAAATTTATCTAAAACAAGTTTTTAATATACTATAAATTATCGTTATTTTGATTAGAGCATTTCATTAACAGTTAACATTAATGCTTTTTTTTTTGTGAGAATGGTGATTGAAAAACACAATTTCATTAAAATGATCTGAGTTATATGCATTCGATCAATAATAGCGTGCCGCAATATATGATAAAATCCGTGTAAAAAAAAAAACTCTAAAATCCTGTCATAAAAATCCACTCATCAGTCAACGGCACTGTTATTTATTCGAAGCCCACTTGCAGCAATAGCGCATCCATTCAGTAATCTATATTTGCTCCCAAGTGGGAGGCAGCGACTAGTGATCGTCGGCATTAATTAACACTAATAATGAACAAAGCACGCTTTAAAAGCCATTGAAGGACGACAGCCCTTTCTATTATTTAATGCTTAGCCTTTGGTTGGTTTGGAGAAATTAAGTGGTATTATAATTCTTATGCGAAAGGTTCAAAAAAAATTAACATGCACATAAAAATATAAAAGTTTAATATAGCTAAAAGTTTTATATGTATTTAATGGGAATAAATTTGGAGTCAAAAACACTCATAGCTTCTCTCAGGATTCTCACACATGAACAAGAACTATTACAAGCTTGAAGAGTTGCAAGTGGTCAGGAAGCTTTATTAGCAAGAGATATGGATTTATATAATGAATATTTTATCTCAACATTGATAATAAACCATCATTGAAGATTTTTGTAATCTCCAATATTAATCACTATAATAGATAAAGCATTTGTTGACTATATCACTAATCTCCAACATATCAATCCTCTTACCATGTTAAATACATATCTAGTACTAATCTATGCATATGAAGATAATCATTAAAATTAGAATCGACATGTCCAACTAGAAGGATTTTTAATTATCTTATTTTTTCTTAAAGTTCAACTAATATTTATAATACCCTTAATAAATAATATAAAATTCACTCATTGTATGTCATTGACCTTTATATGCATGTACCAACTCGATATTCTATAATATGTGAGATATTAGACCTTATATACACTACTCTTGCACACATTATAAAGCATGATTAAAACTCAAATTCAATATCTTAAAGTGATTTAACACAAAATGAACTCTAAGTTCAAAATAAAATTTTGAATTGAAACTACAAGTATTTGAAGGCCTATGTACGCTTTCTTAAGCGTGGTGGTTTAGAAGATCCTCTAAGATGTAGTGTTGCAAGGTACTGACTATGCATACTTTCTTAAGCATAGTAGGAAAGCTCTAGCACTCCCAAAACAGCCCTTTATGTGGGGATGATGCCGAGAGGCTACTGATATTTCAACAAAATAGAGATTAATAAATCATAAAAATGAAATAGTCAAAGGATAATATTTGAATCTTAAACGAGTAATAAAGTCAATAATTGAACTAAATACAATGATTAAGCTATTAAGACTGTTGACCTCCTTATATATTTCATAAATCAAAACAAGACCACAAGTTTAATTTGACGGACTTCGGAGGTGACAATACATAAATCGGAGCTCAAAATGCACTGGACGTCATCGAAAATGGTCGAAACGACCTCCGATCGATGAACGGACTTTGCCGTCGCGTTCAGAACATCGAAATTGATTAGAATATGAATATTGCATAATCTAAAGATCAACCGCTCGAACGATTGAGTTATCGATGTCAACGTATCGAGTTGAAAATACGGCGTTGTCAAATGACCTCCGTTAAATGAGAAATTATTAGATTCAAAACATCGAAAACTATAAAATGAGATTGTCCACGCTCAAATCGGATGACTCTGTGCAAATGTCGAATGATTTGAAGTGATAGCATGCAAATCGAGGCTCAAATACACAGGATGTCGCCAAAATCAGCTCAAATGACGTTCGATCGATGAACGAACATTGTCATCGTGTTTAGAACGTCAGCCGTTAGAATATAAATATTCGCACTTGATAATGTGCGTCAAGATCAGTGTCGCGCTCGCCGCGTCGAGTGGTCGGGGCGGCCGTATGGCCAAATAAACCGTTCGCAAATTTGCGTTATGGTCAATCATTAGCATAAAATTCAATTTAAAGTCGATTAATCAATTTAAATACCTAACTCCTTAAATTATCCTAGGTTTTCACTCAAATGACCCAATCGGTCCTAGCCCGTCGCTGGGATCCCTCTCCAAGGAAACTCAAACTGCACCCCTCCCTCGTGTGGCTGTTCCCCCTCACGTGAGCGAGCGAGCTCCTCTTCCCCTTCACACGCTCGGATCGCACGAAGCTAAGCCGCACGCAGCCTTCACGCGTCGCCCGGCTCCTTCCCTTCGCTCGAACGGTTCGGCCAACTCCTCCTTGCCCTCAACCGTTCCACCTCTTCCCCTTTCTTCGTCTCAACCGCAAGGCAAAGGGACGGACACGTCTCCCTCCTCCAGAAAACCGAGAGCCCTTTTTTTCTTTCCCTCTTGGATTTTTCGATTTTCCTCTTCTCTCCAAAACGCAAGCAAAGGTAAACTACTCGTTCCTCCTCTCTTCTTCTTCTTCTTGCCCCTTTTTTTTTTTTCTCTCTACTATTTCTTCGTCATCCGAAAAAGAGAAGAATAAAAAAGGGAGTGCTGCAACTACAACAGACAGAATTTTGAGAAATGGACGTATTTCACCTCTTTATTGATGCATGGATTCCTGTTCTCAAAATGCTTATGGTGACTGGTGTCAGTTCGATTATAGAAACTCCCTCCATTGATGTTTTAGGTGAAAGCTAGGAAATACATTAATGGCATTGTATTTTATGTTTTTTTAATCCTTCAATCGTGACAAACAATTTATCTAAGACATTCACTCTGGAAAGTGTGGCTTCAATATGGTTCATGCCTATCAATATTCTTCCGACTTTTTTAATTGGCTATGTATTTGGATGGATCCTCAACAAAAACTACTAAAGTTCCTTCAGGTTT
Source organism: Cymbidium sinense (assembly GCA_021442155.1). Taxonomy (NCBI): domain Eukaryota; kingdom Viridiplantae; phylum Streptophyta; class Magnoliopsida; order Asparagales; family Orchidaceae; genus Cymbidium; species Cymbidium sinense. The sequence goes on along the minus strand of CM038223.1, from coordinate 138,038,814 downwards.
AAGGCTCATTCTTTTGGGTTATTGTGCATAAGAAAATCTGGGTATCATGCTTCTCATCCTCATTCCCTCATCCTGCAATGAAAGGAGTAGTCCCTTTAGTAATCCAGACTTATATCAAGCACGGGCATTGGCCTATGCTTCACTCTTTATGGGTGTAAATGATTTGATATTTTGGTCATATGTCTACAATATTATGAGATTATCTCTAGGATTTGAAAAAGCAAAAAGTAATTTCATTGAATCATCTGCATCGAAGTCTATGGAGGAAGGAATGGGTTCAAATCATGAGAATGACTCAAAATGTGTAGATGCTAAGAATCAAGTTTATATTGCCACCAAAGATAATGGTGAAAATTCTCAAACCATATTCACCGAGTCTTCCACTAACAGCAAGGTTCAAATTAGAAGAAAAATGGCCATATCACTCTCCTTGAAGCCGGCCATCGTTACATTGAGAAGGTTATTCACTCTATCAACATATGGTATGATGGTAGGACTCATAATTGTCATAGTCTCCCCACTCAGAAAAGCACTGATAGGTGAAACATCCTCACTTTCTTCCCTTACAAACGACGAAAACCGAGAAGAAACACCGTCATGAGGCGGGTTCTTCTTTAGGTTTCTGACATTTTCACTACCTTTACAACCAAACAGCCCCTCTTTCTTCTCTTACAAATGACAAAACCGAAGCCATCGTCGAGGTGGGTTCTTCTTTGGGTTTTAGACATTTACCCGCAACCAAACACCCTCTTTCTTCCCAAGCGAGAACCGAAGCAACAAGTCATGAGGCGGGTTCTTCTTTAGGTTTCAGGCGTTTCCACTACCCTCAATCAACCCTCTTTCTTTCCTTCAAGCGATGAAAACCAAAACAGCATCGTGGTTCTTCTTTATTTCTCTCTCCCCCTCCTCGACCCTTCTCTTATAGCTTAGAGAGGAACACCATCATGAGGCAGGTTCTTCTCTTGGTTTTCGGTATACCCAACCCCATTTCCTTGCTGGTCACTGTAACGCATAGAAAAAAATGAGTCAGAACATGTGGGATGTGTGAATGTGGATATATATATACATGCTTGTGTTTCTTTGCTGGTTTGAATGCCTCATTGTGCTCATGAGGGCGCAATAAGATGAAATGTCCGAGCATACTCATTCACGCTGAGGTGTCTGAGTAAGCCAACATCCATTATATATACTTCTCTAGTCAATCTTTAAATATTGTCAATTTCTAGGCGCTTTGTATTTATCTTTTTGTAGGTTTGACCCTAATGCCCATGAGGGCATAGGGTGAAGTGTTGTGGTGTATAAAGACACTCGTTCTTCATGAGGGTGTATCGAGAAAGCCAAAATATCGATGCACGCAGGATGTCAGGAGGCTGCCAAAATTGCGTCAAATCTTTTGACTTAGGAAAAATGGGAGAGTAAAATGAACTGACTTAAAAACGCTAAGTAAGGAAACCTACAATTAAATTTAAACTAAAAACGTCAAATAAGAAAAGAAAAAGGGAAAGTAAAATGACATATAACAAACACAAAAGTAAAACAAAAAAAGAAGAGAGGAAAAGTATTTACAAAACCTATTTAAGCAAGTTGAAAACCTTCGCTAAGTGCGAATTAAAATCCTTCCCCCTCTTCCTCGAGTACTCTAAACTCAAGCAAGAGCTCTCTCTTAGCCTTATTTAGAGAGATTTGATGAAGTAATGAGTGAGTTCTCTTTTCTTGTAAATTCCTCAAAATTAAACAAGCTTTAATTAGAATTTCTAGAGACTAATACTAAACTCATAACAAACTTGTAATAAACTTAAAGTCTATAAAATTTGATATGAAGTTAAGGATGAATTCAAATTGAGTTTAATAACTCTTATACGAATATGGAGTGATTACTATGCTAGCTAATAAACATGAGTAAGGCTAAAGCAATAAAAACTGAAATCAGTATAACTTATCAAAAATAATGTAAATTGAACATAATCAAGTTGGGAGAATCACAAAAACTCAATAAATAAACTAAGTGCAAGTAATATTTTAAACTGCAACCTAAATCAAAATGTCTTGAACGCCATCGGATCTACAATTATTTGTACAAGTAGACAGAATGTGACACTAAACTAAATGCTACACGAATGAAGGAGCTTTCCTTCAATACAAAATTTAAGGAACTTCATTCTAAATTATGATTTTAAAAATCAACAAAATCACTAATTAGGTAAAATTTTCTAAGCGATAAATACCTGTATGTGCTCGCACATAGAGATTTCAAATGCAAATTTTAATGTTTGAAAAGGCTGCACAGGCTAATTTGAAACTAAATGAAAATACAAAATCAATCTCATAATTTAAAAATAAAATTACCTAAAGTCTTAAATACACCCGCATGAGCCCCCACATTATGCTGAATGCTTAAATTCAAGTATTTGAGGATCTTTGTTGAGTTCTTCCCGATTTATTCTTAGGAGATTCAGTTAACAAAACCTAAAACCTATAATAAGAGTTTCAATTAGTGAAATATCAGAAATTAATTACGTGGTTGACGTAGATATCATCCTCTTTTAGCAGTAGAGTTGAGGATCTAAAGCTCTTAAACATATTCAAATTAATCAATTTTTCTAATCAAATTAACTCAAATCAAATATCAATTTAAAAAATTATTTAAATGAAAAAGCTTAAAGCCAACTCAATCTATCCACCTTTCGTAATTATTTATCGGGGGTGATAAATTAAGAAAACTCTAGCTCATAAAGGAGCCAATGTCAAATCAAATGTTTTACTATATTCACTCTCAATCAATCTCTTACTAATAAGGATGTGGTGGTGTCCTCATTGCGTGACTTGGATAGGCATAGATGAAGCGATTACAACTAGAGTCCTCGATGGATGGTTTGGCTAGTGGGCTCCATTATATTATGATCACGGCGTAGCGTATGCTCCCCAATGGCTTTGCCCTTTGAGTTGTGAATCATAAGGTATACTTGATAGGGAAAACAACCCTCTATCAGGTAAGGTAGGCTTAAGATTGTCTCCTTAAATAAACACCACCCCAGATCTATAAGGATTCTTGGACGACGTAACCCATGTATTGTTGATAAGGATCATTCGGTCAGGTTGGGTGACCTCCTCACTAAGTAGGTAGGGACCACGGCTGGGATGACGGAACCATGGGATCTAGATGAGACGCGTCATCATTCCCCAACCATGGTTTAAGGCGAAATGATGAATTTCATAACCTTAAATTTTAAAATTCTACATCGATCTTATACTATTTTGCATCTAATGACTATCCTTGTCGAAAGTTTTCTCTCTTATTGAGAGGGTAATTATAGGGGCTTGCTTTATAGGAAACTTGGAACAGATCTAAAGTCCTCACCAAATGAGGATGAAATCTCAGGTAGTGTCTTATCTATTATTTGTGACACTTCCACAAAATTCAGAGGTTGGTGGAGAATTTTTGAGCCACTGACTTTGGGGACATGATTCTCTTTCCATCATATATATGTATGGTCAATTTTTGAAAATTCAAAATAAAAAATGGTGATTTAAGTGTGTAATAAATTTAATATGAGGCTTTATGTAGAATGAATCATTCCATAGAGTATATCTTTATTACACAATTATTTTGTTCTATAACGCCTCTGCATCTTGGAAGTATGGGGTGAAATAATAATTGCTAATTACTAATCCACATCTTTTACTTTTTTAGAATTGATCTACAAAGCACTCCTTTCATCCGGTTAGAGTGGTCGTGTCATCATGCCATCAACACAGGAGATGTTTGAGCTATAATTTAATTTGGTAGCTTGAATTTCTGGCTATCATAGCTGCAACTTCTAAAGTACCCACTCGTGGTACATTCATCCGAGGCCATGCTAGAAAGCCTCAAGTTATAAAAGCTTCTTAGCCTCAACCAGTTCAACAAACAACCGCAAGGAGTTCTCCGACATAGAACTTAGTTTTCAAAAGGCTAGGTCAATCCGAAGCTCAGAAAAAGAACCGTCAGTGGGCAAACTGTGTCTTTAATCGTGGTACAACTGCTGGATTGAACCTCTTGTATCCGAAAAGCATGATCATGAAGCTTCCTCATCAAGAAGCAAATTAACCAGAAGATAGAGAAGAAGGAGAAACACTGAGCTGAGGGCTCAGAAGATCCCTTTTGAATGACCTAACAAACAAGTGATACTGTCGCCAGAAGCGAGTATTCCTACTCACAATAACTTTAACAACCAAAAGTGGGTAAAGAGGAATAGCTCTACTGGCAAAATAAAGCGATCTACGGAACCAACCATCAAGCTCCACCACGGAGGACACTGAAACACTATCTGCGGGATATATAAAGTTCTCAAAATAGCAATGGAGGCTAATGAAAGAAGATTTGAGGCTATGGTGATGGAAAATACTGAAGCTCCACTAAGAAAGTTGTCATCTCTTCTGGTAATTAGCCATCAAGCCCAGTATGCTTTGCATGATAAGCATCAAAGCGTGACACTTGGATCGCGTGTCCAAGAATCTGCTACTAAAAGGTCCTAGCAAAAGGGTAAATAGATATGGAGGTCAAGGCCTCGTAATGAAACTTTGAATAATAGAAGAGTTGTGACATCTAATACATATACTTAGAAATCTGCCTAAAAAATAACTCATAATAAGTGGATACCCAAAAGAAGGGATATCACTGATGAAAGACATGATGGTCGACACCTTAGAGAATCCTCTAGGGGATCCCATTGCCGATCAGATTCACCCCTATAAGAGAAGGTTGACGTTGATCGCAGTCCTTTAATAGAAGAAGTGTTTGTTCTACACATTGAACCAGAGATCCACTGGAAACGTCGATCGAAAATTCATGTGAAAGAAGAAAATAATGAAGAGGACACTATAGAAGTGGAAGATGTCTTTATGGTCAGAAATATAGATGAACTCTCACTCGGCACCATCATGATAACATGAACTCGAGAACGAACACATTCGACATCTATGAAGAAGATTCTTCACTGAAGCAAATAGAAGATGGATCTTTGATCTTTCGAAGATGAAGAAGAAGAAGACAGAATGAGAAAGATATCATGGGTGTGAAATACATATGGTTGAACCATGAAATGATCATCCTGGTACACACTTTTATAATCAACGTCATCATTCAGCCCTATCAATAGCTGCCCTTACAAATGCACAAGGAAAAGGGCAGTCAAGTTCTCCCCTGAAAATGAGCAAGGAGCAGAACAGTAATAAGAAATAGAAGAAGAAAAAGAGCATGTAGTGATTGACGTCATGGGACTAGCTAGAGAGCAAAGAGAAATGCAGCATCAAATGGAGGTCAAAGACAAGGAGATTGCACAGCTTTGTACCAAGATGAATGATTTGATGGTACAAATGAACATCATGATGGAGATGTTGTAGAAGAATATCACATCAAGTCGTCACTAATAATGCGATTAATAATACAACTACCATACCGCCGAGCTCAACGGTATATCGCATGAAGCGAGGAATGAAGTTAACCCACTACCTCTCCAGTCGATAATTCAGCATCAAATGGAGGTCAAAGACAAGGAGATTGCACAGCTTTGTACCAAGATGAATGATTTGATGGTACAAATGAACATCATGATGGAGATGTTGTAGAAGAATATCACATCAAGTGCAGCACCTGCCTTGTCTACTAATCAACAAGTAGTTAATAATACAACTTCTATACCACCAGCCATACCTCAAGCTCCTACAGTATATGCTACGCATGAAGCGAGGAATGAAGTTAACCCACTACCTCTCCAGTCGATAATTCAAAATTTGGCTAGAGACGGAGCGATCAATAGCCATTTAAATAACAATCAATGAAAAGATAAAGGCAGTCATAGCCTCATAGTAGGATGAAAAGCTAGTGAGTAAGGGTCGCCTTTACCCAACTGAATATGATCAAGTGTCGTACACAAAAGGTTACTCAGTGCTGAAATTTAATACTTTTAGTGGGCTTGGTAATCCAAAGTAACATTTAGCCCAATTTAAGGCTACTTGTCGTAACATAGGAGGAAATGATGCGCTTTTTCACAATTAAGTAGCCTAATCTTAACACTTTTGAATGGTATGCGATTGTCAAATTATTGAGTTAAAATATTTGTTGAATTAGAGTATATTTGTGAAGAGATTCAGCAAGAAAATCACAATGTTGACCTTGCCTTGTTGAAAAAGGAGTGACAAAATTCATAAGTCATTGGTGCAACCTAAGTATGAAATGCAAACAATAATTAGAAGAAGAACATGCGATCTAATTATTAATGTGCAATATGGATGATAAAATGGCATCATTTCTATGTATGGCGTCGATTACAACATTCCAGGACTTGCTTGATAGAGTGGCTAAATTCAAAAAGTTGAATAACCCTAAGTATGAAATTTATACAGATAAAGCAAAAAGAAATAAACCTTCAGACTCAAAAAGAAATAAAATTCATGCCGCTTCTTATAGCTTAAATGGAAAAAAAGTGGGTGATATACAATGTGGATAAAGGAAAGCAGCTAATGTACAATGATGATAAGGGAAAGAAGCTTGTTTATTCTATTCCACAGCCAAAATTGGTATTAGGAGGCAATGGAAAACCTTAGACTTTTTCAAGTGGTAGAGAGTGTTCAAAATAAACAACAAGAGATGATGAACGAATGTGGCAATCTCTTAAGAAAAAGATGAACAAAGAATATTTCTTTAGAAGACAGTGTAGCTAAATTATTTCGACAAGCAGTCAAAGCTAATTTACAATTACCAAAAATTAAAAGGCTTGAAGAAGGCGTCAAGTCTAATCAAATTCCGTCCCTATCATCGAATGATTAGTCACCCTATTGAAGATTGTTATGTCTTCAAGGATTGGCTAGAAAGGAAGTACCAACGAGGTGAATTTACACTATCCGATAGTGTTCTAGTCAACCCTAAAAGAGAATCTATAAGGATGATTATGTCCTCTGCCGTATCATCCATCAAAGACAAAAAGAATGAGAAATGGTAGTCTCCAAAAAGACCATGAAAATGCTGAAACAGTTAAAAAACGTCCCTAGTGTTAAGTGGAAATCACCACTTGAACCTATATTGGACTTAAGAGAGATGCCTAAACCAAGTATTTGGGCTTCTCAGTAGCATTCTGATAAGGCTACTTCATCACAGCATGACGCAAGCCTCATAAATCAAAGAAGTCAGCTAAGAAAAAGAAGATCAAGAAGAGAACTACAACTCAAAAGATTATTAACAATCTAGAGGAATATCAACAGTCGGCAAGATAACCATTTAGGCTTGCAGACTTTATGCCCGAACTTCACATTGTTGAATCAGATGATGAAGATAATGGTAAATCTTGTCCAGTATAGACATGTCGAATCATCTGTGTGATGTCAGATATTCTTTAGCATCAGTTACTCCAAAATGACAAGGGAAGTCGAATGACAACCCATCAAAATTTTATCGGGCAAGAAGAGCCTGAGGAGTTAACGTCTGAATTTTGTTTAATGACCCAACAAGACGATAACATTTCAGAGGAAGATATATATTTTTTGATGAAGAAGAGTCAAACTCATCGATATCATCACGCATGAAATGTATGAAGTTGAAAAATGAGTCTAGCCCTTTTAGCCAATCTTTCAGAAAAAGAAGAGAATTTAAAGAAACTACCTCTTCAGAAGAATCTGAGCAAGATAAAGTGATTCAAGTTCAGTTAAGAAGCAGTAAAGTCCTACCACATTTATCAAAGAAGGAAAATGTAAATAAATATAAAAGGTAAACAAATTGAAATCAATGAAGATATCATTCCCAAAAATCTTAGAATAAAGTATAAATCAAGCGAGAAGATAGATTATAATATTTTATCACATATGAGAAAGATCTCTGCACAACTGAGTGTGTACGAGGCTCTCTTGATGTCAAAAGACCTATGAGAAACTTTGATACAAGCTCTCAAAGATCCGGAGAGTTATGAAGCTTACTTTGCTGAAAAATGCATGACTGAAGCATTGCAAACTCAAAATCTCTCAATAATCACATTTTCTGAGGAAGATCTTATGTTGGGGATAGCGGATCACAACCGTCCTCTTTATGTTACCGTAGAGAGTGATGACATCTCGAACAGTCGAATATTGATTGATCCAATCTTATCTATAAAGGGGTCTCGGGGAAAGATGGTTCATGAAAAGGGCAAAAACTGGTTCTTTTATTCTCAGTGAGGTTTATACGAAGCCAAGTTTCATGTACATGGGCGGCTAATCTTGGATGGCGGTGGAATGGTCCATGATGTAAGGATCAATGAGATGAAATTGAAATAGACTCGTAATGAACATTGATCAATAAATGATCTGAGCCAAAATATTTCATCAGAGCCTCTTGAAGCGGTAGCATCCACTTGAACTAAAGCAATTTTACAAAGTGAAAACGAGGAGGAAGAAAGAAGGCAATGCCCTCTAAAGCACTTAATTAGAAAATGTTCCTCATTTGGGAAGTGACATAGAAGAAGTAGAAGATATTTCTGTCAAACCTAAGGGAACTTATAAGCTTTCAAGAAATGCAGAGTATGAAATAAGTGATTCTAGTTCAGACTATAATTTTGAATCTACTTATAGAAATAGAGTTCAGATGGTTGCATCAAAGAGGATAGCTCACTTGATAGAGTCAGATGACTCACTCAAAATTATACCCATCCCTTAATAGTGCTTCAAAGAAATCACTCCATTGGAGATTCATAATATTAAAGAATTGATAACATTCTATGTGCGCCATGGCGAGTGGCACGAACTCTATTTTATAAATCAAGAGTCTCACCTCAATTTTGAGCTGCTACATGAAAATTTTGATGAGATAGTACCAACAAGAATACCAATATATTATCTGTAGAAGTTGCGAAGAATGATGCATAATCTTGGAATTCATATTGGGACTACTAAAAATAGAACTAAAAACTTTAGCAGGATGTGGAGCCAAAGAAGTCCTCAGGCATCACAAAGAAGTGATAAGTTTATCACTAAAGGTCTTGGGTTCATCCACAAATCTCATCAAAATAGAGCCTGTTATAATATAATAGAGGCTGAGATCGAGACTAATAGTAATGAAGAAGATGATTCCCATGAAATTCTTCTTAAAAATGATGAAGAAGTAGAAGCCAAGCCTGTACCCGATGAACTCGAAGATGATGGACAAATAGGTACTATGGATGAACTTAAAGAAATCAACTTAGGAGCTGAGAATGATTCTCGTCCAACTTTCGTCAGTTTCATTTTTACCTGATGAGAAAGTTGAAGAGTTAAAAATGCTTTGCTTGGACATATTCTGAAATGCTAGGCTTATCCCCTGATGTAGCAGTTTATAAACTAACTATTAAACCAGATGCGATGCCTCTTAAACAAGCTCCTAGGTGAATGAGATTGGAGATTGAAGAACAGGTAGTTATAGAAAATAAGAAACTGATTGAAGCAGGCTTCATCCAGGAGGAGAAGTATACATATTGGATAGCCAACATTATCTTAGTTAGGAAGAAGAATGACCAAATTCGTCTTTGCATTGACTTTGGGATCTAAATAAGGAGTGCCCAAAAGATGACTTTCCGCTTCCAATATCAGAATTACTAGTGGACAACACCTCTAACTATGATATGTTCTCATTTATGGATGAATCGTCAGGATACAACCAAATCAAAATGGCACCTGTGAAAAATATACATCGTTCAGAATACCTATTGGTAACTATTGCTACACGGTCATGCCATTTACTTAAAAAATACTAGAGCAACATACCAAAGAGACATGATGCATATTTTTGATTAGTTGATTCACCAGAAGTGGAGTGTTATGTTAATGATTTGGTGATAAAAAGCTTGAATCGTGAAAACCACTTCGAAGAAATAAGAATTATATCGGAGAGAATCAGAAAATATGATCTCAAGATGAATCCTCTAAAATGTGCATTCGGGGTATCCTCTAGAAATTCCTGGGGTACATTGTACGTCACAGAGGTATTAAAATCGATCCCACTAAGATTAAGACAACTGTGGAGATGCCTCCACCAAAGAATTTGTGTCAGCTCCATTCTTTACAAGGATAACTCGGATTCATCCATCGATTTATATCAAACTTATCAGGATGCTGTCAACCATTTGCAAAGTTGATGAAGAAGGATGCTCCATTCAAGTGGGATAAGGAGTGTCAAGAAGCCTTCAATAGCATTAAAAGCTACTTGTTAAATCCACCAATCTTGGTTGCGCCTATTCCTAGGAAGCCCCTCATTCTATACACAGTTGCATTAGAAGAGTCCCTTGGAGCATTATTGGCACAACACAATGAAGAAAGTAAAGAGGATGCTCTTTATTATATCAGTCGAAGGCTGATTGGAGTAGAAATGAGATACTCTCTGATAGAAAAGCACTGTTTAGCATTGATCTTTGCAGTTCAAAAGCTTCGTCATTATATGCTATCTCACAAGATTACTCTAATCTCAAGGATCGATCAGCTGAAATACTTGATGACAAGACCAATGTTGACAGGTTACTTGGCAAGATGGGCAATACTGCTTTTGCAATTTGATATCACATGCGTTTCATAGAAAGCAGTAAAGGAATAAGTCTTAGCAGATTTTCTTGCTGCACATCCCATCTCGGTGGGCTCTTCTCTTAATGATGATTTGCCTGGTGAGCAAACTATGCTCATTCATGAAAGAGAAAAATCATAAAATTAAAAAATATATTTTGATGGAGCCTCATCGATCAAACAAGTCCAACATCTAACTTTTCCAAGAACAAGATCAGGAATTATCATCATCTTCATAACACCAGAAGGAGGGATAATGAGACGATCATATGGATTGACCGAGCCAAGAACTAATAATGAAGATGAATATGAAGCATTAGTCGCAGGTCTGGAAGAAGTTATTTTCATAGGTCTTCAAAACTTACATATTTTTGGTGATTCTCAGCTTATTATAAATCAAGTACTTGGTATCTATAGAATCAACAAGTTTGAGTTAGCTTTCTATCATAAGCTAGTTCTTGAGCCTATAAAGTAGATACCAAATATCACACTAACTCGAGTCTTTTGATTCGAGAATAGTAAAGCTGATTGCTTAGCAAGATTAGCTAAGAAAATGGCAAGTATGAATGGTGATTATGTCATGATCGGCATATTTACTCGACGAGTCTTAGAGCTAGTAAAGTATCAATCCCCACGAGAGTGCTCGAAGACTAGTAGGATCTCAGTTGCTCCTCATACTCCCCAAAATCAACATGAAGTTATACCTAGAAGAGTTGAGAAGGACATTGCTTCAGAAAAGAAATATGAAGCATTTATTGTAGAAGAGCCACATGATTGGAGGAAACCCTTCATCGACTACTTTAAAGAAGGTAAGTTACCAAATAATAAATCACTAGCAGCTCAAATCGAGAAGAGAATGTTGTGCTATGCTTTCGTCAACAACACTCTATATCATAGATCATCTGAGCAAATGTGGCTACGATGCTTAAATATAGATGAAAACACCCAAGTGATGATTGAAGTTTATGAAGGATTTTGTGGTGCACATTAGTCAGGTCCCAAGATGACAGTAAATATCAAAAGAATAGGCTATTATTGGCCATCTATGGTGAGAGACTGTATCAATCATGCTAAGAGGTGTCATGAATGTCAAATACATGGGAATATAATCCATCAATCTCTAAATCCATTACACTCAAGAATAGTGTCTTGGCCATTCAAATGTTGGGGCACATATGTAATTAGACCAATCGATCCACCGTTGTCAGTTGGACATCACTTCATCCTTACAGCAATTGACTATTTCTCTAACCGGCTTGAAGCTACCCCCATTTAAAGAAGTTACTATTGATCGAGTGATCAGCTTCTTCATGCATAATGTGGTCTATAGATTTGGAGTGTCACGCCGAATAATTTCTGATAATGGCACAACTTTCAAAAATATAAAGATTTATAGATTCGTCGATCAACACAAAATTGATTGGTGATACTTTTCAATATATAATCCAAGAGCAAATAGTTTGGCAGATGCTTTCTAGAAGACATTGGTCAAACTGCTCAAGAAGATTCTCATCAAAAATAAAAAAGAATGGCATACCAAGCTAATAGAGGCTCTATGGGTGTATCAAACTTCCCACAAGACGTCGACTAAAGCCACTCCCTATTCATTGGTATTTGGAACTGAAGCAATTCTTCCGCTTGAAGTTGAGTTGTCTTCACTTCGAGTAGCCATCCAGTACAATCTAAGTGAAGATTAAAATGCTCGTCTAAGAATGGAGGAACTCGACATGCTTGATGAATCTATATTACAAGCTCATCAAAATTTGGAAGTTTATCGAGTAAAGATGTAGGGCTTTTGATCATACGGTGCGGCCTTGAACATTCCAAAAATGAGAATTGGTTCTGGTGCTAAGAAGACCAATTATCCCAATTTGAAAATTTGGTGGCAAATTTGAGCCTAATTGGGAAGTCCCTTTTATCATTGAAAAAGTGTATTAAGGAGGGGCATACCAACTCATCAACCTAAAGAGTGAAAGACCAATGCCGCCAATTAATGGTCTATACTTGAAAAAGTATTATACATGAGGAATACATTTCTGAAGTACAATAGAAATCCTCCTGCAAGATTGGGGATATTTTTTTTAGTATATTTATTTAAGTCGACATCATGCTTCATGCCGAGATCCCTAAATAAATATGCCATAGATGAAAAATGTTTCTGTGAAAATTGCCCTGTTATACAGGGGTATTTTTAGATTGATATACATAGATGAAATCAATGTTACATGTTGAAACCCTCTTAAGAGCATGTCAACTCAAATATTGATATATTTGTGTAATATCATCTTGAAAGTTCTTCTAAATGTGCTTTAGAATTTCCATGTCTTATTTTTTTAGTTTATGTTAAATTTATTTGAGTTGACGCCGTGTTATAAGACAAGATCCTCGAATATATTCTGATTTAGGTTGACATCGAGCTTTACACAAAAATCCCTGGATATATCCATAATTATTACTGTTAAGTTGCAGAGTCTTATAGGAATAAAAATAATCTATTTCTACACATGAAAAGATAACCTTATATGTCAAAAATTAATCTCCCAAATTTGCCAAATTCGGGAGATCAAGTCAGAAGAACTCTCAATTTTGGAAGCTTCAATCAATTAAATTGGAGAAATATCAACCTCTGCATCCTGAGGTCTAGGACAAAGATGGGTTCTAAAGGTCGGACTCAACAAGCCCAAATGGTCTAGTTGCTGACGCTCTCCTCACTCAACAAGTGACAAAAAAGGACACAATAAAAGAGCTCATGTTTGTCAATCTGATGACAAAACCACCAACCCACTACAGCTTAAGTCAAAGACACGAGTAGGTTCTAAAGTTCAAACTCAATGAGCCCAAATGTGGTCGAGTTATTGATGCTCTCTTCACTCAACAAGTTGTAAGAAAATGCAACAGTGAAAGAGCCCCTGCTTGTCAGTCCAATGATGATAGCTATTCAATTTCAAACCAGATCCAGCTTAGTAATTACAAGCAACCAGGATCCAAGAGATCTTTCTACTTGATCGATAGATTAAGGCAATTTGAGAAAATGCTCAATTTAAAGCTACCTTAAATCAATATATATATTGCTCGCATGGTCAAAGCAGAAAGCATAGGACCAAAGAAGCAATTTTATAGTTCTTACAAAGTCGATGGCCAAACTAAAGGAATTTTATGGTTATTCAGTCTATTAAAGCACACGTTACTAGACTAATAACTCAACATTGATCCTATATAAGCTGAAAGGCTGGGTCATCTGTTTGTACCCTTCAGCGAATCCGTCAAAGCAACAAGCACAGGGTTCATGGAGTGCATACACTTCCTGACAAGTCAATATGAAAAAATCAGGTCAGTCCTTCATCAAGTCCATCAAGCTTAAAGCTAGGACAAAAGGAATTTCAAATTCGATCAAGCACAGATAAACCAATTCCTCAGCAGAATCCTTCATCAAAATAAATAAACCAATTCCTTTATCAAACCCAACCAATCACAAAGCTAGGATTGGAGGAAACTCAAATCTACGATGACATAAAAGAGATCTTGTGGCCATTGGAAAGCGAATAGTAGAAGGTGTAAGAACTCTTATCTATCCGATAAGTCGATTCTGACAAATCGGTCAATCCTGTCATTTAGCATGTCCTAAATAAGACATCATACTAATGATAAATCCTATTAAAAGCTTCGTAAGCTAGTGCAATTGAAGCTGAAATGATCCAAGTTCTATGGCCAGCCCAAAAGGTCAACCAATTTTCAACAATCGTGACTCGCTCCAAGCGCGAATCACATTTGTTGGGGGGCATTTGTTGACCAACTCATATGTGTCATAAATCAAGACAAGCCTACAAGTTTAATTTGACGAACTTTCGAGGTAACAGTGCCCAAATCAGAGCTCAAAATACATTAGACGTCATCGAAAATGGTCAAAAAGGCCTCTAATCGATGAACGAACTTTGCCACCGTGTTCAGAACGTCAAAATCGATCAAAAAATAAATGTTGCATAATCTAAAGATCAACTGCTCAAACGATCGAGCTATCAATATGTCGACGCGCATATTAGAGTTAGAAAGCTGTGATGATGTCCAAATGACCTCCGTTCATGAAATTGATCATGATGCTATATTCAAAACATAGGAAACTATCAAATGAGACTATCCATGCTCAAATCGGATGAGTCTATGTAAATATCGAATGATTTGAAGTGACAGTATGCAAATCGAGACTGAAATACACAGGACGTCGCCAAAATTAGCCCAAATGACCTCCGATCGACGAATGGACTTTTCCATCGTGTTTAGAATGCCAAAATTGGTCAGAATATAAATATTGCATAACTTGATGATCAATCGATCAAGTGATCAAGTCGTTAATGCGCTTGCACAGATATCAAGGTCAAGAAGCACTGACACAAATCAAATAGCCTCCGATTGCGAAACAGAATATGTCGTTGTGTTCAGAATATCAGAATAACCTTAAATTGATATATATATATATATATATATATATATATATATATATATATATATATATATATATATATATATATATATTTAAATTCAATTTAAAATTAATAAATACCTAACTCCCTAAATTATCCTTGGTTTTCACTCAAATGACCTAATCGGCTCTAGCCCATTGTTGGGATCCCTCTCCAAGCAAACCCGAACCGCACCCTCCCTCGTATGGCTGTTCCCCCTCACGCGAGCAAGTGAGGTCCTCTTCCCCTTCACGCGCTCAGATCACACGAAGCTAAGCTGCACCCTCACACATCGCCCGGCTCCTTCCCTTCGTTCGAACGGTTCGACCAACTCCTCCTCTTCACGTGTGAAGCCCTCAACCGTTCGCCTCTTCCCCTTTCTTCTTCTCAACCGTAAGGCAAAGGGATGGATACGTCTCCCTCCTCTATAGAATTGAGAGCCCTTTTTTTCTTTCCCCCTTGGATTTTTCGGTTTTCGTCTTCTCTCTAAAATGCAAGCAAAGGTAAACTACTCCTTCCTCCTCTCTTCTTTTTCTTCTTGCCCTTCTTTTTATCTCTCTATTGTTTCTTCCTCATCCGAAAAAGAGAAGAATACAAATGGGAGTGCTACGACTACAACAGACAGAATTTTTAGAAATGGACGTACTTCACCTCTTTATTACTGCATGGATACTTGTTCTCAAAATGCTTAGGGTGACTGGTGTCGGTTCGATTATAGCAACTCCCTCCATTGATGTTTTAGGTGAAGAAGCCAAGAAATACATTAATGGCATTGTATTTTACCTTTTTTTAATCCTTCAATCGTGACAAATAATTTATCTAAGACATTCACTCTGGAAAGTGTGGCTTCAACATGGTTCATGCCTATCAATAATCTTCTGACTTTTTTAAATGGCTCTGTATTTGGATGGATCCTCAACAAAACTACTAAAGTTCCTTCAGGTTTAAGGTCCATTCTTTTGGGTTGTTGTGCATAAGGAAATCTGGGTATCATGCTTCTCATCGTCATTCCCTCATCCTGCAATGAAAGGATAGTCCCTTTAGTAATCCAGACTTATGTCAAGCACGGGCATTGACCTATGCTTCACTCTCTATGGGTGTAAATGATTTGACATTTTGGTCATTTGTCTACAATATTGTGAGATTATCTCTGGGATTTGAAAACTAAAAAAGTAATTTCATTGAATCATCTGCATTGAAGTCTATGGAGGAAGGAATGGGATCAAATCATGAGAATGACTCAAAATGTCTAGATGCTAAGAATCAAGTTTATATTGCCACCAAAGATAATGGTGAAAATTCTCAAACCATAGTCACTGAGTATTCCACTAACAGCAAGGTTCAAATTAGAAGAAAAATGTCCATATCACTCTCCTTGAAGCCAGCCATCGTTACATTGAGAAGGTTATTCACTTCATCAACATATGGTATGATGGTAGGACTCATAATTGGTGTAGTCTCCCCACTCAGAAAAGCATTGATAGGTGAAACAACCCCCCTTTCTTCACTTGCAAATAACGAAAACTGAGTAGTAGTATCATCATGAG
Source organism: Cymbidium sinense (assembly GCA_021442155.1). Lineage (NCBI taxonomy): Eukaryota > Viridiplantae > Streptophyta > Magnoliopsida > Asparagales > Orchidaceae > Cymbidium > Cymbidium sinense. The sequence goes on along the minus strand of CM038223.1, from coordinate 138,022,277 downwards.
GCGGGTTCTTCTTTAGGTTTCAGGCGTTTCCACTACCCCTGCATCCAAACAACCCATCTTTCTTCCCTTACAAATGACGGAAATTGAGAAGTAACACCGTCATGAGGTGAGTTCTTCTTTAGGTGTCCGGCGTTTCCACTACCCCTACAACAAAAAAACCCCTCTTTCTTCCCTTGTAAATGACAAAAATCGAGAAGCAACGCCGTCATGAGGCAGGTTTTTCTTTTGGTTTTCAGCGTTTCCAGTATCACTACAGCCAAACAACCCTTCTTTCTTCCCATGCAAATGATAAAAATCAAGAAGCAACACCATCATGAGGCGGGTTCTTTTTTAGGTTTTCAGTGTTTCGACTACCCCTGCAGCCAAACAGCCCCTCTTTCTTCCCTTGCAAATGACAAAAATCGAGAAGCAACATCGTCATGAGGCGGGTTTTTCTTTCGATTTCCGGCGTCGCCTCCCATTTTCGTCCCCTTTCTTGCCCTTCTTTTCGCCATAACCGGAGAGGAACACCGTCTTGAGGCGGGTTCTTGTCTTGGTTTTCGGTATACCCATGAGTCAGAACATGTGGGATGTGTGAATGTAGATATATATAGATATATATACATGTTTGTGTTTCTTTGCAGGTTTGAAGGCCTCGTTGTGCTCATGAGGGAGCGACGAGATGAAAAACTGGCTGCGGTGTTGCAAGACACCGCTCGCTATACTCATGAGGGCTTAATGAGTAGCCAACATCCGTTAGATATCGTTCTCCCTAGACAAAATACTACCAAAATTTTGTCTAATTCCTAGACTTAAAAAAATTTGAAATGAATACACATTGCACTGCATTTCTCTTTTTGTAGGTTTCAAGACCCCGCTAATGCCCATGAGATCATAGCGGGTGTGAAGACGGTTGTGGTGTGGCAAGACACCACTCGCTACGCTCATGAGGGTGTAACGAGAAAGCTAAAACACTCCCGATGTAGCCCCCTATGCGGGGATGACGTCGGGAGGCTACCAAAATTGCGTCAAATCTTTTGACATAGAAAAATTAAGTAAGGAAACCTACAACTAAATTTAAACTAAAAATGTCAAACAAGAAAAAAAAAGGAAAGTAAAATAACATACAACAAACACAAAAGTAAAACAAAAAAGAAGAGATCAAAAGCATTTACAAAACCTATTTAAGAAAGTTGAAAATCTTCCCGAAGTGTGAATTAAAATCCTTCCTCCTTTTTCTCGAGTACTCTAAACTCAAGCAAGCGCTCTCTCTTAGCCTTATTCAGAGGGATTTGATGAAGTAATGAGTGAGTTCTCTTTTCTTGTAAATTTCTCAAAATTAAATAAGCTTTAATTGGAATTTGGAGAGAATAATACTAACTCATAACAAACTTGTAATAAACTTAAAGTCTATAAAATTTGATATGGAGTTAAGGATGAATCCAAGTTGGGTTTAATAACTCTTATACTAATATGGAGGTGATTATTATGGTAGCTAATAAGTATGAGTTGGGCTAAAGCAATAAACACTGAAATTGACATAACTTATCAAAGATGATGTAAATTGAACATAATCAAGTTGGGAGAATCGCAAAAACTCAATAAGTAAACTAAGTACAAGTAATGTTTTAAACTATAATCTAAATCAAAATTTCTTTAACACCACCGGATCTCCAATTCTTTGTACAAGCAGACAAAAGGCGACACTAAACTAAATGCTGCATGAATGAAGGAGCTTTCCTTCAATACAAAATTTAAGGAACTTCATTCTAAATTATGATTTTATAAATCAACGAAATCACTAATTATGTGAAATTGAGTAAGCTGTAAATACGTGCAAGTGCTCGTACATAGAGATTTCAAGTGCAAATTTTAATGTCTGAAAAGGCTACGAAGGCTAAATTGGAATTAAATGAAAATATAAAATCAATCTCATAATTCAGAAATAAAATTACCTAAAGTCTTAAATACACCCACATGAGCCCCGACATTATACTGAATGCTTAAATTCAAGTTTCTGAGGATGCTGCGTGGGTTGCTTCCCAGTTTAGTCTTAGGACTGGCTCCAGGTTAACCAAACCTAAAAACCTATAATAAGAGTTTCAAATCAGTGAAATATCTGATAAACTAATTATGTCAGTTGATAGTAGATCTAATCCTCTGTTAGTAGCTAAATAGAGTTGACAGGATCTAAAGCTCTTAAATATATTCAAATTAATCAATTTTTTTAATCAAATTAACTCAAATCAAATATCAATCTAAAAAACTATTTAAATGAAACTCAATCATTAAAAACTTAAAGCCAGCTCAATTTATCCACCTTTCATAATTATTTATCAGGGGTGACAAATTAATAAAGCTCTAGCTCATAAAGGAGCCAATATCAAATCAACTGTTATGTTATGTTCACTCTCAATTAATCTCTTGCCAATAAGGACGTGGCGTGTCCTCGGCTGTGGCTTGGCGATATCTCCGATGAAGTAGTTACGTCCTCGATGGATGGTTTGGCCAGTCAGGCTCTATTATATTATGATTACGACCGTAGCCAGTATGCTCCCCAATGGCTCTACCATTTGAATTATGAATCATAGGGTATACTAGATAGGGCAAACCGCCCTCTGTCAGCTAAGGTAGACTTAAGACTGTCTCGTTAGACAAACACCACCCCAGGTCTATAAGAATTTCTTAGATGATGTAACATATGTGTTGCTGATAAGGATCATTTGATCAGGTTGGTCGACTACCTCCTCTGACTAAGTAGACTAGGGACCATGATGGCCCGGGAAGACAGAACCATGGGATCTATATCGGGCACGTCATCATTCCCCCAACCATCCAGTTTAAGCTAAAATGATGAATTTCATAACCTTAAATTCTAAAACTCTACATGTTGCTACTATACGCTACATGTTTAGCAATATAATGGCTAGCCTTAATCGAAAGTTCTCTCTCACTTATTGAGAGGGGTAATTAACTATAGGGGCTTGCACCTATAAGAAACCTGGAACTAGATCTAAAGTCCTCACCAAATGAGGATGAAATCTCTAGGTAGTGTCTTATCTACTATTTCATCTACCTTCTGAAAATTACACCAACACTTCTAAAATTACACTCTCTTCAATTCAATTTTGTAGAGGGTGGTGAATTTTCGGAGCCCACAAAGATAAAACTAAACAATCATCTAATTAACAATAATCTACAGCAAATTAGATGTCCATCCAATGCATGCAAAATACTTAAATGATTAATCAAAACACTGTGCAATCAAACATTCAAAAGAGTTGAAGTCGAATATGAACAAAATATACAACTAACGCCACTGGATTCGCAACACATCGTATAAGCGAATATAAGGCATTTATTAAGGATTCAATTAAATTCTTGCACACATTATAAGACATGATTAAAACTCAAATCTAATACCTTAAAATTATGCGAGCAATATAAAATTATACCCGCACGGGCTCCGACACTATGTTGAATGTGTAAACTTAGTGTTTGAGGATGCTGCGCGGGTTACTTCTCGATTTGGTCTTAGGACCGGGTCCGGGTTAACAAAACTTATTAAAAAAATCTAATAATTCTATTATAATATTTCCAACTTATTAAAATATCTAAGAGGCTAATTTTGTCATATGATAGTAAATCTTATCCTCTATTATTTAATTAATAGAGTCGACAGGATCTGAAATAATAAATTAAAAGATCAAGCAAACTTATATATCCCGATGATGGTTGTGTTGAATGAAGATTTCAATCAGAGGGGATACTTTCATGAAAACATGATTGCTATTTCAAATAAAATCAATATAAGTTAAATATCAATCCAAATGAGAAATCTGATGAATTATTAAGCTCAAAATAATTAAATGAAAATCAACAAGTTAAAAGACTTAAAGCAAAATTCAATTAATTCACTTTCCGCAACTATTTGTCGGAGGTAACCAATTAAGAAAATTTAGCTCACAAAGAAGCCAAAGCTAAATCAAGTGTTTCATTGTGTTCACTCTCAAATACTCTCATGCCAGTAAGGACATGGCTCATGTCCTCTGACTGTGTGGCTTGGCTAGTAGACTTCATATGATGTAGTTACAACCAGAGTCCTCTGATCGGGTGGTTGTCGCTAAATGATATATATTACGGTCGTGGCAGCATGCTCCCAATAGCTGCCTTTGAGTTGTGCCATAGGGTATACTTGATAGAGCAAAAAACCATATGTTAGCTAAGGTAGACTTAAGCATGTCTCCTTAGACAAACACCACCCCAAGTCTACAAGGATTTCTTAGATGACGCAACCCATGGCTACTGACAAGGATCTTTCGGTCAGGTTGGGTCGACTATTGACTAAGTAGACTAGGGACCACGACGGCCCGAGATGACGAAATCATGGGATCTAGATAGGGCACGTCATCATTCCCCCAATTACCCGCTTTAAGCTAAATATAATAAATTTCATAAATCCTAAATTTTAAACTCCACATGCTGCTACTATATGCTATGCATTTAGCAATCTAATGATTAGTCTTAATCGAAAGTTCTCTCTCAACATTGAGAGGGGTAATTAACTATAGGGGCTTGCACCTATAGCAAACCTAGAACCAAGTCTAAAGTCCTCACCAAACGAGGGTGAAATCTTTGAGTAGTGTCTTATTTACTATTTCATCTGCCTTCTGAAAATTTCACTGACACTTTAAATCACTCTCTTATCTTGCTTGATCTTCATCCTAGCAATCATTTTGGAATCTTTGAAGTCCTTCATCTCAAACTTTGGCTTAGTTGATTCTTCATATTACATATTTCTACATTACTCTTAAATGCTATCAATATATTATTAGTATATAATAGTAATTAAATAAATGTATAATCTTAGAGTTTTTTTTTAAGTAGACATAGAGATCAAATTAAATGCATATATACCTTTATTTTGTTCTAAAATTATCAAATTATTTATACCACTGTCTAAGTTATTACTTTATACCATAAAGTGACTTGCTCAATTTATAAGCTTAATCCTCATGTTTAAAAACATTAAATACTTTTGCTTAAGATGTAGAAATCTCCTTCATTTACATTGTCTAAAGAAAAATAATTTTAAATTGAGTTGAGCAAACTTAACATCAAATTGCTTCTTTTTTTTAAAAAAAAGGACCTATTTATAGTCATTTGATTTCTTATCCTTTGAACGTAGGATCAATTCCTAAGTTTGATTTTGATAAAGCAACTTCTTCTCCTCATCCATTATCATTTTCTACTTGTTTTTATTCATATTATATCCAACTTTTTTTTAACATTTTGAATTATTTTCTCTAGTGATTAAAAGAATGTGTACTACTATGTTAGTTTACTTTATAGTTATTCAAATATTCTCTTCAATATACTGGTACCAATAGATTCTAGTTGTTGTTTGATCTCTGATGTTGGCGATAGTTCTAGTTTATCCACCTCAATTAAGATATTATTTTATCATATTCATCTTCAAAATAATCAATAATTTATTCTATTTTAGTAAGATTCCTAAACTCCACCTACTAAAAGGTGTTAGTTTTAATCCTCTTCTTTCGAGAATGTTTATTTTATCATCATAGACTCATCAAGGATAATATTAGCATAATCTTCTTTGAATTATGATTCCATAAACTAGAAGGTTCAACTCCTTTGTCAAAAGACATGATCTTTTTTATTATTTTTTATTTTTATTTATTTATTATTATTATTATTTTTGGATCTAAGACCTAATTTTGATTATTTCACTAAAAAATGCACTAGATTTCTAAGTATGCATATGAAAACATAATTAAAAATGGGTTTTCTAGGCTATACCTCTTTCAAAGCCTTCCATCTAATGTTGATGAAAGGAATTTTAGTAATAATATAAGAGTTATGTGATAAGGCTATTTTCCAAAATGTTCTACATTATTTAAACTGAGATATGAATCTAATCATTTTAATCAAGTTATGATTTGTTTGTTATGTTTTGTCATTTTCTTGATGTGCCTAGTATAATAATGTTTTTTTATTTCATTATTTTGATGTATTTTTAAATGAATCCAAATTATATTCCACTTCAATATCGGTTTAGATCTTTTAATTTTTCTTCTTATATAGATTTCAATAATTTTCTTTCATTTAAAAAATATATCAAACTTCATCCTTATTCTTCATGGTGTATACCCAAATATATCTTGAGAAATTATCAATGAAAATGTTAAACTAATATTTATCTCACAAGGGAGCATTATGAGTTTTCTAAACATTGACGAGCATATTGTCCAATGTCCCCTTCATATGATGCATTATAATGCCAAACATAACTTTTTTCTTACTTTCCTAAAGCACAATGCACACAAAATTGAGTTTCCCACATGTAACACCTCATAGTAAACCTTTCTACTCCAAATTTTGTAGATCAATCTTCTCACCATCATATGTTAAGTACATATGCTAAAGTTAAATGGTATCTAATGATCATTATTTATCTTGATGTAAAAAATACTTTTATGTGATTATGTACCCATCAAGAAAATATAAATTTTCTTTAAGAGTTTTTTTTTTTTTTTGTTAAAATTTTTTCTCATATCGCCTTCAAGACTCTAGCTTCCATGGATACTTATAACAATTGGAGTCTAAGATGCTTAGTGAGGTCATGTCCTTTTTTAGATCACATACATATCTAACTTGTGTAAGTCATTTAATTATATTATCATGTATTTTTAAGAATATTATTTTTATACCTTTTGTTTGAAAAGCATTGTCATTTCCTATCACCACAACTCATCCTTCAAGCTCCTCAAAACTTGAGAACTAATGTCAATTTGGGAAGATATAATAAGAAAATCCAAATTCTAAAATTTAACTATAATTTAGATTATTTGAAGATGAAAATGAAAATATTGATCCTTCTTCTTCACAAACCTTTCATACCATATTTGCATTTAACTTATCCTTCCTTTTTGGTGATAATAGATATATCATTCTTCATAGGGATATCTCTATGATCATTCTCCTTCTATCTTTAAATGAGACCTATCCATTCCACTGAATTTATCATATATGTTTAAATTTAGTACTTATGTGATCAAGTTAATCCTTTCGTTGATACTCATTATTCACTAAAATACTTAAAACATCATTGAATTTAACCTTATCTTTATTATAAAATGAAGTTGTGGTTAAATGATTATATGTTATAGACAAAAAAAAGTTAATAACAATAGTGTTTTATCTTTGTCACTAATATTTATAAATTAGCAACAAAATTTTTTTTTGTTGAATTTATCTAGATACTCAATCTTGGTAACTTTTTCATATTGAAAATAAAAGAGCTTCTTCTTCAAGTTGAGTCGGTACTCTATTCTTTTTATCTTGGGCTTACTTTTTAGTTTTTTTTTAAGACTTAGTACTAAAGCCTTCTTTATAATAAAGTACTTTTGATCTTTTGCTAGGCATAATTGAATTATACCATAAGTCTGATGATTCATCAAGTTTAAATCTTCATTTAAAAAGTGCTTTAACTTATAATATTATAAAGCAATATAAGATACTTATTAAAAATAAGGCTTCAAGGCTTTATATTTTCAAATGCCAAATGTTATTGCAACAAAAAAAAATCACCTCAAACTTTACATTGGATTGTATAGTTCGCTATATGAAACTTCATAGGAATACTTCATTATCAATTTCAAATTGATTAGTATGCTCACCTAGACTCTTTGTTGGCCATTTAAAATCAATTTTTTAGTACAACTCATGATAATTTTGACAAGTATATTGGCAAGAAAAACAAGTTTAAGTCAGATGATGTGTTAATTGGTTCAATGTTGGATCTAATTAATCTGCATAATAGTTTTATAGCCATACTCACCAATAAGCTATGAGAAGCTTCAACTAATCAAATTCATACCGACCAAATTTTGATCATCTTCTAATGATGTATTTTTCATTTGTTTTACATATCATTTGACTTATTTGACTCTATGCAATGAGCACAACCATATGGCATGATCAAAAAAATGATTTTCACTACTTTGAATTTTGGAAGGATGAATGAACTTGGCTCCAATACCAATCTGTTAAACCAAAACTTCAAATTTTAAGAAAAGTAAAACAACACACACACACACACAAACACACACACACACACACATATATATATATATATATATATATATATATATATATATATATATATATATATATATATATATATATATATATATATATATATATATATATATATATATATATAAAATAGTGTGAGAGTTAATTAATATGATTTAGCAATTTACTTAGATCAACAGGAGTCAGCAAACTTTTTGTGCATTTAGAAAAAGAAAGACTGCCACTTTTCTCAAAATTCCCATAAGTACACATAAGCTATTACAAGCTTGAATGCTTGTGGGATGCTTTATGTATCAGATTATATGTTTTTATATAGAGAACATTTTATCTCCTAAGATTAATGAACAACTACCAATAAAGATTTTTGTAGCCTTCATTTTAAACTTTTGTGCTAGCCTCCATTGAAGATTTTAGGATAACCTCTATATTGGAATTTATGGTAGCACATTTATACTTTTGAAGTGAGTCCCCAATTTTAAATAATAATTTCATTTTTTTTTTTTTTTTGCTTTGAGAAATAATCAAATATATTGGAGAATGAATACAATCTAACACTATTCACATTTTAAATTTAATTTAATATTTTTCTAGGTTTAAGTAGGGAATCATAATGTACAATATGTAGTTACAACCAAATCAAATAATGATGTGTAATTATGAGGTAAACAATATTTCCTTTTCATTCAACTCTTCTAAACCCAATTGTGACTTAGAGTCAATGCACACATCTAATTTCAAAATTATTTTTTTTTCTTTTATGTTGAGTTTTATAGTGATTGAATCAAGTTCTAAATGCTCACTTAGGATGTATCATCTATTTTTATGACTTAAATACATAGTTTTGCAAAATCTTTTTCTAGTGGAAGTTGACTATAAAGTCATATACATAAATTTTTTATTAATAATAAATAATAATAATAATAATAATATTATTATTATTATTATTATTATTATTATTATTATTCATCCAAGAATATGAACTCATTTATATACTAAATCCATCTTTTAACATATGACACTAGTTATGGACATTTACTTGTCATCCATGTGAATGAACCACTATTCTAATGCTTATTTGAAAGATAAATGAAATATCTTCCAAATTTTGTTCTTTATACTCATCATATCAAGGATTAGAGAATACAAGTAATGAGAGTTATACTAAGTAAGTCCCGAAAATATTTTGATATGATAAAAGTTTACTTGGATTTAAGATAGTTAGGTGAAATATGATTTTAATAATATTTATATGAAAGTTCTGTTTTTTATTATATCTAAATCTTAAATTGACTAATTAATACTTAATTTTGTAACTTATTAAACTATTTAACATAATAATTTATATGCAATCAAATTTATTTAAGTGAATAATTAGAATATTATAATATTAATTATTTGGATTATTATGCATTTTAATTATTACACTTATATCTAATTTATTTGAGAGAATATTCTTAATTATTATTGCATTATCTTAATTAATCATTATATAATAATTTTTATTTAGTCAATTTACATAAAAATAATATTATCTCACTTCAGTTATTTTTTATTTAGCTTAAATCAGTTATAATTAAATTGATTAAAATAAAGATAATACATCAATTAATAATTAATTAAAATATATTCATTAATCATAAATTATTAAACCTATATCAATTGCGTTTAATTTCATTTAATCATAATTAATTTAAAAGAACATATTAATTCATCATTATCTAAATAATTTTAAGTAAAAATAAGTTTAATTTAATAATATACTCATCAATCATTATCTAATAATTCATAAATTATAAAATTGATTAATATATAAATTTTAAATTAAATAAATCAAAATAAAATTAATAATAACTCCTTCCTCTCCTCCCACCTGAAAACTTTGAAGAAAAACGCCGGCACTGCACGGTGGCGATGAAAACTCGCCCTTCCGCTCCGCTGCTGCCCGAAAAAGAGAAGGGAGACGTCGCGAAGGTTACCCTCGTCTTTCCTCCCACCCTGCGTGTGCTTCTGCTTATCCAAAAACACCATATCAATAGAAGTAACATGATTTAAGCACATCAACTAACACATAGCATCATCATCATAATGGGACACTTTATCTGATCTTCTTTGCTACCAAAGCAAGAAGATGACTGCATGAGAGAGCTAATCTTATATTATTTAGTGAATTAAATGAAATGTAATAAATTGAAAACATGTAAATAGTACAAGCATAAATCTATCTTTTTATATATTTAACATGGAATATCAATGTTGACTTGATTTTCATTCTCAACTTCATATAAGTATAGTTGCGAAGAGAAAAACCATTCGTTGACCTAGAATATTATATCTCCAAAAGTATTAATTTGAGTGGCATAGTTCACAATTTATTTCTTAGTGTTCCTAAAAAAAAACTAAAAATAAAGATAAAGAAAAGAAATAAATAGGAGGCACTTCTCACTACATTTAAAGAATATGCATTTTAACTCTTGAGTTTAAAAGATTTGTTACAATAGCTTTAATTGATAAGACTAAAAAATTATTGTAAATATGTTAAAATTGAATGTTATCGCTATTAAATTTATGCTTTGCCACTAACTTATAAAAACAAATAAAACATACCGAAAAAGAAAAAAAGAGAAAAAAAAAGAAATTTCAAAAAACTTTTCAAGACATTGGCCCTCTATTCCTAGGGAGAAAATATACATGCGGAGTCCAAATCTATCCGGACTCCAATCAAATTTAGACACATAACTTCAAATAAATTTTTATATTATTTTGAATAAAATTTAAGAATAATTAAGCCATATATCCGAATATGATTGAAGTCCAAATGCAAAGCTACATCTAGACTCCCCGAATATAATATTTTCTCCTTTAATAATGATTTGTATCAAGCTCTCATCACGATGAGATCAATTTCTCTTCTTATGAAAAATAAATTTATATATTAAAGATAAAAAATAGAGAATAAAAAAAATTAGAATGTACAAATTATTTATCTGCCCAATTCTTATTAAAAAAAAAAAATTCAACAACATGTTGGGGTACCCCGTGGCTCTCACCTTTAGAAAAGACATTCTAACCATACAAAAATAGTTTAGGCATATGAAAAAAACAATTACTATTATTATTATTGAGTGAAATATATTATTTATATTAATGTAGGGTTTAATTGATGTTTCCAAGGAAAATAAAAAAAAATTTAGATGTAGAACGTTGAAATACAGGACAAGTGGAATTTGATATCAATATTACTAGATGGCATATCAGCTTCCACAAAGTTTACTGTTTTATGATTTGAATGTGGATTAATTCAAGAGTATGTATATATATAACTGATTAAATTAAGATACGGTTTTGTCTTTTACTTCTTATTTAACGTTTTTATTCGTAGTTATTTCATGCTGCGGCGAGTGATTAGAGTGCAATTAAAGTATTAAATAATAATTTAGATAACTTTAAAGCATGTTTTTTACGATGGCCGCATTGAAGCCTCCGTTTAATCCTCGTTTTTTGAATTGGTTAACCAAAGATCAGGACAAAGGTAAGCGCTAAGCGCTTATGGGGCTGACATCTCCAATTTCCTCCATCTGGCTATAGAGACCACAAGGCTAAGATCTCTTGGCTTTTTATGAAGGCTAAGTTTTTAGTGATATTACTTTGTCTTGATTTGATGTGGCAGACTACAAGCAAATAATATTTTTAAAATGCGTGCAAAAGGTTAAGGAATGACCCAAAAAAAAAGGAAATATTTTGTCATGATAAAAAATTTGATTGAGATATGCCTATAGCAGTGCAATATGTATGATAATATAATATCATTTGAAGTGCTATATTTTAATTAAATTTTGAAAATTTTATAATAAAAAAATTATATTTTTCAATTTAATCTGACTAACTAAGATGACAATCAAAAAATTAAAATTTAATTTTTTATAAAATAAAAAAAATTTACATAAACAACACAACTTTTTCTGAAATATCTCTATCATACTTTTTTATACAACTGTAGCTCTCCCAACATACCCTTAAGTTTGGGTTATAATCATCACAAAATAAATCTTACAATTTTAAGCTTAGGACCTTCTTGATGTCAGAAAAAGGGGCAAAATGAAGAAATTTATGAGTATTTGAATCGCCTAAAAATATAATGTACAAGTACTTTTCGGTAGATTTATAAATTTATATAAATTTTACTTCAAAACAAATATATAGCACTTAATTTACATGCAGTGCTCTAATGATCGTAACCTTGAATCTAATCCAGATAACAAGACGGGTACCAATGGAGGCATGGAAGATGAAATAGAGTTTGAATGTTAATCTGTAAAGAAAACTTGGCTTATTGTAGCAGAAAATGCTACTCGGCTTTCGGATGGCTGCAGTTTCTTAGCAGGGGAGTTTTATTTGGAGTTTCTAACTATCTATCAATCTACATGATCAAGACAACACATTCTTTAGTGAATTTTATATGATCATACATGAATTTTAGAATAATTTTTAGATCTTAAAGCAATCATAATCATGAATCGACTATAAGATCATCCAAATTTTATTTAATAAGTTATAATCAAGACAGTGCGGTTAAGTAAGATTAATCTGATGAGATTAAAATCAAATGAATTTGAGTTTAAATGAGCTTCAATCAGACACTCAAAGCCAAAACTAGGTTCTTCTCGATGTTATTTATGGATTGAGCATCCTCTAGCTTCACATACTTAAGATTGAAATAAACATCTATTTAAGATGAAGCCTAGTTCACTCAATTTGAATTTAATTGAGACACTAGGGTGTTTAAAAAGTATGGAATAATCAATTGAAAAAGTGTATAGGATTCTTGTATAAATGATCAAAATACCTCTTAAAAAGATTTATAAATCACCAAATATTCCTACACAAACAAATTTTAATGCATTGCCTACTAGCCACAAGTCTTCAAACACTATACATTAAAACATATCCTTGCTCATAACTCATTGTTAACCACCATTCCATAACTGACACCACATCTAATATCATGGAAATCTAACACTCAACTTATAGTAAAACAATCTCTATTCATATTGTAAAAATAACTAAGTTGGTCATTGACCACCAACAGACCTATGACACCCCCCCATCTATTATCGCTCAATGATTGTATATAATTGATGTCTGGCATCAATCAACTACTTATGTACAATACACATCTTCTCAATCACTTAAACTCTTTTCTATCATAAATATGGCTGGTCACCATCACCCAATTTCTAGTGTTCATAGTGAGTAATGGCCTATGTCCATCAACCATCAACATATAACACCCTATTTCTTGATCATTTGATCTCCACTCATATTAGAAGAGCAATCAAGTCGATCAGTTATGTACACTCAACTTCTAATATTCTATATTGACCATCTATATATATATATATATTTTAAATAATAGGTGAAATTTATCGGCCATTGATGTTTCATGCTCGTCTTAATCAATTTATCCCCTCTCCTATCAAGAGTATAATAAAAGTAATTGCCTGCTATAATTTGAGGTATGATATTCTCTTTGATTATCTCCATACACTTGTAAATATTGGATGTCACACATCTTTCAATCATAGACATTCGGCATGTGTCTTCTCAATTTCCAAGTCTTCCTTCCTATCAAGAAAACAACCAAGTAGATCATCCACCATTGCCCCACGTCAGGCATCCTTTTTAGACTACACACAATGCTTTCCAACTAATATCTAATATGCACCAACCAAAACATCTAATGCTCTCCCGTTTAATTACTCGATTTATCATCTTATTAATAGATTGACAAGTTGATCATCCATTACACCTGACTTCTGACATTTCTCATTAATTTTTATCTTATATTCATCACCGAATTATAAAACAAACACATCAAGACTCCTCATACTACCACTAAAGAAGATATATTGTATTAATTCTTCCAATTATGGGAATGGATGTAATTTTTAATCTTTGACTCAAGCTAATAGAATTATTTCAACTAAGCTAAGCTTTATAATTCTTTTCCCTTAAGATGTTTCATATAAAAATTTCATGTATCCTTTGTGTTGTATTCAACTTTTGTATGTGAGCAATTTTCATATAATGCTAAGGTATTAAAATATCTCTATCACCATAAATTTTAAGTACACATTATTTTATCATTCATTATAGGAAACAATTTTATCTTCATTAAATAACAACTATATCATTTGATGATGATCCATATGTAAGAGCTCAACACCCCATTCAAACATTCATTACCAATCATTTTTCTCAACTCATCACTTAAGAAAGAATGATACATAATCTCGGTATAACTATAAAAAAAAAATTCATGATTCTGTGACGAGAAGCAAGCAAAAATAAAGATGTAATTTGTTTATAACATCCAATAATATTTATATTAACATCTTAAGCATGTATATAGTTGGGTAATACCATCCACTTATGCATTAAACAAACACCCCACTTTGCCTAATATAGCTTCAATAATACAAGGTGGTTGATCCCAATATTGATAATTACATACAAAAAAAAAATATCTTTGGATCCTATACTGGTTGTAATCTTGAGGGGATGTTCAAGTTTACCATTATGAAGTAGTCGTAAAGGGAATCTTGACCCAACTATCAATTCTTTTAGACTTTCATCATGTAAAAGAAAATTTATAATAAATTTTGAAATAATCTTATCATCATATACATTCTCTAGTTAAACTCTTACTTCCTGAGCATAGTATAGCCATGACCTCAAAAGAGTAATAACAATCTAATATCAAGTCAACTTGTATACTAAATTAAAGAAACACTTAGTAGTTGTCACATCCTATCATTGTATAATTAATATTGGAAAATTTGGTCCAATCTATTACACAATTAGTTAAAGGCACTAAGTAGTTATAATACTTCATTTCTCGCATTTAATCATTATTTTTGACATTATAAATTTTAAAAATTTTGTCTAGCCAACACAACACCCTGGCTTAATGGAATTGGCATTGCTTCTCATGACTTCTTAATTTCACAAGAACCTGACTAGCTCAAAAGCCCATCACTTAACATGACATTAATATTATTTCCTAGCTTTATCCATATATATTCAATTGGCTCTTCCCATGCTCATAAATACGAGTAACTTTAACATTTATGTACAGAATTACCAACTTTATGGCTCTTCTCCTTGAGTTCCCATAGATTTTATTTTATTTTTCTCCCTAGCTTGCCAATAATCATTGCCATTAGCTTCAGCCATTTTAAAGACATCATGTGACCACTTCCTCTATTATAAAATTGCCACCCCATAAAATATTTTTTGTAGTTATAATGGTTCTCTTTTATATTACTCATATCTGCAAGACTATTGGTCTTCAATATTCATTCGTTTCCACATTGCTTTCAGATTCCTAAGAACTAAATGTTCATCAGATATTAACTAACACATGATCTTCTCCCAACTCAACACGTATCACACAATCTTGACATTATTAGTGCCATAAAATGATAAACAGTAAATTCTTTCTCGTATTTCCATCAATTATGCTCTACATTATTTGTATATAACTTCCACTTAAAATGCCACCACAAACATCCAACTACTTATAAATAATTCACTTCTTCATTCAAAAAAGAGATGTTAGGACCTCTTTTTACTTGTTGAGAAACTGAACTCACATTACAATAAATAGATTTTTATGATCTGAGATATTTAATGGAGATCTAATAATATCTTCATTTAGTTACCCTATGTTTAGTAAAGTTTATCCTTCTCCCGGTTGTGGGCATTGGCATATAAGGCCAAACCACTTAAGTTACGTATCTCTTCTCCCCCTCTTTATTCTTCTTCTATTTCTTTCTAATCCTTCTCTAGATAACACTCAACTCAAAGTCCTCCATTAGTAAAACTGCCTTAAAACCACTGCTCTCCTCCTATAACATCAACCTTTGAGGCTATGCCTCATCAGACATTTAATTGAACTCATAACTAGAAAAAGTTAAATAATTGATATGATCATAATGTGTAAACTCACTAGATTATTAATTTTTTGCCTGTCTTGATGTCAATATATTATATTAAATGCATTGTTTATGCTTGAGTTAGACAGCATACGATTATTTTTTATCAAAAACTATATGAGCCATTGAATCTAAAATTGTCAAATATGTTCATGCGCATATTCCTATAAATAAAATTTTTTCTAGTAATTTTTATCAAATCAAATTGCCCGTTAAATTTAACGGCTGACATAATAGAAACGAAGGTTAGAATAAGCCTTCGACTGTTCGACAGGTGGTTTCTTCATAGTAGTTTATAATAAATTCAGCGATCCAATAGCTTTCTTAGATTTCAGAAATAAACGTTTATGTTAACCTGTCACTCGTTCGCATAGAAATAAACAATAAAAACGGTAACTTTGTTGAATCACTTTTGCCATAATCTAAAGAGAGAAACATCGACCACACAGCACCATTACCTCAATATGTATGTCTGTATGTATGTATGTATATATATATACATATATATATATATATATATATATATATATATATATATATATATATATATATATATATATATATATATATAAAGTAAGAGTTTTACAAAATGTCTTTTTGAATATCTGTGAATCAATACATATTTTATTGCTTGACTGTCATACTTGGTAAAGCTAATTCATGCAATTTGCTTAATATATAAATGAAGAAATTTAAAAAAATATAAACATGATTACTTTCATGCTTGAAATTCTTTATGCTCTTTTTTTTTCTTAAATTTATTTGGCATCACGTACAAATTTGTTTTGGAATGAGATTATATGGAAGCATGTGTGGCTTTAGCTCATTAAAAAGCTTCTGCAAAATTTTGAAGTAAGCCGCAGCTCAAGACAAAGAACTCGGCTCTCTAGAGCGAGTAATAATCATCCTAAACGGTTATAGCTTCAGACATACAGATTGCATGAGCATTAAGATCTCCAATTGACGTTAAATGGCCAGTTTGATCGAACCCATCAAGTCTCACACAATTAGCTATTAGTGGAAATCAATAGCCAGATCTTCTTCTCTGTGGATAAATTTACTCGTCAAATATTTGATAGTTGCTAAGAAACAATGAAAGAGTGATAAAGTCACCTTCTTGTGTTTTGTTCAAGCTATACATCACTTACACATCAAAAAGAAAGATTGTTCTGGTCTCCACTCAAATCAATTAGCTTTATATGAGGTATCAAATCCTCAAGTTTTATTTTTTTCAATCCCTATATTGGCCAACTGCTCAACCACATCTTCTAACCAAAATACTCATATCATCATCAACCCATTCGATAAAACACCAGCTGAAATCTTCATCAATACAAGCATGCAAATTAACTTGATAGCTCTAACTACTTATCACATTTTCAATTTATTGTCATTCACATTGAAAATCTAATGAGATTTATTGATGAATCTATCTACTCAGCCAGGTCTACAAACCAAAATACATCAATCAACCAAATTAGATAAAACACCCACTCTCATTTCCATCGATACAACCACATTAATTAACTTGCCAACTCCAACTACTTATCACATTTTTAATTTCATGTCATTCTCATAAGATTTCTCATGAGACTTATTGTTGAGACCAACTCGTGACCATCCTAAACCATTTCTACTCATGTCGGAAACATGTTGAATTCTATTTTATCTAGAATCAGCAATACCAACTTATCATCAATGTCATCACTAGCTTCATCTCTCCAAACATTGTTTACTTCAATGCTTCGTCGCATAATTCCTAAGAAGCTTAGCCAATACATGTTAAATCATATTGAGTGTCTCACACAATTGAAAGAGAGCCTCCATGTCAAGGAAGATGAACTCGCCCTCAAAATCTGAGGATCGGATATATAATACAAGAACTTTTAATCAACCTTGCATGTTCGATAAAGCCATTGTCAATTTTGATGAACTGCAAGAAGAACTCATCAACCTACGAATAAATCTCAAAAATTAAGCTACCAAGAAAAAATAATAATCTAACCTCCTACATAATATGTCTGCTATCTCCAACCCAATTTAAAAAGTAAAAAGTAAAAAAGTAATATTGTTTGTGAATAATCTTCAAACATGAAACTGTACTTGTGCTAGGAGTGATAAGAGGTGGTGTCAGCAACCACAGTCATCAACATAGGCTTTAGTTTGTTTTGCCCACTACAAAAGCTTCAATTGATCATGTCATTGATCATCCGTCCTCCACTATTTTGGATTACCAAGCATCTCATCATTATATACCTTTATCATAGAACATATTACAATTTGCACTCATTCGTATTATTACAATAATAAAACGCACAAATTGCCCTTTTAAGTTGGTTTCTCTTGATAGTCTTACCATCTTGAGATACCATATTAACATGTTTGGCCCACTTCGATTATATGAAGATAATAAATATTATGTTATATTTATTTATCATTTCATTCGCATTATATTTGGCTCTGCCACCTCAGATAAAAATTTGCAGGTTGTTGTCTATTTTAAAAAGCTTTGAAAAAACATTTTTAATAGTCTATTATTTCTTCATGCATTGAATGGTGGAGATTTTTATCGAAAAATTTATTATCTCCACTAGCATATATCCCACTTAAACACACCTCCCCATCCTCCATAACAAATGGCCTATCTGAACATACAATTACTACATAGTTTAAAGTGATCTCACCATACTCCATTCACGTATTAGGCTGTATAGGCTGCGAATGAACCAATTGTTTCAAAAACTAGTCATGGATGACCTCTACAAGAGCTCATTCATGTTCATTTTACTAACAAATTGAATAAACTTGACCACTCATAAATACTTGGTTGTTTAATGAACAAAATTGAACTACTTAACACCCACTTCATTTACAATCATAAACAATATCATTTTAAGGTCATGAATAAACTCATTAAGTAGCTCAATTAAAGCTTAATAAAATATTAAATATAAACGTAAACAAAGAATCGATACTTTTTTATAAATTGTAGAGATTTAAGTTGACTTGCTATGCTAGTAATCAATGTGGCCTTACAAAAGCTATTCAAAATCATGTTTTAACAAATTTAATAAACTTTTGAAGGATTTAAAGCATATGAAATTAAAAAAAATTAAGCTCAATATGCTCTAATCGATAAGAATCATTCATATTTCCAAGCAAACAGCTTATTGAAAGATCAAGTATCACAAAATGAACTAAACTCAAACAAACATGAATTTAAATACTATCACAAAAAATAGAATCAAACTTAAGTCAAACTTGAATATGCTTTTGTAAATAAAGTCAGCCCAAACAACCTCTAACTGGACTTGTTTAGATCAACCCTACATACTTTTTAGCCTCACACCTCTATAAATATTTATTAATCAAATGCCAGCCATTATTCTCCCAATGCAACCCCTTTCGAAAAATTATTCAATTATTAACCCAACTACACTAGGGGTGTGCATTATTTGGTTTTAACCAAAAAATCAAACCGAACCAAAGTTTTTGAGTAATTTGGTTCGGTTTTGAATTTAATAATTTGGATTTTGGTTTTAATTAATGAAAACTTTGGTTTTGGTTTTGGATCGGTTTGTTAAATAAAATTTTGGATGGAACCAAATAAACCAAAATAATAGGTAGGTATTATTAATTTATGTATAATAGACTTATCTATTATATTTATTTTATTTATGAATATTTGGTAGGTTTTTTTTAGAGGATCATTATCTAATTTTCTAAAATATTTTGGCCTCATAATAATATGGTCCATCAACTTCTAAGTTCAAAACATCATTCAAATAAGAAAAAATTAGTTTTAAATATTTTTTAATGAAGTAGTTAAATTGTATTTTTTATTATTATATTTATGTTATTTTTCTTATTTGTTCATTATACAAAAAAATTATGAAATAATTTTTAAATGTAGCCAACTTCGGTTTATCCAAAACCAAAACAAAATAACCGAACAATTATTATTTGGTTTGTTTGTTTTATTTTATTTAGTCGGTTGTAATATTTTTAGGAATCCAAAACCAATCGGTTTTAAAAATTTATCATCCAATCCATCCAAATCAACCAAACGCACACCCCTAAACTACACCAAATTAAAAACATCGTTTGCTCTATTACCCTTGCTTTGACCTTATAGATCACACAAACTTAACATAAGCTCTCAACCATGTATACACATCAATTACTCACCCATCCAAAGAGCATATCACAAAAACTTGAATCAAACTCAAGCCAAGCTCACATTAAACTCAAACAAATATAAATTTAAATATTATCACAAAAACTTGAATCAAACTTAAGCCAAACTTGAACATGCTTTTGTAAATGAAGTCGAGCTCAAACAATGTCTAACTCGATTCAACTCGACTATTTAGATGAACCCTTCATACTTTTTGGCCACACATCTTCTCTATAAATACTTATTAATCAAATGTCGATTATTATTCTACCCATGCAACCACATTTCAAAAAAAATTTAAATTATTAACCCAACCACACTAAATCAAAACATTTTTTGCCTCTATTAACCTTGCTTTGACCTTATAGATCACACAAACTTAGCAAAATATCTCAACCAGCTATATACATCAGTTACTCATCCATCCAAAGAGCATATCACAAAAACCTGACTCAAACTCAAGCCAAGCTCACATTAAAACAAATATGAAATTAAACAAACCCAATATAAATACTATCACAAAAACTTCAATCAAACCTGAACATGCTTTTGTAAATGAAGTTGAGCTCAAACCACCTCTAACTCGATTCAACTCGACTTTTTTAGATTAGCACTACATACTTTTTGACCTCACACCTTCTCCATAATTATTAATCAAATGCCAACCATTATTCCCCCCATGCAACCCCTTTTCAAAAAATTATTCGATTATCAACCCAACTGCACCAAATTAAAAACATTGTTTGCCTCTATTACCCAAACTTGGCATTGACCTTATAGATCACACAAACTTAACATAAGCACTCAACCATGCATATAAATCAGGGCATCCAAAAACATATCAAGGAATTAACCTCCAAAAACATCTATATATACAACATGCGACCTTTGTTGAAACAACTTAACTTTTTCTACCACCACTTCACATAGAGTCTCAGCCACCCAAACCAAAATCCACTCTTGGTTCTAAGCTAAACTGCATTTACCTCTATCCCTACAATGCCGCCTTCACATAAGCCTCACCATCAATTTCCCTCCTCAAATCAGAAAATAAACCATCTCCCACCACCTTGAGGCCAGACCAAACCCTAATGGGAAAGTGCCACTAGAACATTAAATACAAAAAACTAAGGGCTCGTTTAAATCTACTCGATTAAACCAATCAACAGACCCCCCATACGCATAAACGCACTGGTTTAGTGTGGAATTGGACAAGAACACCTTAAGCTAATACTGTTGAAAAAAAAACAAATAGTGAGAAACAAACATTAGAAAACAAAGAAAGACAACTGAAAATTATAGAGAGAAAAGCAACAGACCTACACAACTTAAATAAATCTGAAAAGCACATCAAAAAAATTCCCTCATCAGGGTAGCCTTGTCTCGACAAATATAATGACCACAATTAGAGAAGTTTCTAAATGGCCAGTAAGAAACCAAGAGCTTAAACAACCAACAGGCTATCCAATACAAACTGAAATTTTCAAAAAGAAGATTCATTTACCGAAATGGCCTACAGATTCCACCGCTGCAGAATGAAGAATGCATCCCTCTTTTGCTGGCAAACCAAGAAATCAATATCATTCATCACCTCCTCGCGAACGGCTGCAATCCCAAGATTCCACGACAAACGATCAATTAGAAACAGAAATAAAAAAAGTAACATAAGAGCGACATTCAAGAGTAGGAGAAAATCGGCAACAAAGCTGACCTTCGGTATCTTTCATAAACAGGACTTCCAGCTCTCTCATTCTTAGGACTTCTTGGATCAGACTGCTTATATGGACTAGGACCGCGGCCATAATCGGGACTGTCCCTTTCCAAGCCTCTCCCATATGGACTTGCAGATCGACCACGGCCTCTTCTATCAGGGGAGGAATACTCCCTGCCTCTCCGGTTAGGGCTGTAACCATTTCTTCTACCATCATCATTATTATCATCGTCATCACGAACAGCATACTCCACTGTAATGACTCGATCAAACAATTTACTGCACATCGATGGTAGGGGAAATAAGTTGAATCAAATTTATAGATAAGAACCTAAAAAATTTTTACCAAATATAAAAAGAAGTGAATATTTACTTTTTAATAAAAGATGAAGCCTAGAAGATCAAAGTACGGAAATAAGTTCAATTAAATAACACATAACAGTTAGACAATAGATCTGCTACAAATAGAAGTAAAAAAGAAGTGAGCTACAAGTGAGAACTTTCCCATTTCAAGCCTTAAGGAAATATTGCTTCTACATATTAAATTTAGATGACCAAAGCATTGAAAGTAATTCCGTACGCAGAAGCTACGGAACTCAACTATTACATCATTTTTTGCAGCAATGTGCAAAATGCAAATAGGATCAATCAAAAAAATTATATTGAGGTAGTTGCTGCAGATATAACAATTATGATAAATCAACAACCAGTACACTATAATGAAGAGCAACTATGTATGGACAACCTACCTACAAATCCGCAGATAGTTTATCACCATTTAATAAAAAGACAATAACCGAAAAAAAAGTCATAAGAAAGTTTAACACATGCTATCTTCAAAATTTTATCATTTACCACTATATGGTTTGGATTGATGACCACATTGAATAGTTTGAGATTGATTGCAGAAATAGTTTAAAGACGAAGTGAAGAACAGCTCCTGCCTGACAGGTGAAAAGATCCAATGGCAGTAGCCCAATGGTTAGAGAAAATTGTTTCACCAAAGTCACGGATTCAAACCACACATTTTGCAATTTATCACTCGCAATTACCCAAAAAAATCCTGCCTGACAAGACATCTTCAAATACAAATTCAGAGCTCAAACATAGAACCACAACTTTCAATCATTATAGTAAAAAAGGGTTTAGGTCAGAGGATGGTTTAGGTGTTTAATTTTATAAATTTAATGGTGTAAGGTTTAGGAGGATAGATTTAGGGTGCGCATGGCTGAAGTTTAGCTTTTTGAATTTACCATTCGGGGTTTACCATAATATTGGTTATGGCTTACATTATTTAAAATTAGGTAAAGAAAGGATATTTCTGAACACAACCGATATCATTTAAAATGAGCAAAGATCCATAAAAAATGGAGAAAGCGAGTGTTTTCTCAATATATAATTACATGCCACAAATATGAAAAATAAATGCCACATATGATAATGCTGTCCTCAGTCAATCACTGCATTCTGAATAAGTAACACTATAACTGTAAGAAGTTTACCTAAATTTTATAAATTCTTGGTCTACAGTTATATGATTTCCAACTATTGGCGAGAACAGCAACAAGACTGCTTGAGAAGCAACTACAAAGGAATCGATCCATTTTTCTTTTTTTCCCTTTTTTTTTTTTTTTTTGTTTGTGTTTCATGAGACTTATATAGCTAATTACAGTATGCATTCTACATTACAAAGCAACAAGAAAATAGAGTTCTTCCTTACTAAACCGGCTTCAAATTTATGATTTTCATTTTTCAATTTTGAAGGAAGAACTAAAACAGGACAAAGGCCAGGCATTTTGTTCAATCAATATCCAGATAACTTTAATGCATTGAGTGGAGTTCAGTCTTAGAAATTTACAAGCAGCATCATAAGTTATTATTTTATGCAGCCACGTAATTCAACTACTCAGCTTGCAGGGAGAACAACGAACAATTAACACTAAAAATTACAGAACATGTTTACCTTCATGCTTGCTTTGCTTAAAGGCATAACCAAAAAAGGGATAATAGAAAATCTGGATTCTATGTCCACAATATATGACTCCTCAACCACTGGGATATTAAATTCATATTGAGTGAAGCTATATATAAAGTTTAAAAAGTAAAGTGTTGATTGGAACCTCATGTTGGTAGCTTCCAAAGCTTTGGTTGCATCCTCTTGTGACTCAAATTGGATGAAGGCAAAATTTCTTCTGATTCTAACATTCACGAGTTTACCATATGGCTCAAAATGCCTCTCCAAATCCCTTGTCCTAGTACCTATTGGGTCAAAATTAATAACAAACAATGTCTTTGAAGGCCTTGAATTAGCTGACATTCTTCTCGAACTAACAGACCTTCTACCACCACGTTCTTGCTACAAAAGGAAGTCAATATGTATTTCACTGATTAGCTTAAAACAAACACAGCTAATACCTGAACATTGGATGTATTTCTACCTTCGTCCACTCAACACGCAGCCGGCGCCCCTGTTTTCCAAACTCTCTCCTATCGAGTCCACGGATTGCATCCTCAGCATCACGCTCATCTTCCATGTAAATGAAAGCAAAACCTGTAAAAACAAAGTATAAAGAAAACATTGTAAGAGAGTACACAAATTCCAGACAAAATTCACCTATAAAAATTGAGTTGGATTGGTCCCTTACAAAGCCTGCTCATCGAGTAAAAGCTAAAGCTAGTGTCCAGATAAATCAGGAAGACACATCTTTTATGTACTAAAGGATCTCACGGAAGTCGGAACAACTGTAGGCCATGGAACAGAGGAGGCCGTCTCCATCCATTCTCCAACCAGTAGCCACATCAATATGGAAAACATGATTGGATAAGGAGACTGGGTAAAAGTCATGGAATGGGAGGCAATGGAATCTTGGAAAACATTTCTGAAGGAATGAAATGCCATTGCAAATTGTGGATCAGATTGGGTCTCTGAAAAAAAAAGATAATAATATAAACTCAGGCACATGCAGGAAAGGTGATGCACAGCCCATGGGTGTTCCAAGACATTCCTGCGCCAAAGACAATATTGAGTATAGGAGCTTAAACTTCAAAAAAACAGTTTTAAATATTTGTCCTAATTCTAATTCCCCATCAGAACTCCACAAGTAGACCTCCCTCAAAAGATGATACTGTCCAAAAATGGCCATAGAATTCCAACATAGTCGACATAGCACTAAAATGCTCCTGACAATTTAAAAGAGTGAATGCTGTAACCAGCAGCAATTATTGAAATGACCATCTGTATTTTGTCAAATAAACACAGCCAAGCTAAAAAAAAGTCTATATGCCACTTAGATTCAAATTCCACCTACACCATAATAAAATTCCACTTTATGGACTTGGGTGGGCGCAGCAAAAAAAAAACTAGAAAATGTATAAACCACTTAGATATATTAGAAAAATAAAGAAGCCTTGCCATTTCAGATTTGAAGTAGAACAAAGCATAGCTGTAGAGCAAAAGGAAAGATTAACATTCTATCCACACATTGGCATACATTTATATGACCTAAGAAACTAACTTACCTGACTTCATATCCACCCTATCAACCCTTCCATATCTGCTGAAAAGTCGTTCAATCTCAGACTGTCGAGCATCATATTCAACATTACCGCAGAAGATAGGCCTCATCTTTGTAAACTGCAAGTTCAGATGGTGCTGTTGCATCAAAAAGAAATAAATACAATAACGACAAAGAAAAAATGACCACCAATAAGCTCAGTGTAGTAATTCAGCTTTAATTAGCACAACTCAACCAGAAATCAAGTTCAAGAACAATCATTAAATCTGTCCAAGATACCACCTTGCAAAGTTAAAAATGCTAGAGCCATGAGGGATGAGCTGTCGATCTAATTTCCAAGCACATCTACCATTGCAAGAGAACGAAATTTTTCCTTTATTTATTTATTTATTTTTTTTGGAAGCTTCTTCCTTGATAGCTTTCTCTAATCCTAATTATCCATAAGGCTTAAAAGCAAGTGCATCTGTTTCATGCAAAAGAAACTTTAGTGGCTTAATAAAATCAGCATTTATATGTACAAAATATTCTTCTCCTTTGGGAATATAGTCCTCAATCAGGTGTAAAATTTAAAGAATTTTAAGAGAAAATATCACCTTCTTACAATGTGAAACATTTTTTTGGTAACTTCTTTCTTCCTTCCTCTCTCCCTTCTCACTGTTATTATTTTAATTTTGGGGCATTTACATACATACCACAACATTTTAAATATTTATATATCCAATACCTAAACTTAAATATTTACATAAATAACATCTAAATATTTAATATCACATCAAAAAATACCACTATTATTAACTTTTTAAAATGAAATACAAATTTTCATACATAGAAAAAATACTATATATATAAATATCAAACATTAGATGTTAAATATGTAAATGCATAAGATTTATGTGTTATGATTGGAAAAATTCCTTTAATTTTTTGTTATTCATTTAAAGTGTAATTTGTTATTCATTGAAAGTGCTGTAATTCAATGTTGTAAAACTCACTACAATCAAATTTTCTTTATTTGCATGAAGCTTAAATCTAGGTGTGGCTTTCATAAACTTTAACTTTCATGGTGTCAATTTCTAATAAAAGATCAAAATGTTTTCACTTAGGTGGATACCATTTTCTATCTTCATAAAAAGTTTAATCAGTTGTTTTAGGATCAATAATTTGTTTCATGCTAAATTTTGATTACTTTTTGTACTAGTTGTTGCATCTAAATCTACATTCAAATTAGGTCTGCAGTCGGAATCCTAAAACCTAGAATACCCTACATCAAATAACAAATGTTTGTAAATAGCTACATAAAGTATCTTCGTTGAATAAGAATTCACGAAAGCTACAGTTTATATCATTGGAAACATCATTGGCAATTTTTTTATATGTAGGTGTCTAATAAATAAAAGACTAATGTTTGGATGAAGACATAAATTGTAAATTTTTATTTTGTCTCAAAAATTAAATCATTTTAAGTTTTTTTTTACATATTAATAATTTTATATTACCTTAGTCTATGATATCAAGGTTGTTAGCAAGTATTAGTAATTTATTAATAGCTCATTACCTGTTAGTTATCATTTACTTATTTTATCAACAAGGGCATTTTAAGTTAGTTTATAACATGAATAAGTTTTTATCAAGGATGATATTTTTTTTTTCTCCCTAATTTTTTTTAAGATCATTGTGAATTAAATTGGTATCAAAGAAATGAATTTAGATCATTTTATATGCAAGAACACTTTGAAATTAAATTCCATTAAATTTTTTCGTATTTTTTCACGAACTAAAGCACTTCCCATTCCCACTAATTTTCGTTTTACCATACTTTACCCGTGACTAGGGAATGTAGCTTAGTTGAGCTGACTCTACTCATTTATGAGCTAACAAACTCAGAACTCAGCTTAACAAGACACAAGCTCAAGCTCGAGCTAAACCCATCTTGACTAGTGGTTTGTTAAGTCATTTTGTTAACGATATTTTAGTAAAAAAATAAAATCATAGTTTATATGTGAGAAATGAATTCATTTATCTACCTAGTTCATGTCATTAATAATTAAATGAGTTGAGCTATTAATTGAAATAGAGCTTACAAAGTGCTCAAACAAGTCAATCTCAAGTAATGGTCAACCCAACTCAATTACATCCTTGCCTAGAATAATGAAATCAAAGGAACCAAAAAAATACCATTCATGAAGTAATAAAATAACTAGGGTAGAATCTATGTTAATCATTGATTGGCCTTCTTTTTCTTCTTCCACCTGTTGCTCATCTTTTATATAGGACTCCATAGCACCATGTAGCTATCCCTGGTTTTAATATTCCTTCTTTTGTTAATGCACCAAGGATAGATGCTGTAATATCAAATTCCTCTATAGTCAATCTCTTAATGTTATGACAGGAGTCCACAATAAGATGGAATGAATTCAAAAAGGATTTGGAAATTTTTACGTAGGATCATTACTAATCTATCAAGCAATAAAAGATATCTCAGCTGTTATTTCACGTTACAGATGAATTTTTCTCTCTGACTTGCATTCTTCTTTACTGTAAAGAGCAATTAAACTCTCCTGTTTTTTTAGCTTTCCTGCACTGGATGGCAAGAAGGCTTGTTGTTTTTTGGCCTTCCCACATTCAAGACAAAAATAACAACCTGCTTTCTCCCTGTAGCAAAGTCTGGACAGGAGCTGTTCCAGCAGAAGCAAGTACAGCAGCTGTATTGTATCTTCTGAAATAAGTAGTAGCAACCAGAAAGAAAACCATGGCAGCAAAAGAACAACAGGTGCAATGGGAAATCGGCACAAAGTGACAGCAATAGATACAAGAAACAGAGCGGAAACTTGTGGCTTTAATTACAGTAGCAAGGTGATGTAGCTTCTGCAGTAGTAGAAAGGTATAATGTGTTTTGCTACAACAATACAGCTGCTACAAAGATTTCATCCTACAGGGGCAATAGCCGGAGACTTAGCTTCCTGTCCACCTATCACACAAGAAAATTTGATATAGGAGCTATAGAGTTGTGCAAGGTATGCAGATTTTTGAAAGACTTTGCATTATGTTTTTTCCCTCTTTGAAAAAGAAATATAACAACATTCTTACGGCTACCACACTGTAAAAAAGCTCTTCTCACCACAGAGAGTTTAAAATAGCAGCAAAAAAAAGTTATAGACAAACAAAAAGTGCAGCAGCTTTCTAAAAACAAAAGCTATCAAAGTTATCTCGAAGAGATCCTTGGTGTGCTAGTAATTCAAAATGCAACCTTACCCAAACAAATTCAGATTTTAAAATTCAGCACTAACTTCAATTCCCAGCAGAATAAGGTCGGTCATGTATGTATATCCTACTTTCTTTATCACTAGCCAACGGTATATATTCTATGCCTACTAATCTCAATCACTAAGTGTGTGATCAACAATATGACGGTGTTAATGGACTCTTAGACGCATCCTCTTCAATTTCAATAGTATGATCTAAGAATTATCACCATGGAAAATCTCCTTTAAGAGATTGAACCATAAAACTTCGATGAACTTGATCCCCTGATCTTTCCATGATTGGATGCCTAAATCATGAGAATAACTTCTTCTTATAAACTTCTTTGAAGTAGATGATCAAATTGGCTATGCCCTTCTTGATCTGATATCAATTTTACACAATTAACAAAAACCTTTTCATCATAAAAGGGTGGTAGCATAAAGGTGTCAGAATTAGCTCATATTTTCTTGTATGAGAATTGTGTCTTTCAAAACAAAGATAGGATAACATCATAATAGCATAGAAACTAAAATGATAATAAACTGGCAAGATCTGAAATTATGTTAAAACCCATATGACCAAGTTAAATAATGATCTAACTTCCTAGCTAAGCTGCGTGATTTCCAACTACTAACAGAATATGATGAAGATTCAAACATCTAGATATAGAATTTTATCAACTACAAAAAATCAAGTGCAATGCCTAAAGAAAAATTGAATTTTTGCTTCATAATAGGAATATAACATACTGATATATTTGGAAAAAAAAGTATATTTGGTGAACACTTGAAACCCAAAAAATTGCATATTTCTTTGGCTTCAAATTCCCACATCATTTTTTAGTATATACTATAAAAACATATCCATAGGCCAAGTGCCAATATCTTAGCATAGGGTGGGACCTCACCTGGCAGGTTTCTAACTATTACAACAGGATAACTCAATAGATCCGATGTTAATTATAAAATAGAAGAGGTATTTAGTATGCAAGGGCCAAAATGCCCAAGACTGTACTTATACTACTATAAAGCATAGC
Organism: Cymbidium sinense; assembly: GCA_021442155.1. NCBI lineage: Eukaryota > Viridiplantae > Streptophyta > Magnoliopsida > Asparagales > Orchidaceae > Cymbidium > Cymbidium sinense. The sequence goes on along the minus strand of CM038223.1, from coordinate 137,992,504 downwards.
ACCACCAAAATAGATGCCACAGGAGTCATAACCATTACCATAACTATCAATTCATTAGCCATGACATGTTACTAAGTGCAGCTAAATCAAACCTAAACTTCTAAATAAAGTCATTTAAAGAACAGAAACACTTCATGAGCACCATCACAAAACATAATAGCACCATCATACTGCGGGTGATTGAAATAGCAGCACAATTCTTCCATTTTAAGAAAGAGACCGTTGATTTTAAGAAAAAGATCAAGGCAAAAGAACTTGTAAGGCTTTTATTTGTAACTTAAAAACACTCTATTTTACAGATTCTTTGGCCAAATATGATAAAAACATTGACTAAGGCTCGTAAATTGTTTTTGAGAGGAATTGTAATGGCACTACCTCATGTCCGTTTTGGCACAACAGGACCTACAAATATGCCCTTCTGGTGCAATTTCCTAGGAACATCCCCAATCCTAGCTTCAACGTCAGCACACTTAGCTTTGAAATTCATAATGAAACACCAATCATTACACCAACAAGATAAAACTGCAAGGACAATTAAGCGAAAACAAACAATGTATCGATGGATAAGAGTTCAAGCTATTACAATGGCATTAGAGCCATACACGAACTAAAAAATGAGGAGTGTCATGCAAAACTAAATGATACACCATGAAATCCAAATCTTGAACACATTAGAAAAAAGTACTAAATTATGAGAGTCACCTCTTAAATTCATATATGCCTGATGGATAATTCTAGGATATGTGTAAGGCTACATGTTAATTGTGTCAAATTCCATATTCCTTAAGTAGAAGAGATTATATGACTTCTGGAGTATAATGATGCAAAGCTTTTAGACGGCAAGGCTTTTTTTCATGTAATGAATGAAGTTTAATCAAGAACTAAAAATTTAAACATATTTGTGATGGAGAATCCCTAAAATAGGAATCTGATATGGTTTAATTTCTGTAATTTGATCTGATACAGTGAGCTTGAGTGATGAATTCAGTTCTTTCTTCTATTCTTTGTTGAGTGCTTTGGATCCGGGTCGACCGACTTGGTTTAGACTTAATGCAGAGTTCCGCCTGTGACTCAACCCACCGAGAGGAGAAAAGGTTTGCGGCCGATCCGTTGGATCTAGCCTTTTTGCTCGGATTGGAGCACTTGGATCGAGTCCCTCTTAGTCGCTTTCTTGAACCGTTGGATTGGTTGATTTACCTTCGCCCCTTGGATCTGTTTTTGATCACACGGCTTTTCTTCTTTCGATGTGGATTACAGTGTTGAAGAGGAGAGGTGTGATATGGATCGGCAACCCGATTGAGATGAAGACGCGGATGATGATCTGATCTCAGCTGTTTGATGAAGTTTTGAATTAACCTAACTGTATCCTTTCCTTTGTTTGTTTCTGACCGCTCGTTCTCACTTGCTCCAGAGAAAGCAGGGGAAGAGAGGAACGAGGGAGTTCGCGGATTTCGGAGGAGAGACCTTCCAGTGAGGATCAACCGTGGAACTACTTCAGGGAAGAAGAAGAGATGACTGGGAACAGAGGAGGAGATTTCTTGAGATAATTTTTCAACTCCTTGTTTGATTTCCTCATCTCTATTTATAGCACTGTTGGTCTTGATCTTGAGTTCTAACGATTGGGTTTTTTGGAAGTTAGTTTCTTTGTCGCTATACTTCTTGATTCTTACCAATTTATTATTCTGTATGCTTGTCACCGCTTGCTTGATGACTCTATTGTTGTAGTTTGTTTCTTAAGTCCATTTGTTGAAGTATCTTGATTATGCCTCAGATTCTCTACGTAATACATCTATGGCTTCTAGAAAGGCTATAATTCTGTTGTTGTAATTAATCTTTCTTCTTGTTTGGGTTTCTTTTCTTCTCTCTCATTGTAACGCATGCATGCCTCGTTGGTTTTCTTCTCGTAAAAGGCGATGTTCTAATGCTACCTTCATCGTTTTATTGTACTAATTGTCGTTGCAAGGTAATTCTCTGTAATCCTATTGCTATATGTGATACTTTGGTACTTGGCTGATTTGGGATCATAACAGAATCCTTCCGTAGAAGTTACATTAAGGCCCTAAATCATGAACCCGAACTCACATATATCAAACTATAGGCAGATTTGTCAAACTACCTCATAATTTTGTCCTCTTCATGAACTTCCTAGATAGGTAGATGTAGCACAAGAGCCTTAAAACTGGTCGAAGACCAACCAATTTGATGAATAATATTTAATTATACTTTATTAATAGGATTTATTTTATGACTTCTAGATTTATTTCCATTTTAATTAGGTTGAATTATCCATTTAAATAATAATAAGATTGAATTTAAGTTATGTGATGTTTTACCTAACAATGCCTTTGATGGGTCCCAAGTCCAGAATGGGAAAAGTGGAGGGTTGCATTAGGTAGTCGATAACCAGCATAAAACTTGTCGAAAAATTATGACATGAATCCTTTAATACATTGTGTTAATACTAGGGTATTCTCTTGAAGCAACATGTTGTATGGTCTGAATATAGTGAAAAGTATGCAAGGGCTACTGCATCGATGCCCCGGTAAATTGTTAAATAAGCAAGGGTTCACACATTATGAATGGATGCAGGCGAAGTAGTCTATAATACTATAATTAGGATAGAAACTTAGAATATAGGAACTCTTACGAGTAAAGTAATAGAATTAATAGATATTATGATTCATAAGAAGATAAATATCTTATGTATTCAAGAAACTAAATAGGTTGAGAAGAAACCAAGGAGATTGATAGTTTAGGTTTTAAACTTTTGCATTCTAATAAAAGTCGTACTAGAAATAGTGTAGGTGTAATTATAAATAAGAGTTTGAAATATAATAATGTTGAAATTAATAATATTGGAGATAGAATAACAACTTTAAAGAATATTGTTGATGCTAAAATTACAAATGTTATAAGTGTTTATACTCCTCAAATAAATTTAAATGTATGCTCAAAAAAAAAAAAAAATAGAATGACCTAAAGAGATCGATATAAAAGATACTGCTTGAAGAAAGAGTATTTACTAGAGGAGATTTACATGGACATATTGGTAGAGTGGTAAAAGATTTTAAAAGCATTCATTATGATTATGAATTTCAAGTAACTAATGAAGAATGTATGATCATATCAAATTTTGTTTTAATATATACTTTTGTAATTGCTAATGTTTTATTTAAGAAAAAAGATGAGCATATTATCACTTATAAAAATAGACATAATAAAATATAAATTGATATTTTCTAATAAAAAATAGATTATTTAGATTGTAAGGATTGTAAGGTTATTCCGTATGAATGTTAAAGTACTCAACATCGACTATTAGTTTTAGATTTTAAGATAAAAAGTTAGAAAATGAAAAATAAATTAAAGCATTATCCCATGATTAGATGGTAGTACTTCAATAATAATAATAATAATAATTTAAGTAAACTACAAAATCATAGAATTTATGATGTCCATGAGAAAGCTAATGTTATGTGGGAAAATGTAACAAGTTAGATTAAACAAATTACAAAAAAATGTGTTTGAAAAATTAAAAGGAAAAGCTCCTTTTAATAAAAATAATTAGTGGTGGAATCAAAATGTGCAAAAAAAGATCAAAATTAGAATATTTCTTATAAAAATTTGTTTAGATTTAAAAATTTGGAAAATTAGAAAAAATATAAAAGCCGTAGGGATTCTAAGAAAATAATATGTGATGCAAAGAATTTAGCTTTTAGTGATTTATAGAATAAATTGGATATTAAAGAGGGTGAAAGATATATGTAAGTTAGCCAAATAAATAGATAGGAGAAATAAAAATTTAGTTCACATAAAGTGCATTAAAGATGAAAATCATAAATTATTTTTCTTAGAATAAGATATTAAACATAGGTGTATGAAACATTTTGATAAATTTCTCAGTGAAAGTTGTGAGAGTACGATTAACTTTAGCAACTTTAACATCCTAAATGAAAATAAAGAAGTTTATTTTTATCATCGTTTTAGTAAAAATAAAGTTGAAAGGCTTTAAAGAAAATTAGTGTGGAAAAACAATAATAACTAATGATATTCCAATAGAAGTATAGAAATGCTAAGGAGATCAAGGAATTCCTTGACTTACTAATCTTTTTAATATTATTTTAAAGACTAAAAAAATGTCTTATGAGTAGAGAAAGAGTTTGTTGATTTTTATTTTTAAAAATAAAGGTGATGCACAAAAGTATGCAAATTATAGAGGCATTACATTAATGTGTGATACATTAAAATTATGAAAGAGAGTAATTGAACATAGATTACGACGCAATCAAAAAATTCTCAAAATCAATTACGATGCTATACATTTCTTGAGAGATTTGAGGGAGAAGTATAAATTGAGGAATGAAGATCTGCATATGCTATTTGTTGATTTAAAGAAAACATATGATAAAGTTTCAAGAGATATGCGTTGGAAAATTCTAGAAACGAAAGGAGTTAATATTGCTTATATTCAAGTCATTAAAAATATTTATACTGGAGCTGTTACTTGTGTTCAAACCCAAGGAGGATTGGCCAAGTATTTTCCTATTTCGACTAGATTACAGCAAGGGTTGACTTTAAGCTCATATCTTTTTGCTTTAATCATGGATGTTCTTACTAGACATTTGCAGGAGGATGTACCTTGATATATGCTTTTCGCTGATATTTTTTTCTTATTGATAAGACTAAAGAGGGAGTTCAAGAGAAACTTGAGTTATGGAGGTCAACCTTAGAATCTAAAGGCTTTTGTTCAAGTAAATCTAAAACCGACTATATGGAGTGTAATTTTAGTTGTAAAAGATCTAATGGTGGGGTAGTGATATTGGGTAATTAAGTGATTAAAAAGAGTGAACGTTTTATATATCTCAGGTTAATTGTTTAGTATAATTCAAGTTGGATAGTTGAAGTGGAGGAATGCATCTGGCCTATTGTGTTATTGAAAAATATTGCTTAAACTTAAGGAAATATATAGGATGGTAGTAAGACCTGCAATGATTTATGGAGCAGAATATTGGCCAATAAAAAAAAGCATAAAATTAAGTTAAATGTTACAGAGATGAGGATGCTCAGGTGGATGAGTGGCTTTACACTTAGAGATAAAATGCGAAACAACTATATACGTAAAAAACAATGGAGTAGCTCCAGTGGAAGATAAGATTCAAGAGAGTCGCTTTCGATGGTTTGGTCATATAAAACATCAGCCATCTGACCCAGTTAGAAGAGTAGATGTATTAGATTTGACCTATGTTAAGAAAGGTAGAGATAGACCTAAGAAAACTTGATTAAGTAGTATAGAAAATGATTTTATTTTATTAGAATTAAATGAGAATTTGACACTTAATAGGACACAATTGAGAAGAAGGATTCATGTAGCAGACCCTACATAGTGGAATAAAGGCTTGTTGTTGTTGTTGTTGTTGATGGTGGTGGTATTTTACTCAAATCTAAATATGACTCATTTCTTCTAAATTGAAATGCATTCCTTATTTCTACAAATATGATTAGGGGGTGAAGTGTAAGTTCTTAATATTAGAATAAATCAAATTTTACTCATTTAATATCTCCTTTTCCCTAAATTCATGGCCCAATTTTCTCGTCATCGATGAGACATCAATTAAGTATTAGAGTCATACCCTATTGTAAGCCTCCTTTGCAATGATCTAGTCATCCGCATTAGCCTCAATCAACACCTTAATAATGATTCCACTCACGCCATCCATGTGCTTTGATCACAATCTTCATTAATATAGATTAACAACACACAAAAAGGTAACAACATCCCACACTTACTCCCTACTCACAACAAATCATAGCTCATTGATCTCACTTCAACTAATAAACCCTCACAGCCGCCAAACTTGATCCAAGAGCCAAGGAACCCAGCAGAAAACAATCAAATTATTAATCCAAGGGTGTAAGGGATTAGTCAACAAGTTGATTGACTCTTTTCTCTTCTCAAATCTATAGATTCCTCCCCAATTAATAGCAGTTTCTTGCCAATACAATAAATTCATTGCTTTGGTTAATTCAGTGGAAGAATCAACTGCATTACAAATTGATTGAAGCAATATCCACTAACCATATCTACTAGAAAAATTCTATGATGCTAAAAGATATGTATGCAGTTAACCATGTTATCAACATGGATAAATAAAATTAAAAAGTAAAAATGAAAAGTGCTTCTACGATTTTGGAGGAGGAAATCAAGAATTTAACAACAACTATAATGTCCCAAGGAAGGAGAAAATTCTGAATTCAGAAAAAAAAAAAAAAGACCGCGAGTCTCAAAACGAAGAATATTTAATGTAATTCCACGATATCTATTTTTATTGAAGTAACAGAAAATATCCATCGTCCCAAATGACAGTTCTCAGATTTATTAGACCTAGCAATTCATAATTTATTGAACTGGAGAAATTGCTATAAAAATTGTAATGGGATGATGATGAATCCATACATGGCTTAAACTATACCATAGATTAAAGTCCTCCCTACTACTATTCTGCAAAGTTGAGTTCTGGTCACAGTTCACTCCAGCAACTTAGAGAAAACATTGTAGGAAGTCTCCTTCCACACAAATAAGTAAATAAAGGAAAACCATGCATCTTATCATGTTTTTGTGTGCACATTAATATGCAATAAAATGATGCATTTGTAAAGACAGACACATGATATAAGAAGCTCAAATATTATTCAAGAATTGCTTAGGTGAAGACATAGTATGGTAAGAACCCAGCTTTACAAACAACAAAAGTTTAAGCTAGAAAACTATAAGAGAAATATTATGCAAAGCATATTTGCATTTCAATGATTATTTGTGTTGCAGGGAGCACAAAGAGAACAACAAAATAATACAAATATCCTATTTTAATTGTTATCAGCAGTCTACCAAAAACTGCTTATGTTGCCTGTGGACAGCAATTATATCCAATTAGTCTTGAACTTTGATTTTGTGCGGCTCAAGTTTCAGATGTGAGGCAGAACTATTATTCCAAATGAAAAAAAAATAGGATTGTTTCACATTTAACTAAATAAAGGCCAAAAAAAATGGAGCGTGCAGAATAGAAAGGCTGTAAACTTTTTCAGTGAAAGGGTTAAGGGTTTACATCAAAAACAAAATTCATGGATTATTCCAGCAATGAAACCAAGTAATCTATTATCAGTAATATAATAGCGGGCAGAAGCATGAAAATACAGATAGGAACCACTATTTGCAAGAAATCCCTACCTTCCCTGAAAAAATTCTCCAAGCTCAGATCGCATTTGAGCAATAAATGATTAGAAGGAAAGAAAGGTTGAATCCATAAACACCTAAACAAGCAGAAGAACTAGTAAGATTGCTCACCTCGATCCAAAAAATCGCAAGCCCTCAAGGGAGCGACCAAAACCCTAGCGCGGGATCGGCCCTGGCTGTCTTCGAGACAATAATGAGGAGAAGGCAACAACACAAAACAGTGTACTTCGAAAGTTTAGATATGTGCTCCGAATATCATATCAATGAAAATTTGACACGTAGATGGATCATCATATCCCGAGAGATTTCTGCAATTCTTTGAACGCAGATTCTACGTAGGGAGACTCGGGTGACAGACAAAGGTCGCGGCTTGCCGTAGAATTCGTCATTTAAAAATCGAACATAACTGAGAATAGGAGTTACTTACATATCAAATAATATTTGTATATTTAATATTTAAATTTAATATTTATATATTTAACATTTTAATTTTGAGGGATTTACATATATATATATATATATATATATATATATATACCATATAATTCTTATATATTTATATATATAATACCTAAAATTAGATATTTAATTATCTAACACTTTTCTATGCTTAAAAATATGCATTTTACTTTTAAAAAGTGAATAACGTGATATTTTTGATGTGATATTGAAGATTAGAGTTTTATATATGTAAAAATTAAAGTTTAGATATGAAAATGTTAGTTAATTGTGATGTATGTAAATGCCCCTTTAATTTTTAATATCATAATAAAAATATCATCATCATTTAATTTTTTAGATAAAATATACTTTTTAAAATATAAAAAATTAGATAAATAAATATCTAATTTTTGATATTATATATGTAAATATATAAGAGTTAAGTGGTATTTATGTAAATCTTCTTTGAAAATAGTGAAAAAAATAAGAGTTTGTTTGAAATCTATTTTATTTTAATTTTTTTATTTTTATATTTTTTTTAAAAAATATTTATTTAATTTAAATTTTAGTAATTATATTTTTATTTTAAAAAAATAAATCATGTTGTTTTTAAAATACTTAAAATAAATTTTGAACATTTTAAGATTTTTAAAAAGAATTATTAATACAAAATATATTTTATCTTTAATCAAAATATAAGCAAAATAAAATAAAAAATAGAAAATAATAAATAAGAGTGATTCCAAATATCCCCTAAGTTTATATTTTTTTAATTTTTTTCATCATTTTGACTCTTGTCAAATATTTACTAAGATGAGAATGGATCAAAAAAGAAAGAGACCTACCTTTGGTCACTAATAACTTTTTTTTACTATTTTGAGTAAATTTATATGTAGATCTAGAACTCATGATGAGCAATATATCACGCCTCAATATTAATTAAAGAGGTTAATCAAAATCTCAACAACATGACATGACAAGTATGGGCTTCAGGTTGAAGGTTCTAGAAGATTCTGCAGACATAAGTTGGACACCTCAAGGATTTTATATATCTTTATATTACAATAGAATAATTTAAGTACTTGGAGAATAATCAAAGAGTTTCAAGAATTTTTTCGAGCACTATAGATATTTGGGATTGCTATAGAGTATAGAGAGTTTTACACATATTAATATTATCCTATAAATTTAAAAATATTCCTAGAAGTAATAGAGGCCTATAAAAAGAAGGCATCATTTCATTTTAGCCATCCAAGAGTGGATCCAAATATATAAACATGTCTAGCACTGTAAAGTTCTATGCCTTTAGTGAAAATTTTTTCACTTCTTTTCATAGTCTTCTTGCTTCTCTTCTTTTCATTTGCACTCGTCTAATAGCTAGTTTATGATAGGCTTATTTAGTATTAGAGGAGAGTACTAAAGTAGCACAGATTGCTTAATAGAAAGTTAGTCTGTGACAAAACGTTCTTAGTACTAAATAAAAATAGAATGCATATAATAGGTTAATTTTAATTTAAGCATCAATCTATTATAAGAGGTCAGATAATAGTTCGCACTAAAAGTGACAATGAAAATTCCAGTTAGAGAATATAATTAGTGTTATCATGAAGAATATTGATATATTGAGATAATGTTCAACTATATTATCTCATAATTTGTAAACATTCATGATATTCAAGATGTTCAAATTGGAATGAAATATTACTTTAGAATTTAATGCATATTTCATGTATAATTCATATAGTACATTAAGTAAAATAATTGACTTATTTTACTAATAATTTTAGTTCGATAAAAGTCATCGATCATTTTTTTTAATTAAAAACTCATGTTACCTACACTCTTATCATCCGACTTCATTTCCCCTAGCACTTGCATACAATATGAGTTAACTTCCTCATTATTTATAATTATTAGCACCTAAGTACTTGTTGTCTAAGGACTTGCTAATTTTTTACTCATGTCTTTGGCTTTATTCTGTGGCAGGCTACCCAAAATTCTCAAACCCTACAACCACAACCAATAAAAAGTATGGTTCATATTTGTGGTGTTTATTTTTGGATGTGGAGCGGGGGGACACTATGCAGATCATAGAGGGTACTTATTGAAGTGATCAGGTACGACATTGATGTATGATGTACTATCTCGAAAGATAGAAGCATCACCCTATAATGGACTGTGGTGTTTATTTTTTGATAGCACTTGTGTGTTATGTATATGTGAGGGGACACCACGTAGATCTAAGGATGTATTTATTGAGATGATCAGGAACTACATTAAGGAATAGTGTACTATTTCATGAGATAGAAGTCACAACCCTATAATGGTCCTAATCACCTAATAAGGACCTCAAGGCATGATGGGTCTTCGAATATACCTGAGATTTTTTTCCTACTTTACATGAAAAAGTAAAGCAGGGTTTATTTAAATCAGGTTTGTTAAGTTCCTTATGGAGGCAAGCCTCCATAGTTAATTACATCTTAAGGAAAGTGAATCCCTTAAGAATACTCTCGATTAAAGTAGACGATTATTGTCTCTAAAAAATTCAAAGATAAGACTATCAAATGGTTGGTTTTATTTTAGAAAATCAACTGTGATAGATCAAAAGGTGAGAGTTGTTATGAAAACTAAAGGAGATAAGTTGGGAGTACTCATGATACTAGGAGGAGACATAATGAGCACTCCATTCTATCCTATGGTTGGGCTTTATGTATTTGAAATTGAGAAAATTTATTTATTTGAGTTAAAATTTAATTTAGAAATCTAGGACTTATAATTCCACAATATAATATTGTGGAAATGTCTAAGAAGTTAGGATTTATGCTTGTAGCCCGCAAAGGAAAACAACAACCTCAGATCTTAAATCTATGGAGCTTTGGCGAGGGCCAAAATATGACCTAAATCTAAGGCGAAAGTGGGTGTATGGTTTACCTCTACAAGAGAGAGTAAACCACCCGACTGTTGGGCTTATTACCGCTTGGAGTGGTAGTCAGCTAACTCCTCCTATGCTTTAAATCTATGTAGATAAGTCATATGTTTTGCAAGATAGTTAGATTGTTATTTATTTAGAAGAGAAACTAAGTTCTCAGACCTACTCCCTAAGATAGTAGAGCCTAAGGGGTATGAATAATGACTTAATCTAATACAAATTTTTATAATAGTTTATTTAATTTGGGGACTCATTATTTTGACACAGGTTATAAAATTTTGTATGCCTAAATGCATGAGAAATTTATTATTGTGCCAAATCAAGAGAGAAAGAGGTGTTCTTCCATCATAGGCTCTTAAAGGTTAAGCCCATTTTTCGCGGCGAAGATGGAAGCCCTCTTTTAACAAAAGTGAAACAAGATGGTTATGCATGATGTTCAACATACAATTAGTCAGCTAAGGAGTTGCTAAATATTTTATTATCTTGATTTAATGCCTAGGCTTTTTTATGTGAGGTTGTGAATTATTTTAAATTTTAGTTATGAGTTATTAGTGGGTAGAATATTTATTTTTTATCCTAAGAGCTTAATTGCATCCAGGCCACACAACAATCACCAATCATAAAGAAACTATAAAAAGATATGCTATTTCTAATGCATAAGTTAAATAGAACATCAAATAATTCTATAAAGCTATCACAAAAAAATTAGAGACCGATCTGATTAAATTAACCTGACAAAAGAAATATGGGTAGCTCATCCTTATACATCCCGTATAATGAAAGAATAATTTACAATTATAAAATGATAAGTATTAGAAGGGGGGGTTCTTCATTCTTCATCCTCCATCCTCCATTCTTCACTCTTCAGCTTTCATTTATTCATTTTAATTTGCTCTAATTCTCTCTTTCTTTTGGTTTGATTGGGATGTTGTTTGCTCCAAAGGCATCACATGGTATATAAGACTTGATCTTATAATTAATGTTCATCCTAATCCCCCATAACACTTATAATAATCCTAATGCAAAAAGTACATTAAGAGAGAAGGAAAGTAAATCTAGCTACACTTGTAAAATGAGTGTTAGCTAAACACACCATATAACCAAAGCAATTATATAAATGATTTAGACTTAACATCCCACACATTGGTAACTAAGCCCACTTGTCCTAACTTGGGTTATGCTTAGGGGCTAAGCAACCTGCATAGCAAAAAAATATTTATATTTTTATCACAGTGACCTCTTAAGCACGACCTCCTTCATAAAATTGATTATGCTAATATCAGCCTAACATCTAGACTACGCACATACACCCTATTATTTAGTCTAAAATAATACATCACAAAATTAAATATACACCAAACCATGCACCGTCCTAACATAAAGCTAGAAATGGTGACTTAATCTAATGTGTATGTGTTAAGGTATGTGTGGTATATCCTAACTAGGCTTTAGGGTTATGATTTGCTAAGTGCGGGAGATTTAATCTATAAAAGTTGATTTCTCTTTAAGTGGTTTAATTAATTTGAAGATTTTACTTAGTGTTTTCATTTATTTCATATAGCCTACACTTAACAACTAAGTCTTATAAGGAGAAAAAAAAGAGGGAATCTCTCTTTTATCCTTACCTTAAGTCATTTCTAAGGCAAGTTAATTAGCTCAGTTTTCTTTAATGAATAGCTTATTATGTGTTTTAATTAATCTTAAGTTTAAGTTCACTCTAAATAACCTTATTCAATAAGAAAGACATCTTAAGATTAGTTAGAATGGATTACTATCACATAGCACACATTCATTCATTTCTTTCCATCATGTATATCATGCATAAGAATAATCCTAAGCATACATATACATGCAATGCAAATCTTAGCATACTTTGATGATGAATGTAAAGAAATATATTTTGAATTTAAATATTTCATTTGTTGATTGAATTATGAATGCATGCCTTTATTATACAGAAAAGAGGGATTTTCATCCATTAGCTAGATACACATTCACATGTATAAAAGTTTTAAATGAGTACGTCACCATTATTTTTACACTGCAGCTACTTAAAAGCTCTTGCCTCACGGATGTCCGGTAATATATCACTTTTCTTAGATACATGTAGATGTATGGATAACTATAAGAATAGGAAAACTTATGCAAAAATTATGTTTGATTTATTTGATTTATGATTATTATTCATTGGCTACATCATACATACATATGTATAAGAGTTTTAGGTGTCATTATTTTTGGGGGCGCAAGACTAAGATTACTTAAAGATTCAGTCTCGGGATGTCAATACCAATTTTCTCAGATACATATCAATGCACAAAAAAAGAACCAAATGGATAAGGAATCAAGCAAGAAATTATGTTTGATTTGATTGTAAAATTTACATATGTGATATGAAATTCTTCTTAAGTCTTAACATTGAGATGCATATGAATAGATTTAAGCAAATGTTGTGTTCTTTTCAAATGAATTATACACTTGCAAATCCTATGTGAATCCATGTTAAGATAGAGAAAGAGAACTTCATATTACACATCTTATACTGTCATCACATGCAAGCTTATAGATATTTGTAATTAACATTACTTCATTTATAATAATTGATTTATAGATTTTGAAAATAACTTTTAATTTAATAGTGATAATAGCCACACTATGGTGAAAAATTTTTATAGAGCCACCTTTCAAATTTGTTGGTGAGAAAAAGCAAGACTATAAAATTCATCTTTTTAGGAGGCCATGTAGATCTGTAGATGTGCTTATTGAGGTGATCGGGTATGACATTGAGGAGAGGTGTACTATCTCGAAAGATAGAAGTCATCACCCTACAATGAACTTAATCACCAAAATAAGGACTCCTAAGGACGTTGGGTCTTCGAAGTGTACCATAGATTCTTCCCCTACTTTACATGAAAAAGTAAAGCAGGGTTTATTTTAAACCAGGTTCGTTAAGTTCTCAACATGGGCAAGCCCCTATAGTTAATTACATCCTAAGGAATGGAGATTCCTTAGGAAAACTCTCGAATAAGGTAAATGATTGTTATCTCTAACGATTTCAATAGGAAAAATACTATCAATTGATTGATTTATTTTTGAAGATCAAATGTGATTGATCAAAGAGAGATTTATTATCAAAGCTAGACAGAAATAAGTAAGAGATGCTCACGATGCTAGGAAACCTAGCGAGCATCTCAAACTATCCTATGATTGGGCTTTATATTTTTTAAATTTGATTTAATTTATCTGAGTTAAATTTTTTATTAGAATGCTAGGACTTATAATTCCACAACACAAGGCTATGGAAATGCCTAAGAGGTGAGAAATTATGCTTATAGCCCACAAAAGGGAGAAGCAATCTCAGAACCTAAATATATGGAGCTTTGGCGAAGGCCAAAAGCACAACCTAAATTTAAGAAAAAAATGAGCATTTGGTTTGCGTCCATAAGAGAGAACAAACCACCTGACTGCTTGGACTTACAACCGCCTGGGGGTGGCCGCCAACTAATTCCTCCTATGATTTTAAATACATATAGGCAAGTCTTATGCTTATGCAAGATAGCTAGATTATTATTTATTTAGAGAGAGACTAGATCATGTAAGGGCATGCTTCAAATGACCTAAATCTAATGCAATTTAAATTTCATTTTATTTTTATTTTTTGACAATTATTTTGACTCACACTAATAGGATTCATATGCCTAATGCATGAGAAATAAAATTATTGGCCAAAATCAGTGAGAAGGGAGGAGGTGTGTTTCCACCATTGCTCTCAAAGTCAAGCCAAGGTTTCTCTAGCAAAGGTGGAAGCCCTCCAATCAAGGTGAAATAAGATACACTTATGCATGATGTTATAAAAGAAATATACATCCAGCTAAGGGATTGCTAATTCTTTTATCTTGATTTTAAACCTAAGCCTTAGGTGAGGTTATGAGTTCTTTAATTTTAATTTTGAGTTGTTAAGTTGGGTAAAATATTTATTTTTTCCTAAGAGCCTCATCGTCATCCAGGCCATACATAAAGTAAGGAAGAAACTAGGAAATGTATGTCACTTAATGCACAAGCTAAACAAATCATCAATCAATTTATAGAGCTAAGCACAAAAAAATAAGAGGCCAAATGTGGTCGGGCACCACCACACAAACTCGAAAAATAAATTTGGTAGCCGAGCTCTACCCTTATATAACCTAGATTATAAATGAATTACATAAAATTAAGCAAGGAACTCATTGTTATGGGATTCTTTAAGCTTCATTTCTTCATTCTTCTTTTCTTCTTTCTTCTTTGGTTCATTCTTTTGGATGGTTGGAAGGTGGATGCTCCAAAGGCTTCACATGGTGCATAAGATAAGATCTTATGACCAATGTTCATCTTAATCCCTATAATAATCATTCCAAAATCCTAATTGTAAAATATACATGAAAAGGAAAAGTAAATCTAGCTAACATCTGCAAAGTAAAGGTTAGCTAAACAAAACACAGAAATCCCAAGCATGTATATTGGACTTATCACCCCCACACATGGGTGATTAAGTCCACCTGGCCTATTAGATTACGCTTAGGGGTATAAGCACCTACAAGCAAAAGCATTTTATATTTTTTTAATTTATGATAATGCCCCCTAAGCACAATCCCCTACAAAAAATAATGGTTAGACTAAGATCGCCCTACCATTCATCCTATGAGCATACACCCTAACATCCAGTCTAAAATATATATCACAAAATAAAATCAAGCATCAAACCATGCACCGCCCTAACCTAAAGCTAGAAGTGGTGACTTAGCCTAATGTGTGTGCTTTGAAAGTTTGTGTGGTATGCTTAGCTATGACTTTAAGTTAAGAGTTTTTTAAGTGTGAAGTATGTTCAACTTAGAGGAGGGTTTCATTTAAGTTATTTAGAAGTTTTGAGTTGATTTTATTTTGTGTTTTGATTTGGTTTAGGTGAATCTTACAATTAATTACTAAGTTATAAAGAGAGAGAAAGAGAAGAGAACTTCTATATCTTTCCCTAACCTAAGTAATTTTTAAAGTAGATTCACATTTTAGTTTTGTTTAGTGAATGTTTTGATTAAGTACTTTAATTAATCCTAAGTTTAGATGAACTCTAAATAAACCCATTCAAAAAGAAAGGCATTATAAGATTAAATAAAATGAACTAAATTCACAAAACATACATCACTTCATTTCTTTCCCAACATGTATAATATGCATATGAATGAATCCTAAGCATATCTATACACAACAAATGGGAGTATTTAGCACACTTTATGATGCATGCTAAGCAAGTTACTAAAGAAAATTTGAATACTTATGATGCATGATTTTCATTAAGTAGAAAAGAGATTTCTTATCCAATTTTCACATGCACACATGAAGAAAGTAAAGTGAGACACATTGTTAACCAGAGGTGTAAGGTATAAGACCTGCTTGGGGCTACTTAAAGCCTCGTAACCTTGAGGTTGTCCAGACAAATATATCACTTTCCTTAAATACAAACATGTATACAAAAGAAATGAATGGAAAAGAAAGAATGCAAAAATTTATTTTAGTTGATTTATTTTGTTTATGCAATTTATATATGCAAGCATAGGTATCCTTTTTAAGTGATAGCATAGAGATGAATAGGATATGAGATTAGGCAAGGGTTAGGTTCTTTTCAAATAAACCATACATCTCACCAAATCCTATTCAAAACTGTACTAAAAGAGAAAAGAAGGAAAACCTATATTATGCACATCCTTCTATTCTCTCACATGCAAGCTTATAATTAAAACATAAGCAACACACTTTCAGTTTTGATAATTGATTCATATTAAATACTTTGAATTTAGTAGTGATAATCGTCACTCATATTCTACTTTAGCCAACACATGCAAATTTGACATAAAGTAAGCATTTTTATTTTGAATTTGAATTTTGAAAAGTATGAATGCATGAAACCACATGACACACATATTTAGCATGTTGAGGAAAGAACTAAAGCAATAAAAGTATGTGAACACATTCACTTTAATTAAATCTTAAAGATAATCTTATGAAATAAGAAAGCTTAAAGTAAACCCAAGTTCATTTAGTGTGATTTTTATTTGAGTTTGAGTTTGATTTAATTTTGAAAATGTGAGTTGAGTTTGATGTTCCTAACTCATTCCCACATGTGTTTGACATTTTTGTTTAATTTTTAGATGAGTGGATCCATTTTAGATTTGATTAGGTTAAAGGTATGAATTAAGCAAGTTAATTAACCTTACTACACACCACCTTATAGTTAAGCAATTATGAGCCAATGAGATGACATAAAATCTCACAAGGAATTTAAATTTGTAATGCACCTAGAAAGAAAAGGGCCTAATGCAATTTAGCTCATAATTAATGGTTAATTAAGCTAAGAGGTTTAGTTTAAGTAATTTCAAAACACCCCTTCACACATATGAATTGGGTTTTGATTTCCTTAATTGACCTTAAGATCTTAAACACCTAAGCATCTACCCAAAATAAATTAATAAAGTTCTGGAAGTTTTTAGAATTTTTAGAAATTAATTAAGAGGATAATTAATGAATTAACCCTTAATTAAAGGAGGATTAAAAAAAGAAAAGGAGATTTAGGGAATAGCTTAGGGAAATACCCCAAAATTATTTCCTAAGCCTCCTTTTCACTAGATATAACCTTAATCAACCCTAATGAGAGATTAAAACACTAATCCAAACTTTAATTATCCTTAATTACATTAAGGGAGTAATTAGAAAACACATTTGCAATTCTCCCAATTAGGCCTTAAATAAATCCCAAGAAAATTAGGGGAGGCAGAGGTCATCCCCTAAAACATACACAAGAAGTTTGGGATTAATCAGAGCATTAATTAGGAAGTAACTAGCAAAATGAGCATTCCATTAAAACCCAAAATCAGAGAAAAGTATAATTCAAAATCCATCGAAATCATTTTTTAAATATTCTAGGTTGAATTATCTTTCCATAGAAATTTATTTCATATTTTTTTAAAATTTTATTGAAGGAGATATGAATTTTTGAAGGTTAAGAGATTAATTAAAATTAATTAAATCCCTAACTAATCCCTTTAGCTCACGAAAGCGCAGCCTTTACGGCGCGCACGCGTCGCATTACTCACTTAAGTGTTGCATCATCAAAGGCGGCGAAGCTGCGGGATCGTTTAATCACTAATCAAGGATCAACAAGGTTTTACAAGGGATAAAAGAATTTCTAAACATGGGATGCGCGGATGGACGTCCAGGATCTCCCCAGTTCTTCCCTTAGGCTCAATAGAGACCGTCCATGATCTAAGGGAAGATTCGAGCTCGATTAAGCTTGGATTGGAATGAGATTGTTCCCACACCATCTAAAGCTAATGAGAAGCCTATCCAACGATGGATTTTTCATGACATGAAAATTGATTTCACAAAAGGCCAACACCTCCTAAGCTAAGTGGTCAAAAAATTCCATACATCGCTGGAGATGATCACCGACGCTCGAGCTCGATGAGGTAGCTTTGTCTAGTGGAGACGAAGTCCTGTTGAAAGTTTCAAGCCTTGGGGTTGAGTAGATCTCCGTATGGACCAACACCATTTCACCTTGCTTGCGGCTTTGATTCAATTCCACCTCTCCTTGCTTTTGGAACTGAAATGAGAGCTTGGGTTCACTCGATTTGATCCTCTGAGGGAGCGTGCAAGAAGAATTGGAATGGATTTGAGTATAGAGGAAGTTGAGGATTGAATTGAGCTCCCCTGTTTTTCAATGAAAAAAATCGAGAAATGCCCTTTTCAAATCCCTCTTAGAAAGCTTAGGATGGCTCTCTAAAGTTTTCTAACACTCATTAGGGCTCAATCGAATATGGGAATCATCAATTCAGATGGAATTATGGGGAGTATATCTCCCTCTATGGCAATCGGATGACCGACACATAGCTTGCCATTTTGATCCAATTGTCCATATGGAAAGGGTGGTTTAGGCTGTTTAAAGTTGGCACATGGTCGATTTGAGCCAAGGAGTGGATCGGAAATCTCCCATGTGCTTGAAATTGAGTGGAAGGAGGATTTCTATTTGGCCAATTTGACCCATGGGGTCGAGTTTGGCCTTGGGTCCATTTAAGCTGACCCAAACCCATTGGGTTGGGTGCACCACTCTCCATTAGGTTCACTTGAGCTATTAGGAAGTTATCAAGTTGATATGAAGAGGGCTTGACCAAATTACCCATAAATTAGACCAAAATTTGTTCTATGCCTAGGGTAAAATGGTCATTTGGCTGATTTTTTTAATTTGGATATGTTGATTATGTGGAGAAAATAGGTTTGGCCAAGTTTCATTAGATTTGGAGTTCATTTGATGAGGTTTGGCTCATGTTGACCCATTTAGGTCAAAATGGATCAACTTGGGTCAAATTGACCAATTGGTCAAATTGGGTCAAACCAAGGATTGGGTCAAGTTCATATGACCATTTGAAATGTTTTGGTGGCTTTGATTTGATTCAATTTGGTTTAGTTTTGAATTTGACTCATATGACTTTATTTAGGTCAAATGGGTCAAGTTGACTAATTTGACCCATTTGACATATTTAGGTTAGGTCAAGGGTAGGTTTAGGTTTGGTTAGTCTTATGGAGTGGATTGGTATCTTTGTTTCCAATCAATTTTGGTTAAGTTTACATTTGACTCAATATGACCCCCTTTAGGTCAAGTTGGGTTCAAGGTCAATTGGGCTAGGTTAGGTCTAGTTGGCCAATTGAGGCTTTGGTCAACTTCAACAAGTGATTTGGAATGAACTTGACCCATTGGTTTCAATCAATTTGACTTAGATCAAGTTTTGACACATTTTGACTTTTTAGGTCAAGTTGGGTCAACTTGGGTCAAGTGGCCAATTGGGCTAGGTTAGGCTCAAATGTTGAATTAGTCAAGTTCAAACATAAGTCATGAATGAGTCTTGATTAATGGTTTCAAACAATTCGGCCTATGGTGGATTTTGGCAATGTTAGGTTTCATTTTTGGTTAATTATTTACTTGGTCAACCCTTAGGTTTGACTTGGTTTGATTGATTAATTGATCATCCCATGATGATTGTTGATCATGATGAGAGGTATATGTGAGTTTAGTTCAATCCAATTTGGTTAGGATTAGAATTTGGCTCATAAGGGTACTTTAGGTCACTTTGGGTCAAGTGAGCCTAAGTGGGTCAAATGGCTTGGTTGATTTGAGTTTGATTGAACTTGTATATGGACTTATGATTGAAATATAAATCCATTTGCAAGTGGTTTTAAGTCAAATGGGTTTTGATCCATTTGACAATTTCATATTCAAAGGAAGAATATGAAAGGATTTGGGGTTTGATTTTTGGATTGATTTTGGATTTAGTGATTGAAGTTTGTATTTATATTTGGATTCATGATTATATGGTTGATTGAATCATGAAGAAAAATCAAGAGTTAGGCTTGATTTGAAGTTGATTTGGCTAAGTTCAAGATTTTTGACTTGAAAGGCTTAGGTTAGATTTTGAGTAGATTTGAGTTTGATTTTTGGAATTGGTTTTGATTGTTTGAATTTATATTTCATTTATATATGTGAATATAAATGAGAATATAAATGGATCATGAGAAAATTCTAAGGATTTGATCATGATTTAAGCTAAGTCTTTTTAAGAGGGTTTTAAAGGACTTAGGAAATTTTGGAGTTTGAAGCTTGAATTTTTGATTTGGTTTGATTGATTTGAATTTATATTCCATTTATACATGTGAAAATAAATGAAAATATAAATGAGTTATGAGAAAATCCCATGAGTTTGAATTGGTTTGATCATGATTTTGGCTAAGTTCATGAAGGAAAACTTAAAGGACTTAGAAAATTTAAATTTTTTGAATTTGATTTGATTGATTTGAATTTATATTTCATTTATATATGTGAATATAAATGAGAATATAAATAAATTATGAGAAAACCTCATGAGTTTGAATTGGTTTGATCATGATTTAGGCTAAGTCCTTAAGAAGAAAATTAAGGACTTAGGAAAATTTGGAATTTTTGAATTTGAATTTTTTGAATTTGGTTTGATTGATTTGAATTTATATTTTATTTATATATGTGAATATAAATGAGAATATAAATAAATTATGAGAAAATCTCATGAGTTTGAATTGGTTTGATAATGATTTAGGCTAAGTCCTTAAGAAGAAAATTAAGGACTTAGGAATTTTATTCATGGGTTTCAATCATGAATTTCAATCACGAATTTCAATCACTTGGCATTGATTTGAATGTGGAGAAAATCAAATAAGATTGATTTGGAGTTTGACTTGAAGGAAGGAAGGTGAGGAGTGATTCAAGCTAAGGGTAGACAAATTTTCCTAACACCTATCTATGGCTAACCTTCTAAGTCTCTAAGTGGGTTGAGTGTCCACCTAATCACTAGATGTGTCTTTAAGACTAAGGATATCTTAGTGTCTAAGAGTAATCCTATGTCTAAGATGGAGGTGTTGAGAGCTCATCCTAAAAATGATGTCAACAAAGGGTGCCTAATAGGTGTGGTGTGACTAACAAGGTACACTGAATGTCTGGGTATTTACCGAAATGATCAACAACATTGAAAGGTTACAAGCACTAACAGAAAAAATCTACCCCTAACCCAAGGTGTAGAATAAATCCAAAGCTTAGTGCAATGTGGCTCCACTTATGTTCAAGACATAAGAGAGAGGGAGGAATCTATTAAAGGATATATTAGGTGAACCTTCCACTAGGGAAGCAGGTTCAAGTCATCCATAAGTGGATGAGAGATTTGATTTGAGTTCCGCTAAGGAAGAGGGTTGAATTTATTTTGATTTGTTATTTAATTTGTTTTATTTTGACTCCATGGGGGATAGAAAAGCGAACTCTCGACTAGGGAAGCAAGTTCAAGTCATCCACGAGGGAGGGATTGAGAAATCCACTAAGGGATTAGAATTCGATCCAGACTAGAAGATTTGCATCAGGAGAAAAGATTTGATTTAGATTTGATTTTTTTGATTTTTTTCTTTGTTTCATTTGATTTGTTTATTTCAAAAATTTTTAGGTTTTGGATTTTGAGATGGACCCTATTGGTTTGCGATGGATCGCCTTAAGTAACCACAGGCTAAATCTAACTAATGATTACATAGTAGGAAGGTGAGTCTTTAATAGATGATTTTAAAAGTATAGAAATTAAAGAATCAATAGGTAGTAAAGTCATTCATTTTTTTAGGTATTATGAAGGACAATTTTTTAAAACCTCAGTTATTTCAGTAGATGTATTAAAACCCTCAAAAGGAGATTCTATAATGTCAAGTCCCAAAGCATGGGGACTCACATCTTCTAGAAATAAGGAACCACTAGTGTGATCGACTGCTTTGGGTAGCAAATAGAATTTGACATAGGGCTGATTATTGAGTGAATGCTGTTGAGGGACTTAAATTAGCTCAAGGATAGTCAAAGATTAATTTCATTTTTTTTAGATTTATTTTAATGAAATCCATTGGTTTGCGATGGTCAAACTGAGAAGGAGCTTATATCAGCCTAGACCTATCTGAGATTTACTGAACCAAAGGGAGTAGCTTCCCGGCCGATGGGAGAGTTATCCGACCAAAGGAGTGCCTTTTGGTTTGCAATGATCAATTTAAGGGAAGAAAGCTTGGGGACTTGCATCTTTCACTATAAAAGACCACTGGGGTGATCGGTCACTTTGGCCAACAAATTGAACCTGACCTACGGCTGCCCATCGATTTGCGACAGTTATGCTAGAAAGAATGCGTCATAGTCTTATATCTTCCAAAGAGGAATGGCTGCCGGGGTAACCTGTCTGTCATAAAATAGATTGAACCTTAAGGTGGGGTATCAACCTGATTTATCTCACTGTGTCAATATAGGGAGTTTTGCTAACATTGCCCTAAAGATAGGATGCCTGCTTGGGAAAAGGGGCCCTTTGGGGGCTTGAATTTCTAATCCACAAGTGAATTAATTAATTTATTTTATTTAGTTTATTTTAACGTGGACCCTATTGGTTTGCGAGGGATCAAACTGAGAAGGAGTTAATATCAGCCTAGACATATCTCAGATTTACTAAACCAAGGGAGAATATGTATATCCGTTGAACAAATTCTCCAACCACAGGGGTGGCTACGAGAAAAGGGGCTGTCCAATCTAGAAGTAACCCCGATAGTATCTAATTGGGGTCGCAAAGAATGTAATTCAAATAGAATGCCCACAAGGAGAGGGGCCGCTAAGGGCTTAATCGAACACCTTAGAGAAAATGACATGGCTAGTAATATATCCAATAGGTATTCGGTGTCCAACTCAAGGAGAAAGTGTGGAGACTCACATCTGCGAAGAGTGATGTACTCACCAGGTGGGTCGCTGCTAGCATAGCGAACATCAACCAACCTAAGGTGCCCATTGGTTTGCAACAATCAGCCTAGGAAGAAAGCTCGGGGACTCACATCCTCCTATGGAGAAACTATTGCTAGGATAGTGTGTCTTCGGCTCGACATGTGCCATTGACCTAGGGTGACTACTGAGTGAGTGCCACTAGAGGACTTATATCAACTCAAACGTATTCAAGAGGAAAGGAGCCTCTGGGGGAATTACCCTAAACCTCAAATATACTCAACCTAGTTAGTGCATGATGGCAAGTTCAAGAAGAAAGCATAGAAACTCACATCTTCTTAAGCAAAGCCAACATGAGGTAGCTTACTGGCTGGGTAATGAAGCCTACCATACTAACAAGGAGCTCATTGGTTTGTAATGATCAAGTTAGAAAGAAAGTGTGGGGACTCACATCTTCCAACAAATGATTACTGGGGTGATATACTAGCAAGGTAACATGTAGACCCGACCTAGAACAGCTAATGAGTGAGTGCCACAGGGGGCTTGCTCCCACATCAAAATAGCCTGAGAGAAAAGATTTGTGTTTATTTTATGTATGTGTTAATAGGAATAGTATGCCTCTTAGGTTCTCTCACACCTATCTTAAACACACTAGAGAGTTTGATGAAAGGATGCTACAGATGGCAAATAGGAATTCTCACTAAGAAAAAATGCCGCTCATGTTCTCTTACACCTACTTTAGTTGTGCTAATCGAAATAGGATGCCTCTTGGGTTCTCTCACACCTATTCTAATAGTGCCAAGATGTTGTGTTTGTGATGTGAAAGAGGGATAGGATGCCGCTGGGGGACTCTTACAGCTACCCTAAACACGTCATGCATTCGCAAGATAAGCAAACAATACTTCGAAAGAAGAGAAGATTTGATGAATGGAATCATATTTTTATTTCTTTTTATTAATCAATTATTTTCAAACATGATTTATTTCATGGGTAATATTTCTTTAGATAGAGCCCATTAATTGGAAGCATCGGGTGTTCCCCTTTACAATCAATAAGCTGATAAGATCCTCCTTGATAGGCCTTCTCTATAGCATAGGGGCCTTCCCAAGTGGGTTCAAACTTACCTCTATAACTCGAGATTCTGGCACTCTCGTAGGTGTTTCTCCTACCATAATGGTTTAAACTGCTTTCCATCCTTCAAAAACACCAAAGTAGGCTTTTCAATGATGAAAGTAGAATCTTGATTTTGGAGACTTTAGAGATAGACCAATTTTGAATGAGTTTAAACCAACTATATCTAATGTTGATCAAAGGCATCCTTCTCTTGGGTTGAACCTTGGAGGCTGCATCTTTGATGTCATTTCAATTTCTTTTGGATCCATCTTTGTTATCCCATGATGTTTTACTACAAGCCTTAGAGACTCCCCTAAAGTCATCCTTGTTATATGTTCTAAGGGATTCAACTTCAGACTGTAGCTTCATAACCAATGGAAGACAATTACTCAGATCGTAAAGATGGTCTTCCTCTCTTAATACTGGTGATTAGAGAGAGGCATGACCTTATAAAGTAAATTCCAATGAAAATCATAAGTGCAAATGACTTCTCATCCTTTGGCATTATTCAACCCATCCTTGAATGAGGAGACGACATGCAAAGAGGTTATATCTATTGTAAGATTTGAAGTAGGCAATGTGGATGCCTAGTTGAATTTTTTTGAATCGGCGCATGTGCGAATTTGAATATCCTTCATTTTTGACTGGGAATGATAGCATCTTCATTCTTCGATAAGGTTGACTTCAGACTTTGATCTTCTTCTTGAAGCAAATGTTCACCTCAAAAGTTTGCAAAGTGGGGAAGGCAATAAGTTCAATTGAGTTTGTAGACTGGTTACTTTTAGAGATGCATTGGGCACTTCATTATGATCTCAAATAAAGCAGTCTTTAAACTACAAAAGCAACCTAACCAAGTCGTTGGTATTTTCTTTCTGATTTATCATGTATGGATGTTGGGAGGGTGGGTGGACCACCTTTATGTTCTAAGGTTAATCTCTTAACACTCATTAATTGAAGTCTTAATTTTCTTCTAAACTTTGGGGAGTGTATCCCCTACTTGAGAGTCTTCAAAATTCCTTAAGCAAAGTAGATAGACTAGGCAAAAGAAGAGATCTTCTTGCCCTATACCTAATAGGCAAATGATGAGTCTTCAAAATTTTTTGTTAGAGGTTTTAGGAGCAACTCTTAACTTCCAATCTTATAATGAAATAATAGAATTGGAGTCAATATGCACATATACCTACTAACTTTCTAGTCATACTATACATGAATCATCCTTTTGAATCTTTTTTGTTTTATTGGCTATCTCCTCCAAAGGCTTGTCAAAAGTAGACTCAAAACTTATTTTGTATGTTCTCTTTACACCTTATACACATGATTCATCCTTTTGGATTCCAAATCAATGTGTATTATTGGTGTTTTACCTTTTCTCTTTTTCTTTTCTTCTCTTTCTCTTTTCTTTTCATTTTTCTTTTCTCTTTTCATTTTTTCTTTTCTTTTCTCTTTTCTCTTTTGAGTTTCAATTTATATTGTGTTTCTTTGGAAGAGATTGCTTACCTTTCTTTTCCTTAGGGTGCTTCATGTTGAATATGACTCGAGGAGGTTGCCACTAACTGAGCAAAGAAGAATTAGATTGAGCTCCAACCGAATACTTCTCTTTCTCCTTAGAAAAGATGAAGATGTTCATTATTTAAATTAGTGGACAACCTTCCAAAATAGTTTGAGATCTTAAGATTGACCTTCATAACAAAGGTGTTCTTATTTTAGATTGTAAAGTGTATTTTTGGAAGGATTTAGAATTTAATTATTTCCAACGACTGGTTTGCTTCCTCCAATGATATTGAACAAAGTGGTAAGACTCTGCCACTACAATAATTGGCTTCTATGATATCTTCTAAAAGAGAGGTAGAATTGATATCTACCTACTTCTTTATAGCACCCAAAATTTCTTCTAATGGATTTGATGATTCTAACTCTTCGTTGATAATGACACCCCAAATTGGAATCCTTGAAATATCAAGTCCATCGGTACTGCTATTTCATGGATCACGATCATTTTAAGTGTTGTCTTCTTTTGGGAATTAGGATTAAAGTTATTTAAGTCATACTTATCTAAAATAAATAAAGTATACTCAAAAATCCTTATTAATCCTGTTCTTGGCTCTTGAAGGAACTTTTATGGCCTTTTCTCCTTTGGTGAGGGAAATTCAAAATCAGTGGCTCCTTGCCTGCCACCTCTTCTCCACTAATGGTCATGGAATCTGCATTGTTGGAAAGAGAACCATATAGGTCTTTGCTTGAATATTGTTGCTTTAAATTGTTAACTTGATTTGATTGTTGGATTGGAACCTCATTTTAGCAAATTTGAGTATGCTAAATGGGATTCTAAATATTTTGAATCTTTGGAGGAGAGACCTCAAATTTGATTTAAGTTTTAGAACCCACATTCAACAAATTTGGGTATGTTGAATGGGGTTTGAACATTTTGGAGAGACTTTTGATGCTTCGATAGGTTCATATTTGAATTTTGATTTGAGGACCCTTTTCCTTTAACAAATTTTGGTATGTTAAAGTAAGGGTCAATTGATTTTATTTTTGATTTGGTGTTTTGAAAATCCACTCACCTAGCAAATTTGGGTATGCTAAATGAAGAATTTGAAAATAATTATTTCTTCTTTGTGAATTATTGTTTGATTTTGGAAAATGGAATTTCCACTTAGCAAATTTAGGTATATTAAATGAAGAACCAAAGTGTGTTTTGTTTGATTTTTGAAAATTGGAATTCCCACATAGCAAATTTTGGTATGGTAAGTGAAGAACCCAAGTGTGTTTTGTTTGATTTTTTTTTTTAAAAAAAATTAGAATTCTCACTTAGAAAATTTAGGTATGCTAAATGAAGAACCCAAGTGTGTTTTATTTAATTTTTGAAAATAGGATTCTTAGAAAATTTGAGTATGCTAAGAAGATCCTAAGGTGTTTCAATTATTTTGGACATTTGATTTAAAAAGTAGTATTCTTAGCAAATTTGGGTATGCTAAGAAAATCCTAATGTGTTTCATTTTTGTTTTGATTTGTTTGGAAGTGGAGACTTTACTTTAGCAAATATGGTATGTTAAAGATGAAGCCCACTTAGTTTTGTGAAATGAAAATTTCACTTAGCAAATTTGAGTATGCCAAATGAAATTCCAAAAGAGGCATTCAAAATTTTTGTGTTTAGGTTTTGAAAATGGAAACTTTTCCTTAGCAAATTTGGTATGCTAAAGAAAGAAGTTCCAAAAGTGCTTGAAGATTTTTTTTGGTTTTGAGTTTGGAGACTGCACTTAGCAAATTTGAGTATGCTAAATGAGGTTCCAAATGTGTTTGGAAAATTTTTGATTTTTGGACTTGGAGACTTCACTTAGTAAATTTAAGTATGTTAAATGAAGTTCCAAATGTGCTTGAAAATTTTTGATTTTGGATTTCGAGACTTCACTTAGAAAATTTGATTATGCTAAATGAAGTTCCAAATATGTTTGAATTTTTTTTTTTTTTTGATTTTAGATTTGGAGACTTCACTTAGAAAATTTGAGTATGCTAAATGGAGTTCCAAAATGCGTTTTAAAAATTTTTGGTTTTGAATTTGGAGACATCGCTTAGCAAATTTGAGTATGTTAAATGAAGTTTCAAATGTGTTTGAATTTTTTTTTTTGATTTTGGATTTGGAGACTTTACTTAGCAAATTTAAGTATGCTAAATGAAGTTCCAAAAGTGTTTGAAAATTTTTGATTTTTTAAATTTTGGAATTTGGAGAATTCACTTAGCAAATTTGAGTATGCTAAACAAAGTTCCAAAATGTTTGATTTTGATTTTTTTTTGAAAGATGATTGTTCATTTTATTTTGAAAATGAAATCTTCATCAAAATGAATTGAAGGAAGATGTTCATTTGTGCTTTTGGAAAATTCAATTTTGTTGGAAAATGAAACTTCCATTCAATTTGAATGGAAAGGTTCATGTGTGCTTTTTGAAAATTTTGATTTTAATTTTTGGAAAGAAGATTGTTCATTTTATTTTTGTAAATGAAATCTTCATCAAAATAAATTGAAAGAAGTTGTTCATTTGTGCTTTTAAAATTTTGTTATTTTATTTTGAAGATTCCTACATGTAACAATTACAATAATTATTAGATGAGGGTGATTTAAGAAAATTTTGTGAAAAATTTTATGATGTGCATTTTTGAAAGAGTGTTTTTATGGAAAGCAAGATTTTTCATGAAAAATTTGTTTTATCTTTATTATTTTAGAATGAACCTTTCTTCCTCATGAAGATGATAAAGAGGAAGTCTTCAAATGTTTTCTTTGTTTTGATTTTTTTTACCCATTGGAGAACCCAACGGGGGTTTTAAGACCAACACGGGTTGAGGTCCTAAAACCTAAAGATGTTGGCTAGCTTAACTTAAATAAGCTAAGTGCCAATGGAAAGAAAGATAGTATTGGGTTCATACAAAAGTACAAACCCACTATCAATACTTATAGACAACGATCATTTACCAAAGATGGAGAGAGAAACCTTCCCCAGTGGAGTCGCTAGAAAAATCTGTACTGAGAAAAAAATTTCTATATAGTCGCCTTCAAATCTGTTGGTGGAAGAGAGAGGTAAGAATATAAAAATTTATCTTTTAAGATGCCACACAGCTCCACAGATGTGCTTATTGAGATGATCGGGTACGACATTGAGGAGATATGTACTATCTTGGAAGATAGAAGTCACCACCGTACAATGGACTTAATCACCAAAATAAGGACTCTTAAGGACGTTGGGTCTTCGAAGTGTACCAAAGATTCTTCCCCCACTTTACATGGAAAAATAGCAGAGTTTATTTTAAATCGGGTTCATGAAGTTCCCGATAGGGGCAAGCCCCCATAGTTAATTACATCCTAAGGAATGGAGATTCCTTAGAAAAACTATCGATTAAGGTAAATGATTATTATCTCTAAAGATTTCAATAGGAAAAAGACTATCAATCGATTGATTTATTTTTGAAGATCAAATGAGATTGATCAAAGAGATTTATTATATAAGCCAAATAGAAATAAGTAGGAGATGCTCACGATATTAGGAAGCTTAACGAGCATCTCAAACTACCCTATGATTGGGCTTTACATTTTTGAAATTTGATTTAATTTATTTGAGTTGGATTTTTCATTAGAATGCTAGGGCATATAATTCTACAACACAAGGTTATAAAAATGCCTAAGAGGTGAGGAATTATGCTTATGGCCCACAAAGGGGAGAAGAAATATGAGAACCTAAATTTAGGGAGCTTTGGCGAAGGCCAAAAGCATAACTTAAATCTAAGGCGAAAATAGTTATTTGGTTTGCCTCCACAAGAGAGAATAAACCACCCGACTGCTTGGACTTGCAACCGCTTGAGGGTGGCCACCAACTAACTCCTCCTATAATTTTAAATTCATGTAGGCAAGTCTTATGCTTATGCAAGATAGCTAGGCTATTATTTATTTAGATAGAGACTAAGTCCTTAAACTCACTCTCTAAATAGACTAGATCATGTAAGGGCATGCTTCTGTGCAAATTTTATTTTATTTTTATTTTTGGATAATTATTTTGACTCAATCTAATAGGATTCATATGCCTAATGCATGAGAAATAAAGTTATTGGCCAAAATCAGCAAGAAGGGTGGAGGTGTATTTTCACCATGGCTCTCGAAGGTCAAGCCAAGTTTTCTCTGGCAAAGGTGGAAGCCCTCCAATTAAGAGTGAAACAAGATGCATTTTTTCATGATGTTATAAAAGAAATACAAATCCAACTAAGGGGTTGTTAATTCTTTTATATTAATTTTAAACCTAAGCTTTAGGTGAGGTTATGAGTTCTTTATTTTTAGTTTTGAGTTATTAAGTTAGGTAAAAGATTTATTTTTTTCTAAGAGCCTAATCATCATCCAAGCTATACATAAAGTAAGGAAGAAACTAGGAAAAAGATGCCACTCAATACACAAGCTAAATAAATCATCAATCAATTTATAAAGCTAAGCGTAAAAGAATAAGAGGCCAAATGTAGTCAGCACCAAAACCAAAAAAATAAATTGGGTGGCTAAGCTCTACCCTTATACAACCCGGATTATAAATGAATTACATACAATTAAGCAAGGAACTCATTGTTATGGGGGTCTTCAAGCTTCATTTCTTCATTCTTTTTTCTTCTTTCTTCTTTGGTTTCTTCTTTTGGATCATTAGAAGGTGGATGCTCCAAAGGCTTCATATGGTGCATAAGATAAGATCTTATGACTAATGTTCATTCTTATCTCTATAATAATCATTCCGAAATCCTAATTACAAAATCTTCATGAAAAGGAAAAGTAAATCTAGCTAACACTTGCAAAATAAAGGTTAGCTAAACAAACCACAAAAATCCCAAGCATGTATATTGGACTTATCACCCCACACATGGTTGACTAAGTCCACCTGACCTATTGGATTATGCTTAGGGGTATAAGCATCTGCAAGTAAAAGCATTTTATATTTTTTTATTTATGATAGCGCCCCTTAAGCACAATCCCTGTAAAAAATAATGGTTAGACTAAGATTGCCTTACCATTGATTCTACGAGCATACATACTAACATCCAGTCTAAAATATATATCTCAAAATAAAAGCAAGTATCAAACCATGCACTGCCCTAATCTAAAGCTAGAAGTGGCGACTTAGCCTAATGTATATGTTTTAGAGGTTTGGGTGGTATGCTTAGCTATGGCTTTAAGTTAGAGTTTTCTAAGTGTGAAGGATGTTCAACTTAGAGGAGGGTTTCATTTAAGTTGTTTAGAAGTTTTGGGTTGTTTTTGTGTTTTAGTTTGATTGAACAATTAATTACTAAGTTATAAAGAGAGGTCAAGAGAAGAGAACTTTTCTTTCCTTCCCTAACCTAAGTAATTTCTAAAGTAGATTCACATTTTAGTTTTGTTTAGTGAATGTTTTGATGAAGTTTTTTAATTAATCCTAAGTTTAGATGAACTCTAAACAAACTCATTCAAAAAGGAAGATATTTTAAGATTAAATAAAATGAACTAAATTCACAAAACATACATCACTTCATTTCTTTCCCAACATGTATAACATGCATATAAATGAATCCTAGGAATATCTATACACACCAAATGGGAGTATTTAGCACACTTTATGATGCATGCTAAGCAAGTTGCTTAAGAAAATTTGAATGCTTATGATGCATAATTTTCATTAAGTAGAAAAGAGATTTCTTATCCAATTTTCATATGCACACATGAAAGTAAGAAAGACATAAGTGAGTATAGTGCCATTGTTAACCAGAGTTGTAAGGTATAAGACCTACTTGGGGCTACTTAAAGCCTCATAACCTTGGGGTTGTTCAGACTAATATACCATTTTTCTTAAATACAAACATGTGTACAAAAAAATGAATGGAAAAGAAAGAATGCAAAAGTTTGTTTTAGTTGATTTATTTTGTTTATGCAATTTATATGTGCAAGCATAGGTATCCTTCTTAAATGATAGCATAGATATAAATAGGATATGGGATTTGGCAAGTGTTAGGTTCTTTTCAGATGAACCATACATCTCACCAAATCCTATTCAAAACTATATTAAAAGTGAAAAGAAGGAAAACCTATACTAAGCACATCCTTATATTCTCTCACATGCAAGCTTATAATTAAAACATAAGTAGCACACTTTCAATTTTGATAATTGATTCATATTTTTTTTGAAAATAATTTGAATTTAGTAGTGATAATAGCCACTCATATTTTTACTTTAGCTAACACATGCAAATTTGACATAAAGTAAATATTTTTTTTATTTTGAATTTGAATTTTGAAAAGTTTGAATGCATGAAACCACATGAGACTCATATTTAACATGTTGAGGAAAGGACTAAAGCAATGAAAGCATGTAAATACATTCACTTTAATTAAATTCTAAAGACAATCTTATGAAATAAGAAAGCTTAAAGTAAACCAAAGTTCATTTAGTGTGATTTTTATTTGAGTTTGAGTTTGATTTAATTTTGAAAATGTGAGTTAAGTTTGCTATTCCTAATCCATTCCTATGTGTGTTTGACATTTTTGTTTAATTTTTAGATGATTATATCTATTTTAGAATTTGATTAGGTTAAAGGTATGAATTAAGCAAGTTAATTAACCCTTACCTACACCACCTTAGCATAGTTAAGCAAGCAATTATGAGCCAATGAGATGACATAAAATCTCACAAGGAATTCAAATTTGTAATGCACCTAGGAAGAAAAGGGCCTAATGTAATTTGACTCATGATTAATGATTAATTAAGCTAAGAGGTTTATAAGTAATTTCAAAATATCCCTTCACACATATGAATTGGGTTTTGATTTTCTTAATTGAGCTCAGGCTCTTAAACACCTAAGAATCTACCTAAAGTAGATTAATTAAGTTTTGAAATTTTTTTAAAATTTTTAGAAATTAATTAAGGGGATAATTAATGAATTAACCCTTAATTATGGGAGGATTAAGGAAAGAAAAGGGGATTTAGGGAATAGCTTAGGAAAATACCCCAAAATTATTCCCTCTATTTTTCTAATCCTAATGAGGGATTAAAACTCTAATCCAAATCTTAATTATCCTTAATTACATTAAGGGAGTAATTATAAAACACATTTATAATTCCCCCAATTAGGCCTTAAATAAATCCCAAGAAAATTAGGGGAGGTAGATGTCATCTCCTAAAACATACCCAAGAAGTTTGGGATTAACCAGAGGATTAATTAGAAAGTAATTAGTAAAATGAGGTTTCCATTAAAACCCAAAATCAGAGAAAAGTATAATTGAAAATCTATTGAAATTATTTTATAAATATTATAGGTTGAATTATCTTTCCATAGACATTAATTTCATATTTTTTTTGAATTTTATTGAAGGAGATATGAATTTTTGAAGGTTAGAAGATTAATTAAAATTAATTAAATGCCTAACTAATCCCTTAAGCTCACAGTGTGACACGCTGCGGCAGTGGTCAGTGTGCTTTACACACGTTACATCGTGAGCTACTCCCTTAAGTGTCTCATCACGAAGGCGGTGTGACGGTGGGATGCGGTTTGATCTCGATCAAGGATCGAACGACCAGGGATCATCCCATGGTTTTAAAAGGGATAAAAGAATTTCTAAACATGGGATTAATCTTGGCCATCCATCAAAAATGCGCGGATGGATAGCCATGATCTCCCTAGTTCTTCCCTTAGGCTCAACAGAGATCGTCCATGATCTAAGGGAAGATCTGAACTCGATTGAACTCAGATTGGAACGAGATTGTTTCCACACCATCTAAAGCTAATGAGAAGCCTATCCAACGATAGATTTCTTATGACATAAAAATAGCTTGCACAAAAGACCAACACCTCCTAAGCTAAGTGGTCAGAAAATTTCCTCATTTGGAGGTGATCACTCAGCCGGAGGGAGTAGATTCAGTGGAGATGAAGCCCTTTTGAAAGTTTCAAGCCTTGGGGTTGAATAGATCTTCTTATGGACCAACACCACTTCACCTTGCTTACAGCTTTGACTCAATTCCAGCTCTCCTTGCTTTGGGAACTCGAATGAGAGCTTGGGTGCAGTCGATTTTATCCTCTGAGGGAGTGAGCAAGGGGAATTGGAATGGATTTGAGTATAGAGGAAGTTTAGGATTGAAGTGAGCTCCCTTATTTTTCAATGAAGAAAATTGAGAAATGCTCTTTTCAAATCCCTCATAGAAAGCTTAGGATGGCTCTCTGAAGTTTCGTAACACTCACTAGGGCTCAATCGAATGTGGGAATCATCAATTCAGATGAAATTAAGGGGAGTATATCTCCCCCTATGGCAATCGGACGGTCAATACATAGCTTGCCATTTTGATCCAATTGTCCATATGAAAAAAGCGGTTTAGGCTGTTTGAAGTTGGCACATGGTCGGTTTGAGCCAAGGAGTGGATTGACAACCTCCCATGTGCTTGAAATTTAGTGGAAGGAGGATTTCTATTTAGCTAATTTGATCCATGGGGTCAGGTCTAGCCTTGGGACCATTTGGGCTAACCCAAACTCATTGGGTTGGATGCACCACTCTCCATTATGTTTACTTGAGCTATTAGGAAGGTATCAAGTTGATATGAAGAGGGCTTGACCAAATTACCCTTGGATTAGACCAAAATTTGTTCTATGGACTAGGGGTAAAATGGTCATTTGGTTGATTTTTTAATTTGAATATGTTGGGTATGTGGATAAAATAGGTTTGGCCAAGTTTCATGAGATTTGAAATTCATTTGATGAGGTTTGGCTCATGTTAACCCATTTAGGTCAAAATGGGTCAACTTGGGTCAAGTTGACCAATTGGTCAAATTAGGTTAAATTAAGGGTTAGGTCAAGTTCATATGTCCATTTGAAATATTTTGGTGGCTTTGGTTTGATTCAATTTGGTTTAGTTTTAAATTTGGCTCATATGACTTCATTTAAGTCAAATGGGTCAAGTTGACCCATTTGACCTATTTGGGTTAGGTCAAGGGAAGGTTTAGGTTTGGTTAGTCATATGGAGTGGATTGGTATCTTTATTTCTAATAAATTTTGATTAAGTTTTGATTTGGCTCAACATGACCCTTTTAGGTCAAGTTGGGTTCAAGGTCAATTGGGCTAGGTTAGGTCTAGTTGGCCAATTGAGTCTTTGGTCAAGTTCAATAAGTGATTTGGAATGAACTTGACTCATTGGTTTTAATCAATTTGGCGTGTAGATAACGTTGTGACATAGGTTGACGTTTTAGGTCAAGTTGGGTCAACTTGGGTCAAGTGTCCAATTGGGCTAGGTTAGGCTTAAATGTTGACTTGGTCAAGTTCAAACATAGGTCATGAATGAGTCTTCATCAATGGTTTCAAACAGTTCAGCTTATGGTAGATTTTGGCTATGTTCGGTTTCATTTTTGGTTAAGTGTTGACTTGGACTTTGACTTGATTTGATTGACTCAATTTGATTGATTGATCATCTGATGATTGTTGATCATGATGAGAGGCATAGGTGAGTTTAGTTCAATAATTTGGTTAGGATTAATTTGGCTAAGAATCTAGGGTACTTTGGGTCAAGTGAGCCTATGTGGGTCAAATGAATGGTCAAAGAAACTTGATTTGAGTTTGATTGAACTTGTATATGGACTTATGATTGAAATATAAATCCATTTGCAAGTGGTTTATAGTCAAAAGGGTTTTGATCCATTTGACAATTTCATATTCAAAGGAAGAATATGAAAGGATTTAAGGTTTGATTTTTGGATTGATTTTTGATTTAGTGATTGAAGTTTGTATTTATATTTGGATTCATGATTGTAGGGTTGATTGAATCATGAAGGAAAATCAAGAGTTTGGCTTGATTTGAAGTTGATTTGGCTAAGTTCAAGATTTTGGCTTGAAAGGCTTAGGTTGGATTTTGAGTAGATTTGAGTTTGATTTTTGGAATTGGTTTTGATTGTTTGAATTTATTTTTCATTTATATATGTGAATATAAATGAGCATATAAATGGATCATGAGAAAATTCCAAAGATTTGGAGTGATTTGATCATGATTTAAGCTAAGTCTTGTTAAGAGGGATTTAAAGGACTTAGGAAATTTTGGAGTCTGAAGCTTGAATTTTTGATTTGGTTTGATTTATTTGAATTTATATTTCATTTATATATGTGAATATAAATGATAATATAAATGAGTTATGAGAAAATCCCATAAGTTTGAATTGGTTTGATCATGATTTTGGCTAAGTCCATGAAGGAAAACTTAAAGGACTTAGAAAAATTTGGAATTTGAATTTGAATTTTTTTAATTTAGTTTGATTGATTTGAATTTATATTTCATTTATATATGTGAATATAAATGAGAATATAAATAAATTATGAGAAAAATCTCATGAGTTTGAATTGGTTTGATCATGATTTAGGCTAAGTCCTTAAGAAGGAAATTAAGGACTAAGGAAATATTTGGACTTAGGAATTTCATTCATAGGTTTCAATCATGAATTTTAATCATGGATTTCAATCACTTGGCATTGATTTGAATGTGGAGAAAATCAAATTAGATTGATTTGGGTTTGACTTGAAGAAAGGAAGGTGAGGAGTGGTTCAAGCTAAGGGTAGGCAAATTTTCCTAACACCCCTAAGGCATGACCTATTCCTATGGCTAACCCTTCTAAGTCTCTAGGGCTAGGTTGAGTGTCCACCTAATCACTAGATGTGTCTTTAAGACTAAGGATATCTTAGTGTCTAAGAGGAATCCTATGTCTAAGATGGAGGTGTTGATACCTCATCCTGAAAATGAGGTCAACACACACATATTTAATTTAAATCAACACGTGCAATTTGACATAAAAAGAAATATTTATTTAATTAATTTCTAAAAGAAATGAATGCATGATTTCATATAGCAAGCAATATTTAGTATGATTGAAAAGAAATAAAGGAATGTAAACACATGATTTTATTCATCCTAATTAATTCCTAAGGACAATCACATTAAAGAAGGCTATTTAAAATGAACCAAAATTCTTTAAAGACATTTTTAACTTTGAATTTGATTTGATTTAGGAAATATTAAAGGGGTTTGCTAATCCTAACCCATTTCCCCATGTGTGAATTAATTTAGTTTAATGAAGAATATTTAAGTTGATTTTATATTTTAATTAGGTTAAGGTATGAATTAAGTGAATTGATTAACCCTTACCTATATCACCTTAAGTTAATTAACTAATTAATGATAAGCCAATATGATATGCAACCATATGAAAAATAAATTTGCAATGCTCCTAAGAAATGAAAGGGTGGGTCTAATGCAATTGGTTTATGATTAATTATTAATTAATCTTAGGAGATCTCACTTAATTACTTCTATGATTTTTCACACATGTGAGCCAACCATAATTTCATTATCTCTCACATTGAGTTATTGAACACCCAAGGAGCTACCCATGATCAATTAAGGGTTGCTTAGGTGTGGATAAATTGATTTTTAATTTTAATTTCATTAAGTCTTTTTTAATTGATTATACACTTTGGTTATGTTTTAATTTGAATGATGAAATTTACTTAGGGGAAAGGATCAAAGGTAATGCCCCAATCCTAATTCCTAAATCATTTTTAATATTCAATTAGATCATGATTTCCCAATCTTGAAGATTAATCACTTAATTAATCAATTAATAATTCCATTAACCATTAATTAATTTGATTTTTAAAGATAAAAAGACTTAGAAAATGAATTAGGAAAAGTATTCCCAATCACATTTCGTAAGTTATCTTTCTATTTTAGAGAGGTGATTATGTTTAAATAATTAATCAAGTTACTGTTCATTCATTAATTATGATTAATTAGATTAAGAGAGTGATTAGGGCTTCATCAAGTGATTTCTCTAATTAAGCAATCAATAAAATCCCAAAAAAATAGGGGAGGCAGAGGTCATCCCCTTAAACATTCACATAAAATTTGAGATTAATTAAGTGTTTAATTAAGGTGTAATTAAGCTAATTTATATTTTTGATAAAATCTTAATTAATATGAAATCACTATTCAAAATCAATTAATGATATTTTTCTTAGACTCTACTCTTAAATATCTTCAAAATGAGCCTAAGTTTGCATTTTTTTGGATTTTTCTACAATTAGTTATGATTTTAGGAAGTTTCAGAATTAAAAATTAATTAATGCCTTAATCCGTCGTGGGTGGCGGCGGCGATGCACTTTCCACATGGCGTGATGGGATTGGCTATTTAAGTAGTCACATCCGTGTACTAACTCAGCCAATGGTGAACGCGCTTTCTCTGTGGACCGTCCTATCTAAGATCAGACGGTCACGATTCAGTCTACGGTTTAGAAAAGGAATTGAAGGCTCTACCGGGATTTTATCAGAGCTGTTTATCTTAATCACATGGGATGGATGACTCATGATCTATCTCATTCGTGAATGATGAAAGATGGATGTTATCCATCTTCCCTCATTCAATCAGAGCTCACCTGAGCTCAGATTGTCTCCAAATTCTTCCCACACCTTCGAGGAAGGGAGACACACACATCCAATGGTCAAAAATCCATGAATTTTGAATTTCCTTCATAAAAGACCAACCCACTTTTCCATACAAGGCTCGATTTGTAAAATTACCTCACTAGAGTTAAGTGGTGCAACAGCGGAGGTAGCTTCGCTTAGTTATGGAAAGGCCCTGTTGAAGAGCTTTGAGCTTGATTTGGTGTGGAAGGCTCTGTTGACCAATCCACGCATGCAAGGGGCTCGGCTCTGATTGAACTCACTCCTCCCGTGTCTTTGAAGCTTGGGAATTGGTTTGGTTGACTTTGATAGGCTATGGTGATGATGTGGATAAGAGGAAATGAAATTTGATTTAGTGGAGAGGGAGTATTGCAGGGTTTGGGATGCCCTATTTTAGCTTTGCTCGGGAATGGGAAATGGCGATCGAAGAGGGCTTGGAGATCCTTGGAAACACTCTGAGGGGCTTTGGAATTGACTTAGGATGGCTCACGATGCTAGTGTCTTTAAAATCGTGCTCGAATTGATGGGGTATACCCTTTAATTTCCAATGATAGATGGATGGTAGCATCCACACAATTTTCACTAGCTCGCCACCGTCTAGCCATCGAAGTTGCCTCCATCAAGTCAGGGTGGCACGCCAGGGATGGGAGGAGTGATGGGAGGCTGTCATGGATCTATTGTGCAAGGGTGCAAGGCTTTGGATCCAATGGGTGCTCGGTTTGGGTTGGAGGTGAGTCAACTCACCTCCCAAAGGTCCTTGGCTAACCTAGGGTGGGTTAGGTGAGCTAGGTGGGGTCAGGAGAAAGTTCCATGGAGTGCTAAGGTGCCACCATGGGGATGAGATAATTGACCTTGGCTTAGATCCATTGGTTTTGAAGTTTAAATCCAATGGTTTGATGGCTAATCCCCTTGGTCGAGCCCACTTGGCTTTTGGGGAGGTCTTAGGCTAACCTTGGGTGAGTTTAAGCTGAGTTTGGTCAGCCCATAAGATCCCATAAGTTTGATTTGAGTGATTTGGCTTGGATTGGTCAAATGGGTTCCATTTGGGCTAGGTTGGGTTGGGTTGACCTATTGGTAAAATTGGGTCAAACCAAAGCTTGAGTTAGGTTCATATGATGATTCATGATATTTTGGTTCAATTAATTTGGATTGGTTTGGTCTAAGTTTGTATTTGACTCATTTGGATTCAAAAGGGTCAAATTGGTCAAGATGACCAATTTGACCAATTTGACCAAATTAGGTTGGGTTAGGTGTTGAGTCAAGTTCAATTGGTTGATTGAAAATGATTATATTCTTTAGTTTAGTTTAATTGGGAATTAATTTGAATTTTCATCAATTTGACCTTTTAGGTCAATTTGGATTAAGTTGGGTCAAGTTGACCAATTGGTCAACTTGAGCTCAATCATGACTTTGGTCAAGTTCAATAAGTGCTTTGGAATGAACTTAAGCCATTGGTTGCAATCAATTTGGGTTAAATCATGATTTGATCTATTTTAGCTTTTTAGGCCAATTTGGGTAAACTTAGGTCAAGTGGCTAATTAGGCTTGGTTTGGCTCAATTGATGGCTTGGTCATGTTCAATCATTGATTATGAATGAATTTGAGTTAATGGTTTCAATAAATTTTTCATATGATGGATTTTGGCTAGTGTGGGTTTCATTTGGGCTAAATGTTGATTTGGTCAAAGGCTAGGTTTGGCTTGGTTTGACCCAATTCAAGGTGGTTGATCATCCCATGGTGACTGTTGATCATGATTGAGGTTTAGATAGGCTTAGTTCAATCCAATTTGGGTTGGATTAGAACTTGGCTCAAAAAGGCCTTTTAGGTCACTTTAGGTCAAGTGAGCTTAAATGAGTCAATTGGATTGATCAAGGTTTGATTGAAGTTTAGTTGAACTCACATATGAGCCTAGGATTGAAATATAAATCCAATTGCAATTGGTTTGGAGCCAAGTGAGTTTTAGTTCATATGATAATTTCAAGCCAAAGGGGTTAACTTAGGCTTGATTTGGGTTGACTTGGATTTGGTTTGATAATGGTGGTTTATGCTTATATTTGGATTAATGATTGAAGGAATGATTGAATCATGAAGGAATCCATGAGTTGTGAGTTGATTTAGATGTCGTTTAGCCAAGTTCAAAAGTTTGGCTAAAAGGGATAAAATTGAGAATTTGATTTGATTTGAGTTTGGTTTTAGTAATTTGAATTTATATTTCATTTATAGTTGTGAATATAAATGAAGATATAAATGTGTTATAAGAAAATCACTTGAGTTTGGAGTGATTTGGAAGCAAATTTGATTAAGCTTAGGGGTGTAGGTTTAAAGAGGCTAACTTGCATTTCAAATTGGTTTGATTTATTTTTGGTCATTAGATGGTGGGTTTCATTTATATTTATGAAAATAAATGAAGGAATGATTGATTTATAAAAAAACAATTATGTTTGGGTTGGTTTGGGTCAAGATTTGATTAGGTTTATGGAGGTGGGTCCATATGGCTTAAGAAGGATCTTGATTTGGTTTGATTTATTTTGATTTGATTTGAATGGTTTAAATTTGGATTTCATTTATATTTGTGAATATAAATGAAGGAATGATTGATTTATAAAGAAATCAACTAAGTTTGAGTTGGTTTGAATGAGCTTTGGCTAAACATATGAAGGTGGTTCATATGGCTTAGGGAAAGATTTTGGAATTTGGTCTTAATCATGGGTTTCAATCATTTTGAATTTGATTTGAGATTAAATTTGATAATTGAGAA
The DNA here is from genome assembly GCA_021442155.1 of Cymbidium sinense. Classification (NCBI taxonomy): domain Eukaryota; kingdom Viridiplantae; phylum Streptophyta; class Magnoliopsida; order Asparagales; family Orchidaceae; genus Cymbidium; species Cymbidium sinense. Next base: position 137,951,734 of record CM038223.1, on the reverse strand, counting down.
AATCAATCAGATTGGGCTTGACTTGGATTTGGTTAAGGCTAAGTTCATAGGCTAAAATCAAAGGGCTTAGGAAGGGATTCAAAGTTTGAATTTGGTGATGGGCTTCAATCATTAGATAGTTGGATTTGATTTTGGGGTTTTAAATTTGAATTTGAGGTTTGGGTTTGAATGAGGAAGCAAGGATTGGGTTTGGGCCATAAGGTAGGGATGTCTTTCTAAATCCCCAAGGCACAACCTATTGCTATAGTTAACTCTTTCGAGTCTCTAGGGTTAGGTTAAGTGTTCACCTACTCACTAGAAGTCTCTTAAGACTAAGAAACTATTAGTGACTATGAGAGTCCTAGATCTATGATGAGGAAGTTAAGAGCTCACTCTAAAAGTGAGGTCAACATGGACCTAATCACCTAATGAGGACTCCTAAGACATGATGGGTCTTCGACTATACAAGAGATTTTTTTCTACTACATGGATGAATAAAGTAAGGTTTATATTAAACCGAGGTCTTAAGTTTCCTATGGTGAAAAGTCTCCATATTCAATTACATCTTAGGAAATGAAATTTTTAAAGAATACTCTTGATTAAAGTAGATAATTATCATCTCAAAAGATTTCAAGGTTAGATTATCAAAAGATTGGTTATATTTGGAAAATCAATTAAGAAAGGCAAGGAGAAGACTTATTTTTAGAATCCAAAGGGAGAAAGTAGAGAATTCTCATGTTACTAGAAGACCTAGTAAGAATTCCAATCTGTCCTAGAATTGGGCTTTATATATTTGAAAGTAAGGAGATTTATTTATTTGAGTTGAATTTTATGGCTTATAATCCACCAACATAAGATTATGGGAATATTTTAGAGGTGAGGATTTATGCTTGTAGCCTGAAGAAAATAGCAATCTCGGATCATAAATCTAGGGAGCTTTAGTACAAGCTACAGCACAACTTAAATCTAAACAACATGTGGACATAAGGGTTCATCTCCACAAGAAATGATAAACATGTTCGACTACTGGACTTACAATTGCCTGAAGTAGTTGCTAGCTAACACCTCCTACTTTTTAAATCTATGTAGCCCTGTCTTATGTAATTGCAAGATAGCTAAGCTTGGTTATTTAATTGGAAAGAGACTAAAGTCCTAAGCCCACTCCATAAGAAACTAGAGCATGAGTGGTACAAACATATGACTTAATCTAAAAATGCAAAATCTTTTCAAATTTTATTTCATTTTTTGACACATCATTCAGGCAAAGGCTTTGGAATTTTTATATGCCAAAATGCATGATGAAGTAGATTGTTGGCCAAATCAAAAGAGAAAGAGGGTGAAGCTACGTCAGTAGGGGTTGCTCTCATGGGTCAAGCGGTCTCTATGCGTGTAAAGACGAAGGCCCTCATTTTTATAAGAGTGATTCAAGATGATATGCATGATGTGAGACATATAACCATACATCTAAAGGGTTGCTAAATCTTTTAATTATCTTATTTATAGCTTAAGCTTTGCGGTGAGGTTATGAGTTATTTAAAATCTTAGTTATGAGTGATTAGTTGGATAGAAAATTTATTTTATCCTAAGAGCCTATCGCATCCATGCCACACATTAAATCACTAATCATAAGAAACTAAAAAAAAAAACATGTCATTTCTAATGCACAATTTAAACAAATCATCAAATAATTTTATAAATTATCGTAAAAGAATAAGAGGACTATGCGGTCGGGTAGCATTGTACAATCCTAAATGAGAAGATGGGTAGCCGAGCTCTACCCTTATACAATCTAAAATATAAAAGAATAATTATAATTAGAATGAATACATGCTATGGAGGTCTTTATTCTTCACTCTTTCATCTTCCTCCTTCTTTCTCTTGGTTTAGTTTGCTTCTTCTTGGATATGGATGGTGTTTGCTTCAAAGGCATCACAAGGCACTCCAGGACAAAGCCTTCTAGCCACTACTCATCCTAATCCCCCATAGCACTAATCCTAATTCCTATTGCAAAATTATATTCATATAAGAAAAAGTTAATCTAACTAAACATGCAAAATAAGTGTTAGCTAAACACACATATAATCCCAAGTAGCTATATGTATAATTTGGACGAAGCATCCTGCACATGGGTAACCAAGCCCACCTATCCTAACTTGGATTATGCTTAGGGGTTGAAGCAACCTACAAAGAGAGCATTTATATTTATTTTTAAGCATCCCCTTAAGCACAATCCCCTATAGAAAATATGATTAGGCTAAGAGTGGCCTAACATCCAGTTTATAAAGAATACACCCTAACATTTAGTCTAAAATATTACACCATAAAATAAAACATACATCACATCATGCACTATTCTAACATAGAGCTAGAAGTAGTGACTTAATTCTAATGTGTGTGTTAAGGCTTTATGTAGTATGTCTTAACTAAGCATTAGAGTTATGATTTTTCTAAATTTGGGAACTTGTTCAAGTTAACATGAAGGTTGGTTTCACTTTAAGTTATTTAGTTGATTTGTGAATTTTAGTTTGTATTTTGTTTTGTTTTATGTAATTTACACTTAGCCATTAGATGTTATAAAGAGAAGGAAGAGGATTACCCTCTTTCATCCCTACCTTAAACTACCTTCTAAAGCAGATTCATTTGATTTAGTTCTCTTTAGTGAATAGCTTATTAAATGATTTTTACTTAATCCTAAGTTTAAGTTAACTTTAAATGACCATGTTTAATATGAAAGGCTTCTTAAGATTAATCTAATTGAACTACTACCACATGATATATATTGAATCATTCATTTCCATAACATGTAATATGCATATAAATTAATACTTAGCATATCTACACACACATTATGTTTTGGAACACTTAAATGATGAATGTAAGTGTATATTTCGAATTTGTTTTCATTAAATTATATGAACATATAAATTAAAGCTCAAAATCCAAATTCTAATATCAAAATACATAAGGATGGAATCACATAAGTACATGTCATTGTTAACCACGGAAGTGAGGTAATCAAATGACCTTCTTGGGGCTAACTAAAGCTTCATATTCTTGGGATGTCCAGACTAAATACTTATTAACATTTTAAACATATGTAAATCTATATATGAATAAGGAAAAGAGAACATTAATTTATACATATATGCTAACAACTTAGGTGAATATAAATGCATGCATGTTTGGTAGAAAAGGAGGATTCAGAGTCCTCAACTAAATATACATTTGTACGTATAAAATATATAAACAAGTACGTGCCATTGTTAACCAGGGAAGTGAAGTAATCAAATGACCTCCTTGGGGCTAACTAAAGCCTCATATTCTTTTGATGCCCAGACTATATATTTTTTTTCTTAGATACATATAAATGTATAAATAAATAAAGGAAAGGGGATCATGCAAAGTTGTACTTTTATTTATATGATTGAATTATTTATTCATATGATTTAATGCTCTATCCAAATTCTTATACAAAAATACATAAGAATGAAACTAAGTATGTACCTTTGTTAACCAGGGAAGTGAGGTAATCAAATGACCTCCTTGGGTCTAACTAAAGCCTCATATTCCCAGGAAGTCCAGGCTATATACTTATTAGCATTCAATCCCATGTGACTTTATATAAACATTTAGAAAAAGAGAGCTTACTAGCATATGACTAAGCTATACACACATGCAAATCCAATGTATATTCATGGCTATCAACACTCTAAATATTGTAATTGATTTATAAACTTTGAAAAATAGTTTTGAATTTATTAGTGATAATAGCCACACATATGTTTAATTAAGCCAACACATGCAAGCTTAGATAAAAGAAATTCATTTGATTTATGTAAATTTGAAAGCATGAATGCATGAAATCAAATGACATACAAGATTTAATGTGCTTGGAAAGGAATAATTAAATATAAACACATGATTCATTTAATTAAACTAATTCCTAAGGACAATCACATTAAATAAACTCATTTTAAAAAAAAAAACCAGAATTCCTTTATTAATTTATGATTTGGGATTTTGATTAAGTTGAAAGAGGAGAACTTATCATTTGATGTTTTGATCCCATTCCCACATTAGTAGTTTGATTTGGTTTAAGAAAAGGTAATTATGTGAACTTTATGAATTAATTAAGTTGGATCTTTAATTAAATCAACTAATTACCCTTAACTATGCTTCTTTAATTTGATTAGCCACTTAATTATGAGCCATAAATGACATGAACATGTGAGAAAATAAAATTACAATGCTCCTATAAGGGCTTAATGCAAATGACTCATAATTAAGAGTTAATTAAATTAAAGAGTCTAATTAAGTACTTTTATAATTTTTTCACACTTATGGGCTAATCATAATTTCCTTAAGGGTCTTTATGTTATTAAACACATAAAGAGGAGCCATTAATTTTATTATTAATTATATGATGTAATCATAATTTTAATTTGATTAATTAAGACACTTAATTAATTAATTAAACTCTTAATTAATCCCATTTTTAATTAATTTTTATTTAAAGAGAAATGGACTTAGGAAAAAAGGTTAGGAAGATGGTCTTAACCCTAATTCCCCCGCCCATTCATTATTCAATAATGATTAGTGTACTTAATTAATTTATTTTCACTCTTTGAGATGTTGATTAATTAATTAAATTAATTAAGAGAGTGATTAGGGCTTAAATAGTCAATTCTCCTAATTAACCAAGCAATAAAGCTAAAAAAATTATAAGAGACAGAGGTCATCCCATGATATCAACACACAAAGGTTAGGATTAATTACTCAAGTAATTAAGAAATAATTAAGCTAATTAAGTTTGTAATTAAACCTTAATTAAGCTTTAGTTACTATTCAAAATCAGTTAGAATTAGTTTTAAATAAATCTGCTCTATTTTTCCTTTAAAGGAGTGTTTATTTGTAATTTTTAGATTTTTTCTACAATTTTTATAATTTTTTGAAGTTCCAGTCATTAAAATAAATATTTAAGCCTAATTTAGGCATAATCCCATTAGCGCTACGTGGATCGCTGATGTGGCGCAGTTTCCATGTGGCGTCACAGGATTGACTACTTAAACCCGTCCGACTCAACGCTGACGTGGTTGACGGCCGACGCACTTTCGTCTCCACCATGAATATAATATTGGATGGCGCAAGTCAAACTGCGGTTCTTAAGGTATTAAAATCAAATAAATCTAATAGATTAATCACGACCGTTTGGTTCAATCATGCGGAATGGATGGTGCGTGATCCATCATTTTTTTGAGCGACGAGAGGTGGGCACCGTCTGCCTTCCGTCGCTCAATTTGACCTCACTCGAGCTCGGATTGACTCGGGATTCAACCCACACCTTCATGAAGTAGATTCAAAGGGATCTACCGATCAGATTTGTGTGACATAGCAACTTTCTTCAAAAAGGCCCAAACACTTTTCACCAAAAGCTCAATTTCATGGAATTACCTCACGAGCTCAAGATCGGTGGTGAAATTGATTGAATAAGCTTTATCTAGTGGAGATGAAGACCTGCTGATCAGCACGCATGAGAATTCCTTGTCATTTTCTTGCAGGGCCTCGAACTAACAAAATGCAAGTGGATGTTGATTGAACTCAAACATTCGGTGGTTGGAGGGTTCGAGAGGCGATTCGTTCTTACTCAACAGAGTGTGGTGAAGGTGTGGGTGAAATTAATTTAAGTTTGGTCGAGTATTGGTGGAGTTGGATCGAGTGGAAGGCTATCTTATTTTGGGTTGAAGGTTTCTGACAATGGGGAGGCTCGGGAGGCTTGGAGATGCTCTGGTGTTTTGAATTCACTCTCTCAAGCTCTCTGAGGGTTCAAGTGATGGTTTTGGATTAAATTGAGGGGGGTATATCCCCCCTATTGATCGAATGGATGGGATTCAACCCTCAATTTTGACCGATCAACCACCATTCGAGGGTCAGAGTGGTTGGTGTCAACTCCACGTGGCTCAATTTTATTGGTGGGATGCTTGGTTGGTGGCTCATGGTTGCAGCCCTCTTCTTTAGGTCTAATGGTTTCAGCTAGTCTGAGGAGGTGAGTTACTCTCCTCCCTTTGGTCCATGGCTGACCTAGCCCACTTGGGTTGGGCTAGGTGGGTAGGTTAGGTCCTTATTTGGGTAACGAGTGGTTACCAAGGAGAGAGGGGAAGAGTTGACTTGCCATTTTTGGGTTTAATCCCATGTGGGGAGGAAAATCCAATGGACAAGGCCTTGGACTGGACCCAATTTGGGTTGGGCTAGTTTGAGGCTGATCCAGTGTTATTTTATGATGGGTTGGGTCAAGTCTCATTGGGTATTGGCTTGGTTTAAGTGGATTTGGCTCAATTTGACTCTCATAGGTCAAATTGGGCTAGGTTGGGTTAGGTTGGCCAACTGGGAAAATTGTGTCAAACCAAGACTTGAGTCATGTTCAAATGAGTATTTGAGATGTTTTGGTTCAATTAGTTTGAGTCAATTTAGCTTAGGTTTGATTTTGGCTCATTTGAAGTCATGTAGGTCAAATAGGTCAAGTTGACCAATTTGACCAAATTGGCCAAATTGGCTTGGAGTTGATTCACGTTCAATTAGTTAGTTAAAGATGATTGTAAGCTTTAGTTTGAATAATTTGGATTTTATTTGGATTTAGGCCAATTTGATCCTTTAGGTCAATTTGGGATAAATGGGTCAATTATGTTCAATTGGCCAAATTGGGTTCAATTAAGGCATTGGTCAAGTTCAACAATCAATTTGGAATGAACTTGAGCCATTGGTTACAATCAATTTGGGTTATATTGTCTACTTTGGTCTTTTAGGTCAAATTGGGTCAAAAGGCCAATTACGTTAGGTTTGGCTCAATTGATGGTCAAGTCATGTTCAAATGAGTATTTGGGATATTTTGGTTCAATTAGTTTCAATTAATTTGGCTTGGGTTGTGATTTGGCTAGTTTGGCTTATGTAGGTTAAGAGTGTTGACTTGGTCAAATGACCAACTTGATTTAGTTTGACCTAATTTATAATAATTAATCAACTTAGGGTGATCAACAATCATCATAAGAGATTTTGGTAGGCTTGGTTTAATCCAATTTGGGTAGGATTGTAATTTGGTTCAAATAGGTCAAACTGGTCACTTTGGGTCAAGTGGATCAATTGGGTTTAGTTGAATTGATTTTTGGTTGAATTTAGTTGAGTTTATATATGGATTTAGGATTGATTTATAGCTTTGATTGCAATTTATTTAGGTTCAAATGGGTTTTGGCTCATTTGGATATTTCAAGTGAAATGGACTAAGTTAAGCTTGATTTGATTGAATTAATTTTGGCTTGATGAATGTAAATTTCATTTATATTTGGGAAGATGATTGAAGAAATAATTGATTTATGAGAAAATCAATTGATTTTGGTTTGAATTGAAGGAGATTTAGCTAAGTCCATAGGATTAAATTAAAGGGCTTAGATTTTGATTTGATTTGAGATTTGGTATATGAATTTGGATGAATTAAATTTGAGGTTTGGTTTTGGTCAAAGAGGTAAGCATAAATTGGGTTTAGGCTATAGGGCAGGTGAATCTCCCTAAGTCCTAAGACAGAGTCTAATCCTGTGATTAACTCTTCTAAGTCTCTAGGCTTAGGTTAAGTGTTCACCTAATTGCTAGAATTGTCTTATGACTAAGGATGTCTTAGTGTCAAGAATACTCCTAAATCTAAGAAGAGGAGACTGAATCCTCACTCCAAAAGTGAGGTCAACAGCATTCTCCCCCAAACCTCTTCTCTTGTGACCTTGCCATCACCTCCACCATGTCAATCCACCTACTAATTTTTCTTTACCATATATTATGAGATAATTATTGTTATCAAAAATATTAACAACCCATATGCATTGATATTTAGGTTTTACTAATCAAAGTAAGTTTCTTATACTAAACTGAGTTTAGTTTAGTTTATTTAAACTTGACTAGGCAAATAACCTTATTTGGTCATCTTGAATTTTTTAGAGATGAAGTAAGCTCATCCTCCTCATTCAATTAAACTTTATTATAATTCTAGCTTATCTATAAAACTAACCCTAACTTAACTAAAAATCTCAATTCAAGCCTTAGCTTGAGTTGTTTAGAATTAGACCCTAGGATGATTATAAAGGTCTATTAGATTTAATAAAAAATTATAAATAATATTTTTAATATCATAATTTAAAATTCAATTAATATTTCTATCAAAAATTTATCCAAACCAAACCTAGAGCTGACCTCTTCTAAACTTAATAATGGAAGACCCAATTAGTGGTATATGTCACGACTTGAAATGATATAACTCTTAAACTGAGATATGCCACATAATGTCGAAAGCACAATGATACTACCCAAAATCTATTTGGAAGGAGTTATATTCCTTTTTCAAACTCATTAATATCATCAAAATATAATAAAATATATGTCATTAACTTCCATTCAGTTCACATCAAAAAATTATATAATCATAAAAGTCTATACATAATAATCACGGTACACATCTATATCCATCAAAATAATAACACCATGATTTTAAAAAATAACTACATTTTATCAAAAGATATACTTGCTAAAATAAACCCACAATCTCTCTCTAATAATCATATTCCTTATCCTTTTTCTTTACTGAAATGTACATATGTAGATAAAAAAATAGGAATGAGTATATACACTTAAAAGGTTACAAGAAAATTATCCTAAATTTTAAAATACAATAATAAAATAATGTCCATGCAAATTTCTTTTTACATCATATTAAGTAAATCATTTTTTCCTTAATTTTTTTTTGTAATAATGCAAGGTATCAAATATAGTGAATTAACAAGTCTATTGTAATTTATATAATGTCTAGTATTGTTGCATGCTAGAAAACTAATTGCGTTAGAATAAAACTTCATGCTTCGCTCTGTTGAGAAATCAAACACACACATAGATAGTTGAAAAGAGAATAAGGAACTCTAGAATTTTTATGATGAAGGAACTCTAGAATAAAACTTGAGAGTAAGGAACTCTAGAATAAAACTCCATTAACCTGTATAACGATGATGAACCCCCTTGCAAGCTCTAGTTCTCCCTAATCTTGGGATTTTCAATTGACCTGCTTAGGCAATGCGCATCCTGAATTCAAGCTCCAGTGTGCTTCCACTTTCTTCTCTTTGGTAGTCTCCAATGACCTATATAATGGTGCCAACCCCCTCGCAAGCTCCAATTCTCCTTGATCTCGGGTTTTCCAACTGACTTGGTTAGGTGGCACGCATCCTAAATTCAGGCTCTAGTGTGCTTCCACTTTCTTCTATTTGGTAACCTCCACTAATCTATATAACAGTGCCAACCCCCCTTACAGGCTCTAGTTCTCCCCGATCTTGAGGTTTCCAACTGACTTGGTTAGATGATGTGCATCCCGAATTCATGCTCCAGATTATCTCTTATGGCTGTTAAGGCCTTTGCCCCCCGAACATATGAAGTATATATTTTAGTATTGTAAAGTTTTTGCCCCCCAATGGCGATAATAATCATTTATCCTATTTCAAACTTTGACTTCGAAAGAATTATGATTTATATATATCTCATGAAATTTTTAGTATACATGTATCTTTTGAGATTTTTAATATACTTGTACCTTCTAAGACTTTTGCCTCCTAAGGCTTTTGATATACCTGTACCTTCTAAGACTTTTGCTTTTTGGGATTTCTGATATACCTATACCTTTTAAGACTTTTGTCTTCTGAGATTTTTGATGTACCTATACCTTCTGAGATTTTTAATGAGTGGAGATCTTATCAACCACTTGCTCTCTTGGAGTCTTTCTAGTGAGGACCTTATCCACTACTAGCTTCCCATCGAGGCTTCCTTACGAGTGTGCCTTCTAGGGGAGGAATCCATAAAGGATTTTTGACCTATCCGAGGTTGTTTGTTAGAGTGTTACTCGGTGACATTTAACCTGTGTTAGAAGTTAATAGTTTTAACTCTCTTCTGAGGTTATTTTGTCAAAGTGTTATTCGATGACGTTAACCTGTGTGAAAGAGGCTAAACATTTTGATTCTTCTGAGATTATTTGTCAGAATATTACTTGATGATGTTAACCTATGTAGAAGAGGTCAAATCAAAACATTCGTATGAGGCTGTAGCCAAAGTTGCTCCTTGACCTTTGCCTTATTTTCCATGAGTATGATTGAAGAATCATGATTTGAAAAGCTATTTTTTTTCAATGTTGAAATTACTCCCCATCATTGACTTGCTTCTTGAACTGATAATCAATTAGATATCCAGAATATTAATTTGTTTGATCTTTTAAGATTAAGAGTTGCCCTACAGTTTCCAACAAAAGCTAAAGGATCAAAGTTTGATGAATCTTCATTTTTCTTATGTGTTCCTCCAGAGTAAGATTTTCTCCACCATATAGATGGTGCTGCTCTAAACATAAAGTCAGATTGCCAACCATTATGAAGATATAAATGGAATGTTTCCCACAGATGACGCTAAACTATTGCATTCCAAAAAATCAGTTGCGGTAGAGTAAAACTTCACGTCTTAGCTTTGTTGACAAATTTAACACACACACAGATAGTTGAAAAGAGAATAAGAAACTTTAGAATTTTTTTGTGAAAACCCTAAAAAGAGGGGGAAAAAATCACAGGGTCTAGCCAAGTAAAAATGCTCCACTATATATCTGCTTTGGAATACAAAGTTTAAGTTTTCTCGATAATGGGATTATAATGTTGTATGTGAGCAATCCTGACAATGGGAATTTCAGAATCAGGTTACAATAGCTATGCAAAAATAGTTGGACTGTAATAGTTGTTGGTGACAGTCGATGTCGATAATTGATAGCGATCGATGATAATGGTGGTGTTGATGAACTTTGAACTTCTAGCTCTCTCTCAACTTTCTCCCAAGTTCACTTCTAGCTCCTCCTACTTTTATGACAAAAATGAGGTCCTATTTATAGGATTCCGAAAGGGGCATTTTGATCATTGTAGCCAAAATCACAAAACACTCCATCAGATGGTTCATATCGATTCATTTGATCATATATAGTTTTTGATGATTTGGTTGTTCAAACGATCTTCGATTTGAGTGATCATAGGCTCATTGGATTCATCTCGTCGAGCCACTCAATTTAACTATAAGGAAATCAAATTTGGAAGTCATTTGACTATTAATTAGTTTGAAGTTTTATATTTAACTTTTGAGCTTGATTTGATTTGATTTGATTAGTTTGTTGGACTCATCTGAAGTAATTTAATTGTATCCATGATTAATTTATAGATATATTATATATTAATTCACTTTTAACCTCACTTTTGGAGGGACTCCTCTAAACACTAAGAGTTCCTTAGATAATTATAGGATTAGTGAACACTTGAGACATGGAGACTTAGAAGGTTATGCCTTAGGAGGTATTAGGAAAACTTATCTACCCTATAGCTTGAACCAAATCCTTACTTCATTCTTTCAAGTCAAACTTCAAATTTAAATCAACTTCAAATTAAAATCAAGTTCAAATTCAAATAAATTCCAAATCAAATCTTAAATCAATTTCAACTTAATTGATTCTCCTAAATCTTAAATCAAATCCAAAACCTTTCTAAGCCCTTTGATTCCATCTTATGGACTTAGATCAAATCAAACATTAAATCAATTCTAACTCAATGGATTTTCTCAAATCATGAATTAATTCTAAATCTAAAATCTTTTCTAAGCCCTTTTGATTTCATCTTATGGACTTAGCCAAATCAAATCCATATCAGTCCAAATTCAAAAGATTTTCTCATAACCCATTTATATTCTCATTTATATTCACAAATATAAATGAAATATAAATTCAAATAACCAAAACTAAATTCAAAACTCAAATCCAAATCCAACTTAAATCCAACTTATATTCTTCAAGTCAAATTCTTGAACTTAGCTAAATCATTCTCAAATCAATCCAAACCTTTGGATTTTCTCTTCAAAAAATTAATCCTTCAATCACATGCCCAAATATAAACATAAACTTTAATCACCAAACCAAAATCAAACTAACCCAAGTCAAACATATATTCACCCTTTTGACTTGAAATTGTCAAATGAATCAAAACCCATTTGAATCCAAATCACTTGCAATTTGATTTATATTTCAAATATAAGTCCATATGTGAGTTCAGCCAAACTTGAATCAAGCCTTGATCAAGCTAATTGACCCACTTAGGCTCACTTGACCCAAAGTGACCTAAAGAACTTTTTTGAGCCAAATTCTAATCCAACCCAAATTGGATTGAACTATGCCCATCTAAGCCTCACATTGTGAGCAACAATCATCCTAGGATGATCAATCACTCAAATTGGGTCAAATTAAGTCAAACTTAGCCTTTGACCAAGTTAACATTTAGTCCAAATGAAACCCAAACTAGCCAAAATCTACCATAAGCCAAATTGATTGAAATCATTGATCTAAAATAATTCATAACCAATGATTGAACTTGACCAAGCCATCAATTAAGCCAAACCAAGCCTAATTGGCCACTTGACCTAAGTTGACCCAAGTTGACCTAAAAAGTCAAAATGGGTCAAATCTTGATCTAAGCCAAATTGATTGTAACCAATGGGTCAAATATATTTTAATTCACTTATTGAACTTGACCAAAGCTTCAATTGACCAACTAGACCCAACCTAGCCCAATTGACCATGAACCCAACTTGACATGAAAAGTCAAATCAACTTGAAATCAAACCAAACCAAAATTAATTGAAACCAAAGCTTGCAATACATTTCAAATGATCAACCCAGCCTAAACCAACCCATGACCTAACCCAATTGGGTCAAATTGGTCACTTGACCCATTTGACCTAAATGAACCTAAATGAACCAAAACCAAATATAAACCAAATTGAACCAACCAATGATACCCATAGGGTCCAAATGATCATTTGAACTTGACCTAATCCATGGTTTGACCCAATTTGACCAATCGGTCAACCTAACCCAAATTGACCCAACTTGACCTAAATGGGTCAAATTGAACCAATTCAAATCAAATGAACAAATCACTTAAAAATGGGCCCAACCTATTTTTGAATCATCTCAAATCTATCCAAATTAAAATCAAGGCCAAATGACCACTTTACTCTTAGGTCAAAGGGTATCTTATGACCAAATTCACTTAGAATTTGGTCATATTCTTTCTCAAGACCACTTGGCATCCTCCTAGTGGTCCACATGGACACTAAGGAGGGTGGTGAACATGACCTAATTACCTTGGGTCAGCCATGACCCAACCCAAGGCCAAACTGACTGCTATAATGGGATTTGAGCACTTGGATCACCCCCATACAGTAACCTAGCACATGGACACTCCCTCTCCTCCACTCCTCTACCTAAAATGAATCACATGGGGCCTAACAGCCCTAACCAACCATTTAATCCAAGCAATTGAGCTAAAATAGCAAAGCTAGTCTCGATCATCCGATCTAAGGAGGGGGAGATGTACTCTCCCTCATTCCCACTCAAAATAGACACACTAAATTTGATTGAGTTCTAAGAATAAAAAGCAAGCTTCTCCAAGCCTTGACAAGCATTCCCAAGCTCCCCCCATTTTCTCCTTCTCAATTTTCTTCAAAGCCGAAATAAGGGCGGCCTAAGCTAACTCCAACTCATCTAATTCTCCACAAAACCCAAATTAAACTTGCAAGCACCATCAAGCCACCTCATCGAGCTCAAGCAAAGTCTTTCCCAAGTCTCCAAGCCATGGGAAGCCTCAGCTTGATCAAGCCCAATCACCATTGAAGGGGACCTTGGTCAACCAAGACATCCACTTCAAATCAAGGCTTGATACCTTCAACAGGTCTTTATCTCTACTAGACGAAGCTACCTCTCCCGTTGGAAGCGCCGGTGATAGCCTCCGATGAGGTATTGCTCAAAATCGATCCTAAGTTAAAAATTGCTTGGTTATTTATGAAAGGAATTGTAATCCCATTAGATCTTAGCCATTGGATCCCTTGCTTGTGCTCCTCTGAAGGTGTGGGGTGAGTTTGAGCTTCATCCGAGCTCTGGTGAGCTCGAATTGAGTGATGATCGACGGAAAACATCCGTCTTTCACTGCTGGGAGGTGACAAATCATACATCATCCATTACGTGATTGGAATGAACGGTTGTGATTTAATCATGATAGATCTCCCTCTGATTTTAGCCTAAATCATAGGATTAATATGACCGTTCGATCTTAGATCGGACAACCCGTGGAGAAAGCGCGTTCGTCGCCAGCTGACGTGGTAGCGGATGTGATAACTTAAATAAATACCCTATCCCATTGTGCCACATGGAAAGCGCCATGTCACCGCCACACCGACCATTAAGGGTGCTGGGGTTAATTAGCTTAATTAATTCATTTTAAGGCTAGAACTTCCAAAATTCATAACTAATTGTAGAAAAATCCAAAAAATCTAAGCTCAAGTTTATTTTAAAGATAATTCAAAGGAGAATAATATAAAATTAAGTTTAATTGATTTTGAACAGTAAACTTCACTCAATTTGAGTTTTATTGGAAATATAATTAGGCTAATTGCTCTTTAATTACTTTAATAATTAATTCTAAACTTCTTAGGGTTAATTAGTGGGATGACCTCTACCTCCCATGATTTTCTTAGAATTTATTATTGGATTAATTAAGATAATTATTTATTTCATCCCTAATCACTTCCTTAATGAATTAAATAATTAATTAACCTATTAAATAGTGATAAATTCATAAATTAAGCTTGTTAATCATCTTGTACTAGTGAATGGACTTAGGGAATGAGATTAGAATTTCTTTTCCAAATCCTTTCCCCTAAGTTTATTTCATTTGGATAAAGGCTTAGTTAATTTGCAAATTGATTAATGATTTAACCAATTTATTAAATGGCCTAATTAACTAAACTCAAAACCAAATTATTCCAGAACTTAATCATCTTAATATTGGGTAGATTCTTAGGTGTTCAATAATCTAAGAGGCTTCAAAAAAAATTATAATCCAACTACGTGTGCAGGATGGTTATGAAAGTACTTAATTAAACCCCTTAGCTTAATTAATCAATAATTGTGAGCCAATTCATTAGGCCCCTTTATTTCTTAGGTGCATTGCTGGTTTAAATTTCATGTGGTTGCATATAATATGTTGGCTCATAATTACTTGTTTAATTATGTTAAAGTAGTATAGGTAAGGGATAATTAATGGATTTAATTCTCACCTTAACCTAAATGAAATATAAAATTAACCTAATTGTTCTAAAATTAAACTAAACCAATTTACACATGAGGAAAAATGGGTTAGGACCAGCAAACTCTTTTCATATTTCCTAAGTCCAAATCAAATTCAAAAAATAAAAATCTTCTTAAAGAATTTTGATTCACTTTAAATGGTCTTATTTCATAGGATTGTCTTTAGGAATTAATTAGGGTGAATGAAGTTATAGGCTTACATCACTTTATTTCTTTCCAAGCATGCTAAATACTGTTTTCCATATGAAGTCATGCATTTATATCTTTTGAAAAATCAATTAAATAAAATGTTTCCTTTTATGTCAAATTGCATGTTTTGGATAAAGTTAAGAATATGAGTGGCTATTATTACTATTAAATCAAAAATTATTTTCAAAACCTATAATTCAAAGATTATGAATGAAGTGATGCTACTTATAAATACTTACAAGCTTGCATGTGATTATAACATAAGATGTTTTATGTGATTTTCTTCTCTTCTCTTAACATGGATTTGAATAAGATTTGCAAAGTCTATAGTTCATTTGAAAAGAACATAGCACTTGCTTAAATCTACACAATTACAAGATCTTGTTATGACCTAAGAAGGATCTTCACATTACACTTGTAAATTATACAATTAAATCAAATATAAAATCTTTTGCATGATTCTTCATCCATTTGTTTCCTTTTGTACATTTACATGTATTTAAGAAAAGTGGTATATTAGTTTAGACATCCCAGGGTTATGAGGCTTTAAGTAGCCCAAAGTAGGTCTTGTACCTTACACCCCTGGTATAGAAAACAATGATGTCGTACTCACTTTTGTCTTTTATATACGTGGATGTGCATTTAGCTAATGGATAAAAGAATCCCTCTCTTTTCAACAAAATAAAAACATGCATTTATGGAATATCCAAATTTTCTTAGGCAACATCTCTTTGCATTCATCATTAAGGTGTGCTAAAATTTGCATTACATGTATAGGTATACTTAGGATTATTCATATGCATGATATACATGGTGGAAAGAAATAAATGGTTGAATGTTATGTGATAGTAATTCACCTTAACTAATCCTAAGATGCCTTTCTTATTAAATAGGTTTATTTAGAGCAAATCTAAACTTAGGGTTAATTAAAACATATAATAAAATATTCACTAAAAAAATAATAAATGAATCTACCTTAAAAATTACTGAAGTAGGGATGAAAGAGAAGGTCTCTTCTCTTTTCTTCTCTTTATAACATTTAATAACTAAATGTAGGTTCATTCAAATCAAATAAAATCATCAAATAAATTTGACAAATCAACTAAATCACTTAAAATGAAATCACCCTCTACGTTGAACCCTTCATACTCAAAAAATTCCAACCTTAAAGCCTAGCTAAGGCATACCACACAAGCCTTAAATGGCACAGACATTAGGCTAAGTCACCATTTCTAGCTCTATGTTAGGGCGGTGCATGGTTTAATGCTTGATTTTATTTTATGATGTAATATTTTTAGACTGGACGTTAGGATGTGTGTACCTAGACTGGATGATGGCATCTTAGTATAATCATGTCTTCTACAGGGGATTATGCTTAAGGGGCACTGTAATAAAAATATAAATGCTTTTGATGTGCAGGTTTCTTATACCGTAAGCATGATCCAAACTATGATAGGTGGACTTGGTTGCCCATATATGGGGTGCTAAGTCTATATTATTCATGTAACTGCTTGGGTTGTGTGATATGTTTAGCTAATCTCTATTTTGCAGGTTTAGTTAGATTTATCTTTCCCATTTTGATGTGAATTTTGTAATTGAAATTTGGAATGAATGTTATGGGGGAATTAAGGTGAACATTGGTCATAAGACCATGTCTTATGTACCATGTGAAGCCTTGGAGCAAACCATATCTCAAGACAAATCAAAAGGAAGAAAGGAGAGAAGAAAGAAAGAAATGAAGAAAGGAAGAAGTGACGAATAAAAAATGAAGAATGAAGACCCCCCATAACATCAATTCCTTTTAATTATAATTATTCATTTGTAGTTTGGGTTGTATAAGGGTAGAGCTCAGCTACCCATTTTCTTTTTTTGGGTTTGTGCAGTAGAGCCCAACCACATCGGCCTCTTATTCTTTTGCACTAATTTTATAAATTGATTAATATTTTTTTATGATTGCGCAATTAGGATGGCATGATCTTCCTAGTTTTTTCATTATTTTGATTTATGACCTAGATGCGATTAGGCTCTTAGGGAAAAATAAATTTTCTATCCAAATAATCAACTCAAAATTAAAAGATTTAGAAAGATAATCAAAGATAATAAAGCCTAGGACATAAATCAAGATAATAAAAGATTTAGCAACCCCTTAGCTGGATGTTGTATGTCTCACATCATGCATAAAAACATATTGCTTCACTCTTTCTAATGGAGGGCTTCCACCTTTGCCAGAGAAAATGGCTTGACCTTTGAGAGCCATGGTGGAAACACACCTCCTTCTTTCTGATTTTGGCCCATAACCAATTTCTTATGAATTAGGCATCTAAAATCCCGTAGCCTGTGTCAAATCAAAATGTCCAAAAATTAAAACTTAACAAGATTTGCATTAGATTAAATCATTATTCATGCCCTTCATGATCTAGTCTCTTAGGGAGTAAGTTTAAGGATTTAGTCTCCTTTCTAAATAAAAATAACCTAGCTATCTTGCAAAGCAAAAGACTTGCCTACATGTATTTAAAATCATAGGAGGAGTTAGTTGGCAGCCACCCCCAGGCAGTTATAAGTCTAATAGTCTGGTGGTTTATTCTCTCTTATGGAGATAAATCATATACTCATTTTCACCTTAGATTTAGGTCGTGCCTTGGCCCTCGCCAAAGCTCCCAAGATTTAGGATTTGAGGTTATTGTTTCCCTTTGCAGGCTACGAGCATAAATCTTCACCTCATATGCATTTCCATGATATTGTATTATGGAAGTGTAAGCCATAGATTTCTAATAAAAATTTAACTCAAATATATAATTCTTCTCAAATTTCAAAAATATAAAGCCCAACCATAAGATAGTTTGGGATGCTTACTAGACCTCCTAGTATCATGAGCATCCCCTACTCATTTCCTTTTGGTTTCAATAATAACGCCCTCCTATTGATCAATCCCACTTGATTTTCTCAAAAATAATCAATTTATTGATAGTCCTATCTTTGAAATCTTTGGAGACAATGATCATTTACCTTAATCTAGAGAATTCTTAAGGAATCTCATTCCTTAAGCTATAATTAACTATAGGGGCTTGCCTCCATAATTAACTTAATGAACCCGATTTAAAATAAACCCTACTTTACTTTTCCATGTAAAGTAGAGGAAAGATCTCTGGTACATTTAAAGACCCATTTTTCTTAGGAGTCCTTATTAAGTGATTAGATCTATTGTAGCATGGTGACTTCTGTCTCTCGAGATAGTACATTATTGACCTTATTTTTAGATTGAGCTCTCAACACCTCCATCTTAGACATATGATTCCTCTTAGACTTTAAGAGTTCCTTAGCCTTAAGACACATCTAATGATTAGGTGGACATTCAACCTAGCCTAAAGACTTAGAAGGGTTAGCCATAGGATTTGGTCATGCCTTAGGGGTGCTAGAAAATTTGCCTACCCTTAGTTTGAACCACTCCTCACCTTCCTTCCTTCAAGTCAAACTCCAAATCATTCTCATTTGATTTTCTCCAAACTCAAATCAACTCCATATGATTGAAATTCATGATTGAAATCTATGATTGAAACCCATGATCAAAATTCATCAAAAATTCCTAAGTTCAAATTTTCCCAAGTCCCTTAATTTTCCATTAAAGTAGTTATCCAAAATCTTGATCAAAATCAAATCAAATCTTTGAGATTTTCTTATAATTCATTTATATTCTCATTTATATTCACATATATAAATGAAATATAAATTCAAACCAATCAAATTAAACTCAAAATTTCAAATCAACTCATGAAATCTTTCTTAAATAATTTAAATTCCCTTTAATGGATTTAACCTAAATCATGATCAAACCTATTAAAACTCATGGAATTTTATCAAAACTCATTTTTATTCAAATTTATATTTCTTATATATAAATAAAATATAAATATAAATCAATCAAATCAAATCCAAAAATTAAATTCCAATTTAAAAATTTTTCTTAAATCCTTTAAATTCCCTTTAATGGATTTAACCCAAATCATGATCAAATCAATTCAGAATCATGGGATTTTCTCAAAGCTCATTTATATTTTCATTTATATTCACATATATAAATGAAATATAAATATAAATCAATCAAATCAAATCCTCAAATTAAATTTCAAATCTAAAATCTTTCTTAAGTCCTTAATTTTCCATTAATGGACTTAGCCTAAATCAACTCTAAACCAATTCAAACTCATGAGATTTTCTCAAAACTCATTTATATTCTCAATTATATTCTCATATATAAATGAAATATAAATATAAATCAATAAAATCAAATCCAAAAATTAAATTCCAATTTAAAAATTTCCTTAAATTGTTTAAATTCCCTTTTAATGGATTTAGCTTAAATCATGATTAAACCCCTTCAAATCCTTGAAATTTACTCATGATCAATTTATATCCTCATCTATATTCACATATATAAATAAAATATAAATTAAAACAATCTAAACCTATTCCATAAATCAAACTCAAATTCAATCAAAATCCAATCTAAGCCTTTAAAGTCAAAACCTTGAACTTATCCAAATCAATTTCAAATAGAGCCAAACTCTTGATTTTCTCTCATGATTCAATCACACCTACAATCATGAACCCATATATAAATCCAAACTTCAATCAAATAATCAAAACCTAATTCAAAAATCAAACCCCAAATCCTTTCATATTCTTCCTTTGAATATGAAATTGTCAAGTGAATCAAAACCCATTTGACATCAAACCACTTGCAAATGGATTTATATTTCAATCATAAGTCCATATTCAAGTTCAAGCAAGCTCAAATCAAGCTTTGACCAAGCCATTTGACCCACTTAGGCTCACTTGACCCAAAGTGACCTAAAGTAACCTTATGAGCCAAATTCTAATCCTAACTAAGTTGGATTGAACCAAACTCATCTTTGTCTCTCATCATGATCAACAATCATCATGGGATTATCAATCAATCAAATTAGGTCAAACTAAGTCAAACCTCGACCAAGTCAACACTTAGCCCAAGATGAAACCTAAAATAACCAAAATCCACCATAGGCCAAATTGATTGAACCCATTGATCTAAGTTCACTCATAACATATGTTTGAACTTGACCAAGCCAACATTTGAGCCTAACCTAGCCCAATTGGTCACTTGACCCAAGTTGAATCAACTTGACCTAAAAAGTCAAAATGTGTCAAAACTTGATCTAAGACAAATTGATTGAAACTAATGGGTCAAGTTCATTCAAAAACACTTGTTGAACTTGACCAAAGCCTCAATTGGCCAACTAGACCTAAGCTAGCCCAATTGACCTTGAACCCAACTTGACCTAAAAGGGTCATGTTGAGCCAAATTTGAACATAACCAAAATTGATTGGAAAAAAGGATACCAATCCACTCCATATGACTAACCTAACCTAAACCTACCCTTGACCTACCCCAAATAGGTCAAATGGGTCAAATAGGTCAACTCGACCCATTTGACCTAAATGAAGTCATATGAGCCAAATTCAAAATTATGCTAAATTGAGCGAAACCAAAGCCACCAAAATATTTCAAATGGTCAAATGAACTTGACCCAACCCTTGGTTTGACCCAATTTAACCAATTGGTCAACTTGACCCAAGTTGACTCATTTCGACCTAAATGGGTCAACATGAGCCAAACCCTATCAAATGAATTCCAAATCTCATGAAACTTGGTCAAACCTAGTTTCTCCACATACCCAACATATCCAAAATGAAATATCAACAAAATGACCAATCTATCTCTAGGCCAAATAACAAATTTTGGCTTAATCCATGGGTAATTTGGTCATACCCTCTTGACATTCACTTGAGGCTTTCCTAAAAGCTCAAGGGGACCTAGTGAAGAGTGGTGCACCCAACCAAATGGATTTGAGTCAGCCCAATTGGCCCCTAGACCAAACATGACCCCATGAGTCAAAACTCTAAATTCAAACTCCCTCTCCCGCTCAATTTCAAGCACATGGAAGGTTGGAAATCCACTCTTTGGCTAAAATCGACCATGTGCACACTCCTAACTGATCAAACAACCCACTGCCTAAGCTCTATTGATCAAAAAATGGCAAGAGGATGAACGACCATCTGATCCTTCAAGGGGAAGATATACTCCCCCTAATTCATTTCAATTCTAACTTCCCCTCTGTTGATTGAAGTTGAGAAACTCAAAGCAAGCCTTAGAGAGTATTCCCAAGATTCTTAGAGAGGATTTGAAAACTCAATTTCTTGATTTTTAGAGTTTAAAAATAGGGGAGGTCCATTGAAGAGCCAACTTCCTCTTCACTCAATTTCACTTCAATTGCATTTTCATACTCCATCAGAGAGGCAGGTCGAGTGCACCCAAGCTCTTTTTGAAGTTCCAAAGTCAAGGGGAGACCTAGCTCGATCAAAGCCACAAACTAGTTAAGGAGGAGGTGGTCCATATACCAATCCAATCAACCTCAAGTGCTCAAAACTTTAGCAAGGCTTCGTCTCAACTAGACGAAGCTTCTCCTAGAATCGAGGCGTGATCACCTCCAAGGGATTTTTCAATTATTAACTCAATGTAGTGTGGAACTTTATGAAAGAAATTTTAATCCCATAGAGTTTTGACTATTGGATGTGACACTCTTTAGCTTTAGATGGTGTGGGTTGAGTTTATTCAATCTCAATGAAGCTTCACCCTGATCATGGATGGTCTCTATTGATCAAGGGGAAGAACTTGGAAGATCTCAGCCATCCATCCGCATATTTTGGATGGACGACCAAGATAATTCCCCATATTTAGAAATCTCTTATCCATTTTAAAATCACAGGGAGATCTCGTCGATCTTTGATCGACGATATCAAAGATCCATCGCCACCGCCATTTTGATTTGACAACTTAAGTGAATCCTCAAGGTGACGATGTAAAGCACGCCATCCGCCACGCATGAGCAGGGTTAGTTAAAATGTTTTAATTAATTTTAATTAACCTAGGGATCATCTAAAATTTATAACTCCCTCTAGAAAATTCAAAAAAATATAAAATCAAATCCAATGAAAAGATAATTCAACTTAGAATATTTTAAAATTAATTTCAATAGATTTTGAATTATTATTTTCTCTAATTTTGGGTTTCCTTAGAAACTTTATTTTGCTAATTATTTTTTAATTAAGCCTTTGATTAATCCTAAATTTCTTGGGTATGTTTTAGGGGATGACTTCTGCCTCCCTTAATTTTCTTGGTATTTATTGAAGGCTTGATTAGAAGAATGGCATATGGATTTCTTAATCATTCTCCTTATGTAATTAAGCATAATTAAGGTATAATTAGTGATTTTAATCCATGATTAGGGTTGATTAAGGTCAGATCCAATAAGTAGGAGGTTTATGGAATAAATTTGTGGTATTTCCCCTAAGCTATTCCCTAAACCCCCTTTTTCTCTCCTTAATCCTCTCTTAATTAAGGGCTAATTCATTAATTATCCCCTAAATTAATTTCTAAAAATTCTAAAAAGTTCTAGAACTTAATTAAGCTACTTCTGGTAGATGCATAGGTGTTTAATAGCCTAAGTTCAATTAAGAAAATCAAAACCCAATTCATATGTATGAAAGGGTGTTTTGAAATTACTTAAGCTAAATCCCTTTGCTTAATTAACCTTTAATTATGAGCCAAATCACATTATGTTTTTTTCTTATTAAGTGCATTGTAAATTTAAATTCCTTGTGAGTTTTTATGTCATCTCATTGGCTCATAATTATTTGGTTAATTATTTTAAGGTGGTGTAGGTAAGGGTTAATTAAGTTACTTAATTCACACCTTAACCTAATCAATACTTAAAAATGATCTAATCATCTAAAAGTTAAACAAAAATATCAAAAACATGTGGAAATGGGTTAGGAACAACAAACTCACCTCACCTTTTCAAAATTAAATCAAACTTCAAACTAAACAAACATCATATTGAATTTACTTTGATTTATTTTAAACTTTCTTATTCCATAAGAATGTCTTTAGTATTTAAATGAAGTGAATATGTTTACATGCTTTCATTGCTTTGAATATTTCCCCAACATGTTAAATTTGTATGTCATGTGGTTTCATGTATTCATATTTTTCAAATTTAAGTTTTAAAATGAAATTGTTTACTTTATGTCAAATTTGCATGTGTTGGCTAAAGTAGAAATATGAATGGCTATTATCACTACTAAATTCAAATTATTTTCAAAACATATAAATCAAATATCAAATCTGAAAGTATGCTACTTATACTTTAATTATAAGCATGCATGTGAAAGATTATAAAGGCATGCTTAGCATAGGTTTCCTTTCTCTCTTATGTTGGTATAGTTTTGTATAAGAATTTGGTGATATACATGGTCCATTTGAAAATGACCTAATACTCAACTAATTCCATATCCTATTCATCTTTATGCTATCACCTAAGAGGGGCTACCTATACTTATATACATAAATTGCATAAATAAAATGAATCCATTAATGCAACTTTTGCATTCTTCTTTTCCATTTCATTTCTTTTATACACATGTTTGTATTTAAGGAAAGTGGTATATTAGTCTGGACAACCCTGAGGTTGCGAGGCTTTAAGTAGCCTTAAGTATATTTTATACCTTACACATCTAGTTAACAATGGCGCTGTACACACTTATGCCTTTCTTACTTTCATGTGTGTATGTAAAAAATTGGATAAAGAAACCTTTTTCTACTTAAGAAAATCATACATATTCAACTTCCAAATTTCCCTAAATAGATTACTTGGCATATATCATAAAGTGTGTTAAATGTTCTCATTTGTATGTATAGATATGCTTTGGACTCATTCATATGCATGTTATACATGTTGGGAAAGAAATGAAGTAATGTGTGTTATGTGAATTTTGATTCATTTTATTTAATCTTGAAATACCTTTCTTTTTGAATAGGTTTGTTTAGAGTTTATCTAAACTTAAGATTAATTAAAAGATTTAATCAAAACATTCACCTAAATAAAATTAAAATGTGAATCCACTTTAGAAATTACTTAGGTTAGGGAAGGAAAGAGAAGTTCTCTTCTCTTTCCCTTTCTTCATAACTTAGTAATTAATTGTAGGATTCACTTGAACAAAATGAAAACACAAAATTAAATTAACCTAAAATAATTAAACAACTTAAAATGAAACTCTCCTCTAAGTTGAACATGTTTTCACACTTAGAAAATCCTAACTGAAATTCATAGCTAAGCATACCACACAAACCTTCAAAGCATACACATTAGCTTAAGTCACCACATCTAGCTTTAGGTTAGGTCGGTGCATGGCTTGATGCTTTGTTTATTTTGTGATATATATTTTAGACTGGATGTTAGGGTGTATGCTCATAGAATGAATGGTAGGACACTCTTAGTCTAACTATTCTTTTATGTAAGGGATTGTGCTTAAGGGGCGCTATCATAAATAAAATATAAAAATGCTTTTGCTTGCAGGTGCTTTATACCCCTAAGCATAATCCATAGGCCAGGTGGACTTAGTCACCCATGTGTAGGGTGATAAGTCCAATATACATGCCTAAGATTTGTGTGGATTGTTTTAGCTAACCTTTATTTTGCAAGTGTTAGTTAGATTTCCATTCTTTCCTTTTCATGTAAACTTGTGCAACTAGGATTTTGGAATGATTATTATGGAGGATTAGGATGAGCATAGATCATAAGATCCTATCTTATGCACCATGTCAATTTGTGGAGCATCCACCTTCCAACCATCCAAAAGAAGGATCCAAAAGAAGAAGAAGAAAGAAGAAGAAAGAAGAAAAGAAGAAAAAAAGAAAGAAAGCTTGAAGACCCTCATAACAATGAGTTCCTTGCTTAATTTTAATGTAATTCATTTATTATCCAGGTTGTATAAGGGTAGAGCTCGGCTACCCACATTTGTCTTTTTGGGTTTGTGTGGTGGTGCCCGACCACAATGACCTTTTATTCTTTTTGCGCTTAGCTTTATAAATTAATTGATGATTTATTTATCTTATGCATTAAGTGGCATGCTTTTCCTAATTTCTTCTTTGCTTTTTTGTATGGCCTGGATGTGGATTAGGCTCTTTAAGGAAAAATAAATCTTTTACCCAACTTAATAATTCAAAATTAAAAATAAATAACTCAAAACCCCAACTTAAAGCTTAGGATTAAAATCAAGATAAAAGAATTTGCAACCCCTTAGCTGGATGAGCATTTATTTTGTAATATCATGCATAACAACATCTTATTTCACTCTTGATTGGAGGGCTTCCACCTTTTCTAGAGAAACTTGGCTTGACCTTTGAGCCATGGTGGAAACTCATCTCCTCCCTTTTCAATGATTTTGGCCAATAACTTTATTTCTCATGCATTAGGCATATGAATCCTATTAGCCTGAGTCAAAATAATTATCCAAAAATAAAAATAAAATTAAATTTGAATTGCATCGATTTATGTCATTTGATGCATACCTTTACATGATCTAGTCTCTTTAGGGAGTGAGTTTAAGGACTTAGTCTCTTTCTAAATAATAATAGCCTAGCTATCTTGCATAAGCATAAAGTCTTGCATACATGTATTTAAAATCATAGGAGGAGTTAGTTGGCATCCACCCCCAGGCAGTTGTAAGTCCAAGCAGTCGGGTGGTTTGTCCTCTCTTGTGGAGGCAAACCAATTACCCATTTTTTCTCTTAGATTTAGGTTGTGCTTTTGGCCCTCGCCAAAGCTCTAGATTTAGGTTCTCAGGTTACTTCTCCCTTTGCAGGCCCTAAGAATAAATCCTTACCTCTTAGGCATTTCCATAATCTTGTGTTGTGGAATTGTAAGCCCTAATATTCTAATGAAAAATTCAACTCAAACTAAGTAAATCAATTTTAAAAATGTAAAGCCTAACTATAGGATAGTTTGAGATGCTCGCTAGGTTTCCTAGCATCTTGAGCATCTCCTACTTATTCCCATTTAGCTTCGATAATAAATCTCTCTTTGATCAATTCCATTTGATCTTCAAAAATAAACCAATCGATTGATAGACCTTTCCTATTGAAATCTTTAGAGACAACGATCATTTACCTTAATCGAGAGTTTTCCAAATGAATCCCTATTCCTTAGGATGTAATTAACTATGGCTTTCCCCTATAGGGAACTTAACGAACCCAATTTAAAATAAACCCTGCTTTACTTTTCCATGTAAAATAGGGGAAGAATCTATGGTACACTTTGAAGACCCAACATCCTTAGTAGTCCTTATTGAGGTGATTAGGTCCATTAAAGGGTAGTGACTTCTATCTTTCGAGATAATATACTATTCCTTGATGACATACTCGATCACCTGAGCAAGTACATCTACGATGTGTGGCATCCTAAAAATATGAATTTTTATACTCTTGTCTTTCTCTTTCTACCAACAGATTTTGAAAGGTGACTCCCCTATATTGAAAATTTTCACCACAGATTTTTCTGGCGACTTCGCTGGGGATGGTTCCTCTCTCCATGTTTAGTAAATGATCGTTGTCTCTAAGATCGATAGTGGGTTTGTGCTTTTGCATGAATCCAAGACTATCTTTCTTTCCGTTGGCACTTAGCTTATTTCATCCTTAAGTTGAGTTAGCCAACATCTTTAGGTTTTAGGACCGCATTCGTTGTTGATTTTAAAACCTCCATTGGGTTCTCCAATGGGTAAAAAAAAGATCTAAATATAAAGAAAATATTTAAAGACTTCCTCCTTATCATTTTCATGATAAGGAAAGGTTCATCCTAAAATAATAAAAATAAAAATAAATCTTTTATAAAGAACTTTTCTTTTCAAAAGTTCCTTTTCAAAAATGCACTTAATAAAATATTTTCCACAAAAATTTTATCACCCTCATTTAACAATTCCCATAATTGTAGGGATTTTCAAAAATAAAACAAACAATATTTTGCAAAAGCACAAATGAACATTTTCTTTCAATTCATTTTTGCGAAGATTTCATTTTCAAAATAAAATAAACAATCATCTTTCCAAAAATCACAATAAAAAATAAAGTTTTAAAAAAAAAAATCATACATGAATCTCTCCATTCAATATACCTCCACCTATTGAATGGAAGTTTCATTTCCAAATAAACCTAAACTTTTCAAAAGCACATATGAATCTCTCCATTTAATATACCTCCACTTATTGAATGGAAGTTTCATTTTCAAACAAAATTAAACTTTCCAAAAGCCTAAATGAATATCTTCCATCAGTTTATTTTGATGAAGATTTCATTTTCAAAAAGAAAATATACAACCATTTTTCCAAAAGTCAAAATCAAAATCCAAAAATAAAGTTTTCAAAAAACACACATGAACCTTTCCATTCAATACACCCATACCTATTGAATGAGAGTTTCAGTTTCAAACAAAATTAAATTTTTCAAAAGCACACATGAACATCTCCATTCAATATACTCAAATTTATTGAATGAAGATTTCATTACGAAATAAAAATAAAATCATTTGGAAATTCCACTTAAACATATTCCATATATGATTAAGTTGGAATTCCCCCTTTCAAAAAAGCAATATTCACACACAAAACAAAATTTTCACATTCCAAAAATAAGATTGGCTTCCATTCCTACATACCCAAATTTGTAAAATGGAAGACTTCTTTTCAAAAATCAAAACTTAACAATCATATTTTCAAAAATTTCAAAACACATTTGAATTTCAAAGCATACAAATTAAGTGAAGTAAATCAAAATAAAAAAAATTTCACACATATTTGGAACTTCATTTAGCATACTCAAATTTACTAAGTGAAGTCTCCAAATCCAAATTCAAAATTCAAAAATTTTCAAACACATTTTGGAACCTCATTTAACATACTCAAATTTGTTAATGAAGTTTCTAAATCCATAACCAAAAATTTTCAAAAAATAATTTTAAACTCATTTAACATACTCAAATTTGCTAAGTGAAGCTTCCAAATCCAAAATAAAAAAATCAACAATCATATTTTAAAATTTTCAAACACACTTTGGAACATCACTTAGTATACTCAAATTTGCTAAGTAAAGTTTCCAAAAAAAAAAAAAAAAAAAAATCAACAATCATATTTTAAAAATTTTCCAAAACACATTTGGAACTTCATTTTAAAATACCCAAATTTGTTAAGTGAAGTCTCCAAATTCAAAATCCAAAAATTTTCCAAACAGATTTGGAACTTCATTTAACATACCCAAATTTGTTAAATGAAGTCTCCAAATTCAAAATCCAAAAATTTTCAAAACACATTTGGAACTTCATTTAACATACCCAAATTTGTTAAATGAAGTCTCCAAATTAAAAATCCAAAAATTTTAAAAACACAGTTGGAACTTCATTTAACACACCCACAACAACAACACTAAATTTGTTAAATGAAGTCTCCAAATTCAAAATCCAAAAATTTTCAAAACACATTAGGAACTTCATTTAACATACCCAAATTTGTTGAATGAAATCTCCAAATTCAAAATCCAAAAATTTTCAAAACACATTTGGAACATTCATTTAACATACTCAAATTTTCTAATTGAAGTCTCCAAATTCAAAATCAAAAAATTTTTCAAACACATTTAGAACTTCATTTAACATACCCAAATTTGTTAAGTGAAGTCCCTAAATCCAAAATCAGAACTTTTCAAACAACATTTTGAACTTTACTTAACATACTCAAATTTGCTAAGTGAAGTTTCCAAACCCAAAATTTTTTTTTTCAAACACATTTGGAACTTCATTTAACATACGCAAATTTGTTAAGTGAAGTCTCCAAATTAAAAATTCAAAAATTTTCAAAACACATTTTGGAACTTCATTTAGCATACTCAAATTTGCTAAGTAAAGTCTCCAAATTCAAAGCAAAAAAATTTTCAAACACTTTGGAACTTCCTTCCTTAGCATACCAAATTTTCTAAGGAGAAGTTTCCATTTTAAAAACCAAAAAACAAATTAAAAATTTTGAACACATTCTTTGGAATTTAATTTATCATACTCAAATTTGCTAAGTAAAATTTTCATTTCACAAAACCAAGTGGGACTTCATCTCTAGCATACCAAATTTGCTAAAGAAAAGTCTCCACTTTCAAAACATCAAAACAAAAATGAAACACTTAGGATTTCCTTAGCATACCTAAATTTGCTAAGGCACCTACCTTTTCAAAAATCAAAACATCAAAACAAAAATGAAACACTTAGGATTTTCTTAGCATACCTAAATTTGCTAAGGATCTTACCTTTTCAAAAATCAAACATCAAAACAAAAATGAAACACCTTAGGATTTTCTTAGCATACCTAAATTTGTTAAGAATCCTATTTTCAAAAATCAAACAAAACACACTTGCGTTCTTCTCTTAGCATACCTAAATTTACTAAATGAGAATTCCAAAAATTTTCAAAATCAAAACAAAAATTCACAAAAAAAAACAATTATTTTCAAACACCTCACTTAACATACCCAAATTTACTAAGTGAGTGGATTGCCAAAAACAATCAAACAAAAAAAATCAATTTGACGCTTACTTTAACATACCCAAATTTGTGAAAAGAAAGGGTCCTCAAATCAAAAATTCAAATTCAAACAAACATGAACCTATGGAAGCATCCTTATCAAAAATTTTGAATCCATATTTCAACATACCTAAATTTGTTGAAGTTGGGTTCATATTCAAATTCTTCAATCAATCTTCAAATCCATTTGAACCCCACTTAACACTTCCAAGTTGTTGGATGTGGGTTCAAATTTTCAAATTCAAAATTCAAAATCTATAAAGATAGAATCTAATACAAGCTCATTTCTCATTGATTCTTACATAAGAGATAGCTCATTTCCTCTTATAGTTGTTGAAATGGCCGATTCTCACCTTCCCCCATGGTATGGATCTCGTTTTGGATCAAGCCAATTTCCCCCGTCTGGACCATACCCATCTGATTCACTTTGGTTGTGGATTTGAGGGAGCCAGGATTACTTGTGAGGGCATTCCCCTCACTAGAGTTAGTAGGACCAAGGTGAATGGGCAGAAGCCAGTCATCAAGATTGACTTACCCTCTGACTCTAATGTCTCCTCACCAAGAGGAAAGCTGGCGTCAAAGCTCAGTAAGTGTAGCAGCCAGCACTGTGCCCAATTATAGTGCTCTAGTTTCTCATGTTGCTCAAGGGGCTAGCACCATCTCATCTATACCTCTAAGGGTAAGGCTCCCGATCTCGGCCTACCTCCCACATTTGAGTATGGGTGATCGCCTCCCATCCTACCGCATACAGAATAGAAATCGCATGATCAAGCGATATCACACCAGGATTACTAAGGAGATCGAGGCAGCAGCTCGCTCACCCATTGATGAGTTCCCCGTTGTTACTTCACCACTGGTTACAGAAAACTAGTTTCATCCTCTCTCTGGATCAAACAGAGAGGATGCCAGGAGGATTTGTTCATCACCTCCAATGGTGCAGCAGAATTTCCAGAGGGGTTGTACCACGGATCTATTTATGGAGTATACGGAAGCTCAGAGTCTGACACATAGCTTGATCTTTGATCCATCATTCCTATAGTGGGAAGCAGATTCAAGAGAGAGGGCCCCGTGCCCATACAACACATACAGGGAGTGGCAGGTTTAGTAGTATCCACCCTTATTTTCTAGCTCCGCATACACCCACCATACCGACAACATCCTTCTCACTGACTAGTCACCATAGAGGGCTCCTGTGAGAGTCGGTGGTGTCCACCCCACCGCTTACCCCGCCCCGCCATCACCGCCAGTTACAACATCTCCTTCTCCATCTAAGGCCATGAAAGCCATATCCGGGGAAAAGTGCACCCTGTTGGTGATCCTGCTATGGCCAAAGGATCCTACCCCTTCTACACCACCCATTGTGGCAGGGCCAAGCTCTCCTGCTTGACCTTCTGCTCCAGTGGTGGCACGCGGAAGGACTGATGACCCCGAAGCATCATGGTGGTCCTCCCTTCACCAACTCTACCCATACAGTAGGATGTGGAGATGGTGATGATTATTTTTAGATATTAGATGATCAGTACCACTTGATAGTGGAACATCCTAGAATTGTTACCCTCTAGCCAATAGCGGTCGAGTATCATTCATCCGGTGATGCAGTCCACATAGATTGACTCCCGGTAGTGGCGAGGTCCAATGCTCTCATTAAGTGATAGTGATCACTAAAGATATTTGTACCACTAGATGGATCATTCTTTTAGATAGTGGCTCATTATTTCATGGAGAAGAAGGAAATTCTAAGGTATGATTTATCAGATGCGAAGAGATTCAGCTTTGATCCCAATGAAGATGACTTATTAGGAGACTCAGCTGAAGTCTGCATGGTTGACCCTAGAGGATCTCTTCTTAGGGATCAACAAGCCATGGAAGGTGATGAGGTTGATCAAGAAGACACCGCAGAATCAGCCCAGCACCTCCAACATCAGTTGAGATAGAAGGATGAGCAAATTGATAGGATGGCACGAAAGTTACAGTACTTGTTAGCAACTATTTCAGTGCTTCAGAAGCAAGCCCCTTTAGTTCATCACTAATTACATCAGTGCTGAGTTAGTGCATGTCTTGGACCCAAGACTCTACCTCCCGTTGAGCAAGGTAGCACTAGCATATAGAAAGGTAGTGGAAAGTACCTCCATACAAGAAAAGATATCAAATCCATGGTTGAGCGACAAGTGAAGCTTTTTCAAGCACGGGTGGATCATCGGTTCCAAAGGGTAGACCCTACCTAGAGGAATTCAATGTTATCAATATCCAAGGGTTTCTGCCTCCTTCCTTCAAAAGCTTTGATGGCGGAAATCCAAGGCAATATAGCACATTTGGGGCAGTTGTTTTGCAATGCGGCGACAATTTGCTTTTCTCGTTAGTAACTAGGTGCTGGGTATCTTGGGTGCAACAGTTATAAAGACATTTGTTGAGCTAGAGCAACTCTTCATTAAGAGGTTTGCTGGAGCTCAGTAAAGAGTTATAATAGATCTGTTATAGCAAAACATCACCCCGGTGAGTCCTTCATTGATTATATTCTTTGATAGCATAACTTGAGTATGAAGTGGGAACCATAGCTATCTGAACAACATACCATTAAGATTCTCTTGAAGAATATCCATGGCCCGGTCGCCTTCATGCTTAAGGGCTTCACTATCAAGACATTTGAGAAGCTAATCAAACAGTTGCCTTTTTAAGATCAGTTGCATAAGTAGAAGCCTCAAAAGGTCTATGAGAAGAAGCCAGGAGCAGTAGCAGCAGTTGACAAGGGGAAGCAACTAGCTAGAGATCAGTCTAAGAGACCACGACCTTAGCAGACTCCACCTCCTTTTCCACCATCGAGGTAGCCCTACTAGCCTCCACCGCAGCCTCCACAACCAGCACAGCCACCGCCTCAACCATACCACCAATAGCAACAGCATGCATACTCACCGCCAGGTAGCTATGATCCACCTACTCTTTTAGATAAGTTAAACAAACATTATTCTTTTAATAGGGAGGTAATCAAGAATATCTTTAAGAATCTCTTAAAGAAACCTGATTTCCAGCTACCCGAGCCTAGGAGACTGGAGGAAGTAAGTAAAAGTCATGATCCAAACTTTTGCCCTTACAACCATATGCCAGGCCACATTTTGGAGGATTGCTTCACATTCAAAGACTAGCTTGAACACAGCTTCAAGACCAGTGCTATAATTATCCCAAATGAATACCTTATGGAACAACCTTCCAGTTCCATCAGGGTAATTCTTGGGGATACATGTGATCCTACCAAAATTAAAGAAGATTGAGATATTTCTCTATCCAAAACCTCTAAGAAGATAGTCCAAAAGATTAAGAGGATTTCCTTGTAGGTGTGTGAGTCAGCTCAAACTCCAACACCAAGGAAGGTTTGGAAGTTTCCAGTGCCAACTCTAGGAAAGTGGGAGCTCAGCAACAGCAGCAGCATGTGTTAGCCCGGGATAGCCCTTTAGCACAACCACCGACCATGTTCAACCTCCAGCCTTTAGTTGCAGCTTCCACACTAGTTACTTCTTCCATTTCAGCTAGCTCTTCTATTTCTTCTACTCGTAGAACTCTTGTATCAATGAATAAGGGCATCAAATCCCTCACTCCACTTGATTTCTACTTTTTTCCTCCAAATAATTCCAAAAAATTGAAGAATAAAGCTAGCTTGAATTATATCTGTGTCACTTCTAATGGGTTATCTTCTTTTATTCCTAACGATAACTCTTCAAGTATAAATTACTATAATAATTTTGATCTTCTTCTTTCTGATTCAGAGTTGGACTTTCTAACTCTGAACACTATGGGTTCACCTCTTGAGATAGACTTGGAATCATCCAATTCTGAGGGTCCCATAGGAGAAACTATAAGTGAGCCTGAAGTGCAGGTAGAACCTTCCACCACCTTCCCTCAAGAGATTATCGAAGTCAACCTCCAAAGTGGCAATGTTCTACCTCCTAGGGTAGCACCTCAAGATAGAGGGAAATAAGTCATTGGTACTAAAGATTGAGAATCCCTTCCATAGGATGCTCCACCCTTGGATCTACTTGTGAAGGCCGACCGAAGGTGGACTACAACATCCTTTCTCATCTAAGAAAGTTTCCATCTAAGCTAAGCATATATGATGCCCTTGTCTTATCCAAAGAGATGAGGGAATCATTAATCAAGGCTCTCCTTGATCCTGAGATATGCTTAGCTCAGCTGACTACTATAGGTGAGGAGGCACATTATATAAAAGAAGCCCAAGGGATCACCTTCACAGATGTAGACCTTCTACTAGGGGACTTGGAGCACAACTGTCCCCTCTACATCACAGTTCACATGGAAAGGTTTAGACTCGCTAGAGTTCTCATGGATCCAGATGCATCGGTGAACATTATGAGTCTAAAGACCCTTACCTATTTGAAGATCGACATCTTTACACTTTGAGAAGATCAGATGATGTTGAGAGGATTCAATGATCAAGGTGAGCGGGATTTAGGTTCTATAGTATTACTGGTGGAGATCATAGATTGGAAGACTAAAGCTAAGTTCTACATCATTGATTCGAATACTTCATTCACTACTTTGCTTGGTAGGCCTTGGATACATAATAATAAGATCATTCCATCCTCCCTCCATCAGTGCATCAAGTTCATAAAAGATGGAATTGAATATTGAGGCAATGGTGACGAAAAGCCATTTTCAATTAGAGAGGTTAATATTTATGAGGATGCAACCTACTATCTTCCTCAACACACCCTTTCTTGTGAACTTGGGCAAAATTCAAATGCAAAAATAAAAGAAAAAGAAAATCAAGCAAAAGAGAAGATAAAATAAAATGAAAAGAAAAATCAAAATCCAAGTCCATCAATGAGAAAGAAATAAAGCTGTCTCACATTCCACCCATAGTCCATTCCATCATATGGACGTGTGGGTAGAATGGCTCAACCTCCACTAGGTAGAGGTAGAGGTAGAAGCAGAGGCAGTTCCAGAGGTGGGAGACCCCCTACTTGGCCTTCAGCCAACAGAGGTCGTGTTCCAGGTTGTAGGAGTACCCCTACTATTCACATAGACTTGGAATCTAGTTTGGAGGATGAGTCTAATGTGATTAGTATACCAGCCAACCCCTCTTAGCGGGTTCCATTAGAGGTGACTTTCATTCCAGACAGTGATGACAAAGACCGGGCCTCCAAGCAAAGCAAAGCATTCAAATCTAGTTTATGTAAAACTATTAGATAGCAGTTAGAAACCTTAACTTTAACCTCACTTATATCTCAGAAAGTTGAAGGTTTAGTAGTTAAGGAAGTCCCTAAGTCTTCCAGTGACATGAAGCAGAAGAGGTTTTATTTAGGATCATCCTCCTTTAGTCCTGAAGTGGATGTAGAACTTGAGGAGGATACTTTTAAAGAATTAATGGAATTACCACTTGATTTTTACTCGCCTTGTGTTCAAAATCTTATACAGAAATGTTTGGTTCCTCAAACATGGTCCAAGCATAGGCCAAAGTACTTTGAGAAGCTTTGGAACAACTCAGGCAGGGAAGCACAATCAAAAGCATGACTAGGATACGGTGCAGTGGGTCCAGTCGATGATGGCGATTACTGCTTAGTTGTTACCAACCATTTGGAGTCTGGAAAGTTCTTCTCACACATCCCCAACTCTTATGAGAATGTGTGTTTAGAAACCTCAGATGATCTAAATGATCTTCAAGTCAAGGATGCACCTCCAAAATTTGAAGAAGAAATCCATTCAACAATAAACAAGCTCAAAGAAATCAACCTGGGATAGAAGAAAATCCTCGCATACGAGTTCATTCTTGAATGAAGAAGAAACCAATGAATTAGTTAGGCTATTGGGAGTTTAAATCTTGAATGGAGTTATGAAGAAATGCAGATTATCTCATAGCGGTCCATAAGCTAACAATAGACCTAACGTTACCCATTAAGCAAGCTCCTACGCATGATTAGAAGTTGAACAATAGGTCATTTAAAGTCAAGAAAGATCGATCTTTGGTTTCATTAGGAAGAAAAATATCTACCACGGTTAGCTAGTGTCATCCTAGTTAAGAAGAAGAATGGCCAAATTCGCATTTATGTCAATTTTAGGGACTTAAATAAGACATGTTCTAAGGATGAGTTTCCTCATCCTATACCAAAATTAATGTGGACATTGCTTCATCTCATACAATCTTCTCTTTCATGGATGGGTCATATGGATATGACCAATTCAAGATAAAGATGAAAGAAACACTGCTTTTTGAACCCCAATCAGAATCTACTGTTATAGGGTCATGCCTTTCAGCCTTAAAAATATTGGTGCTACATACCAACGGGCCATGACTCAAAGCTTTAATGAACTCATCCATCATCAGGTTGAGTGCTATGTTGATGATGTAGTAGTCAAAAGTAAAGAAAAGGAAGACCACCTCTTTGACTTGAGAGTAGTTTTCGAATGGTTAAGACAATATAACCTGAAAATAAATCCCCAAGTGTGCATTCAGAGTAGCTTCAAGAAAATTCCTTGGATTTATTGTTCGACATCGGGGAATAGAAATAGATCCTGAAAAGATTAAAGCTATCTTAGAAATACCACCTCTTAAGAGTTTAACTCAACTCAGATCCTTTCAAGGATGGCTGGCATATCTAAGATACTTTATCTCAAACCTATCGGGGAGATGCAAGCTATTCTCAGCACTTATCAAAAAGGATGCCAAGTTCAAGTGGGATGATAAGTGCTAGCATGCATTCGAAGATATTAAGCAGTACTTGGTGAAGCTGCCAGTTCTCACATCCCTTATCCTAGGCAGACCACTCATCCTTTACACTGCTACATTGGATGACTCACTCAGTGCTCTATTGGCCCAAGCCAATGATGAAAGAAAGGAGAGCGCTCTTTACTACCTCAGCCATCATCTGATCCCAGCTGAAGCAAACTATCCACCTATTGAGAAACATTGCCTAACTTTGATCTTTGCTTCCCAAAAGCCACTGTACTACATGCTTTCTCATTAGGTTAACTTGATCTCCAAGATGAATGCACTGCAGTATCTCATGACACGGCCAATGCTATTCGGATGTTTAGCACGCTGGTCCAAGATACTCTCACAGTTTCACATCACATTCAAACCCCTCTGTGCGGTAAAAGGACATGCACTAGCGGATTTCTTAGTAACACACCCACTTCTTGCTAATTCTTTGCTTACTGACGATCTCCCCGATGAATAAATCATGAACCTAAGGTAGGCCGACAATCACTGATGGGAGATGTATTTTGATGGTGCTGCTTCTTTTCTCAAAGGTGAAGCACCACGATCTATTCTCCCAGGAAAGGTAGGGGTAAAAATAGTTCTTCTAACTCTAAACCATGATGTGATGAGATTCTCATACTATCTTTTCAACCCTTGCACCAATAACAAAGCCAAGTATGAGGCTTTGATTGCTGGTCTGGTGTTAGTCATCACTATCAGTGTCAATGGCATCAACAACTTTGGGGATTCTCAGTTGGTTATCAACCAAATTGCCTGGACCTAGAAGACTCTCAAACCTAAACTTCATCACTACCATGAGTATACCATGAAGTTGTTGGCCCAGATTCTCAAAGTTACCATCTATAAGGTTCCCCGAGCAGAGAACGCGGTAGCAGATGCTTTGGCCAAACTTGCCAAAGACTTGGCATGTCCAGAAGATGAGTCCATTCCAATAAGGGTCCAAAATAGACAAGTCCTATCTTTTATTGATGTTGAAATCATCGAGAGACTTTCTCTTGAAGGGGAGGTTATCATTGCCAAAAAAGATAAGGAGCTGGATCTGTTCATTGATTATTTGAACACTAGCAAACTACCTCAAGACAAATCACAAGCCCATCAGGTGAAACAAAGAGCTCTCTCCTACACTCTCATTGATGGCACCTTATACCATTGATCCTTTGACCAAATGTGGTTATGTTATTTAGACAAACATGAATCCCATGGTATTGTAATTGAGGTACATGCAGGTCTATGCAGAGCTCATCAGTCCTATCCAAAGATGAAGAGGAAGATCAAAAGACTAGGATACTACTGACCTTCGATGATCACGAACTGCATGGATGTCACTAGAAGATGTCATCAGTGTTAAGTACACAGTGTGGTCCTCCACCAACCACCCAACATTCTACACCCTACATTGGCCTCATGGTCATTTGAGTATTGGGGTACTGACATTATGGGTCTGATCGATCCTCCTTCTTCCAAGGGGCACCGGTTCATTCTAGCTGCCACCGACTACTTTTCCAAGAGGGCAGAAGCCATCCCACTTAGAGAGATCATAACTCAGCATGTGCTTAAGTTTTTCAGAAACCATATCATATATAGGTTGGGTGCCTCAATGAATTATATCCGATAATGGTACTGCATGCAAAAGCACAAAGATCAACAGCTTTGTCAGAAGACACAGTATAGATTGGAGGTACTCCACCATCTACTATCCCAGAAAATGGCTTAGCAGAAGCATTCAATAAAACTCTCATCTAGATATTAAAGAAAACTCTTGATGACAACAAACAACAGTGGTATGAGCAGTTGGTTGAAGCCTTGTGGGCATACCGCACCACATACCAAACTCTGACTCAATCTACCCTACTTTCTTTAGTATATGGGTCTGAAGCCATTCCACCTTTAGAAGTTCAGCTCCCATCACTAAGGATAGCATTAGGTAACAAGATCACTATAGAGCAGAATGCAAAGTTGAGGTTAGAAGATCTTAAAGTTTTGGAGGAGAGTCGCCAATGGGCGTGCCAAAATCTCAAGTTATACAAAGTAAAAATGATTCAAGCTCACAACAAGTTGGTCCGACCTAGGTCCTTCCAAGTAGGAGAACTTGTGTTAGTCTTAAGAAGATGAATTGTTGCCCGTCGAAAGATGGGAGGCAAGTTTGAACCTACTTGGGATGACCCCTATGTCATAGAGAAGGCTTAATAAGGAGGATCTTATCAGCTCATTGATTGTAAAGGGGAACACCCGATGTTTCTAATTAATGTGCTATATCTAAAGAAACATTACCCATGAAATAAGTCATGTTTGAAAATAACCATTAATAAAAGAGTAAAAACTTGATTCCTTTCATCAAATCTTCTCTTCTTTCGAAGCGTTATTTATTTATCTTGAATCCACCATGACGTGTTATAGGGTAGGTGTAAGAGTCCCCCAGTGGCATCGTATCCCTCTTTCACATCACAAACACAACCTCCCAGCACTATTAGAATTGGTGTGAGAGAACCCAAGCGGCATCTTTTTTTGATTAATGGAACTAAGTTAGGTGTAAGAGTCCCCTAACAACATCCTTTCTTAGTGGGAATTCCTAGTTGCATCCGTGGCACCATCCCATCAACTCCCTAGTGTGTTTAAGATAGGTGTGAGAGAACCCAAGAGGCATCCTATTTCTATTAACACATGTATATAAACAAACACAAATCTTTTGTCTCAGGCTACTTTGATGTGGGAGCAAGGCCCATGTGGCACTCCTCATTAGCTGCTCTAGGTCAAGTCTACAAACTACCTCGCTAGTATGTCACTCTAATGATCATTTGTTGGAGGATGTGAGTCCCCACGCTTTCTTCCTAACTTGATCATGGCAAACAAATGAGTGGCTTGTTAGTATGGTAGTCTTCACTACCCAGCCAGTGAGCTACCTCATGTTGACTTTGCTTAAGAAGATGTGAGTCCCTGTGCTTTCTTCTTTAACCAACCATCATGCTCTAACTAGGTTGAGTATATTTGAGGTTTACGGTAAGTCCCCTAGAGGCTCCTTTCCTCTTGACTACATTTGAGTTGATATAAGTCCCCTGCATTCACTCGGTAGTAGGTGATACGTCAAGCGAAGACAAACTACCCGATAATCAATTCTACTATGGGAGGATGTGAGTCCCCAGCTTTCTTCCTAGGCGATTATTACAAACCCGATGGGCACCTTAGGTTGGTTGATGTTATATCGATAGTGACTCGGTGAGTACACCACTCTTGGTAGATGTGAGTCCCCATGCTTTCTCCTTGAGTTAGACACTGAATACTGATTGAATATATGACTAGCCATGTCATTTCCTCCAGGGTGTTGGATTAAGCCCTAAGCGGCCCCATCTCTTATGGGCAATCTATTTGGATCAAGTCCTTTAAGACCCCATTTAGACACTACCAAGGTTACTCTTGGATTGGATAGTCCCCCTTTCCTAGTAATCACCCCTGTGGTTGTAGAATTTATTCAGCGGATATGCAGATTCTACCTTAGTTCAGTAAATTTGAGATAGGTCAATGCTGATATAAGCTCCTTCTTAGTTTGATCCCTCACAAACCAACAGGGTCCATGATATAAAAAATTAACAAACAAATTAATTCGCTTGGGGATTAGGAATTCAAGCCCCAAAGGGCCCCTTTTCCCAAGCAGGCATCCTACCTTTATGGAAGTGTTAACAGAACTCCCTATAAGAATTGCTTGACTACCTGAGTTGAGATAAATCCTTGGGTCGGTACTCACTCCATAGTCACCCTTAAGTTGGGTTTAATCTATTTTTCCATAGACAAGTTACCCTGGCAATCATTTCGCTTTGTAAGATATAAGACTATGACACATCTTTTCTAGCATGACTGTCGTAAACTGATGAGCAGCCTTAGGTTGGGTTTGATTTGTTGCCCAAAGCAACCGATCACTCTAGTAGTCTTTTGTAGTGGAAGATGTGAGTCCCTGAGCTTTCCTCCCTTAAATCAATCATTGTAAATCGAAAAGGCACTCCTTTGGTCGGATAGCTCTCCCATCAGCCAAGAAGCTACTCCCTTTGGTTTAGTAAATATGAGATAGGTCTAGGCTAACATAAGCTCCTTTTGAGTTTGATCCATTGCAAACCAATGAATCCATCAAAACAAAATCTAAAAAAAAATGAAATCTATCTTTGGCTATCCTTGAGTTGATTTAAGTCCCCCAACGACATTCACTCAATAGTCAATTCTAAGTCGGATTTGATTTGTTGACCAAAGCAACCAATCACCTCAGTGGTTCCTTGTCTCTAGAAGATGTGAGTCCCCATGCTTTCTTCTTAAGACTTGACCATTACAAACTGAAAGACACTCCTTTGGTCGGATAGCTCTCCCTTCGGCTAGGAAGCTACCCCTTTGGATTGGTAAATCTGAGTTAGGTCTAGGCCTCCATGGCCCCTATTCAGTGCAGTTCATCAAAAATCAATGAAATACTTAAAAAAATATTAAAAAAATGAATTCTATCTTTGACTATCCTTGAGTTGATTTAAGTCCCCTAGCGGCATTCACTCAATAGTTAGCCCTATGTTGGGTTTGATTTATTGCCCAAAGAAATCGATCACCCCAGTGGTTCCTTATCTTTTAGAAGATGTGAGTCCCCATGCTTTCTTCTAAAGACTTGACCACTATATGCCGAAAGGCACCCCTTTGATTGGATAGCCCTACCTTGTGGTTGGTAGACTATTCCCTTTGGTGCAGTTAAGTCAGGCTTTCATGGCCCTAGGTCATTCATCAAACCAATAGGATCCATCATGATCAAAATAAATCTAAAAAAGATGAAATTTACCTTTGACTCTTTTGACCTGATTTAAGTCCCCCAACGGTATTCACTCAATAGTCAGCCCTAGGTTGGGTTCGATTTATTACCCAAAGCAGCCGACCACCCTTGTGGTTTCTTGTTTCTAGAAGATGTTGAGCCAAATTTGAACATAACCTAAATTGATTGGAAATAAAGATACCAATCCACTCCATATGACTAACTTAAATTAAACCTACTCTTGACCTACCCCAAATAGGTCAAATGGGTCAAATAGGTCAACTTGACCCATTTGACCTAAATGAAGTCATATGAGCCAAATTCAAAAATATACCCAATTAAACCAAACCAAAGCCACCAAAACATTTTAAATGGTCATATGAACTTGACCCAATCCTTAGTTTGACCCAATTTGACCAATTGGACAACTTGACCCAAGTTGACCCATTTTGACCCAAATGAGTCAACATGAGCCAAACCCTATCAAATGAATTCCAAATCTCATGAAACTTGGCCAAACCTAGTTTCTCCACATACCCAACATATCCAAAGTGAAAAATCAGCAAAATGACCAATCTACTCTTAGGCCATAGAACAAATTTTGACTTAATCCATGGGTAATTTGGCATACCCTCTTCACATTCAATTGAGATTCTCCTAAAAGCTCAAGGAGGCCTAGTGAAGAGTGGTGCACCCAACCCAATGGGTTTGGGTCAGCCAAATTGGCCCTTAGACCAAACCCGACCCCATGGGTCAAAACTCGAAATTCAAACTCCCAATCCCACTCAATTTCAAGCACATGGGAGGTTGGCAATCCGCTCCTTGGCTAAAACTTACCATGTGCACACTCCTAATTGATCAAACAACCCACTACCTAAGCTCCATTGATCAAACAATGGTAAGAGGATGGACGACCGTCCGATCCTTTAAGGTGGAGATATACTCCCCCTAATTCATTTCAATTCTAACTTCCTCTCTATCAATTGAAGCTAAGGAACACAGAGCAAGCCTTAGAGAGTATTCCCAAGCTTCTTAGAGATGATTTAAAAACTCCATTTCTCAGTTTTTAGAGTTTGAAAATATGGGAGGTCTATTTAAGAGCCAACTTCCTCTCCACTCAATTTCACTTCAATTACTTTTGTATACTCCATAGAGAGGCAATTCAAGTGCACCCAAGCTCTCTTTAAAGTTCCAAAGTCAAGGGGAGACCTAGCTTGATCAAATCCACAAGCTAGCTAAGGAGGAGGTGGTCAATATACCAATCCACTCAATCTCAAGTGCTCAAAACTTCAACAAGGCTTCATCTCAACTAGACAAAGCTTCTCCAAGGGAATCGAGCGTCGGTGATCACCTCTGGCGAGGTATGAGATTTTTTGACCATTAAACTCAATGTGGTGTGGATATTTGTGAAAGGAATTTTAATCTCATGGAGTTTTGACCGTTGGATGTGCCACTCTTTAGCTTTAGATGGTGTGGGTTGAGTTTGGTTTGAATCTGAGCTCAATTGAGCTTGGATCATCCCCTTGATCATGGACGGTCTCTATTGATGAAGGGGAAGAACATGAGAGATCTTAGCTGTCCATCTGCACATTTTGGATGGACGACTGAGATAATTCCCAACGTTTAGAAATCCCTTATCCGTTTTAAAATCGTGGGGAGATCTCTGGCCATCCGATCTTTGATCGAACGACATAGATCAAACCGCGTTCACCGCCAGCCGCCATTTTTCATTTGCCAACTTAAGTGAATCTCTCACGGCGCAATCCATGTAAAGCGCGCTGACCGCTGCCGCCACACGTCGTACAGTGAGCAGTAGGGTTAGTTAAAATGTTTTAATTAATTTTAATTAATGTAGGGATCTTTTAAAATTCATAACTCCCTCTTGAAAATTTAGAAAAATATGAAATAAAATCCTATGGAAAGATAATTCAACATAGAATATTTTAAAATTAATTTCAATGGGTTTTGAATCATAATTTTATCTTATTTTGGGTTTTCTTGGAAACTTCATTTTGTTAATTATATTTTAATTAAACCAATGATTAATCCCAAATTTCTTGGGTAAGTTTTAAGAGATGACTTCTGCCTCTCTTAATTTTCTTGGGATTTATTAAAGGCTTGATTAGAAGAATTGCATATGGATTTCTTAATTACCCTCCTTATGTAATTAGGCATAATTAAGATGTAAATAGTGATTTTAATATATAATTAGGGTTGATTAAGGTCAGATCTAGTAAGTACGTAATTTATGGAATAACTTTGGGGCATTTCCCCTAAGCTATTCCTTAAACCCCCTTTTTCTCTCCTTAATCCTCTCTTAATTAAAGTCTAATTCATTAATTATCCCCTTAATTAATTTCTAAAAATTCTAAAAAGTTCTAGAACTTAATTAATCTACCTTGGGTAGATGCTTAGGTGTTTAATAGCCTAAGTTTAGTTAAGGAAATTAAAACCCCTTTCATAAGTATGAAAGGGTGTTTAAAAAGTGTTAAGCTAAAGCTCTTAGCTTAATTAACTTTTAATTGTGAGCCAAATTGCATTAGGCCTTTCCATTATTAGGTGCATTGCAAATTTAAATTCCTTGTGGATTTTATGTCATCTCATTGGCTCATAATTATTTAGTTAATTCATCTAAGGTGGTGCAGGTAAGGGTTAATTAAGCCACTTAATTAATATCCTAACCTAATCAAACACATAAAAATGGATCTAATTATCTAAAAATTTAACAAAAAAACTCAAACACATATGGGAATGGGTTAGGAATAGCAAACTCATCTCACCTTTTCAAAATTAAATCAAACTTCAAACTAAACAAAAATCACTTTGAATTCACTTTGATTTATTCTAAATTTACTTATTTCATAAGAATGTCTTTAGGATTTAAGTGAAGTGAGTTTGTTTACATGTTTTCATTACTTTGGACCTTTCCCTAACATGTTAACTTGTATGCCATGTGATTTCATGCATTCATAATTTCATTTCTCAAATTTTAAAAATAAAAATATTTATTTTATGTCAATTTGCATGTGTTGGCTAAAAATAGAAATATGAATGCCTATTATCACTACTAAATCCAAAATATTTTCAAAACATATAAATCAAATCCCAAATCTAAAAGTGTACTACTTATACTTTAATTATAAGTTTGCATGTGATAGATTATAAAGGTATGCTTAGTATAGGCTTCCTTTCTTCCTTATGTTAGTATAGTTTTGAATATGAGTTGGTAAGATGTTGGGTTCATTTGAAAAGAACCCAACACTTACTTAATTTCATACTTTATTCATCCCTATGCTATCACCTAAGAATGGTTGCCTATACTTGTATGCATAAATTGAATAAAATAAAACAAATCCATTAATGCAGCTTTTGCATTTTCCTTTTCCATTTCATTTCTTTTATACATATATTTGTATTTAAGGAAAGTGGTATATTAGTCTGGACAACCCTGAGGTTGTGAGGCTTTAAGTAGCCCTAAGTAGGTTTTATACCTTACACCTCTAATTAACAATGGCACTATACTCACTTATTCCTTTGTTACTTTCATATGTGTATGTGAAGATTTGGATAAGGAAAACCCTTTTCTAC
The DNA here is from genome assembly GCA_021442155.1 of Cymbidium sinense. Lineage (NCBI taxonomy): Eukaryota > Viridiplantae > Streptophyta > Magnoliopsida > Asparagales > Orchidaceae > Cymbidium > Cymbidium sinense. The sequence goes on along the minus strand of CM038223.1, from coordinate 137,906,755 downwards.
TAAAGAAAAATCATGCATATTCAACTTCTAAATTTTCTTAAATGGATTACTTAGCATGCATCATAAAGTGTGTTAAATACTCTCATTTTCATGTATAGATAAGCTTAGGGTCCATCCATATGCATGTTATATATGTTGGAAAGAAAGTGAAGTAATGTGTGTTATGTGAATTTTGATTCATTTTATTTAATCTTAAAATGCCATTCTTTTTGAATAAGTTTGTTTAGAGTTCATCTAAACTTAGGATTAATTAAAAGATGTAATCAAAACATTCACCTAAATGAAACTAAAATGTGAATCTACTTTAGAAAATTACTTAGGTTAAGGAAAGAAAGAGAAGTTCTCTTCTCTTTCTCTCTCTTAATAACTTAGTAATTAATTCTAAGTTTCACTTAAACCAAATCAAAACCCAAAATAAAATCAACCCATAACTTCTAACCAACTTAATTTAAACCCTCCTCTAAGTTGAATGTGCTCTTCACACATAGAAAATTCAAACCTAAAGCCATAGCTAAGCATACCACACAAACCTTCAAAACACACACATTAGCCTAAGTCACCACTTCTAGCTTCAGGTTAGGTCGGTGCATGGCTTGATGCTTTATTTTATTTTGTGTTATAACTTTTAGACTGGATGTTAGAGTGTATGCTCATAGAATGAATGGTAGGATGCCCTTAGTCTGACTATTCTTTTCTACATGGGATTGTGCTTAAGGGGCACTATCATAAATAAAAATATAAATACTTTTGCTTGCAGCTGCTTTATACCCCTAATCATAATCCATAGGCCAGGTGGACTTAGTCAGCCATGTGTGGGGATAAGTCCAATATACATGCTTGGAAATTTTTGTGGTGTATTTTAGCTAACATTTATTTTGCAGGTGTTAGTTAGATTTCCACTTTTTCTTTTCATGTAAAAATTTGTATAATTAGGATTTTAGAATGATTGTTATAGGGATTAAGATGAACATGGGTCTTAAGATCATGTCTTATGCACCATGTGAAGCCTTGGTGCATCCACCTTCCAACCATCCAAGAAGAAAGGACCAAAAGAAGAAAGAAGAAAAGAAAAGGAGAAAGAAGAAAAGAAGAAAGAAGAAAGAAAGCTTGAAGACCCCATAATAATGAATTCCTTTGCTTAATTATAATTTAATTCATTTGTAATCCAAGTTGTATAAGGGCAGAGCTTGGCTATCCAGTTTAATATTTTTTGGTTTGTGCGTGGTACCCAACCACAATGACCTTTTATTCTTTTTACGCTTAGCTTTATAAATTGATTGTTAATTTGTTTAGCTTGTGCATTAAGTAGTATGCTTTTCCTAGTTTCTTCCTTGCTTTATGTATGGCTTAGATGTGGATTAGGCTCTTTAGGAAAAAATAAATTGTTTATCCAACTTAACAACTTCAATTAAAAATAAATAACTCATAACCTCACCTAAATCTTAGGTTTAAAATCAAGATAAAAGAATTAGCAACCCTTAGCTAGATGAGCATTTATTTTGTAATATCATGCACTAATGTATCTTATTTCACTCTTGTTTGGTGGACTTCCTCCTTTTCCAAAGAACCCAGCTTGACCTTTGAGAGTTGTGTTGGAATCTCACCTCCTCCCTTCTTGCTGATTTTGGCCCATAATCTTTATTTCTCATGCATTAGGCATAAAAATCCTATTAGCCTGAGTCAAAAATGATTGTCCAAAATAAAAATAAAATGAAATTTGAATTATGTTAGATTTAGGTCATTTGAAGTATACTTTTACATGATCTAGTCTCTTTAGGGAGTGAGTTTAAGGACTTAGTCTCTTTCTAAATAATTACAGTATAATTATCTTTCATTAAGCAAATGACTTTCCTACATGTGTTTAAAATTGTAGGAGGAGTTAGTTGGCGGCCACCTCCAGGCAATTGTAAGTCCAAGTCGGGTGGTTTGTCCTTTTCTTGTGAAGGCAAACCAATTACCCATTTCTTTGCCTTAGATTTAAGCTGTGCTTTCGGCCCTCACCAAAGCTCCCTAGATTTGGGTTATGAGATTGCTTTTCTATTTTGTGGGCCCTAAGCATAATTCCTCACCTCTTAAGCATTTCCATAATCTTGTATTATAGAATTATAAGCCCTAACATTCTAAAAGAAATATAAATCAAACAAACTAAATCAATTTCAAAAACTTAAAACCCAACTATAGGATAGTTTGAGATGCTCGCTAGGTTTCCTAGCATCGTGAGCATCTCCTACTAATTCCCATTTTGGCTTCAATAATAAATCTTTCTTGATCAATCCCATTTGATCTTCAAAATAAATCAATCGATTGATAGTCTTTTCTATTAAAATCTTTAGAAACAATGATCATTTTCCTTAATCGAGAGTTTTCCTATGGAATCCCCATTCCTTAGGATGTAATTAACTATGGGGGCTTGCCCTTGTAGGGAACTTAATCAATCTAGTTTAAAATAAATCCTACTTTACTTTTCCATATAAAGTAGGGGAAGAATCTCTGGTACACTTCGAAGACTCAATGTCCTTAGGAGTCCTTATTGAGGTGATTAGGTCCATTAAAGGGTAGTGACTTCTGTCTGTCGAGATAGTACACTATTTCCTTGATGATGTACTCAATCACCTGAATAAGTACATCTATGGATCTACATGGCATTCTAAAATGATAAATTTCTACATATATAGTTTTTCCTCTTCTTTCAGCATAGATTTGAAGGTGACTCTATAATGTGTGTGGAAATTTTTTACGATAGATTTTTTTGGCTTCTCCGCTGGGGATGGTTCCTCTCTCCATCTTTGGTAAATGATCATTGTCTTTGAGTATCGATAGTGGGTTTGTTCTTTTGTATGAACCCTAGACTATCTTTCTTTCTATTGGCACTTAGCTCATTTCATTCTTTAGTTGAGTTAGCCAACATCTTTAGGTTTTAAGACCGCATTCCATGTTGGTCTTAAAACCCCATTGGGTTCTCCAATGGATAAAAAATGAAAAGATCTAAAATAAAAAGAAAAATATTTTTTTAAAGACTTCCTCCTTACCATTTTCATGATAAGGAAAGGTTCATCCTAAAATAATAAAAGACAAAAATAAATCTTCCATAAGAATCTTTGCTTTTCAAAAAGCATCTTTTCAAAAATGCACTTAATAAAATATTTTCCACAAAATTTTGTCACCCTCATTTAACAATTCCCATAATCGTTACATGTAGAGATTTTCAAAAAAAAAGCCTAAAAATTCTTTTCCAAAAAGCACAAATGAACATCCTTCCATCAATTCACTTTGATGGAGATTTCATTTGAAAATAAAATAAACAATCACCTTTCCAAAATTCAAAATCCAAAAATTAAATTTTCAAGAAAAGCACATATGGATCTTTCCATTAAATACACCCACTAATTGAATGGAAGTTTTATTTTCAAACAAAATTAAAATTTCCAAAAACACAAATGAATATCTTCCATCAATTCACTTTGATGGAGATTTCATTTTCCAAAACAAAATTAACAATCATCTTTCCAAAATCAAATCAATTTTTTTTTAAAAGCACAAATGAAAATCTTTCCATCAATTCACTTTGATGAAGATTTCATTTTCAAAAAGAAAATAAACAACCATTTTTCCAAAAGTCAAAATCAAAATCCAAAAAATGAAGTTTTCAAAAGCACATGTGAATCTTTCCATTACCCACACTTATTGAATGGAAGTTTCATTTTAGAATAAAATTAAACTTTCCAAAAGCATACATGAATCTTTTCGTTCAATACATTCACACTTATTGAATGGAAGTTTCATTTCCAAAACAAAATAAATCTTTCCAAAAGCACAAATGAATATCTCCAATCAATTCACTTTGATGAAGATTTCTTTTTTTTTTAAAAAAAAAAATTTACAATCATCTTTCCAAAATCAAAATCAAAATCTTTCGAAAAAGCAAAAATGAACATCTTTCCTTCAATTCACTCTAATGAAGATTTCATTTTCAAAAATAAAATGAACAATCATATTTTTAAAATAAAAAATCAAATCAAAAATTTTCCAAAAGCAAAAATGAACATCTTTTCATCAATTCAATTTGATGAAGATTTCATTCTCAAATAATATGAACCATTATATTTCTAAAATCAAAATCAAAAATGAAGTTTTCAAAAGCACCCTTTCTATTCAATACACTCACACTTATTGAATGTAAGTTTCATTTCAAAAACAAAACTAAACTTTTCAAAAGCACATATGAACATCCTCAATCAATATACCCAAATTTATTGAATGAAGATTTCATTCTCAAATAAAAATAAAATCACTTAGGAAATCCCACTTGAACATATCTCACATATGTTTTAAGTTGGAATTCCTCTCTTTCAAAAAAAAAAAAGCAACAATCATACACAAAAATTTTACATTTCAAAAATAAGATTGATCTCCATTCTACATGCCTAAATTTCTTGAATGGAAGTCCCCTTTTCGAAAATCAAAACTTAAAACAATCACATTTCAAAAAAATTTCTAAGCACATTTTGGAGTTTCATTTAATATACCCAAATTTGGTAAGTGAAGTTTCCAAACTCAAAATCAAAAATATTCAAAATTTTCAAAACATATTTTGGAATTTCATTTAACATACTCAAATTTGTTAAGTGAGGTTTCCAAATCAAAAATCCAAAAATTTACAAAACACTTTTTGGAGTTTCATTTAACATACTCAAATTTGTTAAGTGAAGTTTCCAAACTCAAAATAAAAATTTTTCAAAACACATTCTGGAAATTCATTTAACATACTCAAATTTGTTAAGTGAGATTTTCGAATCCAAAATCCAAAAATTTTTAAAACACTTTTTGGAATTTCAGTTAACATATCCAAATTTGTTAAGTGAAGTTTCCAAACTCAAAATCAAAAATTTTTAAAATTTTTCAAAACACAATTTGGAATTTCATTTAACATACTCAAATTTGTTAAGTGAGGTTTCCAAATCCAAAATCCAAAAATTCACAAAACACTTTTTGGAATTTCATTTAACATATCCAAATTTGTTTAGTGAAGTTTCCAAACTCAAAATCAAAAATTTCAAAATTCTTCAAAACACATTTTGAATTTCATTTAACACACACAAATTTGTTAAGTGATGTCTCCAAACTCATAATAAAAAATTTTCAAAATTCTTCAAAACCCATTTTGGAATTTCATTTAACATTTCCAAATCCAAAATCCAAAAAATTTCAAAACACTTTTTGGAGTTTCATTTAACATACCCAAATTTGTTAAGTGAAGTTTCCAAACTAAAAATAAAAAATTTCCAAAAGTTTTCAAAACACATTTTGGAACATCTTTTAACATACCCAAATTTGCTAAGTGAAGTCTCCAAATTCAAAATCAAAATTTCCAAAATACATTTTGGAACTTCATTTAATATAGCCAAATTCATTAAGTGAAGTTTCCAAATCCAAAATCAAAATTCAACAATCACATTTCAAAAAATTTCAAAACACATTTGAAATTTCATTTAACATACTCAAATTTGTTAAGTGAAATCTCCAAATCCAAAATTCAAAATTTTCAAAACACATTTTGGAACTTCATTTAGCATACCAAATTTGCTAAGTGAAGTTTCAAAGTCAAAACAAAAAAAATCTTCAAACACCTTTGGAATTTCTTTCCTTAGCATACCAAATTTTCTAAGAAGAAGTTTCCATTTTCAAAACCAAAATAAAAAAAAAAAAATTAACACACCCTTTGGAATTTCATTTAGCATACTCAAATTTGCTAAGTGAAATTTTCATCTCACAAAATTAAAGTGGAACTTCATCTTTAGCATACCAAATTTGCTAAAGGAAAGTCTCCACTTTTAAAACAAATCCAAAAACAAAAATGGACACTTAGGATTTTCCTAGCATATATGAATTTGCCAAGAATCCTATTTTTAAAAAATTAAACAAAACACACTTGGATTCTTCACTTAGCATACCTAAATTTGCTAGGTAAGAATTTGAAATTTTCCAAAATCAAAACAAAATTCAAAAAAAAAAAAGAAATAATCATTCTCAAACACTTCACTTAGCATACATAAATTTGCTAAGTGAATGAAATTCCAAAACAATCAAGCAAAAACAAAATCAATTTGACCCTTACTTTAACATACCTAAATTTGTTAAAGGAAATGATCCTCAAATCAAAAATCTAAATTCAAACAAATGTGAACCTATAGAAGCATCAAAAGTCTCTCCAAAATGTTCAAACCCCACTCAACATACCCAAACTTATTGAATGTGGGTTCTAAAACCTAAATCAAATTCGAGGTCTCTCCTCTAAATATTCAAAATCTTTAGAACCCCATTCAGCCTACCAAAATTTGCTAAAATGAGGGTTCTAATCCAACAATCAAATCATGTTAACAATTCAAAGCAACAATATTCAAGCAAAGACCTATATGGTTTTCTTTCCAATAATACCGAGATTCCAGTCCTCATGACCATTAGTAGAGAAGAGGTGGCAGGCAAGGAGCCACTTCCCCAGCTTGACCTACAGTCTGATTCTGAGTTTCCCTCACCAAAGGAGAAAAGGCCATAAAAGTTCCTCCAAGAGCTAAGAACAGGATTAATAAGGATTTTTGAGTATACCTTATTCATTCTAGATAAGTATAACTCAAATAACTTTAATCTTAATTCCCAAAAGAAGACAACTCTCAAAATGATCGTGATCCATGAAATAGCAGTACCGTTGGACTTGATGTCTTCAAGGATTCCAATTCAGGGTGTCACTATCAGCAAAGAGTTAGAATCATCAAATCCAATAAAATAAATTTTGGGCACTTTAAAAGAGTAGGTAGACATCAATTCTACCTCTCTTTCTGAAGATATCATAGAAGCCAATTATTGCAGTGGCGGAGTCTTACCACTTTGATCAATATCATAGGAGGGAGAAAACCAGTCATTGGAAATAATTGAACTCTAAACCATTCTTGGAATACACTTTACAATCCAAAATAAGAACACCATTGTTCTGAAGGCCAATCTTAAGATCTCAAACTATTTTGGAAGGTTGTCCACTAATTCAAATAATGTGCATCTTCGCCTCTTCTAAGGAGAAAGAGAAGTGTTAGGTTGGAGCTCAACCAAATTCTTCTTTGCTCAAGTTAGTGGCAACCTCCTTGTGTCATATTCAACATAAAGCATCCTAAGGAAAACAAAGACAAGCAATCTCCTACAAAGAAATACAATATAAACAGAAAATCAAAAGAGAAGAGAGAAAAAAAAATGAAAAGAGAAAATAAAAATGAAAAGGACATGAAAAAAAGAAAAGAAAAGAGAAAGAAATGAAAAGAAAAAGAGAAAAAGTAAAACACCAATAATATACATTGATTTGGAATCCAAAAGGATGAATCATGTGTATGAGGTGTGAAGAAAATATACAAAATTAGTTTTAATCTATTTTTTTGACAAGACTTTGGAAAAGATAGCCAATAAAATAAAGAGATTCACAAGGATGATTCATGTATAGTATGACTAGATACTTAGTGGGCATATGTGCACATTGACTCCAATTTTATTATTTCATTATAGGATTAAAAGTTAAGAGTTGCTCCTAGAACCTCTAACAAAGAATTTTGAAGACTCATCATTTGCCTAGTAGGTAAAGGGCAATAAGATCTCTTCTTTTGCCTACTCTACCTACTTTGCTTAAAAAATTTTAAAGACTCTCAAGTAGGGGTACACTCCCCAAAGTTGAGAAGAAAATTAAGTCTTCAGTTAATGAGTTTTAAGAGATTAACCTTAGAACATAAAGGTGGTCCACCAACCCTCCCAACATCTATACAAGATAAATCAGAAAGAAAATACCAATGACTTGGTTAAGTTACTTTTGTAGTTTTAAGACTGCTTTATTTGATATCATAATGAAGTGCCCAATGCATCTCTAAAAGTAAGCAGTCTATAAACTCAATTGAACTTATTGCCTTCCCCACTTTGCAAACTTTTGAGGCGAACATTTGCTTCAAGAAGAAGATCAAAATCTAAAGTGAACCTTATTGAAGAATGAAGATGCTATCATTCCCAGTCAAGAAAGATGAAGGATATTCAAATTCGCACATACATCGATTCAGAAAATTTCAACTAGGCATCCACATTGCCTACTTCAAATCTTACATCAGATATAACCCCTTTGCATGTCATCTCCTCATTCATGGATGGGTTGAATAGTGCCAAAGGATGAGAAGTCATTTGCACTTATAATTTTCATCAGATTTTATCGCTATAGGGTCATGCCTCTTTACAATCACCAGTATTAAGAGAGGAAGACCATCTTCACAATCTGAGTAGTTGTCTTCAATTGGTTATGAAGCTATAGTCTGAAGTTGAATTCCTTAGAAGATACAACAAGGATGACATTAAGGGAGTCTCTAAGACTTGTAGTAAAACATCATGGGATAACAAAGATGGATCCAAAAGAAATTGAAATGACATTAGAGATGCAGCCTCCAAGGCTCAACCCAAGAGAAGGAAGACTTTGATCATCATTGGATACAATTAGTTTAAACTCTTTCACAATTGGTCTATCTCAAAAGTCTCCCAAAACAAGATTATACTTCCAATCATTGAAAAACCTACTTTGGTATTTCAAAGGATGGAAAGCAATTTAAACCACTATCGTAGGAAAAGTGCCTATGGACGTGCTAGAACCTCGACTTATGGAGGTATGTTTGAACCCACTTGGGAAGGCCTCTATGCCATAGAGAAGGCCTACCAAGAAGGATCTTATCAGCTTATTGATTGTAAAGGTGAACACCTGATGCTTCCAATTAATGGGCTCTACCTAAAAAAATATTACTCATGAAACAAATCATGTTTGAAAATAATTGATTAATAAAAAGAACAAAAATCTGATTCCATTCATCAAATCTTCTCTTTTTTTGAAGTGTTATTTGTTTGTCTTGCGAATCTGCCATGACATGTTTAGGGTAGGTGTAAGAGCCCCCCACTGGCATCCTATCCCTCTTTCACATCACAAAAATAACCTCCTGATGCTATTAGAATAGGTGTGAGAGAACCCAATCAGCATCCTATTTTGATTAGCATATATAAGTTAGGTGTAAGAGTCCCCTAGCGGCATCCTTTCTTAGTGGGAATTCTTGTTGCCATCCGTGGCATCATTTCATGAATTCCTCAGTGTGTTTTAAAGTAGGTGTAAGAGTCTCCCAGAGGCGTTCTATCCCTTTTAACACATACACAAAATACAAACACAAATCTTTTGTCTTAGGCTACTTTGATGTGGGAGCAAGCCCCTGTGACACTCACTCATTAGCTACTCTAGGTCAGGTTTACATGTTACCTCACTAGTATGTCACCCTAGTGGTCACTTATTGGAGGATGTGAGTCCTCGTGCTTTCTTCTTAACTTGATCATTATAAACCAATGAGTGCCTTGTTATTATGGTAGACTTCACTGTCCAACCAGTAAGCTACCTCATGTTGACTTTGCTTAAGAAGATGTGAGTCCTCATGCTTTCTTCTTGAACTAGCCATCATGCTCTAGTTCCTCTATAGGAGGATGTGAGTCCCTGAGCTAGGCTAATTATTGCAAACTGACAGGCACCATAGGCTGGTTGATGTTCGTTATACTGACAGTGACTCACCCAGTGAGTACACCACTCTTGGTAGATTTGAGTCCCAGCACTTTCTCCTTGAGTTGAACACCAAATACCTATTGAATATATGACTAGTTGCATCATCTTCTCTAGGGTGTTGAATTAAGCCCTTTAGCAGCCTCAGCCCCTATGGGCACTCTATTTGGATCAAGTCCTTTGCAACCCCATTTAGATACTACCCGGGTTACTTTTGGATTAGACAGTCCACCTTTCCTAGTAGCCCCTCGTGGTTGGAGAATTTATTCAGTGGATATACAGATTCTCTCTTGGTTCAGTAAATCTGAGATATGTCTAAGCTGATATAAGCTCCTTATCAATTTGATCCCTCTCAAACCAATAGGGTCCACGATTAAAATAAATTAAAACAAACAAAACAAATTAATTTGCTTATGGATTAGGAATTCAAGCCCCCAAAGGACCCTATCTCCCAAGCAGGCATCCTATCTTTAGGGCAGTGTCAGCAAAACTCCCTATAGGAATTGCCTGACTACCTGAGTTGATGTAAATCTTCGGGTTAGTACTCACTCCATAGTCGCCCTTAGGTCAGGTTCAATCTATTTTTCCATAAACAGGTTACCCCGACAATCATTCCACTTTGAAAGATGTAAGGCTATGAAGCATTCTTTCTAGCATGATTATTGCAAACCAACGGGTAGCCCTAGGTCGGGTTTGATTTATTGCCCAAAGCAACCGATTACCTCAGTGATCTTTTATAGTGGAAGATGTGATTCCCTGAGCTTTCTTCCCTTCAATTAATCATTGCAAACCAAAAGGCACTCCTTTGGCCGGATAGCTCTCCCATCGATCGGAAAGCTACTCCCTTTAGTTTAGTAAATTTGAGATAGGTCTAGGAATTTATAAGCTCATTCTTAGTTTGATCCATTGCAAGCCAATGAAATCCATTCAAACTAAAACAAACTAAAAAAAATGAAATTTACATTGACTATTCTTGAGCTGATTTAAGTCCCTCAACAGCATTCACTCAATAGTCAGCCCTAGGTCAGGTTCGATCTGTTGCCCTGCCAACCGATCACCCAAGTGATTCCATATTTTAAAAGATGTGAGTTCCCATGCTTTCTTTTTAAGACTGGATCATTGCAAACCGAAAGTCATTCCTTTAGTTGGATAGTCCTTTCTTGTGGTTGGTAGACTACTCCCTTTGGATTGGTAAATCTGAGTTAGGCCTCCATGGCCCCTATTCATTGCAGTTCATCATAAACCAATAGGATCAATCCTAATCATTAACAAATAAATCTAAAAATGAAATCTATCTTTGACTATCTTGAGTTGATTTAAGTCCCCCAGTGGTATTCACTCAATAGTCAGCCCTAGGTTGGATTTGATCTAATGCTTTGCCAACCAATCACCACAGTGGTTCTTTATTTCTGGAAGATGTGAGTCCCCATACTTTCTTCTTAAGACTTGACCATTATATATCGAAAGGCATTCCTTTGGTTGGATAGTCCTACCTTGTGATTGGTAGACTATTCCCTTTGGATTGGTAAATCTAAGTTAGGCCTTCATGGCCTCTACTCAGTATAATTCATCGTAAACCAACAGGATTAATCAAAATAATCTAAAAATGAAATTCATCTTTGACTATCCTTGAGTCGATTTATGTCCCTCAATAATATTCACTCAATAGTCATCCCTAGGTTGGGTTCAATATGTTGCCTTACCAATAGATTACCCTAGTAACTGGTTCCTACTTTGGAGGATGTAAGTCTACTATGCTTTCTTCCTAGTATAGCGGTTGTATATCGAAAGACATCTCCTTTGGTTGGATAGTCCTACCTTGTGGTTAGTAGACTACTCTATTTGGATTAGTAAATCTGAGTTAGGCCTCTATGGCCTCTACTCAGTGCAGTTCATCGCAAACCAATAGGACCCATCCCTAAACAAAAAAATCTAAAATGAAAATTTTCTTGGCTATTTTTGAGTTTATTTAAGTCCCCTAGCAGCATTCACTCAATAGTCAGCCTTAAGTTGGGTTCAATCTGTTACCTTGCCAATAGATCACCCCAGCAACTGGTCCCTACTTTGGAGGATGTAAGTCTACTATGCTTTCTTCCTAGTATAGCTACTGTATACTAAAAGGCATCCCTTTGGTTGGCTAGTCCTACTATGTGTCTATTAGACTATCCCTTTGAATTGGCAAATCTGAGTTAAGTCTAAGCCTCCATGGCTTCTACTCAGTGCGATCCATCACAAACCAACATGGTCCATCTCAAAATCCAAGATCTGAAAAAAATCTAAAAACTTAAAACAAATAAACAAATCCAAAGTAATGAACAAAACAATCAATCTAAATTAACCCTTTTTTTCTTCTCCTCAGTGAAATGCAAATCCTTCTAGTTCCCCAGTGGATTTAGAATTCTAATCCCTCAGCGGATTTCACAACTCCTCCCTTATGGATGATTTGAACTTGCTTCCCCAGTGGAAAGTTCACTCTTCTATCCCCCATGGAGTCTAATAAAAAATAAATCAAAACCAAACAAATTAAATAAACAAACAAATTAAATAAAAAAAAATTCAACCCTCTTCCCCATCGAAACTTAAATCAAACCTCTCATCCCATTGTGGATGACTTGAACCTACTTCCCTAGTGGAAGGTTCACACTCTATCCCTTAGTGGTTATTTCCCTCTCTCTTATGTCTTGGACATAAGTAGAGCCACATTGCATTAGGCTTTGGATTCTTTCTACTCCTTGGGTTAAGGATAGATTTTTTCTGCTAATTCTTATGATCTTCTAGTATTTTTGATTGTTTCAACATGCACGCGTGTAACCGGGTCACCACACCCTTGTATTTCCCTTTATTGATCTCATTTTTATAATGAGCTTCAACACCTCCATCTTAGACATAGGATTCCTCTTAGATTTTAAGAGTTCCTTAGTCTTAAGTCACATCTAATGATTAGGTGGACACTCCCCTAGCCTAGAGAGTTAGAAGGGTTAGCCATAGGAATAGGTCATGCCTTATGGGTGTTAGGAAATTTGTTTACCCTTATCTTGCACCTTTCCTAACCTTTCCTTCTTTCAAGTCAAAACTCCAAATCAATTATATTTGATTTTCTCCAAATCTAAATCAACTCCATATGATTGAAACTTTTGATTGAAACCCATGATCAAAATCCATCAAAATTCCTAAGTCCAAATCTTGCCTAGGTCCTTAATCCTCCATTAAGGACTTAATCAAAATCATAATCAAAACCAATTCAAACCTTTGAGATCTTCTCATAATCCATTTATATTCTCATTTATACACATATATAAATGAAATATAAATTCAAACCAACCAAAATAAACTCAAAAATTCCAAATTAATTCATGAAAATTTTCTTAAGTCCTTTTAATTTTCCATTAAAGGACTTAGCCAAAATTAACTCTAAACCTTCATCAAATCAATTCAAATCCTTGGGATTTTCTCAAAACTTATTTATATTCAGATATATAAATAAAATATAAATATAAATCAATCAAATCCAATCCAAAAATTAAATTCCAATTTAAATTTCCCTTAAATACTTTAAATCTCCTTTAATGGATTTAACTTAATCATGATCAAATTAATTCAAACTCATGGGATTTTCTCAAAACTTTTTGTATTCTCATTTATATCCTCATATATAAATGAAATATAAATATAAATCAATCAAATCCAATTCAAAAATTAAATTCTAATTTAAAAATCTCCTCAAATCCTTTAAATTCCCTTTTAATGGATTTAGCCTAAATCATGATTAAACCACTTCAAATCCTTGTGATTTTCTCATGATCCATTTATATTCACATATATAAATGAAATATAAATTCAAACAATCAAAACTAATTCCAAAAATCAAACTCAAATCAACTCAAAATCTAATCTAAGCCTTTCAAGCCAATATCTTGAGCTTAGCCAAATCAACTCTAAATTAAGCCAAACTCTTGATTTTCTCTCATGATTCAATCAAACCTACAATCATGAGCTCATATATAAATTTAAACTTCAATGAAACAATAAAAGCCTAATTCAAAAATAAAACCAAAACCCCTTCATATTCTTCCTTTGAATATGAAATTTTCAAATGGATCAAAATCCATTAGACTTCAAACCACTTGTAAATGAATTTATATTTCAATTATAAATCTATATACAAGATCAATCAATCTCAAATCATGCTTTGGCCAAGCCATTTGATCCAGTTAGGCTCACTTGACCCAAAGTGACCTAAAGTACCCTTATGAGCCAATTTTTGATCCTAACCAAATTGGATTAAACCAAACTCATATATCCTTCTCATCATTGTCAACAATCATCATGAGATGATCGATCAATCAAATTGGGTCAAACTAAGTCAAACCTAAGGGTTAACCAGGTCAACACTTAACCTAAAATGAAACATAACATAGCCAAAATCCACCATAGCCCAAATTGATTGAAACCATTGATCTAAATTCACTCATGACTTATGTTTGAACTTGACCAAGCCAACATTTGAACCTAGCCTAGCCCAATTGGCCCACTTGACCCAAGTTGACCCATTTTGACCTAAAGGGTCAAAATGTGCCAAAAATTGATCTAAGCCAAATTGACTCAAACCATTGGATAAGTTCATTCCAAATCACTTGTTGAACTTGACCAAAGCCTTAATTGGCCAACTATACCCAACTTAGCTCAATTGACCTTAGACCCAACATGACCTAAAGGGGTCATGTTGAGCCAAAATTGAACTTAACCCAAATTAATTGGAAACAAAGATACCAATCCACTCCATATGACTAACCTAACTTAAACCTATCCTTGACCTACCCCAAATAGGTCAAATGGGTCAAATAGGTCAACTTGACCCATTTGACCTAAATGAAGTCATATGATCCAAAACCAAATATATACCAAATTGAATCAAACCAAAGCCACCAAAACATTTCAAATGGTCATATGAACTTGACCCAACCCTTGGTTTGACCCAAATTGATCAATTGGTCAACTTGACACAAGTTGATTCATTTTGTCCTAAATGGGTCAACATGAGAAAAACCCTATCAAATGGATTCTAAATCTAATGAAACTTGGCCAAACCTAGTTTCTCCACATACCCAACATGTCGAAAGTGGAAAAATAGCAAAATAACCATCCTACCCCTAGGCCATAGAGCAAATTTTGGCCAAACCATCGATATTTTGATCATTTGCTCTTCACAATCACATGAGGCTTTCCTAAAAGCTCAAGGGGACTTAGTGATGAGTGGTGCACCCAACCCAATGGGTTTGGGTCAGCCCATTTGGTCCCTAGACCAAACCCAACCACTTAGAGAAAAATTGAGTTTTCAAATTCCCTCTTTAGCTCAATTTGATGCACATGGGAGGTTGGCAATCCACTCAAGCCTCAAACCACCATGTGCAAAGATCTAATAGCCTAAATAACCCTCCCAATCTAGTCAATTGGATCAAAATGGCAAAGGATGGTTCGACCATCTGATTATTATAGGGGGAGATATACTCCCCCTAATTCAATGAAATTTCAATTCACTCTCTGTCGACTAAAGCCTAGGAACCCCAGAGCAACCATCTCAGAGCACTCCCAAGCTTCTTAGAGAGGATTAGAATTCTTCTTTCTCAATTTTGCACTGTGTAAAAATAGGGGAGGAAGAATGAATAGCTAACTTTTTCCACACTCCATTTGAATCAAATTCCTCCTACACACTTCTTCTAAGGACCAATTCGAGCTCACTCAAGCTCATATTGGAGTTCCCATAGCAAGGAGAGGATCAATTCAATCAAAGCTGAAGCCCAAGTGAAGTGGTGTTGGTCTTTCCATTGATCCACTCAATCTCAAGGCCTAGGAATTTCAACAGGGCTTCATCTCCATCAGAAGAAGCTACCTCATCGATCTCGGGTGTCGATGATCACCTCCGGCGAGGTATGAAATTTTTTGACCACTTAGCTTAGGAGGTGTTGGTCCTTTATGAAAGAAATTGTTCAAGGCATGTGAAATAAACCATTGGATAAGTTTGTAATTGTGCTTAGATGGTATGGGTAGAAGTTCATTCCAATCCGAGCTCAATCAAGCTCAGATCTCCCCTTAGATTATGGATGGTCTCCATTGATCCTCAGGGAAGAACTTGGCTCATCTCAGCTATCCATCTGCACATTTTAAATGGAAGGATAAGATTATTTAGCATGTTTAGAAATATAATTTTTCTTTTAAAACTGCAGGTGAATTCTCAGCAGTCCGATCTTTGATCGGACGACAGGGAATATAAGTGCGTGCACCGCCACCGCCTTTGTGAGGTGATAACTTAAGTTGTCCCCTCACATTGTGACGTGTGTAAAGTGCGATAACCGCCACCGGCACGCATCGCGTCATGAGTTAAGGATTAAGAAGGGATTAGTTAAGCAATTAATTAATTCCAAATTAATTCAGAGAACTTTTAAAATTCATAATTCCCTCTAGAAAAATAAAAAATATATAAGAAAAAATGATATGGAAAGATAATTTCATCTAAAATATTTTAAAAATGTTTTCACTGGATTTTTATTTACACTTTTATCTGAATTTAGGTTTCTTTGAAAACTTTAATTAGTTAATTATCCTTTAATTAAGTCACCAATTAATCTCAAATTTTTAGAGTTCATTTTAGGGGATGACCTCTGCCTCCCCTAATTTTTTTGAGATTTATTGAGAGCTCAATTGGGAAAATTGCTATTTCATTCTCTAATTACCTCTTTCATGCAATTAAGAGTAATTAGGGTATATTTAGTGGATCTACCTTATGATTAGGGTTGATTAAGATCAGATCCAGTAAGTAGAAGGTTTATGGAATAATTTTGGCGCATTTCCCCTAAGCTATTCCCTAAATCCCCTCTTCTCTCCTTAATCTCCTCTTAATTAAAGGTAATTCATTAATTATCCCCTTAACCAATTTTTAAAAATTTTAAAAAGTTCTAGAACTTAATTAATCTACCTTGGATAGATACTTAGGTGTTTAATAGCCTAAGTTCAATTAAAGAAATAAAAACCCCTTTCATAAGTATGAAAGGGTGTTTTGAAAGTACTTAAGGTAAACCTCTTAGCATAATTAACTTTTAATTGTGAGCCAAATTGCATTAGGCCTTTTCATTATTAGGTGCATTGCAAATTTAAATTCCTTGTGGGTTTTATGTCATCTCATTGGCTCATAATTATTTATTTAATTCTTCTAAGGTGGTGTAGGCAAGGGTTAATTAAGCCACTTAATTCATACCATAAAAATAGATCTAATTATCTAAAAATTAAACAAAAATCTCAAACACAAGTGGTAATGGGATAGGAACAGCAAACTCATCTCAAACATCAAACTAAACAAAAATTACTTTGAATTCACTTTGATTTATTCTAAATTTTCTTATTCCATAAGAATGTCTTTAGGATTTAAGTGAAGTGAGTTTGTTTACATGCTTTCATTACTTTAGATCTTTTCCCAACATGTTAAGTTGTATTCCATGTGATTTCATGCATTCATAATTTCATTTCTCAAATTTTAAAAATGAAATTGTTTACTTTATGTCAATTTGCATGTGTTGGCTAAAAATTGAAATATGAATGGCTATTATCACTACGAAATCCAAACTATTTTCAAAACATATAAATCAAATCCCAAATCTAAAAGTGCGCTACTTATACTTAATTATAAGCTTGCATGTGATAGATTATAAAGGTATGCTTAGTATAGGCTTCCTTTCTTCCTTATGTTGGTATAGTTTTGAATATGAGTTGGTAAGATGTAGGGTTCATTTGAAAAGAACCCAACACTTACTTAATTCCATACTCTATTTATCCCTATGCCATCATCTAAGAAGAGTTTCCTATACTTGTATGCATAAATTGCATAAAACAAAATAAATCCATTAATGCAACTTTTGCATTTTCCTTTTCCATTACATTTCTTTTATACATATGTTTATATTTAAGGAAAGTGGTATATTAATCTAGACAACCTTGAGGTTGCGGGCTTTAAGTAGCCCTAAGTAGGTTTTATACCTTACACCTCTGGTTAACAATGGCACTGTACTCACTTATGCCTTTCTTACTTTCATATGTGCATGTGAAGATTTGGATAAGGAAAACCCTTTTCTACTAAAGAAAAATCATGCATATTCAACTTCTAAATTTTCTTAAATGGATTACTTAGCATGCATCATAAAGTGTGTTAAATACTCTCATTTGCATGTATAAATAAGCTTAGGGTCCATCCATATGCATGTTATATATGTTGGGGAAAGAAGTGAAGTAATGTGTGTTATGTGAATTTTGATTCATTTTATTTAATCTTAAAATGCCATTCTTTTTGAATAGGTTTGTTTAGAGTACATCTAAACTTAGGATTAATTAAAAGATGTAATCAAATCATTCACCTAAATGAAAAAAAATGTGAATCTACTTTAGAAAATTACTTAGGTTAGGGAAGGAAAGAGAAGTTCTCTTCTCTTTCCCTCTCTTCATAACTTAGTAATTAATTATAAGTTTCACTTAAACCAAATCAAACACAAAATAAAATCAACCCAAAAATTTTAAACAACTTAAATGAAACCCTCCTCTAAGTTGAACGTGCTCTTCACACTTAGAAAATTTAAACCTAAAGCCATAGCTAAGCATGCCACACAAACCTTCAAAGCACAACTTCTAGCTTTAGGTTAGGTCGGTGCATGGCTTGATGCTTTGTTTTGTTTTGTGATATATATTTTAGACTGGATGTTAGGGTGTATGCTCGTAGAATGAATGGTAGGACATCCTTAGTCTAACTATTCTTTTCTGGGGATTGTGGTTAAGGGGAGATATCATAAATAAAAATATTAATGCTTTTCCTTGCAGGTGGTTTATACCTCTAAGCATAATCCATAGGCCTGGTGGACTTAGTCACCCATGTGTGGGGTGATAAGTCAAATATTCATGCTTGGGAATTTATGTGGTGTGTTTTAGTAACCTTTATTTTGCAGGTGTTAGTTAGATTTCCACTTTTCCTTTTCATGTAAAAATTTGTATAATTAGGATTTTGGAATGATTGTTATAGGGATTAGGATGAACATTGGTCATATGATCATGTCTTATGCACCATGTGAAGCTTTGGAGCATCCACCTTCCAACCATCCAAGAAGAAAGAACCAAAAGAAGAAAGAAGAAAAGAAAAGGAGAAAGAAGAAAAGAAGAAAAGAAGAAAGAAGAAAGAAGAAAGAAAGCTTGAAGACCCCCATACTAATGAATTCCTTTACTTAATTGTGATTTAATTCATTTGTAATCTGGGTTGTATAAGGGTAGAGCTCGGCTATCTAGTTTGATAATTTTGAGTTTATGGTGCCCAACCACAACAGCCTTTTATTTTTTTAACGCTTAGCTTTATAAATTGATTGTTGATTTGTTTAACTTGTGCATTAAGTGGCATTCTTTTCCTAGTTTCTTCCTTGCTTTATGTATGGCCTAGATGTGAATTAGGCTCTTTAGGGAAAAATAAATCTTTTACCCAACTTAACAACTCAAATTAAAAATAAATAACTTATAATCTCAACTAAAGCTTAGGTTTAAAATCAAGATGAAAAGAATTAGCAATCCCTTAGCTAGATGAGCATTTCATTTTGTAATATCATGCACAAATGCATCTTACTTCACTCTTGATTTGAGGGCTTCCACATTTGCTAGAGAACTCATCTTGACCTTTGAGAGCCATGGTGGAAACTCACATCCTCCCTTCTCACTGATTTTGGCTCATAATTGTTATTTCTCATGCATTAGGCATAAAAATCCTATTAGCCTAAGTAAAAAATGATTATCCAAAATGAAAATAAAATCAAATTTGAATTGCATTAGATTTAGGTCATTTGAAACATACCTTCACATGATCTAGTCTCTTTCGGGAGTGAGTTTAAGGACTTAGTTTCTTTTTAAAAAATAACAGCCTAACTATCTTGCATTAAGCATATGACTTGCCTACATGTGTTCAAAATCATAGGTGGAGTTAGTTGGCGGCCACCCCCAGGCGGTTGTAAGTCCAAGCTGTTGGGTTGTTTGTCCTTTTCTTGTGAAGGCAAACCAATTACCCATTTCTTTGCCTTAGATTTAGGTTGTACTTTCAGCCCTCGCCAAAGCTCCTTAGATTTAGGTTCTGAGATTGCTTTTCTCTTTTGTGGGCCCTAAGCATAATTTCTCACCTCTTAGGCATTTCTATAATCTTGTATTATGAAATTATATAGCATTCTAATAAAAATACAACTCAAATAAACAAAATCATTTCAAAAACTCAAAGCCCAACTATAGGATAGTTTGAGATGCTCACTAGGTTTCCTAGCACCGTGAGCATCTCCTACTTATTCTCATTTTGGCTTTGATAATAAATCTTTCTTTGATCAATCCTATTTGATCTTTAAAACAAACCAATCAATAGTCTTTCCTATTGAAATCTTTAGAGACAATGATCATTTGCCTTAATCAAGAGTTTTCCCAAAGAATCCCCATTTTTTAGGATGTAATTAACTATAGGGGCTTGCCCCTGTAGGGAACTTAACGAACCCAGTTTAAAGTAAACCCTGCTTTACTTTTCCATGTAAAGTAGGGGAAGAATCTTTGGTACACTCTGAAGACCCAACATCCTTAGGAGTCCTTATTGAGGTGATTAGGTCCATTAAAGGGTAGTGATTTATGTCTTTTGATATAATAAACTATTTCCTTGATGACATACTCGATCACTTGAATAAGTACATCTATAGATCTGTGTGGCATCCTAAAAAGATGAATTTCTACATATATAATTTTTCCTCTCCTTTCACCACAGATTTGAAGGTGACTCTATATGTGTGTGGAAATTTTTCACCATAGTGATACCATACCAGGATTTCTAGGGAGATGGAGGCTACTACACCATTAGTTATTGAGGAGGTAACTACTTTGATCACCCCCACTGGCTATAGTAAACCAATTTCATCCTCTCTTTGGGTCAGATAGAGAGGGTGCTTGGAGGATTCGTACTTCACATATAGCAGTGGTTCAACATCAGCCCTCAATTAATTGGAGTAGGAGGTTATATGCCGGCATCCGATCAGTCTTAAACTAGGTTGGTGGAGCTTATGGACGTTCTAAGTCCGGAGCTTAATTTGATTTGAGATCCATCATCCCCCATAGCATGGGGAAACACCTATGATAGGAGAGAGGCCCATACATCTATTCATCACACCCGAGAGGTGGAGGTTCAAATCCCACCACGCAATCATCGATTTTCTAGCTCGGCGCGCTACCTGCGCTAACCATATAGATAGCATCTTGTTTACTAGGAGCAGTCATCCTCAACTATGGGGGCTTGCCTCCATAGGGAACTTAACGAACCCGATTTAAAATAAACCATACTTTACTTTTCCATGTAAAGTAGGGGAAAGATCTATGGTACATTTGAAGACCCATTGTCCTTAGAAGTCCTTATTAGGTAATTACATCCATTATAGGATGGTGACTTCTATCTCTCGAGATAGTACATCATTCCTCAATGTCACACCCGATTACCCTAATGAGTACATCTGCAAATCTACGTGGTGTCCCAATATATACAACATTTTATTTTTTGAATTCTTAAGTTTGAGAAATAAACACCATAGATTTTTTTGGTGACTCCACTGGGAAAGGTTCCTCTCTCCATCTTTGGTAAATGATCGTTGTCTCCAAGTATCGATAGTGGATTTGTATTTCTTACAAGTCTGAGACTATCCTTCTTTTCCATTGGCACTTAGCTCATTTCATTCTTACGCTAAGCTAGCCAACATCCTTTACATTTTAGGACCTCACTCCATGTAGGTTTTAAAACACCTGTTGGGTCCCCCAATAGGTAAAAATAAAAATTTAATAAAAAGAGATTACTAAGAACCTTGTTGAAATGGTAAGGAAAGGTTCATTCCAGGAATAAAGAAAAATAAATCCTTTATAAAAACATCACTTCCCAAAAAGCACTTTTTCCAAAAATTTCACATAATAAAATATTTGCACATCATCTAACAATCTTCAAGATTGTTACATGTAGGATCTTTTCGAAAATCAAAGTTAAGAATCATCTTTCAAAAAGCACAAAAATGAACAACCTCATTCAATTTGCCCAAATTTATTGAATGGAGATTTAATTTCCAAATAAAATCAAAATCATCTTTCAAAAATCACAAATGAATATCCTCATTCAATATACCCAAATTTATTGAATGAATATTTCATTTTCAAATAAAATCAAAATCATCTTTCAAATATCATAAATGAACATCCTCATTCAATATATCCTAATTTATTGAATGAAGATTTCATTTCTAAACAAAATCAAAAAATTAACTTTTTAAAAACTCATATTTGAAAATGAATACCATCATTCAACATATCCAAATTTATTGAATGAAGATTTCATTTCCAAATAGAATCATATCATAACATTGAAATTCCATTTCAACATATCTCACATATGTTGAAGTTGGAATTTCTTTCTTTTCAAAAAGTACAAATTTGAAGATAAGCCTCTCCATTCAATACATCCAAATGTGTTGGATTGAGATTTCATTTTCAAGCAAAATCACATCATTTGAAATTCCACTCAACACATTCCACATGTGTTAAGTTGGAATTCTTTTCTTTTCAAAAAATCAATAATCACTCACAAAAATTTCACCTTGAAAAATAAAATATAATTGACTTCCATTTTACATACCCAAATTTGTTAAATGGAAATCTACTTTGTAAAAACCATGAAAATCAAAACACATTGGAATTCCATTTGGCATGCCCAAATTTGTCAAATGAGAGTTTTAAATTTCAAAAAGAAAACTAAATAAAAAATTCAATTCCATTTAACACACCCTCTTTGTTAAATAGAAATCCATCCTTTCAAAAATAACTCAAAATCAAACACATTTGGATTTTCATTTAGCATACACAGATTTGATAAGTAAAGGTACCATTTTCAAAAATCAAAACAAACACATTTGGACTTTATTTAACAAACCCAAATTTGCTAAGTAAAGATCCTCTTTTCAAAAATCAAAATAAAAGAAAACATATGTGCTTTATTTAGCATACACAAATTTACTATGTAAATATTCCATTTTCAAATTCATACATGATTCACATTATAGGCAAACAAGTAAAAGAAGAAAATTATTTTCAAGCAACTCATTTGGCATACCCAAATTTGCTAAATGAGTAATCCCCAAATAAAATCAATTAACCCTCTATTTTAACATACTCAAATTTATTAAATAAAGGATCCCCAAACATAAATATCAAATTCAAATGTGAACCAATGGAAGCATAAAAAATCTCTTCAAAATATTAGAACCCATTTTCAACATACATAAATTTGTTAAAAATGGATTCTAAACTCAAAAATCTCTTCTTCAATTCATTTGAAATCTCTCTCCTAAATCAATGAGCCCCACTTAACATATTCAAATTATTGAGTGTGGGTTCAAACTCTAAATCAAAAATTCAAAAAAAGTTAGCAATATACCAAAGCAAAAAATCTGATTTGAGTTTGTCAGTTTCAGTAAGTTTTTCTCAAGTTCAATTCAATATAATTGGATTCCCAAAAGTATGTGTTTACCTTCCCCTTTGGGATGGATTTGGCCTTGGATCAGGCCAGCCTCCCACAAACTGACTTTGCACATCTGATACACTTTGGCCAAGGATTCGAGGGGGCCAGGATCACTTGTGAGGGGGCAACCCTCACAATCATCATTAGGGATGTGGTGACTGGGCAGAAGCCAGTCATCCTTGTTGAGATGCCTTCAGATTCTGAGTTTCCCTCACTAAAGAGGAAGTTGTAGTAGTTCCCACATAAGTTGTAATTTTGAAATCCATGCATTCAGTTGTTCCCATTACTTCCCCAGTACAGGCTAGTACCCACTCACTGGCTTCTTCTAAGGGGAAGGCTACCCTGGCTTCAGGGATAGTCTCCCCTACCTTTGAGATAGGGTCTAGTTCCTGTACTTCCCCACCTAGCAAAACTTAGAGCCATAATAAGAGCTACAAGATCAAGTGACATCATGTGCATATAGCCAAGGACATGGAGGCAGTCTCTCAGGTTGTAGTAAATGAGTCACCTAGGGTAGTTTCTGCTCTGATTACACAGAATAAGTTTCATCCTCTTTTCGGATCTGATGGAGAGGAAGATGTTAAGAGAATCAAGTGTCACCTCCACCTGCAGTTCATTATGATCCATCTACTAGAGATAGGAGGAGGTCGTATGCCAGCCTTAGGACAGTTCTGCGCCAAGTTGGCAGGGCTTCTAGATGATCAGAGTCCAAAGCCCAATTTGATCTACGATCATTCCTTGTAGTGTAGGCAATCATATCTGGCAGGAGAGGGCCAGGGAAGCCCATGTATCAGTGCATGTTACTAGCAAAGAGAGACAAAGGTATGCTAGGTGCCAGCCTCTAGACTGACATTAGACGCTACTGGGGTGTTGACCTCATTTTTAGAATGAGTTCTCAACCCCTCCATCTTAAACATAAGACTCCTCTTAAACTTTAAAATATCTTAGTCCTAAGACACATCTAGTGATTAGACACTCAACCTAACCCTAGAGACTTAGAAGAGTTAGCCATAAGAGTAGATCATGCCTTAGGGGTGTTAGGAAAATCTGCCTACCCTATGCTTGAACCACTTTCCTTACTTCCTTCCTTCAAGTCAAACTCCAAATCAAATCAACATGAAACCTAAATTAATTCTAGCCTAATTGATTTTCTCCAAACTCAAATCAATGCCATATGATTGAAACACATGATTGAAATTCTGAATTCCAAATATTTCCTAAGTCCTTAATTTTCCTCCTGAGGACTTAGCCTAAAAATCATCTTCAAATAAATTCAAATTCATGAATTTTTCCAAACCCATTTATATTCTCATTTATATTCACATATATAAATGAAATATAAATTTAAATCAAATTCCAAGTTGAAATTTCAAATTCCAAATCTTGCATAAGTCCTTTGATTTTCCTTCAAGGACTTAGCCTAAAAGTCATCTTCAAATCAGTTCAAACTCATGAAATTTTCTTATAACTCATTTATATTCTCATTTATATTCACATATATAAATGAATTATGAATTCAAATCAATCAAACTAAATCCAAAATTTAAATTCCTAATTCAAAATCCTTCTTAAGTCCTTAATCCTCTCTTAAGGAAAACCTAAAAATCATCTTCAAATCAATTCAAATTCATAAAATTTTCTCACAACTCATTTATACTCTCATTTATATTCACATATATAAATAAAATATAAATTCAAATCAATCAAACTAAATCCAAAATTCAAGATCAAATCATAAATCTTTCCTAAGTAACCTTGATCCTCCTCAAGGGCATAGTCTAGATCATATTCAAATCACTTCAAACTCATGAATTTTTCTCATGACCCATGTATATTCTTATTTATATTCACATATATAAATGAAATATAAATTCAAATGGCCAAAACCAACTCCAAAATTCAAGTTCAAATTCAATCAAAATCCAACCTATGCCTTTCAAGTCAAATTCTTGAACTTAGCCAAGGCAACTTCAAATCAAGCCAAACTCTTGATTTTCCTTCATGATTCAATTAGTCCTTCAATCATGAATCCAAATATAAATACAAACTTCAATCACTTAACCAAAACTCAATTCAAAGATCAAGCCAAAATCCATTTCATGTTCACCCTTTGAACTTGAAATTGTCAAATGAATCAAAACTCATTTGACTTCGAACAATTTGCAAATGGATTTATATTTCAATCATAAGTCCATATGTAAGTACCCTTATGAGCTAAATTCTAAACCTAACCAAATTTGATTGAATCAAACTCACCTAAGCTTCTCATCATGATCAACAATCATCATAAGATGATCAATCATTCAAATTAGGTCAAACCAAGTGAAACCTAAGGGTTGACCAAGTAAACACTTTGCCAAAATAAAACCCAACATAGTCAAAATCCACCATAGGCCAAATTGATTGAAACCACTGATCTATGTTCATTCATGATCAACGTTTGAACTTGACCAAGTCAACATTTGAGCCTAACCTAGCCCAACTGACCATGAACCCAACTTGACCTAAAGGGTCATATTGAGCCAAATTCAAACTTAACCAAAATTGATTGGAAACAAAGATACAAATCCACTTCATATGACCAACCAAACCTAAACCCACCCATGGCCTAGCTCAAATAGATCAAATAGGTCATATTGTTCAACTTAACCCATTTAACCTACATGAAGTCATATGAGCCAAATTCAAATCTAAACCAAATTAAATCAAACCAAAGCCACAAAAACATTTCAAATGGTCATATGAACTTGACCCAACCCTTGGTTTGACCCAATTTGACCACTTGATCAACTTGACCCTAGTTGACCCATTTTGACCTAAATGGGTCAACATGAGCCAAATCACATCAAACCAAGTCCAAATTCAATGAAACTTGGCCAAACCTATTTTCCCATCATATCAAACATACCCTAATTGAAATCAAGATCAGATCACCATTTTACCCCTGGGCCATAGGGTAAATTTTGGCCAATTCCACTTAGAATTTGGTCAAATCCTCTTCATACCCACTTGTCACTCTCCTGGTGGATCAATTGAACACTATGGAGGGTGTTGCACCCAACCCAATAGGTTTGGGTCAGCCAAACCCAACCCAATGGCCAAACCGACCATATGCATTGAAATGGCCACATGGAAATTCTCCTTACACTCAATTCAAGCACATGGGAAGTTCACCATCCCAATCTCTAGCCAAAACTGAATTCAAGGACATCCTAAATAGCCTAACTAACTCATTGCATGATCTCAATTAGATCAAAACAGCAAGGAGGCATGCAATCATCCGATTGCCAAAGGGGGAGATATACTCCCCCTAATTTGATTTCATTTCAACATTCCTCATTAGATTGAAGCCTAAGAAGCTAAAGGAGCTTTTGCCAAGTGATCCCAAGCATCCAAGAGTGAAATCGAAATCCCATTTCTTAATTTTCCTTAAGCAAAAAATAGGAGAACTCCACTGAAATTCCAACTTGCTCTACACTTCAAACCAACTCAATTCCTTCTTCAAGCATCATTAGAGGACCAAGTCGAGCTCACCTAAACTATTTCCCAAGTTCCAAAGGCAGAGGAATGGTGCCTTAGACCAAAGCCAAGCTCAAGGAAAAGGGGGGTTAGTCCATAGAAGCATCCACTCAACCTCAAGAGCTCAAACCTTCAATAGAGCTTCGTCTTAACTAGATGAACCTTCTCCAAGGGAATTGAGTGCCAGTGATCACCTCCAGTGAGGTTAGCCATTTTTCCAAGCTTAATTTTAATGTGTGTTGGTCCTTTGTGAAAGGAATTTTAATCCCATAGAATTTTAGCCGTTAGATGTGCTTGCCATTAGGTTTAGATGGTGTGGGATAAATTTTAGCCCAATCTAAGCTTTGATCATACCCTAGAACATGGATGGCCTCCATTGCTCATAGGGGATAATAGATGGATCTCTGGTCATCCATCCGCACATTTTGGATGGACGGCCGAGATTAAAATGGGTAATATCTTTATTTTTCTCCCTCATATCCGCATCTTTAATCTCAACCATCTGATCCTTGATCGGATGACTGAGGAGGAAGCATGTAGTACCTCCATCAAGCGGTGCTACGATGGGATGGGTTAAATACCCAATCTCATCAAGCCACGTGTAAAGCAGATGCCGCGTCAGCGGCACACATGGCGCTGATGGGATTAATAATATAATTAGGGTTTAAATAATTCCTAATTAATTACCAAACCTTCTAAAATCCATATCTAATTGTAGAAAAATCAGAAAAATATGAATAAATTGCATATGAAAGCTATTTGAAATAGAATATTTTAAAATTAACTTCAATGGATTTTAAATAGTATTTTTCACTGAATTTAAGTTTTATTGGGAATGTTAATTTGCTAATTACCCTTTAATTACTCCTCTGATTAATCCTAAACTTTTTATGCTTAATTAGTGGGATGACTCCTACCTCCCCTAATTTTCTTGGGATTTATTGGTGGCTTAATTAGGGGTATTGCTAGTTTATTCCTTAATTACTCCCTTAATGTAATTAAGCTTAATTAAGAGCATAATTAGTGGTTTAACCCTCTGATTCAGTTAATTAAGTTTTGATTAAGTGAATGTGAGGCTTAGAGAATAATTTTGGGATACTTTCCTTGAGATATTCCCAAAAACCCCCTTTTTCTTCCTTAATCCATCTTTATTAAGGGTTAATTCACTAATTACCTCCTTAATTAATTTCATAAAATTCTAAAGCCTTCCAGAGTTTAATTAATCCATCTTGGATAGATGCTTAGATGTTCAAGAGCCTAAGTGCATTAAGAAAATCAAAACCCAACTCACATGTGTGAGAGGGGTTATGAAATTACTTAAGTTAAAATTCCCTTAGTTTAATTAATCATTAATCATGAGCCAAATTGCATTAGGCCTTTTCTTCCTAGGTTTATTGAAAATTTAAATTCCTTGTGAGGTTTTGTGTCATCTCATTGGCTCATAATTATTTGATTAAATATACTAAGGTGATATAGGTAAGGGGTAATTAATGCACTTAATTCATACCTTAACCTAATCAAAATATAAAATGGATCTAATCATGTAAAGATTGAACTTAAATATCATACACATGTGAGAATGGGTTAAGAACAGCAAACTCACCTCACATATCTCAAATTAAATCGAACTCAAAACAAAACCAAACCTTCTTTAAAAATAATTTGATTTACTTTAAGCTTTCTAATTTCATAAGATTATTTTTTAGGAATTAATTAGGGTGAATGTGTTCACATGCTTTCATCATTTTCGTTCCTTCCTAACATACTAAATGTGTATGTCATATGAATTTCATGCATTCATTTTTTTAAAAAAATCAAAAATAAAAGTGAAATCTTTTCTTTTATGTCAAAATATAAATATGAGTTGCTATTATCACTATTAAATTCAAATTATTTTTAAAATATATGAATCATTTACAAAACTGAAAGTATGTTACTTATATTTTATTTATGAGCTAGTATGTGAGTAAATTATAAGGATGTGCTTAGTGTAGTTTTCCTTCTCCCCTCTTTTAGTATAGTTTTGAATAGGATTTGGTAAAGTGTTTAGTTAATTTGAAAAGAACCTAACACTTGCCTAATTCCATCTCCTATTCATTCCTATGTTATTACTTAAGAAGGATACCTACACTTGTACATATAAATTGAATAGACAAAAAATAAATAAACCAACACAAACTTTTGCATCCTTTCTTTTCCATTCATTTCTTTTGCGCATATGCTTATATTTAAGGAAAGTGGTATATTAGCCTAGACAACCCCAGGGTTTTCAAGGCTTTAAGTAGCCCTAAGTAGGTCTTGTACCTTACACCCCTGGTTAACAATGGCATCATAATCACTTATGCCTTTTATACATTCATGTGTGCATGTGAAAATTGGATAAGAAACCCCTTTTTCTACTTAATGAAAATCATGCATCATAAGCATTCAAATTTTTCTTAAGTAAACTACTTAGCATTCATTATAAGGTGTGCTAAACATTCTCATTTGCATGTATATATATGCTTAGGATTCATCCATATGCATGTTATACATGTTGGGAAGGAAATGAAGTGATGTGTGTTTTGTGAATTTAGTTCACTTTACTTAATCTTAAAATGCCTCTCTTTTTGAATAGGTTTGTTTAAAGTTCATCTAAACATAGGATTAATTAAAACACATAATAAGTAATTACTAAAGGTAGGGAAGGAAAGAGAAGTTCTCTTCTATTTTCCCTCTCTTTCAAAACTTAGTAATTAATTGTAGGATTCATTCAAACCAAATAAAAATACAAAATAAAATCAACCCAAATAAGTAAAATAACTTAGTTGAAACCATCCTCTAAGTTGAAACTTTCATATTTAGAAAATACAAATCCTAAATCCATAGTTAAGCATACCACACAAACCTTCTAAGGCACAAACATTTAGACTAAGTCACCACTTCTAGCTTTAGGTTAGGGCGGCGCATGGTTTGATATTTTTATTTTTTATTTTATGATATATGTTTTAGTCTAAATGTTAGGGTGAATGTGCTTGGAATGAATGATGGGATGATTTAGTCTAATCATCATTTTTTATAGGGGATTGTTCTTAAGGGCTTATCATAAATAAAAATATAAATGCTTTTGTTGTGCAAGTGCTTATACCCCTAAGCATAATCCAATAGGCCAGGTGGACTTAGTCACCCATGTGTGGGGTGATATGTTGAATATACATGCTTGGGATTTGTGTGATTTGTTTAGTTAATCTCTATTTTGCAGGTGTTAACTAGATTTATTTTTCCTTTTCATATAATTTTTGCAATTAGGATTTTGGAATGATTATTATGGGGATTAGGATGAGCATGGATCATAAGATCACATCTTATGTACCATATGAAGCCTTTGGAGCAACCACCTTCCAACCATCCAAAAGATAGAACTAAAGAAGAAAGAAGAAAAGAAGAAGAAAGAAGAAAAGAAGAATGAAGAAATGAAGCTTGAAGACTCCCATAATAATGAATTCTTTGCTTTATTATACTTAATTCATTTGTAATCCGGGTTCTATAAGAGTAAAGCTCGGCTACCCAATTTGTTTTTGGGAATGTACAGTGGTACCCGACCACAAATGACCTTTTACCCTTTTACATTAGCTTTATAATTTGATTGATGATTTGTTTAGCTTGTGAATTATGATGGCATTCTTTTCTTAGTTTCTTCCTTGCTTGATATATGGCCTGGATGTGGATTAGGCCTTTAGAAAAAAATAAATCTTCTACCAAACCTAACAATTCAAAATTAAAATAAAGAACTCATAACCTCACTTAAAGCTTAGGTTAAAAAAATCAAGATAAACGAGATAGCAACCCCTTTAGCTGGATGAGTATTTTTTTTATAACATCATGCTCTTGATTGGAGGGCTTCCACCTTTGCTAGAGAAACTTGGCTTGACCTTTGAGAGCCATGGTGGAAATACACCTCCTCCCTTCTCTCTGATTTTGGCTAATAATCTTACTTATCATGCATTAGGCATATGAATCCTATAAGCCTGAGTCAAACGATTGTCCAAAAATAAAAATAATATGTAATATGATTTGCATTAGATTTAGGCCATTTGAAGCATACCCTTACATGATCTAGTCTCTTTAGGGAGTGAGTTTAAGGACTTAGTTTCTTTCTAAATAAATAATAGCCTAACTATCTTGCATAAAGCATATGACTTGCCTACATGAATTTAAAATCGTAGCAGGAGTTAGTTGGCAGCCACCCCAGGCGGTTGTAAGTCCAAGTAGTCAGGTGGTTTGTCCTCTCTTGAGGAGGCAAACCAAATACCCATTTTCACCTTAGATTTAATTCATGCTTTTAGCCCTCCCCAAAGCTTCCTAGATTTAGGTTCTAAGGTTGCTTCTCCCTTCCGTGGGCCATAAGCATAAATCCTCACCTCTTAGGCATTTTCATAATCTTGTGCCATGGATTCATAAGCCCTAAACTTCTAATAAAAGTCAACTCAAATGAATAAATTAATTTTAAAAATATAAAGCCCAACCATAGGATAGTTTGAGATATTTGCTAGGTTTCTTAGCATCGTGAACATCTCCTACTTATTTTCCTTTAGCTTCGATAATAATTTTCTCTCTTTGATCAATCTGATTTGATCTTCTGAAATAAACTAATCGATTGATAGTCCTGCCTATCAAAATTTTTTTAGACAACGATCATTTACCTTAATCAAAAGTATTCATGAGGGATCTCATTCCTTAGGATGTAATTAACTATGGGGGCTTTCCCCTGTAAGGAGCTTAACAAACTCAGTTTAAAATAAACCCTACTTTACTTTTTTCATGTAAAGTTGAAGAAGAATCTTTGGTACACATGCAGACCCATTGTCTTTCAGAGTCCTTGTTGAGGTGATTAGGTCCATTGTAGGGTGGTGACTTCTATCTTTAGAGATAGTACACCTCTCCTTAATGTCATACCTGATCACCCTCAATAAAAATATCTGCAGATCTACATGGTGTCAAAAATTGCATTAAAATAAAAGAAGTATATTTCGATCTTCATTTTATCCCGCATAGAGTGAAGCCAGAAGTATATTTCTATTCTTTAGAAATTTCTTCTCTATATATAAATTTCACCATAGCTGGTCACACTGATAGAATTCTATTGACTGGTACTACCCACCATGAGAGGGGAGCTCTCGCAAAGAGAGAGTTGGTGTTGTCTCCATCACAGCGCTCCACTCCATGTCCGCCATCCCCAGTATAGGTTCCATCTTCCATAGTTCTATCTAAAGCCTTGAAGGCAGTATTAGGGGAAAAGAAAGCCCTACTGGTGATCCGGCTATGAACAAGAGATCCTGTACACCGCCGACTGAGTGAGGATCTCTCTCTCTACCTCACCTCCTACTTTTGAAGAGGGAGTGGTGACCTCGTAGCATCATAGTCATGCCATCAACACCACCACCTTAGCAGATCATGGATATAATAACAATAGAGGAAGAATGAGACAGTTTCTCTTCCCAAGAGCAGCACTTCACCCATGGTAGTTGAAATTCATGAGCATGTATCCTCCAGTGAGCATTGCCCGCATAAGATCAGTATTTCGGTAGCAGGGGAGGTCAAATGTATCTCTATTCAAGAACATGATCCCACCATCGGTCAGCCATGAGCATTTGTGCCTGCACATTTGGACCGCTCCCTAGATGATATCGTAGCACAGTATCTCACTAAGAAGAAGGAAATCTTAAGGTATGATTGGTCTGACCTAGAGGAAGAGAAGGTTAGCTTTGATCCCAATGAAGATTATTTATTGAAAGACACAATAGAGGTGCATATGGTTGACACCAGGGGTTCCCTCCTTCAGGATAACCAGAGTTTGAAAGGTGTTGCAGTCGAATAAGATGATACGGCATATTCGACCCAACACCTCCTTCAAAAACTCAAATAGAAGGATGGACAGACTGACAAAATGGGAAAGAGGCTTGAAGATTTGCTAGTAGCAATTCTGGCACTTCATAATCAAGCTCCAGCAGCACATCATACTATTATGGAGACTGGTCAGCCTGAGTTACTGCATGTCTTATATTAACCTAAGAGTTTACCTTTGGTAGAGCAGGGCATCACCATCTTGTATGGAAAGGTTGTGGATAGTACCTCCATATAAGAAAAAGAAATTAAACTCATGGTTGAATAACAAATGATAGAAGTGTTGGCGCAAGCCTGAGGTGGTTCATCAATTCTAAAGGGTACACCCTAACTAGAGGACTTCGATGCTATTTAATATCCTAAGGGTTTTGTGCCTCCTTCTTTCAAGAGTTTTGATGGTAGCGGGAACCCACACTAGCATAAAGCGCACTTCAGGGCTAGCTATTACAATGCGGCGTTGCACTATTGTTCCAACTTTTTGTCAGTAGTTTAGCAGGCATAGCCTTTGATTGGTACATTGAACTCCCAATAGTTCAGTGAAGACTTTTGTTGAGTTGGAGCAACCCTTTATTAAGAGGTTTGTTGGAGCTCTGCAAAGGGTAATTGTGGATGATCTCATTATGGCTCAACAACACCCCGGTGAGTCTCTCATTGACTATATTCTTAAATGGAATAATTTGAGTATGAAATGTGAACCGCAGCTATCTAAACAACATGATATTAAAATTCTACTAAAGAATATTCATGGACCGGTCACCTTCATTCTCAAAGGTTTCACCATCAAGACATTTCAGAAGCTAATCAATAAGGTGGCTAGTCTACAAGGAGAGGCAAAATAGTTTCCTTTTTAGGATTAGTCATCAAAGCCAAAGCCGTAGAAAGCCTGTGAAAAGAAGCCAGGGACGGTAGTAGTATTAGACAAGGGTAACCAACTAACCAAAGATCAGTATGAGAGATCTCGTGCTCCACTTCACTTCCACCTCCTTTACCACCACCTAGGCCATCATACCGACTGCCACAGCAACCTTCATAGCCTTCGTCACCTCCTCCTCAGCCATACCCTTAGTAGTGGTACACATACCTGCCCCCAGGTAGCTATCATCCACCTACTCTTTTGGATAAACTAAATAAACCTTATTCATTTAAGAGGGAGGTAGTCAGGAAAATCTTTAAGAACCTCTTAAAGAAACTTGATTTTCAGCTACTCGAGCCTAGGAAGCCGGAGAAAGTGGGCAGGAGTAATGATCCTAACTTTTTCCCCTACCACCACATGCTAGGCCATGTTTTGGAGGATTACTTTACATTTAAGGACTGGCTTGAGCATAGCTACAAGTCAGGTGCCATAAATATCCCAAAAGAATACCTAGTGGAACCATCCAGTTTTGTTAGGGTAATCCTTGGGGATACATGTGATCCTCTCAAAACCAAAGAAGGTTGGGATATCTCCTTATCCCGAACCTCTAAAAAGATTATTTCAAAAATCAAGAAACTTTCCTTGCATGTGCTTGAGGCAACTTGAACCTCCAACATTAAGGAAGGTTCGCAAGTTGCCATAGATAACTTGGGGAAAGTGGGAGCTCAGCAACAGCAGCAGTAGCCTACACTTGCCCGAGATAGCTAAGTAGCGCAATCACTGACTGAACCTAGCCTCCATTCCATAGTTGCAGCTACTACCTCAGCTGGTACTTCTACTTCAACTAGCTCTTCTTCTAGTAGACATCTTGTATCGGTGGATGAGGGCATCAAATCCCTCACCCCCACTTACTTCACTAGATTTTACTATGTACCTCCTTCTAAATTCAAGAAATCAAGGAAAAAAGCTAGTTTGAATCACATATGTGTCACTTCTGATGGGTTGCCTAATTTTACTCTTGTAAAAAGCTCTTCAAGTCTAAATAATAATTATAATAACTCTGATCTTCCCTTTCTGATTCAAAGATGGACTTTCCTTCTCTGAATAATATGGGATCACCTCTTGAGATAGGCTTGAAACCATCCAATTTTGAGGGTCCTATAGAAGAAGTTGTAGGTGAGCCTAATTAGCAGGTAAAATCTTCCACTAAACTGTCACAAGAGATCATAAGTTAACCTTGGGAAGCACCTAGAGGAAGCACCTCAAGATAAATGGAAAATAAGCCCTCCACAAGATGCTCCACCCATGGATATGCTTATGGAGGATGTGCTTGCCAGTTAAGAGAAAGTTTTATTTATCTAAGTATATGAGTTATATGATGCCAGATCTTAGATAAATCACTCTACTTGAGAGGAGATATGCTCCTTCCTATTGCACATTATTCAAGAGAAGCCTAGAGAGTCACATTCACAGACGAAGACTTTCTTCTGAGGGACATGGAGAAAAATTGTCCCCTCTACATCACAGTGGATATGGGTAGATTTAGACTTTCTCAGGTTCTAGTTGATCCAGGTGCATTGGTGAACATTATGAGTCTAAATACCCTTGCATATTTGAAGATCGACATCTCTACACTTCGAGGAGACCAGATGATGTTGAGAGGATTCAATGAGTAAGGCGAGAGGGTTTTAGGTTCCATAGTGTTACCTTTGGAAATAGGTGACTAGAAGACTGAAGCCAAGTTTTATATAATTGATTCGAATACATTACTCACTACTTTGCTCGGTAGGCCTTGGATACACCAGAATAAGATGATGATTCCATCCTCTCTTCATCAGTGCATCAAGTTTCAAAGCAATGGAATTGAATACTATGTCAAAGGAGATGAAAAGCCATTTTCAGTGAGAGAGGTCAAGATATATGAAGATGCGACCTACTATCTTCCTTAAAATCAAAATACCTTTCCTCAAGAACTTGGTCAAAATTTAAATATAAAAGAAAAAAAGAAGAAAAAGAAAAAGAAAAAGAAAAAGAAAAGAAAAAGGAAAGTACAAGTGAGCAAGAAAAGGACACCAAGGAAGAGGTAGAGCCACATGTTACATCCACCCATAGTTCGTTCCACCATACGGAACTTGACCTCCACCAGGCAGGGGCAGAGGCAGATATAAAGGCAATTCCAGAGGTGGAAGGGTACTTGGTTGGCCACCAGCCAACATGGGTTATGTTCCAGTTCATAAGAGTACTCTTACTATTCACTTAGATTGGGAATCCAGCTCAGAGGATGAGTCTCATGTGATTAGCATACCAACCAACCCCTCTCAACAGGTTTCATTAGAGGTGACACTCGATCCAGACAGTGATGAAGACCAGACCTCTAAGAAAAGCATGAATGTATTTGAATCATGTTTATGTAAAACTATTAGGTAGTAGTTGCAAACTTTAGCTCTAACCTCACATTTTTCTCAAAAAGTTGAAGGTTTAGTAGTTAAGGAAGCCCCTAGGTCTTCAATGAATGTCAAACCAAATAGATTCCTATTGGGATTATAATCCTCAAGTCCAAAAGTTGATGTAGAACTTGAGGATAATTCATATAAAGATTTAATGGAATTACCTTTTGATTGGTACTCACCTTGTGTTCATAATCTTGCAAAGAAAGGTTTGATTCCTTATTCACGGTCTAGGCACAAGTCAGAGTATTTCGGGAAGCTGTAGAATAACAAAGGCATGGATGCACAATCAAGACTAGGACTAGAATTTGGTACAGTGGGTCCAGTCAACGATGATGATTATTGCTTAGTTGTTACCAATCATCTGGAGTCTGATAGATTCATCGCAAACCACACTAGTTGAATGAAAAAGAAACTAATGACTTAGTTATGCTATTGATTGATTTTAAGGACTACTTTGCATGGAGCTATGAAGAGATGTCTGAATTATCTCCTGACGTACCATTCCATAAACTAGCAATAGACTTTAACACTAACCCTATTAAGCAAGCACCTAGATGAATGTGATTATAAATCAAACAACATGTCATTTTTGAAATAAAGAAATTGATCGATGTTAGTTTCATCAGGGAAGAAAAATATCCTACCTGGATAGACAATGTCATGCTAGTTAAGAAAAAAGAATGTCTATACGTCAATTTTAGGGACTTAGATAAGGCATATACTAAGGATGAATTTCCACTTCTATACCAGAATTAATGGTGGACATCGCCTCATCTCATGTAACATTCTCCTTCATGGGTGGGTCATCTAGCTACAATCAAATCAAGATGGCCCCCAAGGATGAAAGAAACACTGCTTTTCAAACCCCGATCAAAATCTATTATTATAAGGTCATGCCTTTCAGCCTTAAAAATTTTGGTGCCACATACCAGCAGGCCATGACTCAGATCTTCAATGAACTCATTCATTAACAAGTTGAATGTTATGTTGATGATTTAGTAGTCAAAAGAAAAGAAAAGGAAGACCATCTCTTTCACTTGAGAGTAGTTTTTAAATGGTTATGACAATTTAACTTCAAAATGAACCCCCTGTAGTGTGCATTCGGAGTAGCTTCAGGGAAGTTCCTTGGGTTTATTGTCTGACACTTGGGAATAGAGATAGACCTAGAAAAAATCAAAGCCATCCTAGGAATGACACCCCCTAAAAGTCTAACTGTTGACCTCATTTTTAGAATGAGCTCTCAACCCCTCCATCTTAAACATAGGACTTCTTTTAGACACTAAGAGTCTCTCCTTAGTCATAAGACACTTCTAGTGATTAGGTGGACACTCAACCTAACTCTAGAGACTTAGAAGAGTTAGCAATAGGAATATGTCATGCCTCAAGGGTGTTAGGAAAATTTGCCTACCCTTTAGCTTGAACCAAATTCCTTACTTCTTCCCTTCAACTTTAAACTCAAATCAATTCCAACTTGATGGATTTTCTCAAACTAAAAGCAACTCCAAATAATTGAGGCTCATGATTGAGATATAAATTCCAAAAATATTTCCTAAGTCCTTTGATTCCCTCTCATGGACTTAGCTCAAATCAAATCTAAATCAATTCAAATTCAAGAAAGTTTCTCACAACCCATTTATATTCTCATTTATATTCACATATATAAATGATTTATAAATTCAAATCAATTAAACTAAATTCAAAATTCAAATCCAAATCAAAAATCTTTTCTAAGTCACCTTGATTTTATCTTATGGAAACAAAATTGAGCCAAATCTAAATATAAACAAAATTGATTGGAAACAAAGATACAAATTCATTTCAAATGATCAACCAAATATAAACCAACCCATGACCTAACACAAATAGGTTAAATGGGTCAAATTGGTCAACTTGACCCATTTGACCTAAATGAAATTAAATGAACCAAATCTAAATATAAATCAAATTGAACCGAACCAATGATGCCCAAACATTTCAAATGGTCATATGAACTTGACCCCCCAACCCTTCGTTTGACCCAATTTGACCAATTGGTCAACTTGACCCAAGTTGACCCATTTTGACCTAAATGGGTCAACATGAGCCAAATCATATCAAATCAACTCCAAATTCAATGAAACTTGGCCTAACCTAGTTTTCAATCATACCAAACATATTCAAATTGAAATCCAAGACAAATGATAATTTTACTCCTAAGCCATAGGGTAACCTAAAATTAAAATCACTTGGAATTTGATCAATTCCTTTTCATGGACACTTAGCATTCTCTTAATGGACCAAATGGTCACTAATAGACATGGTGCACATGACCCAATGGGTTTGGGTCAGCCGAACCCAACCTAAGGATAAAACTGACCACCCACTTAGGAATTCAGCACATGGGATCCCTCCTCCACTTAATTAAAGCACATGGGAGCTTCGCTACTCCACTCCACACACAAAACCAAACCATGTGCAAGTTCTAACATCCTAACAAACTGATTGAATCAGGTGAATTAGATCAAAATGGCAAAGCTCTTCACAACCATCCGATTCACCTAGGGGGAGATATACTCCCCTTAATTCCACTTCATTCCATAATTCACACACTCGATTGACTGAGAGAGACCTCCCTAAAGCTTCCCAAGCTCCCTCAAGTAATCCCCAAGCATTTGGCATTCTCCATTTTCAGATTCCTTCAAACCAAAAACATGGGAGGCTAAGGAAATTTCCACTTTTCTCATTACTCAATATCAACTCAATTCCTTTTGCAAGCATCTTCAGATGAGTCAATCGAGTTGATCCAAACCTTTTCCTAAGTTCTCAAGGCAAGGGAGGTGTGACTTAAACCAAGGCCACAAGGATTTGAAGGTGAGCTTGTTCCATAGAGGGATCTACTCAATCCTAAGGCTTAAAACTTTCAACAGGGCTTCATCTCCACTAGACGAAGCTGCCTCAATGGATTCGAGCACCAGTGATAGCCTCCGGTGAGGTATGCCTTCAACTCAAGCATAAACTAGAGAGTGTGCAGTCTTTTATGAAAGAAATTTTTACTTCATGTAAAACTAGTCGTTGGATATCTTCTCCCTTGCATGATGATGGTGTGGGTTGAGTTTGAGCTCAATCCGAGCTCAATCGAGCTCGGATCATGCCATGGAAGATGGACGGTGGCCATCTTCAGCAGGCGAGTTCAGGGATGGATCATGGGTCATCCATCTGCGAGTTTTGGATAGATGGCCATGATCAAGATGCGTAGGATCCTTGATTTAATCCCTTAAGAACCGTGGGCTTGATCTCAGCCATCTAATCCTTGATCGAACGGGTGAGGAGAAAGTGCGTAAAAATGTCGCTGATATGGCGCTATGATATGAAAACTTAAGTGACCTCTCCCATCGTGCCATGTGGAAAGCGTCCGCCGTGTCAGCCTCCATGTGGCGCCGACAGGATTAATCACTTAATTAAGCTATTTAATTAATGAATAATCATAGAAACTTCTAAATAACATAACTAATTCAAGAACATTTATAAAAATATAAGGTAAAATGCATTGTAAAGATATTTCTTAGGAGAATAATCTAAAAATGTTTTCCAATGGATTTTGAATAGTGTATTTTTGTCAATTAGGGTTTTAATGAAAATTTAGTTACCCTAATTACTCCATAATTATTTCATTAATTCATTTCAAATTTCTCTGATATATTTAGTGGGATGACCTCTACCTCCCCTAATTTTTTTGAGATTTATTGATGAGTTAATTAGGGAAATCATATAATGAATCCTTAATCACCCTCTTTACATAATTAAGGGCAATTAAGCATGTGAATAGTGGTTTACCCCCTTTTTAAGTTAATTAAGCCTTGCTTAAGTAAAGAAGAGGTTTATAGAATGGATTTGGGGAATTTTCTCTAACCCATTCCCTAAACCCCTTTCCTTCTTTAATCTAAACTTAATTAAGGGCTAACCCACTAATCACCTTCTTAATTAACTTGATAAAATTTTTAAAACATTCCAGAACTTAATCAATACATCTTGGGTAGGTGCTTAGGTGTTCAATAACCAAAGTAACTTAAGGAAATTAAAATCTAACCCACATGTGTGGGAAAGGGTTACGAAAGAACTTAAATTAAATATTTTAACTTAATTAATCATTAATTATGAGCTAATTGAATTAGGTACCTTTCTTTCCTAGGATGCATTGCTGATTTAAATTCCTTGTGATTTTATGTCATACATTGGCTCATAATTACTTAATTAAATATGCTAAAGTGGTGTAGGTAAGGGGTAATTAACACACTTAATTCACACCTTAACCTAACCAAAGCATAAAATTAATCTAATCACCAAAAATTGAACCAAAATAACTCACACATGGCAGAATGGGTTAGGACCAGCAAACTCATCTCACATTTCTCAAATTGAAATCAAACTCAAACAAAATCCAAACTCTCCTTAAAACAAATTTGTTTTACTTTAAAAAAATCTTATTCATAGGATTGTCTTTAGGAATTAATTAGGGTGGATGAACTTACATTACTTTCATCACTTTATTTCTTTTCTAACATGCTAAATGTGTATGTCATATGAAATCCATGCATTCATGCATTTTAAAAATCAATTTAAAAATGAAATGTATCTTTTATGTCAAACTGCATGTTTTGGCTAAAGTAAGGATATGAATGGCTATTATCACTATTAAATCTAAAATTATTTTCAAAACTTATGAATCAAACATCAAAACTAAAAGGTATGCTACTTATAATTATTTATGAGCTTGTATGCGAGTAAAAATATAAAGATGTGCATAATGTGGCTTTCCTTTCCTTTGCTTTTAGCATAGTTTTGAATAAAATTTGGCAAAGTGTTTAGTTCATTTGAAAAGAACACAATACTTGCTTAAATCCATTCCTATTCATTCCTATGTTACTACTTAAGAAGGATATCCACACTTACATATATAAATTGCATAAACAAATCAAACAAACAAACATAAACTTTTGCATCTTTCTTTTTTCCATTCATTTCTTTTGTATATGAATATGTATTTAAGGAAAGTGGTATATTAGTCTGGAAAATCCTGGGATTGTGAGGCTTTAAGTAGCCCTAACTAGGTCTTATACCTTATACCCCTGGTGCTAACAATGGCATCGTACTCACTTATGCCTTTCATATGTATATGTGTACATATGAAAAATGGATAAAAGAATCCCTCCTTTTCTACTTAACAAAATCATGCATCATAAATAAACATTCAAATTTCTCAAACAAATTCTCTTAGAATTCATCATTACAGTGTCTTAAACATTTTCATTTGTATGTATAAATATGCTTAGGATTCATCCATATGCATGTTACACATGTTGTGAATGAAATGAAGTGATATGTATTTTGTGATAGTATTTCACTTTACTTAATCTTAAAATGCCTTTCTTTTTGAATAAGTTTGTTTAGGAAAAATCTAAACTTATGATTGATTAAAACACATAATAAAATATTCACTAAACAAAAAAAATCAAATATGAATCTACCTTAGAAATTATTTAAGGTAGGGAGGAAAAAGAAGTTCTCTTCTCTTTTCCTCTTTTTACAACTTAGTAATTAATTGTAAGATACACTTAAACCAAAGAAACTAAATGACTTACATGAAATAAACCCTTTAAGTTGAACATTTTCATACTCAGAAAACTTCAACCTTAAAGCCCAGCTAAGCATACCACACAAACCTTAAATAGCACACACATTAGGCTAAGCCACCATTTCTAGCTTTAGGTTAGGGCGATGCATGGTTTGATGTTTATTTTGTTTTGTGATGTCTTATTTTAGTCTGGATGTTAGGGTGCATGTGCGTAGACTGAATGGTAGGGCGATCTTAGTCTAACCATTATCATCTGCAGAAGATTGTGCTTAAGGGGTGTTGTTATAAAAATATAATTGATTTTGCTTTGCAGGTGCTTATACCCCTAAGCATAATTCAAAATAGGCTAGGCGGACTTGGTTATCCATGTGTGGGGTGCTAAGTCCAACATATATATATACATGCTTGGGATTGTATGGTTTGTTTGGATAATCTCTATTTTGCAAGTGTTTGTTTGATTTCCTTTTTCCCATTTTCATGTACTTTTGCAACTATGATTTTGGAATAATTGTTATGGGGGATTAGGATGAGCATAGGTCATAAGATCCTATCTTATGTACCATGTGAAGCCTTTGGAGCAACCACATTCCAACCAACCAAAATAAGAAAGAAGATAGAAGAAAGTAGGAAGAAGAAAGAAGAAATGAAGAATGAAGATCGCCATAACATGAATTCCTTGCTTAATTGTAATTCTACCCTTTTTTGGGTTTGTGTGGTGGAGCCCGACCAAAAATGGCCTTTTATTCTTTTGCACTAGTTTTATAAATTGATTGGTATTTATTTAACTTGCGCATTAAGATGACATCTTTTCCTAGTTTCTTCCTCACTTTTATGTATGGCCTGGAAGACGACTAGGCTCTTAGGAAAATAAATTTTCTATCCAATTAAAAACTCAAATTAAAAAAAATAACTCATAATCTCATCTAAAGCTTAGGATTATAAAGCAAGATAAAAGAATTAGCAACCCCTTAGCTGGATGTTGTCTTACTTTTCTAACATCATGTATAAAAAGCATATTGTTTCACCCTTGATTGGAGGGCTTCCACCTTTTCCAGAGAACTTGGCTTGACCTATGAGAGTCATGGTGAAAACACACCTCCTTTTTTTGCTGATTTTGGCCTATAATATGATTTCTCATGTATTAGGTATATAAATCAGAAAGCGTGTGTCAAATTGATTGTCTAAAATAAAAATAAAATGTATCAAAATTTTCATTAGATTTAAGTCATTAAAGCATGCCCTACATGATCTAGTCTCTTAGGGAGTGTGTTTAAGGACTTAGTCTCTTTGTAAATAAATAACAGCTTAGCTATCTTTTGAAAGAATTTGACTTGCCTACATATTTTAAAATCGTAGAAGTTAGTTGGCCACCCCAAGGCAGATGTTAGTACAACATTCGGGTGGTTTATCCTTTGTGGAGGTAAACCAAATACTAATTTTCTCCTTAGATTAAGGTCATTCTTTTTGGCCCTTGCCAAAGCTCCCTAGATATATGATCAGGGTTGCTACTTTCCTTTGTGGTCTACGAGCATAAATCCTCACCTCTTAGGCAGTTCAGTTACCTTGCATCATGGAATTATAAACCCTAGCATTTTAATAAAAATTTAACTCAAACAAATTAATTCAACTTCAAAAAAGTAAAGCCCAACCATATGGTAATTTGGGATACTTACTAGGCTTCCTAATATCTTAAGCATCCCCTACTTATTTTCATTTGGCTTCGATAAGAACTTCTTCCTCTTGATTGATCCCATTGGACTTTCTAAAAATAAACCAATCAATTGATAGTGCTACTTTTTTAATCGAGAGTATTTTTAAGGAATCATGTTCCTTAGGATGAAATTAACTATGGGGGCTTGCCCCTGTAGGGAACTTAATGAACCTCATTTAAAATAAACCCTACTTTACTTTTCCATGTAAAGTAGGGGAAGAATCTCTAGTATATACAAAGACCCATAATCTTTAGGAGTCCTTATTGAGGTGATTAGGTCTATTGTAGGGTGGTGACTTCTATCTTTCGAGATAGTACACCTCTCCTTAATGTCATACCCGATCACCCTAATAAGAACATCTACGGATTTGTGCGGTGTCCTAATAAGGCATATATTTTTGTTTTCATTTATCCTCTTCAAAAAAGAAAGATGAAGGCAGAAATATTTTCACCACATTGACTCAACTCAGATCATTCCAAGGGCGGTTGGGG
Source organism: Cymbidium sinense (assembly GCA_021442155.1). Lineage (NCBI taxonomy): Eukaryota > Viridiplantae > Streptophyta > Magnoliopsida > Asparagales > Orchidaceae > Cymbidium > Cymbidium sinense. Next base: position 137,863,044 of record CM038223.1, on the reverse strand, counting down.
TATCTAAGATGCTTTGTCTATACTATGTCGGAAAAATGCAAGCCATTGTTAGCACTTATCAAAAAAGATGCTAAGTTCAAGTGGGATGATAAGTGTAAGCATGCTTTTGAAGACATCAAGCAATATTTGGTGAAGCCACCAGTTCTAGCCACTTATCCTCTACACTACTGCATTGGATGACTCCCTTGGTGCTTTGTTGGCCCAAACCAATGATGAAGGAAAGGAGAATGCTCTCTACTACCTCAGTCATCATCTAATTCCTACTGAAGCAAACTACCCACCTATTGAGAAACATTGTCTAGCTTTAATCTTTGCATCCTAAAAGTTATGGCACTATATGCTTGCTCATAAGATGAACTTGATTTCAAGAATCAATCCCGCTGATTCCCCGCTTAGTGATGATCTCCCCAATGAACAAATCATGAACATAGGGGAGGTTGGAATTCACCATTGGGAAATGTATTTTGATGGTGCGGCTTCTTTTCACAAAGGAGAAGAATCACGATCTACTCTTCCAGGAAAGGTAGGGGTATAAATAGTTCTATTAACTCCAAACCATGATGTGATGAGATTCTCATACTATCTCTCCAATCCATGCACCAATAATAAAGCTAAGTATGAGGCTTTGATTGCCTATTTGGAGTTAGTGATTACAATGTGTGTCAAAAGCATCAACATCTATGAGGATTCTCAGCTGGTCATCAACCAGATTGTTGGGTCCTATAAGGTCCTAAAATCTGAGCTTCGTCACTACCACGAGTACATCAAGAAGCTATTGGCCCAAATTCCTGAGGTCATGATCTACAAGGTCCCTCAAGGAGAGAATGCAGTAGCAGCTGCTTTGGCCAAACTTGCTAAGGAATTGGCATGTTTAGAAGATGAGTACATTTCAATAAGAGTACAAAATAGATAAGTATTATCCCTTATAGACGTAGAACTCATTGAGAGACTATCTCTTGAAGGGGAGGTTGTAGTTGCCAATAAAGATGTAGAGCTGGATTAGAGGTAACCATTCATAGATTACCTGAACACATGCAAACCACCTCAAGAGAAATCATAATACCATCATATGAAGTAGAGAGCTCTCTCTTACATTCTCGCGGATGGCACCTTGCACCTACAGTCTTTTGATCAAATGTGGTTACGCTATTTAGACAAATACAAAGCACATAAGATCATGACCAAGGTACATTCAGGTCTATGCGGAGCACACCAATCTGGCCCGAAGATGAAAGTAAAGATCAAGATACTAGGATACTATTAGCCTTTGATGATCACAAACTACATGAACGTAGCTAGGAGATGCCATCAGTGTCAAGTACATGGTGTGATCCTACATCAATGACCTAACATTCTACATCCTACATTATCCTCGTAGCCATTTGAGTGTTGGGGTACCGACATTGTGGGTCTTATCGATCCTCCTTCTTCTAAGGGACATCGGTTCATCCTAGCTTCCACTAATTACTTTTCCAAGTAGAGAAAATCCACTTAGAGAGGTCGCATCTCAGCATGTGCTCCAATTTTTCAGGAGCCATATCTTATATAGATTCGGGGTGCCTCGATGAATTATATCTGATAATGGTACTTCATTTAAATGCACCAAGATCAACAGCTTTGCCAGGAGAAAGTGCGGTGACTCATATCTACTAAGAGTGATATATCCATTGGGTGAGTCACTATCAACATAGCAAACATCAACCAACCTAAAGTGCTCATCGATTTGCAATAATTAGCCTAGGAAAAAAGCATCAGGGACTCATATCCTCCTTTACCGGAACTGATTGTCGAGATAGTTTGTCTTCGGCTCAACAGGTACTATCCGACCTAAGGCGACTACTGAGTGAATATTGTTGGGGGACTTATATTAACCTAAGAGTAGTCAAGAGGAAAGGAACCACTAGGGGACTTATCCTAAACCTCATATATATTTGACCTAGTTAGTGTATGATGGCTACTTCAAGAAGAAAGTGTGTAGGCTTACATCCTCTTAAATGAAGTTAACATGAGGTAGCTTACTGGCTGCGTAGTGAGATCTACCAAACTAACAAGGTGCAAGGAGCTTATTAGTTTGCAATGGTCAAGTTAGGAAGAAAGCACATGGACTCACATCCGCCAGACAAATGACCACTAGGGTGACACACTAGCAAGGTAGCATGTTAGCCTGACCTAGAGCAGCTAATGAGTGAGTGCCATAAGGGGCTTGCTCCCACATCAAAATAGCCCGAGATAAAAGATATGTTTTTGTGTTTAAAGAGGATAGGATGCCGCTTGGGTTCTCTTACACCCATTCTAGTTATGCTAGTCAAAATAGGATGTCTCTCAGGTTCTCTTATACCTACTCTAGTAGCACTAGGGACTAGTGTTTAATTTGTGTTCGTGTTATGAAAGAGGGATAGGCTGCCTCTTGGGTTCTTTTATACTTACCCTAAACACATCGTGGTAGATTTGCAAATAATCAAATAATGTTTCGAATGAAGAGAATATTTTTATGAATTAGAATAAAATTTTTAAGATAATTATTTTCAACAAGATTTTATGGGTAATATTTCTTCAAAAAGAGCCCATTAATTAGAAGCATCGAGTGTTCCCCTTTACAATCAATAAGCTGATAAGATCCTCCATGATAGGCCTTTTCTATGACAAAAGGGCCTTCCCAAGTGGGTTCAAACTTGCCTCCCATCTTTCGATGGGCAATAATTGGTCTCCTTAGAACTAATATAAGTTCTCCTACTTGAAAAGTTCTAGGGCGGACTAGCTTGTTGTGAGCTTGAATCATCTTAGCCATGTACAACTCGAGGTTCTGGCACACCCGTAGGTGTCTCTCCTCCAAACCTTCGAGCTCTTCTAACCATAACTTTGCATTCTATTTTATAGTGATTTTACTACCCATTGTTATCCTCAGTGATAAGAGTTGAACTTCTAATGGTAGAAAGACATTGGACCCATACACTAAAGAGAATGGGATAGATTGAGTTGGAGTTTTGTATGTGGTGTGGTATGCCCATAAAGCTTCAACTAGCTGCTCATGTCACTATTTTTTGTTGTCATCAAGTGTCTTCTTTAGTATCTAGATGAGAGTTTTGTTGGATGCTTTTGTTAGGCCATTTTCCATAGGGTAGTAGATAGTGGAGTATCTCCAATATATATTGTGTCTTCTGGTGAAGCTGCTGATCTTAGTGCTCTTGAATGAAGTACAATTATCGATATAATTCATTGAGGCACCCCAAATCTATATACGATATGGTTCCTGAAAAAATAGAGCACATGATGAGCTGTGACCTCTCTAAGTGGGATTGCCTCTGCCCACTTGGATAAGTAATATGTGGCAGCTAAGATGAATCGATGACCCTTGAAAGAAAAAGGATCGATATGGCCCACAATGTCGGTACCCAACATTCAAATAGTCATGAGGTCAATGTAGGATGTAGAATGTTGGGTGGTTGATGTAGGACCACACCATGTACCTAACACTGATGGCATCTCCAAGCCACGTTCATGCAGTCTGGGATCATCGAAAGATAGTAGTATCCTAGTCTCTTTATCTTTGCTTTCTTCTTTGGACCAGATTGATGCTCTCCGCATATACCTGAATGTACTTCAGTTATGATCTTATGGGCTTCGTGTTTATCTAAATAGCGTAACCATATTTGATCGGAAGACTGTCAGTACAAGGTGCCATCCACCAGAGCATAGGAGAGAGCACTCGGCTTCATCTGATAGGCTTATGACTTCTCTTGAGGTAGTTTTTCTCTAGTCAAGTAACCCATGAATGGTTGCCTCCAATCCAACTCCTCATCCTTATTGGCAACGACAACCTCCCCTTCAAGAGAGTGTCCCTCGATGAGTTCAGCGTCAATAAGGGATATGACTTATCTATTTTGGACCTTTATTAGAATGGACTCACCTTCCAGACATGCCAATTCCTTGGCAAGTTTTTCCAAAGCATCTGCTATTATGTTCTCTCCTCGAGGGACCTTGTAGATGGTGATCTCAGGGATTTGGGCCAACAGCTTCATGGTGTAGGCATGGTAGTGACAAAGCTTAGGTTTTAGAACCATATAGGACTCTACAATTTGGTTGATGACCAACGAGAATCCTTGTAGATATTGATGCTATTGACACACACTATAATAGCTAATTTTAGACTAGCAATCAAAGCCTCATACTCGGCTTCATTATTGGTGCATGGATTGGAGATAGTATGAGAATCTAATCACATTATGGTCTAGAGTTAAGAGAACTATTCCAACCCCTATCTTTCCTAGAATATTAGATCGTGGTTCTTCTCCTTTGTGAAAGGAACCTGCACCATCAAAATACATCTCCCAATGGCGATTGTTGACCTCCCCTAAGTTCATAATTTGTTCATCAGGGAGATCATCACTAAGCTGGAATCAGTGGGGTGTGTGCTAAGAAATCTGCTAGTGCCTGTCTTTTCACTGCATGGTGGGGTATGAATGTAATATCGAACTGTGAGAGAATCATGGACCAATGTGCCAATCATCTGGATAACATCAATCATGTCATGAGATACTATAGTGGATTGATTCTTGAAATCAAGTTCACCTTATGAGAAAGTATATAGTGTCATAGCTTTTGGGATGCAAAGATCAAAACTAGGCAATATTTCTTAATAGGTGGGTAGTTCGCCAAATATTACTTGGGTAGTAGAGAGCATTCTCCTTCTCTTCATCATTGGCTTGGGCCAATAAAGTGCCAAGGGAGTCATCTAATGCAGCAGTGTAGAGGATCAGTGGCCTGCCCAGGATAGGGGCTGCTAGAACTAGCGGCTTCACCAAATATTACTTGATGTCCTCAAAGGCATGCTAGCACTTGTCATCCCACTTGAACTTGGCATCCTTTTTGAAAAGTGCTGAAAATGGCTTGCATCTTCTCGATAGATTGGAGATAAAATATCTTAGATATGCTAACTACCCTTAGAAAGATCTGAGTTAAGTTATACTTTTAGGGGGTGTCATTTCAAAGATAGCTTTGATATTTTTTGGGTCTATTTCTATTCCTCGATATCGAATAACAAACCCAAGGAACTTCCCTGAAGCTACTCCGAATGCATACTTTAGGGGTTCATATTGAGGTTAAATTGTCTTAACCATTCGAAAATTACTCTCAAGTCAAAGAGATGGTCTTCCTTATTTTTTTGCTTTTGACTACTATATCATCAACATAGCATTTAACTTGATGATGAATGAGTTCATTGAAGATCTAAGTCATTCCCCGTTGGTATGTAGTGTCAGCAATTTTAAGTCGAAAGGCATGACCTTATAATAATAGATTTTGATCGGGGTTTGAAAAGCAATGTTTCTTTCATCCTCGGAGGCCATCTTGATTTGTTTATAGCCAGATGACCCATCCATGAAGGAGAATACTGCATGAGATGAGGCAATGTCCACCATTAATTCTGGTATAGGAAGAGAAAATTCATCCTTAGGACATGTCTTATTTAAGTTCCTGAAATCGATGTATATGCAAATTTGGCTATTCTTTTTTCTTAAATGGCATGACACTAGCTAACCAGGTAGGGTATTTTTCTTCCCTGATAAAACCAGTATCGATCAGCTTCTTGACTTCAAAAATGACCTATTGTTCGATTTATAATCGCATGCATCTAGGAGCTTGCTTGATAGGGTTACCGTTAGGGTATATTGGTAGTTTATATACTGCTTCGTCAAGAGATAATCCAAGCATCTCTTCATAGCTCCATGCAAAGAACTCCTGAAACTCAATCAATAGCTAACTAAGTCATTGGTTTCTTCTTCGTTTAATAGAGAACTGATGTATGTTGGGTGTGGATCTTCTTCTATCCCAAGGTTGATTTCTTTGAGCTTGTCAATAGTTGAATGGATTTTCTCTTCAAATTTTGGAGGTGCATCTTTGATTTAGAGATCATCTGAAGTTTTTAAACACACTTTCTCATAAGAGTTAGTGTGATTTGAGAAGAACCTATCAGACTCCAGATGATTTGTGACAACTAAGTAGTAATCGTCATCATTGACAGGACCTACTTTATCGAATCCTAGTCCTAATCTTGATTGTGCATCCCTGCCTCTATTGTTCCACTGCTTCTCAAAGTACTCTGACCTGTGCTTGGACTATGTATAAGAAACCAAACCTTTCTTTGCAAGATTATGAACACAAGAAGAGTACCAATCAAAAGGTAATTCTATTAAATATTTATATGAATTATTCTCAAGTTCTACATCAACTTTTGGACTTCAAGATGATAAGAATCTCTTCAGTTTGACATCCATGGAAGACTTAGGGGCTTCCTTAACTACTAAACCTTCAACTTTTTGAGAAAAAAGTAAGGTTAGAGCTAAAGTTCCCAATTGTTGCCTAATAGTTTTACATAAACTTGATTTGAATAAATTCGTGCTTTTCCTGGAGGCCTGGTCTTCATCACTATTTAGGTCGAGTGTCACCTCCAATGAAACCCACTGAGAGGGGTTGGCTGGTATGCTAATCACATGAGACTTGTCCTTCGAGATGGATTACAAGTCTATGTGAATAGCAGGGGTACTCCTGTGAGTTGGAACATAACCCCTATTGGATGGTGGCCAACGAGGGGGTCTTCCACCTCTAGAATTACCTCTGTGTATACCTCTGCCTCTACTTGGTGGAGGTTAAGTCATTCTACCCACATGTCCGTAAGGTGGAATGAACTATGGGTGGAATGTGACATACGACTCTACTTCTTCCTTGATGTCCTTTTCTCGCTCACTTGTATTTTCCTTTTTCTTTTATTTTTCTTTTTATTTTTCTTTTTCTTTTGCTTCTTTTTCTTTTTCTTTTGTATTTAAATTTTGACCAAGTTCATAAGAAAAGGAGTTTTGAGGAAGACAGTAGGTCACATCTTCATATATCTTGACCTCTCTAACTAAAAATGGTTTTTTATCTCCTTTGACATAGTATTCGATTCTATCCCTTCTGAACTTGATGCACTGATGATGGGAGAATGGAATCATCTTGTTCTGGTGTATCTAAGGCCTACCGAGCAAAGTAGTGAATGAAGTATTCGAATCAATTATATAGAACTTGGCTTCAGTCTTCCTGTCACCTATTTCCAAAGGTAACACTATGGAACCTAAAGCCCTCTTGCCCTATTCACTGAATCCTCTAAACATCATTCGATCTCCTCAAAGTGTAGAGATGTTGATCTTCAAATAGCCAAGGTTCTTTAGACTCATAATATTCACCGATGCACCTAGATCGAATCTTCCATATCCATCAAGAAGATGTTGAAGATGGTCATGCTCCATGTCCTGGCAAGGTCATATCGTGAATGTGACGGGCTTATCTTGAATAATGTGTCTCTTCTCATAAAGAAGTAGAGCTAAGCATATCTCTAAATCAATGAATTGTTTGATTAATGACTTCCTCATCACTTTGATAAGATAAGGGCATTATATGCTTTGCTTAGCTTAACTTTCTTAGGTGAGAGGATATTATAATCAAGTGATCCTATAAGCATATCCATAGATGGAGCATTCGTGAGAGCTTTGTTCATGGTGACATATATGTGATTCAAACTAGCTTTTTTCTCAATTTCTTGGATTTAGAAGAAGGAACATAGTAGAAATCTAGTAAAGTAAGTGGGATGAGGGATTTGATGCCATCATCCATCGATACAAGATGTCTACTACAAGAAGAGCTAGTTGAAGTAGAAGTGACGGCTGAGGTAGTAGATGCAACTGTGGAATGGAGGATGGGTTCGGTCGGTGATTGCGCTACTTAGCTATCCTGGGCAAGTGTGGGCTACTACTGCTACTGCTGAGCTCCCACTTTCCCCAAGTTATCTTTAGCAACTTACAAACCTTCCTTAATGTTGGAAGTTCGAGTTGCCTCAAGCACCTACAAGGAAAGTTTCTTGATTTTTGAAATAATCTTTTTAGAGGTTCGGGTTTAGGAGATATCCCAACCTTCTTTGGTTTTGAGAGGATCACATGTATCCCTAAGGATTACCCTAACAGAACTGGATGGTTATTCCACTAGGTATTCTTTTAGGATATTTATGGCACCTGACTTGTAGCTATGCTCAAGCTAGTCCTTAAATGTAAAGTAATCCTCTAAAACATGGTCTAGCATGTGGTGGTAGGGGAAAAAGTTAGAATCATTACTCATGCTGACTTCCTCCGGCTTCCTAGGCTTGGGTAGCTGAAAATCAAGTCTCTTTAATAGATTCTTAAGGATTTTTCTTACTACCTCCCTCTTAAATGAATAAGGTTTGTTTAGTTTATCCAAAAGAGTAGGTGATAGTTACCTAGTGGTGGGTATATGTACTGCTTATGAGTATGGATAAGGAGGAGGAGGCGAAGGTCGTGGAGACTGTTGTGGAAGCTGATAAGATAGCCTAGGTGATGGTAGAGGAGGTGGAAGTGATGACTATGGAGCTCGAGGTCTCTCATACTGCTCTCTGGCCGGTTGCTTCACCTTGTCCAATGTTACTACTACCCCTGGCTTCTTTTCATAAATTTTTTGAGGCTTTGGCTTTGTTGACTGATCTTGAAAAGGCAACTATTTGGCCTCTCCTTGTAGATTAGCCACCTTGTTAATTAGCTTCTCAAATGTCTTGATGGTAAAACCTTTGAGCATGAAGGCGATCAAGCCATGAAAATTCTTTAGTAGAATTTCAATGGCATGCTGTTCAGATAGCTACAGTTCACATTTCATACTCAAATTATGCCATTTGAGAATATAGTCAATGAGGGACTCACCGGGGTGTAGTTGTTCTATAACGAGATAGCCCATAATCACTCTTTGTTAAGCTCCAACAAACTTCTTGATGAAGAGTTTCTCCAACTCATCAAAAGTCTTCACTAAACTGTTGGGGAGTTCAGTGTACCATTCAAAGGCTATACCCGCTAAACTACTGACAAAAAGATAGAATAGTAATGCATCGCTACCACCAGCATTGCAACAGCCTGAAGTACACTATGTGCTTGCGTGGGTTCCCACTGCCATCAAAGCTCTTGAAAGAAGGCAGCACAAAACCCTTAGGATACTGGATGGCATCAAATTCCTCTAGGTAGGGTCTACTCTTTGGAATCGATGATCATCCTCAAGCTTGAGCCAATGCTTCTCTCACTTGCTACTCAACCATGAGTTTAATATCCTTTTTCTTGTACAGAGGTATTATCCACTACCTTCTTATACAAGCTAGTGTTGCCCTGCTCTACTAGAGGTGAAGTCTTGACTTGATCCAAGACATGCAACAACTCAGGCTAAGTGACCTCTATAATAGTAGGATGTACTGCTAGGGCTTGATTCTGAAGTGTCAAAAATTCTGCTAGAAAGTCTTCAAGCCTATTTTCCATTTTATCAATTTGTTCATCCTTCTATTTAAGTTGTTGAAGGAGGTGTTGGGTCGAGTGGGCTATATCATCCTGTTCAACCACAGCACCTTCCAAACTCTGCTGATTCTGAAGGAGGGAACCCATGGTATCAACCATTTTCACCCCTACTGAGTCTTCCAACAAATCATTTTCATTGGGATCAAAGCTAACCTTTTCTTCCTCTAGGTCAGACTAGTCATACCCTAGGATTTTCATCTTCTTATCTAGATACTATACTACAATATCATCTAGGGAGCGGTCCAACTGCACAGACACAAATGATTGCGGCTGACCAGTGGTGGGATCATTATCATGAATAGAGATACATCTAACCTCCCCTGCTGCTGGAGAGCTAACCTTGTGAGGACTACGCTCACTGAACGATACATGCTCCTGACTGTCACTAAATCTAGGTGGAGTGGTACTCCTGGGAGGATTTATCACCATGGGGGAAACTGAATTGTCTCCTTCTCCTCAGATGTTGCTATCTCCATGATCAACTGCGGTGGTGGTGGTGATGGCACAACTACGATGCTTCGAGGTCGCCACTCCCTTTTCACCACAACTATGGGGGGAGGTCAAGTAGGAGAGCTCGGCCTCACCTCAATCGATAGTGTAGATGAAATGGGATCCCTTGGCCGTAGCCGGATCACCAGTGGGACTTTCTTTTCCTCGGATGCTACCTTCATGGCTTTTAATGGAATTATGGAAGATGGAACTTGCATTGGAGTTGGTGGATGTAGAGTAAAGCGGTATGGTGGAGGCACCACTAACTCCCTCTGTGTGGGAGCTCTCCTCCCATGGTGAATAGTACTGGTCAACAGAATGTTATTAATATGACCTACGCAGGTAGCACGTCGATCAAGGAAATCGATAACATCTGAGGCAGCTAACTATCTGGTTTACCTTCGCCTCTCCTTGGTGGTCACATGCATTGACACACGAGCCTCTCAGGCCCTCTCCTGTAGGATATGCTTGCCCACGCTGTGAGGAATAACTGATCTTAAATCAAATTGGGCACCGGACTCTTATCATCTGTAAGCTCTGCCAACTCGGCATATAATTGTCCTAAGGCAGACATAAGACCTCCTATTATCTCTGATAGGAGTTTCATACTGACCTGCGGGTGGAGGTGACACTGTAAACCTCCTAACATCTTCCTCTCCATCAGATCCAAAGAGAGGGTGGAACTTGTTCTATGAAATCAGGGGAGAAACTATCATGGGTAACTCTTCTAGTGAAACCTGAGAAACTACCTCCAACTCTTTGGCTATGTGTACATGATGCTGCTTGATCTTGCAACAGCTATTGCAGCACTGAGTTCTGCTAGGAGGAACAGTATGGAAACTAGACCCTACCTCATAGGTAGGGAGACTAACCTTAAAGATAGGGTATCCTTCCCCTTGGAAGAAGCCTACAAGTGGGTGTTAGCCTGTACTAGGGTAGCAATAGGAACAACTGAACGAACAGGAGTAAAACTACAACTACTGCAGGAACTACCATAAGCTTCCTCTTTAGTGAGGAAAATTTAGAATCAGAAGGCATCTCCACATGGATGACAAGCTTCTGTGCAGTCATCACAGTCCTCTTGATGGTCATGAGGGCTACCCCTTCACAAGTGATTCTGGCCCACTCAAATCCTCAGCCAAAGTAAATGAGATGGGCAAAGTCAGTCTGTGGGAGGCTAGCCCGATCCAAGGCCAAATCTGTCTCAAAAGAAAAAGTGAAGACATACTTCTAAGCTTCCATTTATACTGAACTGAACTAAACTGAAAGCCGAAAACTGAGTTGAAATTCTAGAATTTTTGAAAACAAACTCAAATCAAATTTCTGTTGTTGCATCTTGATAATTTTTTGAATTTTGATTTAGAATTTGAACCCACACTTAACAATTTGAATATGTTGAGTGGGGATCTTTGATTTTGGAGAGAGATTTTGAATGTAGAATTGGAGATGAGATTTTTGAGTTTAGAATTCATTTTCAACAAATTTGTGTATATTGAAAATGGGTTCAACTATTTTGAAGAGATTTTGATCCTTCCATTGGTTCATATTTGAATTTGATTTTATGTTCGGGGACCCTTCATTTAACAAAATTGAGTATGTTAAATGGAGAGTTAATTGATTTTGTTTGGGGATTACTCACTTAGCAAATTTGGGTATGCTAAATTAGTTATTTGAAAATAATTTTCTTCTTTTATTTGTTTGCTCATGATGTGAATCACGTGTGAATTTAGAAATGGAACCTTTACTTAGCAAATTTGTGTATGCTAAATAAAGTCCAAATGTGTTTTGGTTTTTATTTTTGAAAAGAGGATCTTTACTTAGCACATTTGGGTATACTAAATAAAAAACCCAAATGTGTTGGATTTTTAAAAGAGGATTTTTACTTAGCAAATTTGGGTATGCTAAATAAAGGAGCCGAATGTGTTTGATTTTTATGATTTTGAAAAGGAAATTTACTTAGTAAATTTGGATATGCTAAATAAAGGATCCAAATGTGTTTGATTTTTATGATTTTGAAAAGAGGATCTTTACTTAGCAAATTTGGGTATGATAAATAAAGGACCCAAATGTGTTCGATTTTTATGATTTTGATTTTGAAAAGAGGATTTTTACTTAGCAAATTTGGGTATGTTAAATAAGGAATCCAAATGTGTTTGATTTTTATGATTGATCTTGAAAAGAGGATCTCTACTTAGTAAATTTGGGTATGCTAAATGAAGAATCTAAATGTGTTTGATTTTTTTTTTATTTTGAAAATAGGATATTTACTTAGCAAATTTGGGTATGCAGAATAAAGGATCCAAATGTGTTCGATCTTTTTTTTTTTTTTTGAAAAGAGGATCTTCACTTAGAAAATTTGGATGTGCTAAATGAAGGATCCAAATGTGTTTTATTTTTATGATTTTTTGAAAAGAGAATCTTCACTTAGCAAATTTGGATGTGCTAAATGAAGGATCCAAATGTGTTTGATTTTTAAGATTATTTTTTGAAAATAGGATCGTTACTTAGCAAATTTAGGTATGCTAAATAAAAAATCCAAATGTGTTTGATTTTTGTGACTTTTTGAAAAGAGGATCTTTACTTAGCAAATTTGGGTATGCTAAATAAAGAATCCTAATGTGTTTGATTTTTATGATTTCTTGAAAAGAGGATTTCCATTTACAAATTTGGTTATGTAAAATGGAAGTCAATTTTGTTTCATGTTTCAAAGATGAAGTTTTTGTGTGTGATTTATTGCTTTTTGAAAAGATGGAAAATTCCAACTTAACACATGTGGAGTGTGTTGAGTGGGGTTTCAAATGGTGTGATTTTGTTTGGAGATAAAGCTTCCATCCAACAAGTTTGGACATATGGAATTTAGAGGCTTATCTTCAATTTTGTAATTTTTGAAAAAGAAAGAAACTCCAACTTCAAAATATGTAAGATATATTGAAATGGAGTTTCAATTTTATGATGTGATTTTATTTGGAAATGAAATCTTCATTCAATAAATTTGGGTATGAGGATATTCATATGTGCTTTTTGAAAGATGATTTGATTTTATTTGGGAATGAAATCTTCATTCAATAAATTTGGGTATATTGAATGAGGATGTTCATTTGTGATTTTTGAAAAGATGATTTTTGATTTTGTTTAGAAATGAAATCTTCATTCAATAAATTTGGGAATATTGAATGAGGATGTCCATATGTGCTTTTTAAAAAGGTTATTTAGAAATGAAATCCTCATTCAATAGATTAGAGTATATTGAAGAAGATGTTCATTTTGTGACTTTTGAAAGATGATCTTTATTCTATTTGGGAATGAAATATTCATTCAATAAATTGAATGAGGATGTTCATTTGTGATTTTTAAAAGATGATTATTAGCTTTGATTTTTGAAAAGGTCCTACATGTAACAATCTTAAAGATTGTTAGATGAGGTTAAGTTATGAAACTTTTTATGCAAATATTTTATTGTGTGAACTTTTTGGAAAATGATGTTTTTATATAAAGGATTTATTTTTCTTTCTTTATTTTTGGAATGAACCTTTCCTTACCATATAAATAGTAGGGAGGAATTCTTTAGTTAATTTTTAAAAATTTTATTTTCACCTATTGGGGACAACAAGGGTTTTAAGACCTACACGGAGTGAGGTCCTAAAACCTAAAGGATGTTGGCTAGCTTATCTTAAGAATGAAATAAACTAAGTGACAATAGAAAATAAGGATAGTCTCAGATTCATATGAAATATAAATCTACTATCGATAATTAGAGACAATGATCATTTACCAAAGATGGAGAGAGAAACATTCCCCAGCGGAGTCGCTATAAAAATCTATGGTGAATAATTTATGTTGTCTTCATCTATCTTGAAAATAAATGAAAACAAAAATATGCTTGTTGGATATCATGTAGATTCACAGATATTCATATTAAGGTGATTGGGTACGACATTGAGGAATGATGTACTATCTCGAGAGATAGAAGTCACCATCTTACAATGGACCAAATCACCTAATAAGGACTCCTAAGGACACTGGTTCTTCGAATGTACCAGAGATTCTTCCCTTACTTTACATGAAAAAGTAAATTAGAGTTTATTTTAAATTGGGTTCATTAAGTTCCTTATGGAGGCAAGCCCCCATAGTTAATTACATCTTAAAGAATAAGATACCTTAAGAATACTCTCAATTAAGGAAAATGATCATTGTCTCCAAATATTTCAAAGGTAGGACTATCAACACATTGGCTATTTTTGGAGGATCAAGTGGAATTGATCAAAAAGAGGGAGTTATTATCGAAACCAAAGGGCGATGAGTGGGAGATGCTTATGATACTAGGATGACTAGTAAACATCCCAAACTATCATATGGTTGGGCTTTATATTATTAAAATTTGAAGAGGATTATATGTTTGAGTTGAATTTTTATTAGAAATTTAGGACTTATATTCCATAACACAAGATTATGGAAATTCCTAAGAAGTAAGGATTTATGCTTGTAGCCCGCAAAGGGAAACAACGACCTCGGATCCTAAATCTAGGGAGCTTTAGCTAGGGCCAAGGCATGGACCTAAATATAAGGCAAAAATGGGTATATGGTCAATTGGGCTAGGTTGGGTCTAGTTGGCCAATTGAAACTTTGGTCAAGTTCAATAAGTGATTTAGAAAGAATTTGACCCACTGGTTGCAATCAATTTGGCTTAGATAAAGATTAGACTCATTTTGACTTTTTACATCAACTTGGGTCAAGTGGCCAATTGGGCTAGGTTTGGCTCAAATGATGACTTGGTCAAGGTCAATCATTAATCATGAATTAGTTTAGATTAATGGTTTCAATCAATTTGGCATTTGGTGGGTTTTGGCTAGTTTGGGTTTCATTTGGGCAAAATGTTGACTTGGTCAAAGGCTAGGTTTGGCTTGGTTTGACCCAATTTGAGTGATTTATAATCCTGGGATGATTGTTGCTCACAATGTAAGGCTTAGATAGGCTTAGTTCAATCCAATTTGGGTAGGATTTTAATTTTTCTCAAAAAAGTACTTTTGGTCACTTTGGGTCAAGTGAGCCTAAATGGGTCAATTGGCTTGATCAAGGCTTGATTTAGGTTTGGTGGAACTCACATATGGACTTATGATTGAAATGTAGTTCCAATTGTAAGTGATTTGGAGTCTAATGGGTTTTGATTCTTTTGATAATTTTAAGTCAAAAGGGTGACTATGGGTTTGGCTTAGGTTAGTTTGATTTTGATTAGATGATTAAAGTTTATGTTTATATTTAGTTTATGATTGAAGGATTGATTGTTTGGAGAGAAAATCCAAAGGTTTGAATTGATTTAAGGATGATTTGGTTAAGTTCAAGAATTTGACTTGAAAGGGTATAGGTTGGATTTAGGTTAGATTTGAGCTTGAGTTTTGAATTTAGTATTGGTCATTTGAATTTATATTTCATTTATATTTGTGAATATAAATGAGAATATAAATTGGTTATGGGAAAATCTTTTGAGTTTGAAGTGACTTGGATTTGATTTGAGCTAAGTCCTTAAGATGGAATCAAAAGGGCTTAGGAAAGATTTTGGATTTGGAATTGAATTTTGGATTTAGTTTTGGTTATTTAAATTTATATTTCATTTATAAATATAAATGAGAATATAAATGGGTTATGAGAAATTATTTTGAGTTTGAAGTGATTTGGATTTGATTTGAGCTAAGTCCTTAAGATGAAATCAAGAGGGCTTAGGAAAGATTTTGGATTTGGGATTGAATTTTGGATTTAGTTTGGGTTATTTGAATTTATATGTCATTTATATTTGTGAATACAAATAAGAATATAAATGGTGTATGAGAAAATTAATTTAATTTGAAGTGATTTAGATTTGATTTGAGCTAAGCCATAAGATGAAATCAAAATGGCTTAGGAAATATTTTGGATTTAGGATTGATCATGGATTTCAATCATTTGGAATTGATTCATGATTTAGATTTTGGAATTGATTTGAATTTGAGAAAAATCAATCAAGTTGAGATTTATTTGAGTTTGAAGTTGATTTAAATTTGAAGTTCGACTTGAAAGAAGAAAGTAAGGATTTGGTTCAAGCTATAGGGTAGGCAAATATTCCTAATAACTCTAAGGCATAACCTATTGCTATGGCTAACTCTTCTAAGTCTCTAGGGTTAGGTTAAGTGTTCACCTAATCACTAGAAGTGTCT
Organism: Cymbidium sinense; assembly: GCA_021442155.1. Classification (NCBI taxonomy): domain Eukaryota; kingdom Viridiplantae; phylum Streptophyta; class Magnoliopsida; order Asparagales; family Orchidaceae; genus Cymbidium; species Cymbidium sinense. The sequence continues at coordinate 137,846,996 of CM038223.1, read as the reverse complement.
TAAGGCTAAGGAACTCTTAATGTCTAGAAGAGTTTTATGTCTAAGATGGAGAAGTTGAGAGCTCACTCCAAAAGTTAGGTCAACAAACTACAAGAATATAAAGCCATGCAAAAATTATATTTTGATTTGATTTATTTATTTTGTGTAAATAAATTAAAGCTCTATCTAGATTCTAATGTCCAAATGAATAAGAATGAAATCAAGCAGGTACGTTGCCATTATTCAACACCAAGGGAACGAGGTAGGAACCTCCCTAGGGCTATTTAAAGTCAGTCCCTAGGATGTCCAAACTAATATACCGTTAATATTCTCACTTATGCAAATTAGCACATGAATGTAAGGAAGAGACTTTATTTCATACACTAAATTTATATTCACTTTCATTCCCTATTTATATATAACTAAATTTACAATACATATGTATATTCATTCGTTAATAATCTTTTGAAAATATATTTGAAATTTAATAATGATACTAGCCATACATATTTTTAATTTAAATCAACACATTCAATTTGACATAAAAGAAATCATTTTATTTAATTAATTTTAAAATATATGGATGCATGAATCATATGACATACAATATTTAGCATGACTGGAAGGAAATAAAATAACACAAGCATGTGATTTCATTCAATCCAACTAAGTCCTAAGGACAATCAAACTAAATAAGATTATTTAAAACAAACCAAAGTTCTTTAATGTCATTTTATTTTCATGTTTGATTTGATTTAAGAAATGTAAAATAGGTTTGCTAATCCTAATCTCATTCCCCATGTGTGAGTTAATTTGGTTTAATGAAGAATAATTTAGGTTGATTTTATACCTTGAGTAGGTTAGGGTATGAATTAAGTCAATTAATTAACCATTACTTATATCACCTTAAGCTAACTAATTAATTAATAATGTGCCAATATGATATGAAACCATTTTAAAAGTGAATTAGCAATGCTCCTAAGAAATGGAAGGGGCCTGATGTAATTGGCTCATGATTAATGGTTAATTAGCTAAGGGATATCACTTAACTACTTGTATAGTTTTCTCACACATGTGAGCTAACCATAATTTTATCAGCTCTTTCTTTAGGTTATTGAACACCCAAAGAGCTACCCAAGATTGATTAAAGGTGATTAGATGTAAATTAGATTTTAGATTAAGTTAATAAGGCTCTTCAATCTATTTGATCAATTAAGGAAAGAGATCAAGAAAGAGGCCTTATCTCAATCCCTAAGTCCTATATTTGATCATTTTAAGCTCTAATTTTAGCTTGGAGATTAGTTAATTAATTAAGCAATTACCTCATCAATCACTAATTAATCTAATTCTAAAATAAAGAAAACTTAGGAAATGAATTAGGAGAAATATCCCAATCACATTCCTTAAGCTCCCTTACTGCTCAATAGAGGTAATTAGGCTTAAATGATCAATTAACTCACTGTTCATTCACTAATTATCACTAATTAAATTAAGAGAGTGATTAAGGCTTAATTAATTAATTTCCTTAATTAAGCAACCGATAAAATCTGAGAAAATAGGGGAGGCAGAGGTCATCCTCCTAAGCATCCACAGATTGTTTGAGATTAATTGGGTGATTAATTAATGAGTAATTAAGCTAATTAAATTTTTAATTAAATATTAATTAAGCTAAAATCACTTATCAAAATTAATTAATAATAATTATTTAGATTCTACTCTAAAATATCTTTAAAATGAGCTTTAGTTTGTATTTTTTTTTTTGAATTTTTCTAGGATTAGTTATGATTTTTAGAAGTTTCAAGCTTAAAAATAAATTAAGTAAACCTAATTAAAGCCCTAATTTCATCGGGCCATGTGGCAGTTGACATGGAGCACTTTCCATATGGTGTGATGGAATTGGCTATTTAAGTTATCACATCCACCGCTGACTCAAATTGCGGGCGTACTGCTGCGGACCCAATCTAAGATCTGATGGTCACCAGCGATGAAAGAATCGGGATCTAATGTGGGATTAGATCATGACCGTCTATTTTGATCACACGGAATGGATGGTCAGTGATCCATCCCATTCACAAGAGACAAAAGATGGATGCCGGCCATCTTTCCCAGTTCGATCCGAGGTCACCCAAGCTCAGATTACCTCCAAATTGATCCCACACCTTTGGGGAGGGGAGGCGCACACATCCAATGGCTAAGATCCAATGACATTTGAATTTTGTTCACAAAATACCAAATGATTTTCCATACAAGGCTCAGTTTTACAAAATTACCTCAACGGAGCTAATGCCCAAATGGGATCGAGAGTAGCCGCTTGAGGCGATTGAAGCTTGGGGTTCGATTTAGTGTAAAGCTCTCGTTCACTAATCTACATGCATAAGGTTTCGGCTCTGATCAAAATCTGATCTCCAGTGGTCAGGAAGAATCAAGGATGGTTCGGTAGGCTTCGACGAAGTATGAGGATGGTGTGGGTGCAAGGATTGAAGTTTGATTGAGTATAGAAAGAGTATTACTCCAAAGGAGGCTGCCATGTTTCAGCTTTGCTCAAGGAGGAGAAATACTGATCAAAGAAGCTCCAGGAATTCTCTTGGGAAGTCTCTAGGATTTCAATAATGCCTTAGGGACTCACACAGAGCAATTGGTGAAGAATCTCGCTCGAATTAAGGGGGTATACCCCTCATTGCACTTAATGGATGGACATAATGGCTTCCAAAAATTCAGCTAATTCATCACTATTGGGTCATCGGAGGGGTCACCGTCAACTCCACCTGGCACGCCAAGAGTGGAGGAAGTGGTGGCACGAGTCTCAAGGCTTGATTTGGGGAGATTATGTGGGATTGATCCTTGCTTGTGGCTTGGCTTGCTTTCCTTGGTCCATAGCAAGCACTAGGAGGCTTAGATTGGGCTAGGGGAGTTTAGGAATGCCTCATTTGGCAAGTGGAGGGCTATCATGGGAGAGGCAAAGTGGACTTTGCCTCTTATGGAAAGAATCCAATGTAAAGAGAGGGTGTCCATTAGTTAATCCTCATGGTTTGGGTCCCACATGTAATTAGGCTGGTTTGAAGCTGACCTAGGGTTAATTTGGGTCGGGTTAGGTCAGCCACCAATGTTCCATAAGGCAGCTTTGGGTGATTTGGCTTAACTTGGTCAAAATGGCTTTATTTGGATCAGGTTGGATTGGGTTTACCAATTGGTCAAATTGGGTCAAACTAAGACTTAGGTTAGGTTCATATGATGATTTGGGATGTTTTATTTCAAATAGGTTCTGATTAATTTGGCGTAGGTTTGATTTTGGCTCATTTGGATTCAAATAGGTCAAATGGGCTAAGTTGACCAATTTGACCAATTTGATCAAATTGGGTTGGGTTAAGCATTGAGTGAAGTTCAATTGGTTAATTGAAAATGATTGTAGGCTATGGTTTGGTTTAATTTTAATTTAATTTGGATTTTGGCCAATTTGGCCCTTTAGGTCAATTTGGGCTAGGTTTGATCAAGTTGACCAATTGGTCAAATTGGGCTCAATCATAGCTTTGGTCAAGTTCAATAAGTAATTTGAAATGAACTTGAGCTATTGGTTGCAATCAATTTGTATCAAATCATGATTTGACCTATTTTGGCTTTAGGCCAATTTGGGTCAACTTAGGTCAATGGCCAATTGGACTTGGTTTGGCTCAATTGATGGTTTGGTCATGTTCAATCATTGATTATGAGTGGGTTTGAGTCAATGGTTTCAATTAATTTGGTATATGGTGGGTTTTGGCTAGTTTTTGGGCTAAAGATTGACTTGGTCAATGGGCTAGGTTGACTTGGTTTGGTCCAATTAAAGATAATTTATTAACCTAGGATGATTATTGATCATGATATGGGGTTTGGATGGGCTTAGTTTAATCCTATTTGGGTTGGATTATAACTTGGCTCAAAAATGTCTTTTAGGGCACTTTGGGTTAAGTGAACCTAAATGGGTCAATTGGCTTGATCATGGCTTGATTCAAGTTTAATTGAACTTTCAAGTGGACTTAGGATGGAAATATAGATCTAATTGCAAGTGGTTTGGAGTCAAATGAATTTTGGTTCATATGATAATTTCAAGTCAAAAGGGGTCAACATGGGCTTGATTTGGGTTGACTTGGATTTTGATTGATAACCATATTTAGTGTTTATGTTTGGAACAATGATTGAAGGAGTGATTGAATCATGAAGAAATCCATGGGTTTTGAGTTGATTTGGATATCATTTAGCCAAGTTCAAGTAATTGGCTAAAAGGGCTAAAATTGGGAATTTAATTTGATTTGGGTTTGGTTTTGGCCATTTGGATCTATATTTTATTTATATTTGTGAATATAAATGAATATAAAAATAATTCATGAGAAAATCACTTGAGTTTGGAGTGATTTGGAAGCAAATTTGACCAAATTGAGGTATGTAGGTCAAAATGGCTTAAGTAAGAAATTTATTTGGTTTGGTTTAGTTTGATTTGGTTTGAATGGTTTGAATTTAGATTTCATTTATATTTGTGATTATAAATGATTGAATGATAGATTTATATAAAATTAACCAAATTTGATTTGGTTTGAAGGAGGTTTTGTCTAAGCATATGAAGATGGTTCATATGGCTTAGAAAGGGGTTTTGGAGTTTGAATTCAATCATGGGTTTAAATCATTTGGAGTTAGATTTGATTTATGATCTTAGAATTGAATTTGAGGTTTGGTTTATAATCTTGAGAAAATCAATTGAATTGGGGTTGATTTGAATTTGGTTAAGGCTAAGTCTATAAGATAAAATCCAAGGGCTTAGGAAAGGATTTGGAATTTGAATTCAATCATGGGTTTCAATCATTTGATTTGGGATTGGATTTATGATCTTGGATTTGAATTTAAGGCTTTGTTTGGAAGAAGGAAGCAATGATTGGGTTTAAGGCTATAGGTGCAAGTCTTCCAAAATCCCTAAGGCATAACCTATTTCTATGGCTAACTCTTCTAAGTCTCTAGGCTTAGATTATGTGTTCACCTAATCACTAGAAGTGTATTAAGACTAAGGAACTCTTAGTGTCCATAAGAGTCCTAGATCTAAAATGACAAAGTTGAGAGCTCACTCCCAAAAGTGAGGTCAACATACAACTTCTTGAACAAGGGACCACTTGGCTGATCAATCGATAGCACGACAAATCAAACCTGACCTAAAGCTGTTCGTCGGTGTGCAATGGTCATGCTGGAAAGAATGTGTGATAAACTTTTATCTTCCAAAGCAAGGATGGCCATCAGGGTGACTCATTGGTGGCACAACAAGTCAAATCCAACCTAAGGGTGACTATTGAGAGAGTGCCGACCCAGGGACTTATCTCAACTCAAAAGTACTCAGGTGATTCTTATAAAGAGTTTTGCTAACACTGCTTGCTAACACTGCCCTAAAGATAGGATGCCTACTTGGGAAAAGGTACTGTTGGGGGTTTTGCTCCTAATTCATAAATGAAGATATATATTTTGTTTTATTTATATATTTGCGTAGGCCCTATGTTGCTGTACGAGGGACCACTTTGAGAGGGGGCTAATATCAGCCTAGTCCTATCTCAGACTTATTGAACCAAGGGAGAATCTGCATATCTGCAAGATAAATTCTCCAACCACAAGGGTGGCTACTAAGAAAGGGGGATTGTCCAATCCAAGAGTAATCGGGGTAGTGTCTAAATGGGGTTGCTAATAACTTGATCCAAATAGAGTGCCCACATGGGAGGTGTTGCTAGGGGCTTTATCCTAGACCCTGAAGGAAATAATGTGTGTAGGTATTCGATGGCCAACTCACAGAGAAAGTGTAGTTATCTTACATCTACCAAAAGCAGTGTATCTATCAGGTGGGTCACTATCAGTAGAGCGAACACCAACCAACCTAAGGTGCCCCTTGGTGTGCAACAATCAGTCTAGAAAGAAAGTGTGTAGACTTACATCTCCCTAAAGTGGAACCAATTGTCGGGATAGTCTATCTTCGGCTCGATAGGTGCTATCCAACCTAGGGCTGCCCGTCGATGTGCAATGGTTGTTCTTAAGAAGAAAGCAAAGCAGACTTACATCTTTCGAAGTAGGTACCATCCGTTGGGGTGACCCATTGACAGTGCAACAAATCAACCCGACCTAAGGGCAACTACTAAGTAAGGAGCTGCAGAGAAGGATTGGACCTAGACTTGAAGTATTCAAGAGGAAAGGAGCCACTTGGGGACTTAACCTAATCCTCTACTCAACCAAGTCTGTTCACGATGGTGGTTTAAGAAGAAGGCATAGCAGACTTAAATCTTCTTAAATGAAGCCAACATGAGGGTAGCTTACTGATTGCGCAGTAAGGCCTACCATGCTAACAAGGCACTCGTCGGTGTGCATTGGTCAAATCAAGAAAAAAGCATAGTAGACTTACATCTTCCTGAACAAGGGACTACTGGGTGATACACTAACAGGGTAACACATTAGCCTGACCTAGAGCAGCTAATGAGTGAGTGCCACTGGAGCTTTATCTCACATTAAAATAGCACAAGATAAAAGATATTTGTTTATTTTATATGGGTATGTGTAGTTTATTTTGGTGTTGTGTTGCTAAAGGATAGGATGTCACTTGGGTTCCTCACACCTACCCTAAACACATCGTGGTGAATTCACAAGCAAAGATATTTCTAACCAATATGAAGAGGTGGGATTTAAGATGAAAAGAAGTTTTATCGATGATTATTTTCAAACAAGATCTATGGATAATATTTTTTTAGGTAGAGCCCGTTGATTGGAAGCATAGGGTGCTCTCCTTTATAATTTATAAGCTGATAAGATCCTCCTTGGAAGGCCTTTTTCATGGTGAAAGGGCCTTCCCAAGTGGGTTCAAACTTTCCTCCCATCTTTTGATGGACAACAATTGGTCTTCTTAGAACTAAAATAAGCTCTCCTACTTGAAAAGCTCTAGGACAAACCAATTTGTTATAAGCTTGAATCATTTTGGGTTTATACAACTCGAGGTTCTGGCATACCCGGAGTTATTTCTCCTTCAAACCTTTGAGCTATTCTAACTGCAACTTGGCATTCTGCTCAATTATGATTCTACTACCCACAGCTATCATTAATGATAGGAGTTGGACTTCTAATGGTAAAACTGCTTCAAATCAATACACTAAGGAGAATTGGGTACATTGAGTTGGAGTTATGTATGTGGTGCTGTAAGCCCACAAGGCTTCAACTAACTACTAATGCCACTACCGCTTATTGTCATCGAGTATCTGCTTTAATATCTGGATGAGAGTTTTGTTGAAGGCTTCTGCTAAACAATTTTCCCTTGGGTAATAGATGGTAGAATATCTCCAATCTATGATCTGTCCCCAAAAAAAGTTATTGATTTTAGTGCTCTTGAATGCAATACCATTATCGGATATAATTTATCTAGGAACCCCAACTTATATATAATATGGTTTCTGAAAAATTGGAGCACATGTTGAGCTATGACCTCTTTGAGTGGGATTGCCTCCGCCCACTTAGAAAAGTAGTCAGTGCCAGCTAGAATGAACTGATGACCCTTGAAAGAAGGAGAATTGATCGGGCCCACTATATCAATATCCCAACACTCGAATGGCCATGAGGCCAATGTATGATGTAAAATGTTGGGTGATTGGTGTAAGATCACACGATGCACCTGACATTGGTGGCATCTCCTAGCTACATCCATACAATCTGTGATCATCAAAGGCCAGTAGTATCTATTGATCTTGGCTTTCATCTTTAGACCAGATTGATGCGCTCCGCATAAACCTGATTATACCTCGGTCACGATCTTATGGGCTTCGTGTTGTCCAAACAACATAACCACATATGATCAAAAGATTGTCGGTATAAGGTGCCATCTACGAGAGCGTGTGAGTGGGCTCTCTGCTTCACCTGATGGGCTAATAGCTTCTCTTGAGGTAGTTTAGCTATATTTATATAATCCATGATTGATTTTCTCCAATCTAACTCATCATCCTTCCTGGCAACGGCAACCTCCCCTTCAAGAGGGAGTCTCTTGATGAGTTCAGCATCAACAAGGGATAAGACTTTCCTATTTTGGACCCTTATTTGTATGGACTCATCTTTCGAACATGCTAACTCTTTGGTAAGCTTGGCCAATGAATCTGCTACAATATTTTCTCCTCAAGGAATCTTGTAGATGGTAACCTCTGGGATTTGGGCCAATAACTCTATAGTATACTTATGGTAATGATGGAGCTTAGGCTTCAAAACCTTATAAGACCCAGCAATTTGGTTGATAACTAATTAAGAATCCCTAAAGATGTTGATGCTCTGGACGCATAACGTGATGGCTAACTCTAGACTGGAAATCAGAGGCTCATATTCGGCTTCGTTGTTGGTACATGGATTGGATAGATGATATGAGAATCTCATCACATCGTGGTCCAGAGTTAGGAGAACTATTCCTACCTTTGCCTCTCCTAGAAGAGTAGATTGTGGTTCTTCACTCTTTTGAAAGAAGCTGCACCATCAAAATACATCTCCCAGTGGAGAATGTTATAGTCCTCTAGGTTCATAATTTGTTCATCGGGGAGGTCATCACTAAGTAGAGAATCAACAGGAAGTGGGTGTCCTGCTAAGAAATCTGCTAGTGCTTACCCTTTCACCACATGGTGGGGTATGAAAGTAATGTTAAATAGCGGCAAAATCATGGACCAAAGATAGCATCGGCCATGTCATGAGATATTGCAGTGGGTTGATCCTAGAGATCAGATTCACCTTATGAGAAAGCATATAATGTTGCAGCTTTTGGAATGCAAACATTAACGATATGCAATGCTTTTTGATAGGTGGGTAGGTTACCTTAGTAGGGATCAGATGATGACTAAGATAGTATAGTGCATTCTCTTTCCCTTCGTCATTGGTTTGGGCTAGCAAAGTGCCAAGGGAGTCATCTAATGTAGCAGTATATAGTATCAGTGGTTTGCCCGAGATAGGCTGCTAGAACTAGCGGTGTCATAAAGTAGTGGTTGATATCTTCAAAAGCATGTTGACACTTATCATCTGACCTAAACTTGGCATCCTTTTTGAAAAGTGATGAGAATGACTAGTATCTTCTTGATAGGTTGGAAATGAAGCGTCTTAGATACACCAACCAATCTTGGAATGATCTGAGTTGAGTTAGACTTTTAGGGGGTGGCATTTCTAAGATAGCCCTGATCTTCTCTAGATCAATTTCTATTCCACAGCATCAAAAAATGAACCTAAGAAATTTCCCTGAAGCTACTATGAATGCACACTTTAGGGATTCATTTTAAGGTTAAATTGTCTTAACCATTCAAAACTACTCTCAAGTCAAAGAGGTGGTATTTCCTTTATTTTATTTTGACTACAAGATCATCAACATAGCATTCAACTTGATGATGAATAAGTTTATTGAAGATTCGAGTCATGGCCCCTGGTATGTAGCACCGATATTTTTAAGGCCGAAGGGCATGGCCTTATAATAATAGATTCTGATTAGGGTTCAAAAAGATGTATTTTTCTCATCCTTGCATCAATTTGTAGATGATGACCCATCCATGAAAGAGAATACTGCATGAGATGAGGCAATGTCCACCATCAACTTTGGTATAGGTAGTAGAAATTCATCTTTTATACATGCCTTATTCAGATCCATAAAATCGACACATATGTAAATTTGGCCATTTTTTTCCTTAATTGGGATGACACTGACCAACTAGGTAGGATATTTTTCTTTCCTGATAAAGCTAGCATCGATCAATTTTTTTATTTCAAAAATGACCTGTTGCTCAATGTCTAGTCATATGTGTCTAGGAGCTTGCCTGATAGGGTTAGCATTAGGATCTATTGCTAGTTTATGGACTACTACGTCAGAAGATAAATAAGACATTTTTTTCATAACTCCATGCAAAGCAGTCCTTAAACTCAGTCAATAGCCTAACTAAGTCATTAGTTTCTTCTTCATTCAACAAGAAACTAAGGTGTATGTGGATTATCTTCAATTCTCAAGTTGATTTCTTTGAGTTCATTGATGGTTTATCTGATCTCTTCTTCAAACTCTGGCGGTGCATCTTTGACCTTAAAATCATTTAGATCATTTAAAGTTTCAAAACACACCTCCTCATATGAGTTAGCATGATTTAAAAAGAACCTATCAGATTCCAATTGTTTGGTGATGACTAGGAAATGATTGTCATCATTGACTAGAACTATAGAATCCTAATCCTAGTCTTGATTGAGGATGCCTACTTTGATTGTCATCATTGACTAGACCCACTAGGAAATGATTGTCATCATTGACTAGACTCACTATATCGAATCCTAGTCCTGGTCTTGATTGAGGATGCCTACTTTGATTGTCCCATAACCTTTCAAAGTAATCCAACCTATGTTTAGACCATGTATGTGGGATTAATCCCTTCTTTACCAAATTAAGAACATATGGTGAATACCATCAAAAGGCTATTATATTAAATCTTTATATGATTCATCCTTGAGTTCTACATCAGCTTTCTGACTTAAGGATGATGCTCCCAACAAAAACCTTTTTGGCTTGACATCTGTGGATGACTTGGGGGCCTCCTTAACTATCAAACCCTCAACTTTCTAAGAGAAAAGTGAGGTTAGAGCTAAGATTCTCAACTACTACCTGACTATTTTACATAATACTGACTCGGATACATTCATGCTTTGCTTGGAGGCCTAGTCTTCATCTTTGTCTAGCTCGAGTGTCACCTCTAATGGGACCTGCAGAGAGGGGTTGATTGGTGTGCTAACCACATGAGACTCATCCTCTAAACTAGATTCTAAGTCTATGTGGATAGTGGGGGCACTCTTGTGAGCTGAAACATATCTCCTACTGGTTGGCCACCAACAAGGAGGTCTTCCACCTCAAGAACTTCCCCTGGATCTACCTCTTCCTCTACCTGGTGGGGGTCGAGTCATCTTACCCATGTGTTCGTATGGAAGAACAAACTGTGGGTGGAATCTAACTTCAGGCTCTACTTCTTCCTCCTCAGTGTATGTTTCTTGCTCACTTGTATTTTCATTTTCTATTTCTTTTCCATTTTCTTTTTCATTTTTCTTTTCTCTTTTTTATTTTTCTTTTATTTTTGAATTTGACCAAGTTTATGAGAATAGAATTTCTGATTTTGATGAAGATAGTAGGTTGTGTCTGCATATATCTCGACCTCTCTATCTAAAAATGGCTTCAAGTCTCCATTCACACGGTATTCGATTCCACCTCTTTGGAACTTGATGTAGTGGTGTAGGGAGAATGGAACCATCTTGTTCTCATGTATCCAAGGCCTACCGAGCAAAGTAGTGAAAGATGAATTCGAATCAATTATGTAGAACTTGGCTTCTATCTTCTAGTCACCTATCTTTAATAGTAATACTACGGAGCCTAAAGCCCTCTCTCCTTGCTCATTAAATCCTCTCAACATCATCTGATCTCCTCATAGTTCAGAGATGTCAATCCTCAAGTAGGTAAGGGTCTTTAGACTCATAATGTTGATGCACCTAGATCAACAAATGCCAGAGTCTGAATATATCCATTGTGATGTGATGAGGGACGATTGGTTCTCCCCAAAGAAGGTCTTCATCGGTGAATGTAACTCCATGGGCTTCTCTTGAATAACATGCTTCTACTCCAATAGCGATCAGCTAAGCTAAGCATATTTTCATATCAAGAATGGTCTTGATCAATGACTCCCTCATCTCTTTGGATAGGACAAAGGCATCATATACGCTTAGCTTAGCTGGCAACTTTCCCAGGTGAGCTAGGACATTATAGTCAACTTTGGGCTGGTCCTCCACAAGCATATCTGTAGATGGAGCATCATGTGGAGGTGCTATCTATTCGCTTGAACTAATGACTTGTTTACCCTTATCCTAAGGTGTTATCCTATGAGGTAGAACTTTTCCACTACTGAGGTTGACTTCAGTGACTTCATGAGATGGTTTAATGAAAAGTTCTACCTATTCATCAGGTTCACCTATAGCTTCTCCTATGGGATCATAGGAGTCGGATGACTCTAAATCAATCTCAATGGGCAAAGCTGAGTGATTCAAGAATTGGTAATCCATTTCTAAATCAGAAGATGAATGATCAGAACTAGAGTTATTATTAATTAGACTCGAAAAGCTTTTTATAGGAATAAACTCAGGCAGATCATCAGAAGTGATATAAATGTAAGTGAATCAGTTTTCTTTATTAATTTCTTAGATTTGGATGGAGGTATAAAGTAGAAATCAAGTACAGTAAGTGGAGTAAAGGATTTAGCACCCCCACCACTGATATAATATGGCTGCTAGAAGAAGAGCTAACTGGAGGAACTGTAGCCGTAACTGTGGAAAGAGTGTTGGAATCGGTCATGGTTGCACTACTATACTACCTTGGGCAAGTGGAGGTTGTTGTTGCTGCTGCTGGGCTCCTACCTCCCTCAAGTTGCCCTTAGCAACTTGCAAACCTTCCTTGGAGTTAGAGGTTTGAACTCTCTCAGGCACCTGCAAAGGTAGTTTCTTGGTCTTAGAAATAATTTTCTTGGAGATTCGGGATAAGGAGATATCCCAACCTTCCTTTATCTTAAGAGGATCGCATGTATCCCTATGGACTACTCTAATAGAACTAGAAGGTTGTTCTAATAAGTATTCCTTAGTGATAACGATGGCACCCGACTTGTAGCTATGATCAAGCCAGTCCTTAAAAGTAATGCAATCTTCTAAGACATGGCCTAACATGCGGTGGTAGATATAATAGTTTGGATCATGACTCTTGCCCACTTCCTTCAGCCTCTTAGGCTATGGCAGCTGGAAATTAGGCTTCTTTAAGAGATTCTAAAAAATCTTCCTGACTACCTCCCTCTTGAATGAATAAGGCTTTTTTAATCTATCAGCAAGAATAGGTAAGTAATAGCTACCTGATGGTGGGTACGAATACTGCTGCTGAGGATACTGATGAGGAGGCAGCTATGGTGGCCACTATGGAAACTGAGGTGGCCGATATGACAGCCAAGGTGGTGGCAGAGGAGGCTACTGAGCTCGAGGCCTATCTGATTGAACCTTAGCTGACTGCTTCCCCTTATCAACTACTGTGACTACCCCTGGCTTCTTCCCAAGTGCCTTCTGAGGTCTGAGCTTTGTTGACTGGTCATGGAAAGGCAACTATTTGGCTTCCTTCTGTAGGCTAGCTGCCTTGTTAATTAGTTCCTCAAATATTTAGATGGTAAAATCCTTAAGCATAAAGGTGATCGGGCCATGAATATTTTTGATGAGAATCTTAATGGCATGCCATTCGGATAGCTACAGCTTGCATTTCATGCTCAGTTGCATCACCTGAGAATATAATCAATAGGGGACTCATTGGAAACTTGTGTCACTGCAATAAGATTGCCTACAGTCACCCTTTGATGAGCTCTAGCAAACCTCTTGATGAAGAGGTGCTCCAACTCAGGAAATGTCTTTATCGAATCATTGGGCAGTTTGACATACCAGTCAAACACAACACCCGCTAAACTGTTAACAAATAATCTAAAAAAGAGGCGTCACTACCTCCAGTGTTTCAACAACCAGCCCTAAAATATGTAATATGCTGGTGAGGGTTCCCACTACCATCAAATATTTTGAAAGAAGGAGGCACAAAACTCTTACGATATTGGACCACCTCAAATTCCTTTGGAAAGGTCTACCCTTTGGAACATATGAGCAACCTCGAGCTTACGCCAGCGCTTCCCTAACCTCTCCACCATGTGCTTGATATCCTTCTCATGCATGGAGGTACTATCCACCACCTTCCTATGCAAGCTACCATTATCCTGATCTACTAGAAAAGTTCTCTTGGGCAGATATAAGAAATGTGCTAACTTGGGATGATCTACCTCTATCGGTATATGCTGCGGGGCTGAGGCTTAGTTTTGGAGTGCATGGACAGCTGCTAACAAGTCTTCCATCTTTTTCTTCATACGGTTGATCTGATCATTCTTCTATCTAATCTACTAAAGGAGTTACTGGGTTGAATGGACAACATCATCTTCTTCAACCACAATACATTTCTGACTCTACTAGTCTCTATGGAGGGCGCTCCTGGTATCAACCATGTGGACTTCGGTCAAGTCCTCCAACAAATCATCCTCATTGAGGTCAAAACTGACCCTTCCCTCCTCATAATCGGATTGCTCGCTTCCTAGGATTTCACTCTTCTTTGCAAAATACTGTGCTAGAATGTCAACCGAGGAATGATATAATTATCTGTACAAACACTCACTGCTGACTGGTAGTAGGGCTATGCTCACTAACAAAAATGCATCTAACACTGCCTACCACTGTAGTGCTATCTCTGGGAGAACTATGCTTGCTGGAAGATACATGCTCATGACTAACTACTAGTGGAGTGTTGTCTCTAGAGGGATCTACTACCATAGGAGTGGAACTGTCACCCTCTCCCTCTGCCACTATTGCTACTTCCAACTACGGTGGGGATAGTGGAACGACTATGGTGCTCTTGGGTCATCATTCCTTCTTCACCACAGTTGAAGTGGAAGGTCGAGAAGAAGAGCTCGACCTCACCTCAATGGGTGGAGTAGTGGAATGGGACTCTGAGGTCATAGTCGGATCACCAACGGGGTTGTCTTCTCCCCTAATGCTGACTTCTATGCCTTGGCCTGGGGATCTTTGGAACATGTCTTGATGAAGATGATGAGCAATCTGTGGTGGAGACATAAGTATAGCTTTGAAATCTCTCCTCTGTAGCGACTATGTTGTAAACTATACTCTTGTATGGTTAGCTCTAATGCTTCTTGGGAAATCCAAAGCGTTTGCCGACTACCAGCACTCCTCTCCCCTCTATCTTTCTGCACCACTCGAGCCCTTGTGTATCACGGATGCGTGTATACGATCACAGCTCTTGGATCAAAAACCTCAGGTCAAATAATGCACCAAATTCTGAGCATCCTTGGGCTGTGCCTATATGGCGAATAATTGATCATAATCCAGCGTAGGGTCTCCTCCTCTCCCTAGCCGGTACCTCATAATAAGTTGGTGGTGGAGGCGATGTTGCAATCCTCTGATAATGCTCCTCTCCATCTGAGCCTAAGAGGGGATGAAATCTGCCCCAGCAGTAAGGGAGACCTCTCGGTGAACCTCCTCTGATATGGGATCAGCCTCTGCCTCTGTTGCTCACTTGTGATCTTTGCTTAACCTTTAGCTCTTATTGTGGAACTGAGTGCGGATGAGTTAAGCGGGGCGGGAGCTGGAACCTACCTCGATGGTAGGGGAGACTATGTCAGAGACTAGGATAGGCTTCCCCTTTAAGGGGACCAACAAGGAGGTGTCAGCCCTCGTCGGGGCAACAAGATGAACAACTGATGGAGTAGACAGGGGAACCACTGACACTACTGATGCAACCACTGGAACTAAAACTGATCATGTTGAAGCTACTTCTCTCACTTTGGAGACCTCTACTGCCTTCCTCTTCAGTGGAGGGAACTTAGAGTCAGATGGTATGTCAAGGAAAATAAGCAGTGTTTGTCCCCCCACCTCCTCCCTACTGACTATCGTGAGCACTGTTCCCTCACAAGTAACTTGCACAGCCTCGAATCCATGAATAAATTGAATTAGATGCATAATGGTCGAGGTGGTGAGCCTTGAGCCAAGTCAACACCGAGAAGAACAAAACTTGCTAGGAGCCATGTGTCTTGACCCAGGCGAATAGAAACTAACTAAACTAAAACTCTGCATTTGTTAAAAACATAATTGAATCAATCCCCTACTTTGGTATTCACCTTTAAAAATAAATTCTAGACTTGATTTAGAAATTTGATCCCACACTCAACAATTTTAGTTATGTTAAGTGGGGCTCATTGGAGAGATTTTGATATATGATGAGAGTCTTTGCCATGTGATTTTGATTTAGAACCCATGCTCAACCAATTAAAGTAGGTAAGGAGGGGTTCAGATATTTGGAGAGACCTTTGAAGATATTTGTATTATGTATCTTGTTTAAAAATTTTGATTTGAAAAACTTTACTTAGCAAATTTAGGTATGCTAATGATAGGTTTTGACTGTGTGTTTAGAAATTTTATGAAAAATCTTTGCTTGTGATGGTGGGTTATGTGTATAATATATATTGATTTGATTTGAAAGTGGGGCTTCTTACTTAATAAATTTGGTATATTAAGTAAAGGCCATATGTGTTTGAAATGTGTTTGAAATGTGTTTGTGAATGAGACTCTCACTTAACAAATTTGGTATGTTGGGTGAGAGTCAAGTGTATTTATGAATTGAAAATGAGACACTTGCTCAAAAAATTTGGTATGTTAAGTAAGAGTCAAGTGTGATAATATTTGAAAATGAGATTCTCACTTAGCAAAGTTGGTATTTTAAGTAGGAATCAAGTGTGATTTAATTTGCTTTTGAAAATGAGACTCACACTTAACAAATTTGGTATGTTAAGTGGAAGTCAATTGTGATATGATTTGTGTTTGGTGTGCTTTTAAAAAAGAGGTTCCTACTTAACAAATTTGGTATGTTAAGTAGGGATCAAATGTGATATTATTTGAAATATGGGATTCTTACTTAACAAATTTGGTATGTTAAGTAGGAATCAAATGTGATTAAGATTTGAAATTTGAGATTCTTACTTAACAAATTTGGTATGTTAAGTAGGAATCAAATGTGATATGATTTGAAAGTGGGATTCTTACTTAACAAATTTGGTATGTTAAGTAGGAATCAAATGCAGTGTGATTTGAAAATGGGATTCTTACTTAACAAATTTGGTATGTTAAGTCGGAATCAAATGTGATATGATTTAGAAGTGGATTCTTACTTAACAAATTTGGTATGTTAAGTAGGAATCAAGTGTGATTATGATTTGTGTTTTGAAAATGAGACTCTCACTTAACAAATTGGTAAGCTAAGTGGGAGCCAAGTGTGTTTATGATTTGTGTTTGCTTGCTTTTAAAAAATGAGACTTCCATTTAAAAATTTTGGTATGTTAAGTGGAAGCCAAATGTGAATTGATTTACATTTTGAAAATGAGACCTCACTTAACAAATTTGGTATGTTAAGTGGGAATCAAATGTGATATGATTTGAAAATTAGATTCTTACTTAACAAATTTGGTATATTAAGTAGGAATCAAATGTGATTATGATTTGTTTGAAAGAGGGAAAATCCATTTAACAAATTTGGGTATGTTAAATAGAGTTCAATTTATTTTTGTGAATTTTGGAAAAGGGACTCTCATTTGATAAATTTGGGTATGACAAATGGAGTCCAAAATATGTCATGATTCCATGTGTGTGATTTCATGCTTTGGAAAGAGGGAAACTTCAACTCTAGCATATGTGACATATGTTAAGTGAAGTTTCAATTTTATGCTATGATGGAGAGAGGAACCATCCCCAGTAGAGTTGCCAGAAAAATCTGTGGTGTTTATTTTTGGACACGTGTGTGTATGTGGGGGGACACCACACAGATCTGAGTGTTCTTATTGAGGTGATAGGATATGACATCAAAGAATAGCGCACTATCTTAAAAGATAGAAATCACTACCCTATGATGGACCTAATCACCTAATAAGGACCCTTAAGGCATGATGGGTCTTCAAATATACTAGAGATTTTTCCTTTACTTTACATGGATGAATAAAGTAGGGTTTATTTAAGCCGAGTTCTAAAGTTTCCTATAGAGGCAAGCCCCGATAGTTAATTACATCATAAGAAAGGTGAATTCCTTAATAATACTCTTAATTAAAGTAGGCAATTATTGTCTTCAAAGATTTCAAAGTTTAGACTATCAATAAATTAGCTATGTTTGGAAAATCAAGTGGGATATATCAAAAGGAGAGACTCATTATCGAAGTCAAAAGGAGATGAGTAGGGGATGCTCATGATACTAGGAAGCCTAGTGAGCATCCCAAACTATTCTATAGTTGGGCTTTATATATTTAAAATTGAGGAAAATTATTTATGTAAGTTGAAATTTATTAGAAAACTAGGACTTATAATCCCACAATACCAAATTATGAAAATGTCTAAGAGGTCAAGATTTATGCTTGTAACCCGAGAGGAAATATCAACCTCAGATCCTAAATCTATGGAGTTTTAGCAAGATCTAAAGCACGTCATAAATCTAAAGTGAAAATGGGTATATTGTTTGCCTCCATAAGAGAGGATAAACCACCCGACTGCTGGACTTATAACTGCTTGGAGTGGAAGCCAGCTAACTCCTCCTACATTTTAAAGTCATATGATCAAGTCATATGTTTTACAAGATGGTTAGGTTGTTATTATTTAGAAAGAAACTAAAGTCCTTAAACCCACTCTCTAAGAGACTAGAGCATGAGTTGTATGAATAATGACTTAGTCTAATATAAATTTTATCAAATTTTATTTAATTTTGTACTCTTCATTTTGACAAAGGCTATAGGATTTTATATATCTAAATGCATGATGAAATAGGATAATTGGCTAAATCAAAGACAAAGAGGTATTTTCCACCACAAGGGAGACCCTCAAAGGTCAAGTCTTCCCCTATCGTGCAAGGATGGAAACCTTCTCTTAGCAAGAGTAAAATAATATGATATGCATGATATTAAGCATACAACATTCAGCTAAGGGATTGCTAAATTTTTTAATTATCTTGATTTAATACCTAGGCTAACACTACCATTGCCGGTCCCAAGTCTAGATGTGAAAAGTGGAGGGTTGCGATAGGTAGTCGACAGCCAGCGTAAAACTTATCAAAATAATCATGACATGAATCCTTTAAATCATTGTGTTAATCTAGGCACAGGCAATGCGTTGTATGGCTTGAATACGATGAAAAAATGTGAAAGGGGCGGTGCCATGTGTTAAATAAGCAAGGGTTCCCACATTATCGACGGATGTGGGCAAAGAAGTTAGTCCAGAAACTAGAATTAGGTTAGGATCTTGGAATATAGGTACTCTTACAAGTAAATTAATAGAATTAATAGATATTATGGTTCATAGAAAAATAAATATTTTATGTGTTCAATAAACTAAATGGGTTGGGGAGAAGGCCAAGGAGATTGATAGTTTAGGTTTTAAACTTTGGCATTCAGGTAGAAGTTGAACTAGAAATGGTGTAGCTGTGATTATAGATAAAAGTTTGAAGGATAATGTTATAAATATTAATAGATGTGGAGATAGAATTATAGCTTTAAAGATTATTATTGACACTAAGATTATCAATGTTATAAGTATTTATGCTCATCAAGTAGGTTTGGATGTAAGCTCAAAAGAAAAATTTTGGAATGAATTAGAGGGAATAATACAAAAGATACCTCTTGAAGAAAAAGTATTTATTATAGGAGATTTAAATGGGCATGTTGGTAGAGTGGTAGAAGATTTTAAAAGTTTTCATGGTGGTTATGGATTTGGAGTGACTAATGAAGAAGGTTGGATTATATTAGATTTTGCCTTAGCTTATGATTTTATAGTTGCTAATACTTTATTTAAGAAAAGAGATGAACATATTATTACTTATAAAAATGGATCTAGTAAAATACAGATTGATTATTTTCTAATGAGAAAAATATATCGTTTAGATTGTAAAGATTGTAAGGTCATTCTAAGTGAAAGTTTAAGTACTCAACATCGATTATTAGTTTTAGATTTTAAGATGAAAAATTATAAAAGGAAAAATAAATCAAATTATTATCCTAGGATTAGATGGGGACACTTAAAGAACATAAATAAAAATATTTTTAAGACCAAGCTACAAGAGCTTAGAATTTGGGATGTTCATAAAGAAGCTAATATTATGTGAGAAAAAGTAGCAAGTGAAAATAAGTAAGTTGCTAAAAATGTGCTTGAAGAATCAAAAAGAAAAGCTTCTTTTAATAAAAATAGTTGGTGGTGGAGTCAGAGTGTGCAAAAAAAGATAAGAAATAAGAAGCATTGTTATAAAATTTGGTTTATATGTAAAACTTGGAGAATTGGGAAAGATATAAAGTGGCCTGTAGAGATTCTAAGAAAGCAATATATGATGCAAAAAATTTAACTTTTAGTGATTTATACAATAGATTAGATACCAAAGAAGGTGAATGATGTATGTATAAGTTAGCCAACCAAAGAGACAGGAGAAGTAAAAACCTAGTTCAAGTGAGGTGAATTAAGGATGAAGATAATAAAGTGCTTTTCTTAGAAAAGGATATTGAAAATAGGTGGATGAGATATTTTGATAAACTTTTCAATGAAGGATCGAGCACGATTGATTTTAGCAACCTTAATACCCTAAACAAAAATAGAGAATTTTATTTTTATCATCGTATTAGTAAATCTGAAGTTAGAGAAGATTTAAAGAAATTGAAATGTAAAAAAGCAGTAGGACCTGATGATATTCCAATAGAAGTGTGGAAATGTTTTGGAGATCAAGGAATTTCTTAGCTTACAAATCTTTTTAATGTTATTTTAAAGACTAAAAAGATGATAGATGAGTGGAGAAAGAGTTTGTTGGTTCCTATATTTAAGAATAAAGGTGATGCACAAGAGTGTGCAAATTATAGAGGAATTAAGTTAATGTGTTATACATTAAAATTATGGGAGAGAGTAATTGAGCATAGGTTATGATGTGATACAAAAGTTTCTCACAATCAGTTTAGTTTCATGCCAGGTAGATCTACTATGGATGCTATACATTTGTTAAAAGGTTTAATGGAAGTATAGAGAAAGTAAGGAGGATTTACATATGATATTTATTGATTTAGAAAGCTTATGATAAAGTTTCAAGAGATGTTCTTTGGAGTTCTAGAATAGAAAGGAGTTAATATTGGTTATATTCAAGTCATTAAGGATATGTATACTAGAGTTGTTACTTGTGTCCAAACACAAGGAGGATTGACAAAATATTTTCCCATTTCAATTGGATTACTTCAAGGATCAGCTTTAAGCCCTTATCTTTTAGCTTTAGTTATGGATGTTCTTGCTAGGCATTTACAGGAAGATGTACCTTGGTGTATGCTTTTTACTGATGACATTCTTCTTGTTGATAAGACTAGAGAGGGAGTCCAAGAGAAACTTGAATTATAGAGGTCAACATTAGAGTCTAAAGGTTTTCATTTAAGTAGATCTAAAACTGAATATATGGAGTGTAATTTTAGTTGTAAAAGATCTAGAGTGTTGTGACATTAGGTGAACAAGTCATTAATAAGAGTGAGCGATTCAAATATTTAGGCTCTATTGTTCAAAATGATAGTGAAATAGATGGAGATGTTATTAATAGAATTCAAGTTGGATGGTTGAAGTGGAGGAATGCATCTGGCCTGTTGTGTGATAGAAAATTCCACTTAAACTTAAGGGAAAATTATATAAGATGGTGGTAAGACCTGCAATGACTTATGGTGCAGAATGTTGGCTAATAAAAGAGAAGCATAAGACTAAGTTAAGTGTTACAGAGATGAGGATACTCAGGTGGATGAGTGGCTTTATTCTTAGAGATAAAATGTAAAATGAGTATGTTCGAGAAAAAGTTGGAGTAGCTCTAGTGGCAGATAAGATTAGAGAGAGTCGCCTTAGATGGATTGGCCACATAAAGTGTTGGCCGTCCGATGACCCGGTTAGGAGAGTAGATGCATTTGATTTTCCTTATGTTAAGAAAGGTAGAGGTAGACCTAAAAATACTTGGTTAAGATGTATAAAAAATGACCTTAGTATACTTGAATTAAATGAGAATTTGACACATAATAGGACACAATGGAGATGAAGGATTCATATAGCTGACCCCACTTAGTGGGATAAAGGCTTGTTGTTATTGTTGTTGTAATACCTAAGCTTTAAATGAGGTTATGAGTTATTTAGAAAATTAGATTATGAGTTATGATTGGGGCAGAAAGATTAATTTTCTATAAGAGCCTAAGCGGATACAGGCCACACATTAAAACATCATATATGAAGAAACTAAGAAAATGCATTACGTCTCTTTTTTCACAATTGTAAATAAAGCATTAATCAAATTATAAACTCAATGTGAAAGAATAATATGCCGGTGCGGTCGGGTATTGTCGTACAACCCAAAAAAAATGGGTAGTCGAGCTCTACCCTTATACATCTCGGTATTTTAAAGAATAATTACAATTACAAATGAATAAATGTTATGGGGGGTCTTCATTCTTCTTATCTTCATATATCCTCCATTTCTTCTTTGGGTTTTCTTGCTTCAAAAGCATCACGGGACCTCCCAAGACAAAGCCTTCTAGCCTTCGCACATCCTAATCCCCCATAACATTAATCCTAATTCCTAATGCAAAATTACTTCAAAAATAAGAAAAGTAAATCTAACTACACCTGCAAGACAAGTGTTAGCTAAACACACCATACAACCCAAGCAGTTATATATATAATTTGGACATAGCACCTTGCACATGGGTAACCAAGTCCACCTATGCTAATTTAGATTATGCTTAGCAGTTAAGCAATCTATAAAAGAGAGCAGTTATATTTATTTTAAGCACCCCTTAAGCACAATCTCTTACAAAAAATATGATTATGCTAATCATGACCAAACATCTAGTCTGGGAAGTATACACCTAACATCCAATCTACAATAATACCACACAAAATAAACATACACCAAATCATGCACCGCCCTAACATAAAGCTAGAAGTGGTGACTTAATCTAAGGTGTGTGTATTAATGCTTATGTGGTATATCCTAACTAGGCTTTAGAGTTATCATTCTCTTAGTACTAAGGACATTTAATTATAAAGGGTTGATTTTATTTTAAGTGGTTTAATTGATTTATAAATTGTACTTAGTATTTTTTTTTTGTTTCATTTGACCTACACTAAATAACTAAGTGTTTTAAAGAGAAGAAAAGAGAATATCACCCTCTTCCATCCCTACCTTAAGTCACATCTGAAGCAAATTAATTAAGTGAATTCCCTTTAGTGAATGTGTTATTACATATTTTAATTAGTCCTAGGTTTAGGTCACTTTAAATAATCTTATTCAATAAGAAAGGAATCTTAAGATTAAATTGGTATTAATTACTATCACAGAACACATGTTTGTTCATTTCTTTCCATCATATATAGCAGGCATATGACCAAATCCTAAACATAACTATACATACAATTTATATCTTAGCACACTTAAATGATGAATGTAAGCAAGTGTACTTGGAATTGATATTTCATTTGGTTGAATTATTTTATCATATTAATTTAAAGCTCTATCTAAATTCTTATACAAAAGCATAAGAAAAAACTCTAAATCACATCACTAATCAATCCCATTGAAAAAAATATGAATGCATGTCTTTTTAATAGAAAATGGGTTTTCATTTATTAGCTCAGTACGCATTCAAATGTATGAAAGTTTTAAGCAAGTACGTCTCCATTGTTCTACACTAGGGGAATTAGGTGGGAACCTAGTTAGGGCTACTTAAAGTCGTGCGTCCCCGGGATGTCCAAACAAATGTACCCACTATTATTAAATACATATGGATGTATAAATAACTATAAGAATAGAAAACCACGCAAAAGTAGAGTTTGATTTATTTGATTTATTTGTGTGAATAAATTAAAGCTCAATCTAAATTCTAATGTCAAAGTGCATAAGAATGAAATCAAATAGGTACGTCACCATTGTTCTTCACCAGGGGAGTGAGGTAAGAACCTCCTTGGGGATACTTAAAGTCGTGCATCCCCAGAATGTCCATAATATACCCATTAACATTCAAATTTATGCAAGTTAACATATGAATGTAAGAAAGAGACTTCACTTCATACACCAAGCTTATCTTCACATGCATCTCCTATGAATGTGTAACTAAAGTCATAATATATATTACTATTCATTAATAAGCTTTTAAAAATTTGAGATTTAATACTGATAATAGCCACACATATTTCTAATTAAGTCAACATATGCAAACTTGACATAAAGGAAATTATTTTACTTAATTAATTTTTAAAAGAAATGGATGCATGACTACAAGTGGAATACCAGATTTTAACATGATTGGAAAGAAATAAAGCAACACAAGCATGTGATTTCATTCAATCCAATTAATTCCTAAGGATGATCATATTAAATAAGCTTATTTAAAATAAACCAAAGTTTCTAAAAGCCATTTTTGATTCCATGTTTGTTTTGATTTGAGGGATGTGAAAGAAGTTTGTTTCTTAATCCCATTCCCCATGTGTGTGAGTTAATTTGATTTAATGAAAAGTAATTAGGTTAATTTTATGAATTTATTAAGTTAAGCATGGATTAAGTCAATTAATTAACCCTTACTTATATCACCATAAGTTAATTAACTAATTAATGATGAGCCAACATGATATGCAATCACATAAAAAGTAAATTAGCAATGCTCCTAAGAAATGAAAGGGGCCTAATGCAATTGGCTCATAATTAATAGTTAATTAAGCTTAAGGGATTTAATTAATTTTATAATTTTCTCACACATATGAGTTAACCATAATTTTATTAGCTCTCTCTTTGGTTATTTAGCTAATCAAGTTAAAAGTTCATTAAATTAATTAATTCCTTAATCAACAATATGAAATGGACTTAGATAAAGAGACGAAGAAGGAAGCCTAAGTCTGAATCCCTAAATGTTTTCAATTAGCTAATTAAAGTTTTGATATAATTTGGGTCTTGATTTATTTATTTAATTAATTAATAAATGAGTCTTAATTAATTAAATTTTAAGAGGGAATGAAGAAGACTTAAGGAAAAGATTGGAAGAGGGGTCCCAATCTATTTCGCTAAGTTTCTCCACTGTTAACAGAGGGAAATAAGCTTAATTAATTAATTAATTCACTGTTTAATTACTTAATTATCATTAATTAAGAAAGGAGAGTAGTTAAAGTTTAATCAATCAATTTTTCTAATTAACTATCCAATAAATTCCAAAAAAATAGGGGAGGCAGAGGTCATCCCCCTAAACATCTCTGAAAAGTTTAAAATTAATTGGATAATTAATCAGAGAGTAATTAAGCTAATTAAAATTTTAATTAAATCTTAATTAAGCAAAAATTATTGTTCAAAATCAATTAAAAATAATTTTCTTGGATTCTCCTCTAAAATACGTTTAAAATGAGCCCTCATTTTATTGTTTTGAATTTTTTTAGGATTAGTTATGAATTTTAGAAATTTTAGCCTTAAAAATGAACTAATTAACCTAATTAAAGCCCGAATCACGTCAGCACCACGTGACTGCTGATGCGGTGCACTTTCTAAGTGACGTGACGGGATAGGCTATTTAAGTTGTCAAATCAGGAAGTTAACTTAGATTACGGCAGACACACTTTCCCATGGAACGTTCAATCTAAGATCGGATAGCCATGATTAAATCTCATGGTTAAGGAGAAAATTAGAAGATCTAAGAGTGATCTAATCAGAGCTGTCCGTTCCAATCATGTAGAATGGATGGACCATGATCTATCTCCTACGAGCGATGGGAGATGGAGCCCGTCCGCCATGGATCGCTCGATTCGAGCTCACCCAAGCTCAGATCCACTCCAAACTCAACTCACACCTTCGCACGAAGGATCCACAAGGATCCAACTGCTATGATGGGCACAAATGCAAGTTTTCTTCATAAAGCTCCAAACTATTTTCATTCAAGAATCAATTTTAATGGCATACCTCACTGTATCTTGTGACCAGCAGTTTCAATGATTGAGGAAGCTTCATTTGGTAGAAACGAAGCCCTATTGAGCCGCACGAGCCTTAATTTAAGGTGGTTTGCTCTAGAGGCCAGGCTCCTCCAATTTGGCATTCGGTCTTGGTCGAATGCCTATCTCCGGTAGCTTGGAAGCATGGGAAACAATTTTCTTGGCTTTGATTAGGTCCAAGGAAGGTGTGTGTAAGTTTAATTGAAGTTTGGTTGAAGGATGGATGGATTTGAATCAAGGGAAGCCTCCCCTATTTTGGTTTGATGTAAAATTGAAAAGGGAGAAAATGGGGGAGCTTGGAAGCTTGGGAAAAGGTCGTGGGAGACTCTCCTTCACTCTCTCTGGCTCAAACGAAGTAGAATCAAATCATTTCTATTTGAATTGAGGGGGTATATTCCCTCAATTATTGAGGTGGATGGACGAGATTCAATCCCATTTTCTCATTGGCCAACCACCATCAGATCACCGGACTTGTCTCCATCTGGTCCATGTGGCTTGCTAGGACTGGAGGAAGCTATGGTAAGAGTCTCCAAAGGTGATATGGGGGAGATCTTATTTTCTTTGTCTATAAGGTGGTCAGTTTGGCTTGAGAGGGGAAGAGGTGAACTCCCCTTGGTCCATGGCAGATCCTATCTATTTTAAGGTGGGCTAGGAAGCTTAGGTGTGCTTTATATGGCAATGGAATGGTTGCCCAAGTGATGGGATAGTGGAATTTGCCAAATGGGGATGGAATCCTATATGGGGAGGTTTATCCAATGGCTAATTCACTTGTGTGAGGTCCACTTTACTTTTGGGATGATTATGGGCTGACCTAGGGTTAATTTGGGTTGGGGTTGATCAGTCATTATTATCACGTGAGTTGGTTTTGGGTGCTTTGGCTTCATTTGGTCAAATGGGTTCATGTTGGGTTGAGTTGACTAATTGATCAAATTGGGTCAAACCAAGGCTTAGGTTAGGTTCAAATGATGGTTTGGAGAGTTTTAGTTCAAGTGATTTTGATTAATTTGGCTTAGGTTTGATTTTGGCTCATTTGTATTCAAATAGGTCAAATCGGTTGAGTTAACCAATTTGACCAATTTGACCAAATTGGATTTGATTAGGTGCTGGTTTATGTTCAATTGGAAAATTGAAATTGATTGTAAAATTTGATTTGGCCAATTTGACCTTTAGGGTCTCAGTAGGTCAAGTTGACCAATTGATTAAATTAAGCTCAATTACGGCTTCGGTCAAGTTCAATAAATGATTTGGAGTGAACTTGAGCCATTGGTCACATCAATTTGGGTTAAATCATGATTTGAACCATTTTGGCTATTTAGGCCAATTTGGGTCAACTTAGGTCAAATGATCAATTGGGCTTGGTTTGGCTCAATTTAGGGTTTGATCATGTTCAATCATTTATTATGAATGGGTTTGAATCAATTGTTTCAATCAATTTAGTATATGGTGGGTTTTGGCTAGTTTGGGTTTCATTTGGGCTAAAGATTGACTTGGTCAAAGAGTTAAGTTGACTTGGTTTGACCCAATTCAAGATAATTGATCACCCTAGGATGATTGTTGATCATGATATGAGACTTGGATAGGTTTAGTTCAATCAACTTTGGGTTGGATTAGAACTTGGCTCAAAAAGGGTCTTTAGGTCACTTTGGGTCAAGTTGACCTAAATGGGTCGATTGATTTGGTTTTAGCTTGATTCTAGTTTAGTTGAACTCATATATGGATTTAGGATGAAAATATAAATCCAGTTGTAATTAGCTTGGAGTCAAATGGATTTTGGTTCATATGAAGTTTTCAAGTCAAAATGGATCAACATGGGCTTGACTTGAGTTGACTTGGATTTGGTTTGATAATTGTAGTTTACATTTATATTTGGGTAAGTGATTCAAGGAATGATTGATTCATGAAGAAAAATTTAATTAGTTTTGAATTGATTTGGGTATCATTTAGCCAAATTCAAGAAATTGGCTAAAAAGGCTAAAATTAGAAATTTGATTTAATTTGGGTTTGATTTTGGCTATTTGGATTAATATTTCATTTATATAAATGAAGATATAAATGATTCATGAGAAAATCACTTGATTTTGAAGTAATTTGAAAGTAGTTTGACCAAGCTTAAGGATGTAGGTCAAAAGGGCTTAAGTAGGGAATTGATTTAGTTTAATTTATTTTTTATCATTGGAGGGTAAGTTTCATTTATATTTGTGAATATAAATGAAGGAATAATTGATTTATAAAGAAATAAATTGAGTTTGGGTTGATTTGGGTTGAGATTTGATTAAGCTTATGGAGATAGATTCTTAAGAAAGGTCTTGATTTGGTTTAATTCGATTTGGCTCATTTGAATTTGGATTTCATTTATATTTGTGAACACAAATAAGGAACGATTGATTTATAAAAAAATCAACCAAGTTTGATTTGGTTTAAAGAGGGTTTTGACTAAGCATATGAAGGTGGTTCATATAGCTTAGGAAGAAATTTTGGAATTTGAATTTGATCATGGGTTCTAGTCATTTGATTTGGAATTTGGGATGGAATTTGATTTGAATTAAATTTGATATTTCAAAAAATCACTTGAATTGGGGTTGATTTGAATTTGGTTAAGGCTAAGTCTAAAAGATAAAATCAAAGGGCTTAGGAAGGGTTTTGGAACTTGATTTGATCATGGGTTTCAATCATTTTATTTAGAATTTGATTTGATATTTGGATTTGAATTTGAGGTTTGGTTTGAATAAGGAAGTATGGATTGAGTTAAGGGTATTGGGTAGACAAGTTTTCCTAAATCCCTAAGGCATAACCTATTCCCATGGCTAATCCTTCTAAGCCTCTAAGCTTAGGTTAAGTGTTCACCTAATCATTAGAAGTGTCTTAAGACTAAGGAGCTCTTAGTATCTACAAGAGTCCTAGATCTATGATGAGGAAGTTGAGAGCTCACTCTAAAAGTGAGGTCAACAAGGCAACACTGGTGTAACCACACAATTTAGAAGACACTTAGATCGATGTGTGGCCAGAATGAGTACAAAAATGATGCAAAAAAATTTACATTTCTAGCCAAAAGATTGTGACATTTCATTAGAAATAAAGCAAGAAGGATTTACTCCGACAACTTTTAAGTTCGATCAATCAAAAGTAAGGGAGATGATTGCTCACTATATTTTGATTAATGAAAAACCCTTCTTAATTGTGGAGGAATTTGGATTTAATCTTATTTTGAAATCCATGTCACCATATTTTTTAAACATTTCAAGAATAATTGCTCATGGTGATGTGATGTTAGCATGTGAAAAAAAAAAAGAAAATTGAAGAACATGCTAAAAAGTATAAATAGAGTAAGTTTCACTACCGATATTTGAAATTCAAAGAATCAGAGGATATCTTATATCGTAGTCACTGCACATTATGTGGACTCAAATTAGAAATTGTAAAAGCACATTCTTAGTTTTTTTACATCTACCACCTCCGCATACAGCCTCTAAATTGCAAAAGATAATTATTTTTCATAAAAAATATATAACTTTTAGAATGTGTGTGTGTGTGTGTGTGTGCTTCTTTTTGTAAGTGGGATGATATGATTTAAAACATGAAGAGTGAATGAGCACAAAATTAAAATGTTGGATTCAAGAGAACCAAATATATTATAGTAATACTTTTGACACTTAAAGGTGTTATATATTTCAAAGTCATAATATAAATGATATATCATGTATAAGATGAAAAAAAATATACAAGAAAATTATGTGTCAATATGTGTTGACTTATAAGGTAACTTGACAGAGGCTTTGTGGGGGTCTACTTAGGGGTGCAACTGAGTCAACCTGACTAGTGAGCTGACTTGAGCTTGACTCAATTACAAGCTCATTACCTAAACTTATCGACCCTCAAGCTCGAGCTCGAGCTCACAAGATAACTCGATTGATTATTGAGCTTGAGTTCCAGTGATTAATAGCTCGGTTCATGGGCTTGTCAAGCTTCTCTAACCTAGTTCGCAAGCGAGCAATATTTCGCATGGGCCGCAATCTACAATTCCGCTGCCTACATATGTTAAAGCCTTAAAGGCTAAAACTTCTAAAATTCTTTTCCCTAACCTTAACACAAACACTCTACAGTTAGCAATCCTCACGAGTCACGGCCATCACCTCTCTCCCATCTCCCCTTTCTCACCTCTCTTACGTCTCGCCTCTCTCACATCAGTCGTCTCTCATTCCTTCGCCTTTCTAGCATCTCCTTGTTGGCTTCAAATCTTCAACCACTTGCATGCAGAGAACTTTCAGGTTCGCGTCCTCTTAGTAGATAGTAAATCAACTTGATCTCGGCTGGTCAGTGAGTAAAACTGGCACTCAATAAAATTTGCACATTATTTTTATTTTTCCTTTGAATCTCTTTATTTTTTTCTTACGTTGTCTAGCCTGAAACGTAAAGAATATTTTTTTTGTTGTTGATAAGAGAAGTGAGGAACATATTCACTTCTATGTTTTTGTATTTCTTACTCTTTCATCTCCTCATCTTTATTATTTTGATTTTATGATGATTCTGATGATTTTAATGTGGTTCAGTCTCTATGTTATGATGTTTTTGATGACATACAAAGTGATTCATTTTCTTACGATGTATACGAAATAGTGGAGTGGTTCCGTGATTTTTTTTCTATTTTTTGTCAGCTCATCTTTTCTATATGTTATAGTGGCTCTTATTTTGGTGATTTTAAATTAGTTTTGTGTTGGCTTCTCTGTTGCAGTGAATCCAATGATCTTTTGAATAGAAATCATTTGATAAACAACAAAGTGTTGGGTTGCAAGCATATAGTGAGAATTTGCTAATTATAAACTATATAATGTTTAATAAATCATTTTTTTATTCTATAATGAACAGACATTTATCATTTTTATTTTAGAGTTGAAATAGCAACACCACCACTTATAAATGATGAGTCGTTGGATGTAAATATTGCCAACCCAGTTGTGGACGTCCAAATGGGTATTAAGGAACATAATAGCAATTTAGATGATAATAACTATGTTGAGGAAAATGATGTTACTAATGATTTTATTGTTAATGGTGACAATGATGTTGAACTTAAAAAATTGATTAAAATAAAAAAAGAAAGAAAACATCACCCGTTTGGGAAAAGTTTAAAGAAGTTGTTCTTCCTAATGGCCAGAGAAAAGGGGAATGTTCTCATTGCAAGAAAAAGCTTGTTATAGGCAACACTAGTGCAACCACACAATTTAGGAGACACTTAGATCGATGTGCGGCTATAATGCGTACAATAATGAAGCAAAAAATTTTACATTTCTAGCCAAAATATTGTGACAGTTCATTGGAAACAAATTAAGAAGGATTTACTTTGACAACTTTTAAGTTTGATCAATCAAAAGTAAGGGAGATGATTGCTCACTATATTTTGATTAATGAAAACCTTCTCAATTGTGGAGGAATTTGGATTTAATCTTATTTTAAAATCCATGTCACCATATTTTTCAAAATTTTCAAGAACAACTACTCATGGTGATGTGATGTTAGTACATGAAAACGAAAAAAGAAAATTAAAGAACACACTAAAAAGTATAAATAGAGTAACTTTTACTATTATTTAAAAATCAAAGAATCAGAGAATATCTTATGTGGCAGTCACTGTACATTATGTGGACTCAAATTAGAAATTGCAAAAGGGCATTCTTAGTTTTTTACATCTGCCACCTATGCATACAACCTCTAAATTGCAAAAGATAATTATTTTTCATAAAAAAATAATTATCTTTTAGAATGTGTGTGTGTGTGTGTGTGTGTGTGTGTGTGTGTGTGTGTGTTTCTAAGTGGGATGATATGATTTAAAACATGAGGAGTGAATGAGAACAAAATTAAAATGTTGGATTCAAGAGAACCAAATATATTTTAACAATGCTTTTTGACACTTAAAGGTGTTATATATTTCAAAGTCTTAATATAAATGATATATCATATGTAAGATGAACAAACTATATAAGAAAATTATGGGTCAATGTGTGTTAACTTATAAGGTAACTTGAGGGAGGTTTTGTGGGGGTCTACTTAGGGGTGCAACTGAGTCAAGCTGACTCGTGAGTTGACTAGAGCTCAACTTGATTACAAGATCTTTACCTGAGCTTAAGCTCACGAGATAACTCAATTTCTTATTGAGCTTGAGTTCCAGTAATGAATAGCTCGACTCGCTGGCTCGTTGAGCTACTCGAACCTAGTTCACAACCAGTGATATTTCACGCGGGCCGCAATCTGCAATTTTGCTGCCCGTATATGTTAAAACCTTAAAGGCTAAAACTTCTAGAAATCCTTTTGCCCTAACCTTAACACAACCACTCCACAGTCAGCATTCCTGACGAGTCACGACCCTCACGTCTCTCGCATCTCCCTTTTCTCACCTCTCTCACATCTTGCCTCCCTCACATCGGTCGTCTCTCACACCTTCGCCTTTCTGCCATCTCCTTATTGGCTTTGAATCTTCAATCATTTGCACGAAGAGATCTTCCAGGTTTTCCATCCTCTTAGTTGATAGAAAATCAACTTGATCTCGATTGGTCAGTGAGCAAAAATGGTACTCAGTAAAATCTGCACATTATTTTTTTTCTTTTGAATCTCTTTTTTTTTTGTTACGTTGTCTAGCGTGAAGCATAAAGAATATTTTTTTGTTGTTGATATGAGAAGTCAAGAACTGATTCACTTCTATGTTTTTGTATTTCTTACTTTTTCGTCTGCTCATCTTTGTTATTTTGATCTTATTATGATTCTGATGATTTTAAGGTGGATCAGTCTCTATGTTCTGATGTTTTTGATGACATGCAAAGCGATTCATTTTCTTATGATGTATACAGAATAGTGGAGTGGTTCTGTGATTTTCATTTCTTTTTTTTTTGTATGCTCTTCTTTTATAAATGGTATAGTGGCTCTTATTTTGGTGATTTTGAATTAGTTTTGCATTGGCTTCTCTATTGCAGTGAATCCAACGATCTTTTGAATTGAAATCATTTGATAGACAACATAGTGTTGGGTTACAAGCATATAGTGAGCATTTGGTAATTACAAATAATATAATGTTTAAATATTTCTTCATTCTATAATGAACAGTCATTTATCATTTTTATTTTATATTTAAAATGGTAGCACCACCACTTATAAATGATGAGTCGTTGGATGTAAATATTGCCAACCCAGTTGTGGACATCCAAATGGGTATTAAGGAACATAATAGCAATTTAGATGATAATAACTATGTTGGGGAAAATGATGTTACTAATGATTTTATTGATAATGGTGACAATGATGTTGAACTTAAAAAATTGATTAAAATAAAAAAAGAAAGAAAATATCATGAGTTTGGGAGGAGTTTAAAGAAGTTTTTCTTCCTAATGGCTAGAGAAAAGGGGAATGTTCTCATTGCAAGAAAAAAGGTTGCTATAGGCAACACTGGTGTAACCACATAATTTAGGAGATACTTAGATCGATTTGCAGCCAGAATATATACAATAATGAAGCAAAAAAATTTACATTTCCAATCAAAAGATTGTGACAGTTCATTGGAAACAAATCAAGAAGGATTTACTTCAACAACTATTAAGTTTGATCAATCAAAAGTAAGGGAGATTATTGGTCACTATATTTTGATTAATGAAAAACCCTTCTCAATTGTGGAGGAATCTTATTTGATCTTATTTTGCAATCCATGTCACCATATTTCTCAAAATTTTCAAGAACAACTGCTCATGGTGCTGTGATGTTAGTATATGAAAAAGAAAAAGAAAATTGAAGAACACACTGAAAAGTATAAATGGAGTAAGTTTTACTACCAATATTTGAAAACCAAAGAATCAGAGGATATCTTATATGGTAGTCACTGCACATTATGCGGACTCAAATTAGAAATTGCAAAAGAGCATTCTTAGTTTTTTACATCTACCACCTCTGCATATAGCCTCTGAAATTATTGGCATGTTCTATAAATTCCTAAGTGAGTGGGGTCTTGAGAATAAAATATTTATCTTATCATTTGATAATGCATCAAATAATGATCGGGCAATCAAGTTATTGAAAGATAGCTTACTGATTAAAAAGAAATTATTTTTTGTAGGAAGACTATTTTATGCGTTATTGTGCACATATACTGAATTTAATGGTGAAGGATAGGGTTAAATTTATATAATTTTTTGTTGAGAAAATTCTTGATATTATTAGTTTTATTAATGCTTCAGAAGCTAATAAAATTTGTTGATGTTGTTCAACAATTATAATTACCAACTAGAAAACTTATTACGGATTGTCCAACACACTGAATTCAACATATAATATGTTGGCTATTGTACTTCAACTAAAAGAAGCTTTCCTTTCATATAGTGAAAGAGAGATTACATATCATAATTTCCCTACAAAGGATAAATGAGATAACATAGAAAAGGTTTATGATATTCTGGGTTTTTTAATAAGGCTACTAATATTATTTCAGGCGCCAAATACCCAACATCTAATCTATTTCTCTCATAAATTTGTACAATAAAAAAAGTATTGAATGATAGTGCACTATCTTTTGATGTCTTTATCAATGATAAGACTAGCAAAATGAAAGAGAATTTTAAAAAATATTGAGGTGAATGTAATCTTCTGATGACATTTGGTGTTGTCATAGACCTAAGGATGAAATTTATTATTATTGTGTTTACATGCCCTATGATCTATGAAGGAGATGACAGCATTCGAAATATTTCACATGTTTACAGTTTAGTGTTTGAGTTATATGAAGAGTATGTTGAATGCTTTGAACCAAAATTTGAAGCTACAGGTGGGGGTTATTTAGAGGTGAAAGTAGTACAAGCAACAATAGCAAGCCAACTCAGGATACTCTCACTAGAAAATATAGTGGTTGGCATGATTTTATAGCTTATGTATTAGAGAAAACAAGTAGA
This sequence comes from Cymbidium sinense, assembly GCA_021442155.1. NCBI lineage: Eukaryota > Viridiplantae > Streptophyta > Magnoliopsida > Asparagales > Orchidaceae > Cymbidium > Cymbidium sinense. Next base: position 137,812,455 of record CM038223.1, on the reverse strand, counting down.
ACGCCTATCAAATCAGATTTGGATAACTATCACGAAGATGGATTAGAGATATGTCCAAAAGGTCATAATTTTGATGTATTTGCTTGGTGGAAGAGCAACCATCTAAAATATTGTATACTTTCAAGGATGGAAGTTGATATATTATCTATTCCAATTAGCACGGTTACTTCTGAGTCCACTTTTAGTGTAGGAGAGAGAGTTGTTGATATCATTCAAAACTTGGTATGGAAATTGTTCTAGCTCTTTTATGTAGCTCTAACTGGGATCACTCTCATTACGGCTTGAAAGAGAGAATGAAGGTATATATTTATCACCTTTTTATTTTTGAATTAATTTCATATTTATTTTAATGCTAACAATATTATATTACAATGTATGTTTGGTAGGAAGAGGATGAATATGAAGAGATTGAGATACCCCTACTAATAACTTAGTAGCTTTATTAACTCAATGAAGAATGAAGTAAAGTTTGTTATTGTTTCCATCTTTTCTTACTAGTCTGCATAGATTTTGTTGATATACTATGATTCGAGCTGATTTTTTTTATCTTTGATAGTTAAAGCAGATGCTTGATGAGGTTAATGGAGAAATGAGGATGGCTACTCTCCAACATGATATAGACTTGAAAAAATGTATTAATTTAGTAGACTTTATGTCTATTATTGATGACTTATGTAGTTTCATTTTCATATTTAAACTCTTTATGATTTTCAATTTTTGTTTATTAGATTATATTTTGTATATTCAATTATTAATTACTTTTTATATGCTGAAGCAAAGAAGGAAGCTGCCCACCAATCCCAAGGATGTTGGTAGCTACTTGTGATAGTTGCCCATCTTTTAGATGTGTGTTGGTAGCTATCTTTTCAAAAGTGCTAATTTTTGGAAATATTAGAGGGAGATTGATGATGAAAGGTATGATGAAAAAATTAGTAAATAATATTATTATAATTGCTCATGATTTTAGATAGTTTCCCAATTATCCCTTGGATGTTAGTAGCTAATTTATGATAGTTTCCCATCTTTTGGATGTGTGCTAGTAGCTAACTAGTTATTATCACTCTCTTGGTGCTCATTCAATCACATCAAATTTGTTGAGCTTAAGTCAATGCCCTCTTAATACTTTGTAATGTTCATTAATTGTACATCTTATTTATGATGTATTGAATTTGGGAGGCTTGTGGTTTATTGTTTGTAATAGTTTTATATTTATATATATACATATATGTTATTATTATATGAGGCTTGTGGTTTTTCTTATAATAGTTCTTATATGAGGCTTCTGGTTTTAAAAATATACAATCTTTCTCTAATATTTTATGGGCTTTCATGATTTATTTGTTTAACTTGCAGCTTTTTTCAAGCAAATGCTAAGGGATAACTTTGATGTGATGTTAGTATATGAAAAAGAAAAAAGAAAATTGAAGAACACACTAAAAAGTATAAATAGAGTAAGTTTTACTACCAATATTTGAAAACCAAAGAATTAGAGGATATCTTATATGGTAGTCACTGTACATTATGTGGACTCAAATTAGAAATTGCAAAAGAGCATTCTTAGTTTTTTACATCTACCACCTCCGCATATAGCCTCTGAAATTGTTGGCACATTCTATAAAGTCCTAAGTGAGTGGGGTCTTGAGAATAAAATATTTATCTTATTAGTTGATATTGCATCAAATAATGATCGGGCAATCAAGTTATTGAAAGATAACTTACTGATTAAAAAGAAATTATTTTTGTAGGAAGACTATTTCATATACATTGTTGTGCACATATACTGAATTTAATGGTGAAGTATAGGGTTAAATGTATAGAATTTGTTGTTAAGAAAATTCATGATATTGTTAGTTTTATTAATGCTTCAGAAGCTAGACTAATAAAATTTGTTGATGTTGTTCAACAATTATAATTTCCAACTATAAAACTTATTACGGATTGTCCAACACACTGAATTCAACATATAATATGTTGGTTGTTGCACTTCAACTAAAAGAAGCTTTCTTTTCATATAGTGAAAGAGAGATTACATATCATAATTTCCCTATAGAGGATAAATGAGATAACATAGAAAAGGTTTATGATATTCTGGGTTTTCTAATGAGGCTACTAATATTATTTCAGGTGCCAAATACCCAACATCTAATCTGTTTCTCTCATAAATTTGTACAATAAAAAAAGTATTGAATGATAGTGCACTATCTTCTGATGCCTTTATCAAGAATAAGACCAGCAAAATGAAAGAGAATTTTAAAAAATATTGAGGTGAATGTAATCTTCTGATGACATTTGGTGTTGTCATGGACCTAAGGATGAAATTTATTATTATTGTGTTTGCATACCCTATGAACAATGAAGGAGATGACAGCATTCAAAATATTTCATATGTCTACAATTTAGTGTTTGAGTTATATGAAGAGTATGTTGAATGCTTTGAACCAAATGTTGAAGCTATAGGTGGTGGTTATTTAGAGGTGAAAGTAATACAAGCAACAATAGCAAGCCAACTCAGGACACTCTCACTAGAAAATATAGTGGTTGGCATGATTTTGTCACTTATGTATTAGAAAAACAAGTAGAATGCCTATCAAATCATATTTGGATAACTATCTAGAAGATGGATTAGAGATATGTCCAAAAGGTCATAATTTTGATGTATTTGCTTGGTGGAAGAGCAACCACCTAAAATATTGTATACTTTCAAGGATGGAAGTTGATATATTATCTATTCCAAGCACGCTTACAGAGTCCGCTTTTAGTGTAGGAGAGAGAGTTGTTGATATCATTCAAAACTTGGTGTGGAAACTATTCTAGCTCTTTTATGTAGCTCTAACTAGGTTTGCTCTCATTACAGCTTGAAAGAGAGAATGAAGGTATATATTTCTCACCTTTTTATTTTTGAATTAATTTCATATTTATTTTAATGCTAACAATATTATATTGCAATGTATGTTTGGTAGGAAGAGGATGAAGTTGAAGAGATGGAGATACCCCTACTAATAACTTAGTAGCTTTATTAACTCAATGAAGAATAAAGTCAAGTGTGTTATTATTTCCATCTTTTCTTACTAGTCTGCATAGATTTTGTTGGTATACTATGATTTGAGCTGATATTTTTTTTATCTTTGATAGTTAAAGCAGATGCTTGATGAGGTTAATGGAGAAATGAGGATGGCTAGTCTCCAACATGATATAGACTTGAAAAACTTTATTAATTTAGTATACTTTATGTTTATTATTGATGACTTATGTAGTTTCATTTTCATATTTAAACTCTTTATTATTTTCAGTTTTTGTTTATTAGATTATATTTTGTATATTCAATTATTAATTACTTTTTATATGTTGAAGCAAAGAAGGAAGCTGCCCACCAATCCCATGGATGTTGGTAGCTACTTGTGATAGTTGCCCATCTTTTAGATGTGTGTTGGTAGCTATCTTTACAAAGTGCTAATTTTTGAAAATAATAGAGAGAGGTTGATGATGAAAGGTACAACAACAACAACAACAACAACAAGCCTTAATCCCACTAGGTGTCGGCTACATGAATCCTTCGCTCCATTGTGTCCTATTATGTCAAATTCTCATTTAATTGAGTATACTAAGATCATTTTTATACATCTTAACCAAGTCTTTTAGGTCTCTCCTTACCTTCTTAACATAAGGAAAATCTAATGCATCTACTCTTAATCATCTACCCGACGCTTTATGTGGCCAAACCATCTAAGGTATATTCTCCCTAATCTTATCTACCACTGAGCTACTCCAACTTTTTCCTAACATACTCATTTTGCATTCTATCTCTAAGGGTAAAGCCACTCATCCACTGAGCATCCTCATCTCTGTAACACTTAACTTAGTCTTATGTTTCTCTTTATTGGCCAATTGAGAATAAGTCATTGCGTGTCTTACCACCATCTTATAAAATTTTCCTTAAGTTTAAGTGGAACTTTTCTATCACATATAAAGCCGATGCATTCCTCCACTTCAACCATCCAACTTGAATTCTACTAATAATATCTCCATCTATTTCACCATCATTTTGAACAATAGAGCCCAAATATTAATCGCTCACTTATTAATGACTTGATCACCTAAAGTCACAACACTACCACTAAAATTTCTACAACTAAAATTACACTCCATATATTATTTTAGATTGCTACTAAAAACCTTTAAACTCTAAAGTTGACCTCCATAATTCAAGGTTGATGATGAAAGGTATGATGAAAAAATTAGTAAATAAAATTATTATTATTGCTCATGATTTTAGATAGTTTCCCAATTATCCTTTGGATGTTAGTAGCTAATTTATGATAGTTGCCCATCTTTTGGATGTGTGCTAGTAGCTAACTATTTATTATCACTCTCTTGGTGCTCATTCAATCACATCAAATTTGTTGAGCTTGAGTCAATGCCCACTCAATACTTTGTAATGATGCTTTGTAATGTTCAATAATTGTACATCTTATTTATGATGTATTAAAATATACAATCTTTCTCTAATATTTTATGGGATTTCATGATTTATTTGTTTAGCTTGCAGCATTTTGCAAGCAAATGCTAAGGGATAATTTTGATGTGATGTTAGTATATGAAAAAGAAGAAGAAAATTGAATAACACACTGAAAAGTACAAATAGAGTAAGTTTTACTACCAATATTTGAAAACCAAAGAATCAGAGGATATCTTATATGGTAGTCACTGCACAATATGTGGACTCAAATTAGAAATTGCAAAAGAGCATTGTTAGTTTTTTACATCCACCACCTCCGCATACAGCCTCTAAAATTGTTGGCACATTCTATAAAGTCCTAAGTGAGTGGGGCCTTGAGAATAAAATATTTATCTTATCAGTTGATAATGCATCAAATAATAATCAGGCAATCAAGTTATTGAAAAATAGCTTACTGATTAAAAAGAAATTATTTTTTATAGGAAGACTATTTCATGTACGTTGTTGTGCAGATATACTGAATTTAATGGTGAAGGATAGGGTTAAATTTATAGAATTTGTTGTTGAGAAAATTCGTGATATTGTTAGTTTTATTAATGTTTTAGAAGCTATACAAATAAAATTTGTTGATGTTGTTCAACAATTATAATTACCAACTAGAAAACTTATTATGGATTGTCCAACACACTGAATTCAACATATAATATGTTGGTTATTACACTTCAACTAAAAGAAGATTTCTTTTCACATAGTGAAAGAGAGATTACATATCATAATTTCCCTATAGAGGATAAATGAGATAACATAGAAAAGGTTTATGATATTCTGGATTTTTTTAATGAGGCTACTAATATTATTTCAGGTGTCAAATACCCAACATCTAATCTATTTCTCTCATAAATTTGTACAATAAAAAAAGTATTGAATGATAGTGCACTATCTTCTAATGCATTTATCAAGGATAAGACCAACAAAATGAAAGAGAATTTTAAAAAATATTAAGGTGAATGTAATCTTCTGATGACATTTGGTATTATCATGGACCTAAGGATGAAATTTATTGTTATTGTGTTTGCATACCCTATGATCTATGAAGGAGATGACAACATTCAAAATATTTCATATGTCTATAGTTTAGTGTTTGAGTTATATGAAGAGTATGTTGAATGCTTTGAACCAAAAGTTGAAGCTATAAGTGGTGGTTATTTAGAGGTGAAAGTAGTACAAGCAACAATAGCAAGCCAACTCAAAATACTCTCGCTAGAAAATATAGTGGTTGGCATGATTTTATCGCTTATGTATCAGAGAAAATAAGTAGAACTCCTATCAAATCATATTTGGATAACTATCTCAAAGATGGATTAGAGATATGTCCAAAAGGTCATAATTTTGATGTATTTGCTTGGTGGAAGAGCAACCATCTAAAATATTATATACTTTCAAGGATGGAAGTTGATATATTATATATTCCAATTAGCACAGTTACTTCTGAGTCCACTTTTAGTGTAGGAGAGAGTTGTTGATATCATTCAAAACTTGGTGTGGAAACTATTCTAGCACTTATATGTAGCTCTAACTGGGTTCGCTCTCATTACAGCTTGAAAGAGAGAATGAAGGTATCTATTTATCATTTTTTTTTGAATTAATTTCATATTTATTTTAATGCTAACAATATTATATTACAATATATGTTTGGTAGGAAGAGGATGAAGATGAAGAGATTGAGATACCCCTACTAATAACTTAGTAGCTTTATTAATTCAATGAAGAATGAAGTAAAGTGTGTTAATTTTTTCCATCTTTTCTTACTAGTTTTCATAGATTTTGTTGATATACTATGATTTGAGCTGATATTTTTTATCTTTGATAGTTAAAGCAAATGCTTGATGAGGTTAATGGAGAAATGAGGATGGCTACTCTCCAACATGATATAGACTTGAAAAACTTTATTAATTTAGTAGACTTTATGTTTATTATTGATAACTTATGTAGTTTCATTTTCATATTTAAACTCTTTATGATTTTCAATTTTTGTTTATTAGATTATATTTTGTATATTCAATTATTAATTACTTTTTATATGTTGAAGTAAAGAAGGAAGCTGCCCACCAATCCCAAGGATGTTGGTAGCTACTTGTGATAGTTGCCCATCTTTTAGATGTGTGTTGGTAGCTATCTTTACAAAGTGCTAATTTTTGAAAATAATAGAGAGAGGTTGATGATGAAAGGTATGATGAAAAAATTAGTAAATAAAATTATTATAATTGCTCATGATTTTAGATGGTTGCCCAATTATCCCTTGGATGTTAGTAGCTAATTTATAATAGTTGCCCATCTTTTGGATGTGTGCCAGTAGCTTTCTAGTTATTATCACTCTCTTGGTGCTCATTCAATCACATCAAATTTGTTGAGATTGAGTCAATGCCCTCTCAATACTTTGTAATGATGCTTTGTAATGTTCATTAATTGTAGATCTTATTTATGATGTATTTGGGAGGCTTGTGGTTTGTTTGTAATAGTTTTATATATATATATATATATATATATATATATATATATATATATATATATATATATATATATATATATATATATATATATATATATACATTATATGCTTGTGGTTTTTCTTATAACAGTTCTTATGTGAGGCTTGTGGCTTTAAAAATCTACAATCTTTCTCTAATATTTTATGGGCTTTCATGATTTATTTGTTTAGCTTGCATCTTTTTGCAAGCAAATGCTAAGGAATAATTTTCTTGTGATTGCTGAGATAAAAAAAAAAGCCATTTTTTGTCTCTTCCAGGTATCCAAAATTATGTGGTTAAGTTGAGAAGAGGGTACAAGTCATGAGCTTGAAGAGTAGAGGAGTAATAGGAGGAGGAGAGAATTCAATGAGGGGTATGGTTTCCAAAAAATGGACCTTTTTTTGCTTTATCTTGGGAGCTTCTACTCTGGACTTCTCTTCACAAATAGGTATCTTTTTGTAGTTTTTTGATTTTTATGAGCGGGGTTTTGTTGATTTCTTGTATGCATTAGTTTGGGAAGAGGTTTTGAATCTATATTTTTTGCTAGCTTTGGTGCTTCAGGATATTTCCAGCCTTCGCAAATTTAAAGAAATGAGACAACTATTCCTTTTATCTAAAACTTGGACATGCATTTGATTTAACTTTAGAGCTGATTCTTTTCCTAGGAAAGAATTGAGCAGTGTCATTGTAAATTTTTGCTCTCATTATGGTGTTCTTGAATGTGGAGGGTCTATTGGTTTCGTAATTTTTATAAGCTTTTTGTTGAAAGATTTCTTTTCTTGAATGAAGATGCAGGAATTTGGTATCTCTTGAGTTGTGTATTATTGTATGTATTATTCCTATGACAACATTAGATCTTTTATTTAATATTATCTTGTTATTTCCTTTATTGCTCTTTGTTTGAGCTGATTTTGGATATCTTTTGGATGTGTTGGTAGTTAGTTATCTTTATAGAAGTGATAAGTTCTAGAAATATTAGAGGGGTATTGATGATGATGGCTATGATGAAAAATCATTAAATAAAATTATTATAGTTTCTCATGATTTTAGATAGTTGCCCATTTATCCATTAGATGTTTGTAGCTAATTTATATTGCCCATCTTTTGAATGTGTGCTGGTAGCTAATTAGTTATTATTACTCTCTTGTTGCTCTATGGTGTTTATTTTTGGTTTATGCATTTTGTGTGTATATGTGAGGGGACACCATGTAGATCCGAGGATGTACTTATTAGGGGGATCGGGTACTACATTAAGAAATAGTATACTATCTCGAGAGATAGAAGTCACTACCCTATAATAGACCTAATCACCTAATAAGGACCCCTAAGGCATGATGGGTCTTCAAATATACTAGAGATTTTTCCTTTAATTTACATGGAAAAGTAAAGTAGAGTTTATTTAAACCAGGTTCATTAAGTTCCCTATGAAGGCGAGCATCCATAGTTAATTACATCTTAATAAAATGAATCCCTTAAGAATACTCTTGTTTAAAGTAGGTGATTATTGTCTCCAAAGAATTCAATGATAGGACTATCAAAGGATTGGTTGTATTATAGAAAATCAAATGAGAGAGATCAAAAGGGGAGAGTAATGATCGAAATCAAAGAAGATGAGTAGGGAGTTCTCATCATACTAGAAAACCTAGTGAGCACTCCAATCTATCCTATGATTGGGCTTTATGTATTTAAATTTTGAGGAGATTTATTTTTTTGAGTTGAATTTTTATTAGAAATCTAGGACTTATAATTCCATAATATGATATTATGGAAATGCCTAAGATGTGAGTATTTATGCTTGTAGCTCGCAAAGGAAAATAACCTCAGATCCTAAATCTAGGGAGCTTTAGTGAGGACCAAAGCATAACCTAAATCTTAAGCAAAAGTAGGTATATGGTTTACCTCCATAAGAGAGGGTAAGCCACCCGACTGCTAGACTTATTACTGCTTGGAGTCGCAGCCAACTAACTCCTCCTATGCTTTAAATCCATGTGAGCAAGTCATATGCTTTGCAATATGGTTAAGTGGTTATTTATTTGGAAGAGAAATTAAATCCTTAAACTCACTCCCTAAGAGACTAGATCATAAAGGGCATGAATAATGACTTAAATTCAATGCAAAATTTGTCAAGTTTTATTTTATTTTTGGACTTTTTATTTTGACATAGGCTATAGGATTTTGTATGCCTAAATGCATGAGAAATTGATTATGGGATAAATCAAAAAATAAAGAGGTGTCTTTTCTTCAAAAGCTCTTACAGGTTAAGCCTTTATTCTCTAGCACAGATGGAAGCCCTCTCTTAACAAGAGTGGATGAATATGACATGCATGATATTATATATACAATCATCCAACTAAGGGGATTACTAAATATTTTTATTAACTTGATTTAATTCCTAAGCTTTTATGTGAGGTTATGAGTTATTTTAAAATTTTAGTTATGAGTTGTTAGTGGGATAAAAAATTTATTTTTATCCTAAGAGCCTAATCGTATCCAGGTCACACAGCAATCACCAATCATAAAAAAAACTGTAAAAATACATACTATTTCTAATACACAAGCTAAATAGAACATCAAACAATTATATAAAGATATCACAAAATAATAAGAGGCTAATGTGATCGAGTACCGCCGTACAACCCAAAAATAAATGTGGGTAGCCGAGCTCTACCTATATACATCTCGGTATAATGAAAGAATAATTGCAATTATAAAATGATAAGTGTTATGGGAGGGGCGATCTTCATCCTCCATTCTTCACTTTTCATCTTTCATTTTGATTTGCTCCATTTCTTTCTTTCTCTTGGTTTGATTGGGATGTTGGTTGCTCCAAAGGCATCACATGGTGGATAAGACTTGGTCTTATAATCAATGTTCATCCTAATCCTAATGCAAAAATTACATTAAGAGAGAAGGAAAATAAATTTAGCTACACCTGTAAAATAAGTGTTAGCTAAACACGCCATATAAACCCAAGTATTTATATAAATGATTTGGACTTAGCACCCCACACACGGGTAACCAAGCCCACCTGTCCTAACTTGGGCTATGCTTAGAGGCTAAGCAACCTGCACAATAAAAAGTATTTATATTTTTTTTTATAGTGGCCCCTTAAGCATGACCCCCTGCATAAAACATGATTAGGCTAATATTGGCCTAACATCTAGACTACGCATATACACCCTAACATCCAGTCTAAAATAATACATCACAAAACCAAATATACACCAAACCACGTATCGTCCAAACATAAAGCTAGGAATATGACTTAATCTAATGTGTATGTGTTAAGGCTTGTGTGGTATGTCCTAACTAGGCTTTAGAGTTATGATTTACTAAGTGTGGGGGATTTAATTTATAAAGGGTTTATTTCTCTTTAAGTGGTTTAATTGATTTGATTATTTCACTTAGTGTTTTCTTTTATTTCATATAGCTTACACTTAGCAACGAAGTCTTATAAAGAGAAGAAAGAGAGGGAATCTCTCTTTTATCCCTACCTTAAGTCATTTCTAAGGTAAATTAATTAGCTTAGTTTTCGTTAATGAATAGCTTATTATGTATTTTAATTAACCTTAAGTTTAAGTTCACTTTAAATAACTCTATTCAATAAGAAAGGGATCTTAAGGTTAATTATAATGGATTACTATCACATCACACACATTCATTCATTTTTTTCTATCATGTATATCATGCATATGAATAATCCTAAGCATACCTATACATGCAATGTAAATCTTAGCATACTTTGATGATGAATGCAAAGAAATGTATTTTGAATTTAAATATTTCATTTGTTGATTGAATTATGAATGCATGTCTTTATTACATAGAAAAGAAAGATTTTTCATCCATTAACTAGATACACATTCACATGTATAAAAGTTTTGAGTGAGTACAGTGATATTATTTTCTACACCAGGGGTGTAAGGTACAAGACCTGCTTAGGGCTACTTAAAGCCTCGCAGCCCCAGGATGTCCAGACTAATATACCACTTTTCTTAGATACATGTAGATGTATGGACAACAACAATGGTAGAAAAACTCATGCAAAAGTTATGTTTGATTTATTTGATTTATTTGATTTATGATTCTTTTCATTCATATATATATATATATATATATATATATATATATATAGAGTTTTAAGTGAGAATGCCAGTATTATTTTCTACACTGCATAAGGTACAAGACCTACTAGTACTACTTAAAAGCCTCGCAGCCTCAGATGTCCGACTAATATACCACTTTTCAAATACATATGAATGTACAAAAAGAACCAAACATGGATAAGGAATCATGCAAGAAATTATGTTTGATTTAGTTGTAATTTACATATGTATATGAAATTCTAAGTCTTAACATGGAGATGCATAGGAATAGATTTAGGCAAGTGTTGTGTTCTTTTCAAATGAACTATACACTTGCAAATCCTATGTGAATCCATATTAAGATAGGGAAAGAGAACTTCATATTACACATCTTATACTATTATCATATGCAAGCTTATACATATTTGTAATTAACATTACTTCATTTATAATAACTAATTTATAGGTTTTGAAAATAGCTTTTGATTTAATAGTGATAATAGTCATACATATTTAATTTAAGTCAACACATGCAATTTGACATAAAAGGAAACATTTTAATTAATTTATAGAAGAAATGAATGCATGATTTCATATGGCAAACAACATTTAGCATGATTGGGAAGAAATAAAGGAATGTAAGCACATGATTTCATTCGCCCCAATTAATTTCTAAGGAAAATCATATTAAATAAAGTTATTTAAAATAAACCAAAATTTTTTAAAGATATTTTTAACTTTGAGTTTGATTTGATTTAGAAAATGTGAGAGAGGTATGTTAATCCTGGCCTAATTCTCCATGTGTGAATTAATTTGGTTTAGTGAAGAATATTTAAGTTGATTTTATGTTTTAATTAGGCTAAGGTATGAATTAAGTGAATTAATTAACCCTTACCTATATCACATTAAGTTAATTAACAAATTAATGATAAGCTAATATGATATGCAACCATATGAAAAGTAAATTTGTAATGCTCCTAAGAAATGAAAGGGGCCTAATGCAATTGGCTTATGATTAATAGTTAATTAAGCTTAAGGGATCTCACTTAATTATTTTTATGATTTTCTCACACATGTGAGCCAACCATAATTTCATTATTTCTCACCTTGGGTTATTAAACACCCAAAGAGCTACCCAAGATCAATTAAGGGTTGCTTAGGTGTGGATGAATTTATTTTTAATTTTAATTTCATTAAGCTTTTATTTAATTGATTAAACACTTTGGTTATGTTTTAATTCGAATGATGAAATTGACTTAGTGGGAAGGATCAAAGGCAAGGCCCCAATCTTAATCCCTAAATCATTTTTAACATTCAATTAGATTCTGATTTCTTTATTTTGAAGATTAATCACTTAATTAATCAATTAATTAGCCATTAATTAATTTGATATTTAAAGAAAAAGAAGACTTAGGAAATGAATTAGGAAAAGTATTCACAATCACATTCCCTAAGTTATCTTATTGTTCAAGAGAGGTAATTATGTTTAAATGATTAATCAAGTTACTTTTCATTCATTAATTATGATTAATTGGATTAAGAGAGTGATTAGGGATTAATCAAGTGACTTCCCTAATTAAGTAATAAACAAAAAGCCAAAAAAATAGGGGAGGCAGAGGTCATTCTCCTAAGCATCCACAAAAAATTTGAGATTAATTTAGTGCTTAATTAAGGTTTAATTAAATTAATTAAATTTTTGATAAAATCTTAATTATGTTAAAATCACTATTCAAAATCAATTAATTATAATTTTCCTAGTTTCTACTCTGAAATATCTTCAAAATGAGCCTAAGTTTGTATTTTTTTGGATTTTTCTATAATTAGTTATGATTTTAGAAAGTTTTAAATTAAAAATTAATTAATTAGCCCTAATTAAAGCCTTAATTCCATCGAGCCACGTGGCAGATAACATGGTGTGCTTTCTACGTGGCACGAAGGGATTGGCTATTTAAGTAGTCACATCCACGCACTGACTCAACCAGCAGTGGATGTACTTTCTCTGTGGACTGTCCGATCTAAGATCGGATGACCATGATTTGATCCGCAGTTTAGGAAAGGAATCGAAGGCTCTGCAGCAGGATTTGATTAGAGCCGTTCATCCCAATCATGCGGGATGGAAGGCTCATGATCTATCTTGTTTGCGAATGACATAAAAGATGGATGTAGTCCCTCTTCCCTCATTCGATCCAAGCTCACCCGAGCTCAGATTGTCTCCAAATTCTTCCCACACCTTTGGGAAAGGGAGACGCACACATCCAATGGTCAATTTTTCATGAAATTTAAATTTACTTCACAAAGAACCAACCCACTTTTCCATACAAGGCTTAGTTTGATAAATTACCTCAACGGAGCTAATGTCCGTGCAATGTCGGAGGTAGCTTCGCCTAGTTGAGGCAAGGTCCTGTTGAAGAGCTTTGAGCTTGATTTGGTGTGGAAGACTCAATTGACCAATCCACGCATGCAAAGGGCTCGGCTTCGATGAAACTCACTCCAGTGGCATGGAAGCTTAGGAATTGGTTCGGTTGGCTTCGATAGGGTATGGTGATGGTATGGCTAAGAGGAATTTGGGTTTGATTGCGAAACGAGGGAGTATGGTTCGGGATTGCTTTCCCATATTTTGGCTTTTCATGGGAATGGGAAATCCAGACTTTGGAGCACTCAGGAAGGCTTAGAATCACTCTATGGGATTTCAAAAATGGCTTCTCAAGCCTCGCGATGAAAGTGTGTGCCAAATCGTGCTCGAATTGAGGCAGTATACCCCTCAATTTCCCATCATGGATGGACGATAGCGTGCGTACAATTTGCACTAGCTCGCCATCACTATTAAGTCACACCAAGGATGGTAGGAATGATGGGAGGCTGCCATGGACCCATTGTGCAAGGATGCAAAGGTTTGAATCTAATGGGTGCTCGATTTGAGTTAGAGGTGAGTCAACTCACCTCCCAAAGGTCCTTGGCCGGCCTAGGGTGGGTTAGGTTGGCTAGGTGGGTCAGGAGATGGTTCCATGGAGTGCTAATGAGTTGCCATGGAGATTGGAAAGTTGACTTTGGCTTGGATCCAATAGTTTTAAGGTTTAAATCTAATGGTTTGATGGCTAATCCCCTTGGTGGGGACCACTTGGCTTTTGAGCTGATTTGGAAGTCAAATAGGACATGTTTGGGTCAAGTTTTACTAAGTCTTAGGGTCCCATAAGTTGGTTTGGAGTGATTTGGCTTCATTTGGTCAAATGGGTTCCAATTGGGCTAGGTTGGGTTGAGTTGACCAATTGGTCAAATCAGGCTAAACTAAGGCTTGGGTTAGGTTCATATGATGATTTGAGATATTTTTGGTTCAATTAATTTGGATTGGTATGGTCTAGGTTTGGATTTGACTTATTTGGAAGCAAAAGGGTCAAATTGGTCAGGTTGACCAATTTGACCAATTTGACCAATTTGACCAATTTGGGCTGGGTTAGATGTTGAGTCAAGTTCAGTTGGTTGATTGAAAATGATTGTAGGCTTTGGTTTGATTTAATTGGGAATTAATTTAAATTTTGGTCAATTTGACCTTTTAGGTCAATTTGGGGTAGGTTGGATCAAGTTGACAAATTGGTCAACTTGGGATCAATCATGACTTTGGTCAAGTTCAATAAGTGATTTGGAATGAACTTGAGCTATTGGTTGCAATCAATTTGGATTAAATCATGATTTGACCTATTTGGCTTTTTAGTCTAATTTGGGTCAACTTGGGTCAAGTGGCCAAGTAGGCTTGGTTTAGCTCAATAAATGATTTGATCATGTTCAATCATTGATTATGAATGGGTTTGGGTTAATGGTTTCAATCAATTTGGCATATGATAGATTTTGGCTAGTTTGAGTTTCATTTGGGCTAAATGTTGACTTGGTCAAAGGCTAGGTTTGACTTGGTTTGACCCAATTCAAGGTGGTTGATCATCCCGTGATGATTGTTGATCATGATTAAGGTTTAGATTGGTTTAGTTCAATCCAATTTGGGTTAGATTAGAACTTGGCTCAAAAGGCCTTTTAGGTCACTTTAGGTCAAGTGAGCCTAAATAAGTCAATTGGCTTGATCAAGGTTTGATTCAAGTTTAGTTGAACCCACATATGAGCTTAGGATTGAAATATAAATCTAATTACAATTGGTTTGGAGCCAAATGGGTTTTGGTTCATATGGAAATTTCAAGTCAAAAGTTTCAATCATTGATCCAAATATAAACATAGACCACCATTATCAAACCAAATCCATGAGTTTTGAGTTGATTTAGATGTCATTTATCCAAGTTCAAAAGTTTAGCTAAAAGGGATAAAATTGAGAATTTGGTTTGATTTGAGTTTGGTTTGGTCATTTGAATTTCTATTTCATTTATATTTATGAATATAAATGAAGATATAAATGTGCTATAAGAAAATCACTTGAGTTTGGAGTGATTTGGAAGCAAATTTGATTAAGCTTAGGGATGTAGGTCAAAAGTGCTAACTTAGGTTTTGATTTAGTTTGATTTATTTTTGGTCATTAGAGGGTGAGTTTCATTTATATTTATGAATATAAATGAAGGAATGGTTGATTTATAAAGAAATCAATCATGTTTGGGTTGATTTGGATCAAGATTTGATTAGGTTTATGGAGGTGGGTCCATATGGCTTAAGAAGGGTCTTGATTTGGTTTGATTTGTTTTAATTTGATTTGAATGGTTTGAATTTAAATTTCATTTATATTTGTGAATATAAATGAAGTAATGATTGATTTATAAAGAAATCAACCAAGCTTGAGTTGACTTGAAGGCATTTAGGCTAAGCATATGAAGGTGGTTCATATGGCTTAGGGAAAGATTTTGGAATTTGGACTTAATCATGGGTTTCAATCATTTGGAGTTTGGAATTGATTCATGATTTGAAATTTTATTTGAGAAAATCAATTGGATTGGGGTTGATTTGAATTTGATTAGGCCTGATTCCATAAGATAAAATCAAAGGGCTTAAGGGATTTAGAGTTTGAATTTAGTGATGGATTTCAATCATTGGATAGTTGGATTTGATTTTGGAATTTGAATTTGAATTTGAGGTTTGGTTTGAAAGAAGGAAGCAAGAATTGGATCTGGGCAATATGATGGCAAGTCCTCCTAAATTCCTAAGGCACAACCTATTCCTATGGTTAACTCTTCTAAGTCTCTAGGGTTAGGTTAAGTGTTCACCTAATCACTAGAAGTGTCTTAAGACTAAGGAACTCTTAGTATCAATAAGAGTCCTAGCCTTATGATGAGAAAGTTGAGAGCTCTCTCCAAAAGTTAGGTCAACATGCTCATTTAACCCCATCAAATTTTCTGAAATAGAGTCGATGCCCTCTTAATTGCTTGGTAGTCTTTTGGATATGTGTTGCAAGCCTCTAATATTTCTATAAAGTAATTACCGGCTAATAATTAATTGTTGGAGTTGATGCATGTTTTGACGTTTAGCTAAATTTTTTTTACATATTTTGGATATGTGTTGCTAACCTCTAATAATATAATGTATGTTTCTCTTATATTCTTAAGGCTTTCATATTTTTTGTCTTACCTACAGATTCTTGTAAGAAAATACTAAGGGATGATCGATGTGAATGATTGGATAGGGAATCATAGGAGCAATACTATTTTTTGTTGCTTCACGATGGCTAAAATTTTGTGTCCTTTGTCATATTCTCAATGTCATTTTGTATCTCTTGAGTTGTGTTATTTGTGTATATTTAGTGCATGCATTGTTCATATGACAACATTAGGTCTTTTATTTAATATTATTTTGTTGTTTTTTTAGTGCTCCTTATTTGTGCTGAATTTGGATATCTTTGTAATATAGCATCTTCAATTATTTCAATAATTATTTTTTTATTATAGTTTAAAAGCATTTCAAATATATGTTGCCATCAAACTCAATCAATCTAGCGGGCTTTAATCGAGCCTATATAAAGCCGCTCAAGCTTTTAATAGAGCCCGATCTAACAAGTCGAGCTCGACCTTGACTTACTGTTCACAAGTCGAGTTCGAGCTCGATCCCTGAACTCTAGTCCTAGCCAATTGTCTACAGTATGAGTCGAGCTCGAATCTAATGTTGCTCGAGCTCGACTCAACTCGTCTGCACCCCTAAGTCTACTTCATGAGCGCCAAAGAAATTATGTCTTATTTATGAATCTTTTAGTATTAAGCTCAAGGCCCTCATTTTATTCTTTAATCCTCAAAATAAAGACTAAAATGGATACTAAATATTAATTCATTTGTTGTTAAAAATAATGTTATGTATTAAAGATTCCTCTACCTTTATTAAATACATATTTTCTTTTGATCAAAACTCATTTTATAATTTCATCATGCATAACATGAGACAAACTCTTTGAATTTGCTCTCTCTATATCTAGCACTACAACTCCATATGTCATTTTAGAATACAAAAAAAAATTCAACTTATGAATACCTAAACCACCAAAATCCTTTAGATTCAAAATATTTAAATCATGTCTATAATCTTATGATATCAAATTCTTATGGAATGTATGTTATAATTTAATCAAAAATGAAATTATATTAATTATAAAAAATTCATGACAATCAGTGCATGAGTTTCATAGTTGTAGCAATGAAGCGACATCATAAACTACTAATGTCATGCTAGCATCATAACTGCTTGAAATCCATCTCATTGGACATGGAGTCTCTTAACTTTTATATGTCTCTATGAGACCTTTATTGAGTTTATATCAATGTTGACATCTCTTAGTGGTTTATTATTATTATTATTATTATTATTATTATTATTATTATTATTATTATTATTTGGGTTTCTCTCAATGGTATAGTTAACTTTTTGGGAGTCCTCGTCTCAGATTTTAAGTACTCTTAGTTTACCTTCAAGCATCTTATTGAGTCATTGATCTGAATCATATGCCCCTTAATAAGAAGCAAATCTCTTTGTAAATCAAATTATAAGATAGGGAACACTTGACCCCTCTTTATTGAGCATACCATTCCACCTTAGTAGTCACTTTTCTATTCTTGTTGGTTCTATAATTTCTTTAGTGCCATATTACAATTTTCAAGATTCTCTTCTTTAGAATCTAGTCATCTTTCAACTAGTCCTATTGGAATAACAATAAGTTATTAAGAGAAACTAATATTTCTTCTACCACATTATCAATCATTAAGGTTTGCTTTCAAGTTGTCCACATTCACCTCTAAGTAGATTTCCATGCAAGTGAGCAAAGTTACTTGAAATGAGATATCCACAACCTTCTTTAGAATTTAAATGTTTTTCCCCAAATTAGTTTTATTGTTCAACCTTTTTCTTCAAACTCCCATTGATAATATGAAGCAATAGAATATCTTTCTCTATTAACATGTTTTTCTACTTACTTTTCATGTCAACACTTATAGTGTTAGTATGAGTTGTTGAGTTTCTATAGCAAAATGAATTCTCTTGATTTTGTCTAGAAATCTTTAGGCTACCTCGAAATCCTCATTTTTGTTCCTAAGGTGGGACATTGATTATGTTAAGAACTTCAAATCAAAAGGACTTTAGGGTAAGTGTCCCAACCATAACTCAATTGGAGCTCAACATATTAAAATATGTATCACTGAATTAAACACAAATTTGATATGCGATGAACTTTCATTCAAGTCTTTGAGAGTTGTGGATTAAATAATCGAAGTAAGTGAACTACAATTCTATTAATCATCTTAGTTTAATCATTTATTACAACATAGACTATTGTTCTTCTCTTTAAAGTAGCATCAATCATAACCCACAATAATGCCCAAAAACCATTGAGGATTTGTGAGTCTCTATCTTAAATGATTGTGCTCAATAAACACAATTTTATTTAATAGAGACAAAATACCTTTCCACTAATTGTATTGTTCTTACATTCTACAGTAATATAATTTTCAAAACAATAGATCATTAAAAATTAAAATTATATGTACAATGAGTCAATGATAGTCCAACTAAGAAGTAAATGAAAATATTCTCTCATGGTTAAGTCAACAAAGACAGTAATTTTATAACATGATAGAAGGTTTAGAAGTGAAACAAACTATACATCTTTTCAAAAATTTAGTTGCATCAAGAGGCATTATCTACTAGCACATGCATCTATAAATTTTGAGGTATCTTCATCACACTAAAGTGATCAACCATCTTGAAAGTGGTGATTTCCTTATCAAGTTTACCCATTCACCATCCTTAAGAATATTAAATTTATTTAAATCATGTATAAGTCTTACTTTGTTATTATTTTGTTGTTTTCACTCAATTATGTATCATCCATAACATTTTTAATTTTTTTACCAACTAACATACTTCTTCTGTTGAAAAGGTTTTAACCAAAATATTATTAATAAAGCCCTAGAGGTCATAGGAGCATACCCACTATCTTATTCTTCATCCTCTTCTTATTTTAAAAAGTCAGTTAAATTGTTATAATATGCCGTACACTTCATGTGCTTTCTTGTTAAAGCTTGATTTGAGTCTATAAATATTGAAATGGCTTATAGTCAACATAAACCGCAATTTCCTTATCAAGAAGATAAGAATGACAATATTTCATTACTTGGTGAAGTATAAAAAGTTTCTTATTAACATTAGGTAGTTTTTTTAAGCACCTTATATAATCAATTAATGTGCTATATGTCTCCCTTCTTACTTTAAAATCATGCCGAGATTATGTTTGGAAGCATTTTTCTAAAATTTAAATGGTTTTTATAGACTTAGTAAGATGAAAAGATTTGTGTCACTTATTTTCCTTTATAGAAGAAGAAACAAGTACTTGTATTTTTATTTTTATTTTTTATCCTAAGAGAATTTCTGGACGGCTAGTTTTTATTAATGAATGCAAAAATACCCTAAGTATTAACAAGTTGTTGATAAACCTCATTAAATATTCAATAAGCTGAAACAAAAATTAAATATTTGGGTTTACTTATTTTTATTAAATCACTCAAGATTTTTGACTTTCAGCCTCTTCTTCACAAAGTTATTTGTCTCCTGGATGGTTGGCCTTGGTTGCAGAGGAAATCTTTATCTGACATTTTCGGTGTTGACACTATCTTTGCTCTACCTATTGATCCTAACTCTATGCTGATAAATTTATTACTAATCACAATTGGGAACTCAATTCAAATAGTAATGAAGCTATCATACTATATATATTATTAATATTCCTAGTGGCTTTTCTATTCAAGACCAAATTTTCTGGAATGGGCAGCTTTCAAAGCCAAAAATTAATACTTTTTTCAAATATTTTTATGTGTGTATTGACTATGTTTCATGGCATTCTTATGTCTGGTGCAAGAATTATGCTTTAAGGTACTCCTTATGTATTTATCTTTGTCTTGTTAAGTAATAAGACTACAAATATCCTCAAACAACACAATATTCCCTTTATCAGGACTTGCTACTTATGTAATTAACAAAAAATGAAGAAAACAAAAATCATTTGTTTTTTGAATGCTAGGCCGCAAGATTTTGGTTTATGCCCAATCTGATTCTGGCTTTAAACCATATTGAGGATCTTCAGTTGGTTAATTACATCACGAGAAGATTTTATTTTCTTACTATTGGTTGTTTGGTATATCATATATGGAGGGAAAGAAACTGTAGAATATTTAAAAATCTTCAATCGAGTCTTTCTATTATGCTATACAAAGTTTGCAGAGCTATATGCATCGAGGTGTAACGTTGGAAGAAAAAAATGATATCATTTTTTGTTTGATTGCCTGTGTTATGAGTCCAATTCATCCAAGTGCCAAAGTACATAATACAACATTAACAATTACCATAAACAACAGACTCTGTATAGAAAAAGAAAGCAAACACAGCCACCAAGTTCAGAGAATATGTATACAGAGGCATTCCAGGTTTACAACAGAGAAGAAAAACCTAGAACAGTAAGGAAGATTAATTACAGCAACAGGAATGGTAACCTTTCAGTAGAGCCCTGCACAGTAAGACATTACAGAAAGTTCCCTCAGGAAGACTATTCAAAGATAAATCAACAAAAGCTGGGCTTGATAAACAACTACAACAACAGAGCCAGAAATCAAGAATCAAGACCTCAAGAAAATCGTACATCAAAGATATGTAATAACAACCATATGTAAAAATAGTTAAAGAACCGTGGATCCACTTAGTAAGAAGATATAGGCATAGGAACCTCAAGAAAAAGTATAAATAGAGATCAAAAGCCAAACAGGGAAAGTCAAGATTATCTCCTTAGCCTCCTCCTTCGCCTCATCATCTGCTATCTTCTTCTAGGTTTTCCTCACCAAAACCACCTTCCTGAGAAACCTCCCTCCTCGATCCCAAACCACTAATTCCTCTGAGCATCTCGACTCGAATAAATAAATAAAACAAAACAAAGCAAAGTATAAGGTTAGTTTCTCTCAAACAATTAATCCCACGACCAAGAAGCAGCCACGCAAACCACAAGCAAAGGTTCAGATCCAATTTCCAGATCAAACCGCTCAGGAAGCAACATCTGTAATCCACTAACGCCATTAGAAGAATCAAGAACTGTTTGATCAAAACACCAATCCAAAGGTTGAGGAGAAATCAGATCATCCGACGGCTCAAGATTTAGCTCAAGAGAGACTCGATCCAGGCTCGATCCAACGGTCTAAAACACATGCATCCAACAACTTCAGCATCTGAGTTAGTCCTTCCAATTTATCAGTAACTCAACCGGGTTCCAAGCCCCTAGTGAGTAAACTCAGTGAACAGAACATCAAACCAAGACGGATCAGGACTAATTCCAGAATTTAGTTCATATTACCTGCGTTTGTCTTTCTACTACTTCAGCTTCTCTTCGGTCTTGCGCCCCATATTTTCGATACTTTGAGATGTTTTCTTGGATCATTCAGCCACTTTTTTTTTTGCTCATCGAATGGCATTCTCAGAACCTTAGCAGACGGGACAACCCAGTTGGCCTCTCACTCACAAGATGACCTTTTTTGCTTAGTCCAGGTTTGTATAATTTTGCAATTTTAACCTCGTTTTGATTTTTTTCTTTAGGTTTTTTGTGTTTTCATTTTCCTCTTTCAGCTTGTTGCAGTCAGATTTGTATTTTTTTATATTTTCTTTTGTAAGCACCATTTTATCAATATAGATGATAAACATTCTTAACTTTGCCAAAAAAAAAAAAAAAGATGATGTCAAAGCTCAACACATTGATCACATGATGATGATGCGCGACAAGCGGCGCGAAAGATGTTGGAGAAGCTTGATTACTGGAGTTCGTGAGTTCAATGCGAAGAAGATGAGTGATATTTAGAGATTTTATTATACAACAACAACAAAAAGCCTTAATCCCACTAGGGGTGCTACATGAATCCTCCATCCATTGTATCCTATTATGTGTCAAATTCTCATTTAAATCAAGTATACTAAGATCATTTTGTATACATCTTAACCAAGTCTTTTTAGGTCTACCTCTACCTTTCTTAACATAAGGCAAATCTAATGCATCTACTCTCCTAATCGGGTCATCGAATGACCAACGCTTTATGTGGCCAAACCATCTAAGGAAACTCTCCCTAATCTTATCTACCACTGAAGCTACTCCAACTTTTTCTCGAATATACTCATTTTGCATTCTATCTCTAAGAGTAAAGCCACTCATCCACCTAAGCATCCTCATCTCTCAGAACACTTAGTCTTATGCTTCTTTTATTGGCCAACATTCTGCACATAAGTCATTGCAGGTCTTACCACTATCTTATAAAATTTTTCCTTAAGTTTAAGTGGAACTTTTCTATCACATAATAGGCTAGATGCATTCCTCCACTTCAACCATCCAACTTGAATTCTACTAATAACTTCTCCATCTATTTCACCATCATTTTGAACAATAGAGTCTAAATATCTGAAACGCTCACTCTTATTAATGACTTGTTCACCTAATGTCACAACACTACCACTAGAACTTTTATAACTAAAATTATACTTCATATATTCAGTTTTAGATCTACTTAAATGAAAACCTTTAGACTCTAGAGTTGACTTCCATAATTCAAGTTTCTTGGACTCCCTCTCTAGTCTTATCAACAAGAAGAATTACATCAACAAAAGCATACACCAAGGTACATCTCCTTGTAAATGCCCAAGTAACAACCATAACTAAAGTAAAAAGATAAGGGCTTAAAGCGATCCTTGATGTAATCCAACCCAAATAGGAAAATATTTTGTCAATCCTCCTTGTGTTTGGACACAAGTAACAACTCTAGTATACATATCCTTAATGACTTGAATATAACTAATATTAACTCATTTTGTTCTAGAACTCTCCAAAGAACATCTCTTGAAACTTTATCATAAGCTTTCTAAATCAATAAATATCATATGTAGATCCTCTTTACTTTCTCTATGCTTCTCCATCAAACCCCTTAACAAATGTATAGCATCCATAGAGATCTACGGCATGAAACCAAACCGATTGTGAGAAACTTCTATATCACATCATCTCAATTACTCTCTCCCATAATTTTAATGTATGGCACATTAACTTAATTCCTCTATAATTTGCACACTCTTGTGCATCACCTTTATTCTTAAATATAGAACCAACAAACTCTTTCTCCACTCATCCGCATCTTTTAGTCTTTAAAATGACATTAAAAGATTTATAAGCCAAGAAATTCCTTGATCTCCTAAACATTCTATTGGAATATTATCTGGTCCTACTGCTTTTCCACATTTCATTTTCTTTAAAGCTTCACTAACTTCAGATTTACTAATACGATGATAAAAATGAAATTCTCTATTTTATTTAGGGTATTACGATTTCTAAAATCAATCGTACTTTCAGATCCTTCATTGAAAAGTTTATCAAAATACCTCATCCACCTATTTTCAATATCCATTTCTAAAAAAAAGTATTTTATTATTTTTATCCTTAATACACCTCACTTGAACTATATCTTTACTTCTCCTATCTCTTTGATTGGCTAACTTATACATACATCTTTCATCTTCTTTGGTATCTAATCTATTTTATAAATCACTAAAAGCTAAATTTTTTGCATCATATATTGTTTTCTTAGAATCTCTACAGGCCACTTTATATCTTTCCCAATTCTCAGAGTTTTTATATCTAAACCAAGTTTTATAACAATACTTCTTATTTTTTATCTTTTCTTGCACACTCTGACTCCACTACCAACTATTCTTATTAAAAGAAGCTTTTTATATTGATTTTTCAAGCACCTCTTTAGCAATTTGCTTAATTTCACTTGCTATTTTTTCTCACATAATGTTAACTTCCTCATGAACATCCCAAATTCTAATCTCTTGTAACTTGCTCTTAAAAATATTTTTATTTGTGTTCTTTAAATATCCCCATCTAATTCTAGGATAATAATTTGGTTTATTTTTTCTCTTACAACCTTTCATATTAGAATCTAAAACTAACAATCGATGTTGTGTACTTAGATCTTTACTTGAAATGACCTTACAATCTTTACAATCTAAACGATCTATTTTTCTTATCAGAAAATAATCAATCTGTGTTTTACTATATTCATTTTTATAAGTAATAATATGTTCATCTCTTTTCTTAAATAAAGTGTTAGCAACTACAAAATCATAAGCTAAAGTCAAAATCTAATATAATCTTACCTTCTTCATTAGTCACCCAAATTCATAACCACCATTAATACTTTTAAAATCTTCTACCACTCTACCAACATGTCAATTTAAATCTCCTCCAAAAAAATACTTTTCTTCAAGAGGTATCTTTGTATTAATCCCTCTAATTCATTCTAAAAATTTTCTTTCGCGCTTACCTCCGAACCTACTTGAAGAGCATAGACACTTACAACATTGATAATCTTAGTATCAACAATAATATTTAAAGCTATAATTCTATCTCCATATCTATTAATATTTATAACATTATCCTTCAAACTTTTATCTATAATCACACCTACACCATTTCTAGTTCGACTTTTACATGAATACTAAAGTTTAAAACCTAAACTATCAATCTCCTTGGTCTTCTCTCCAACCCATTTAATTTCTTGAACACATAAAATATTCAATAAAAAATAAAAATTACTTCAAAATTGAATTCGATAATTCGTACAAGTCATGATAAAAACTCGTAGAACATAATTTTTTTAAAAAGAATAAAAATATTAGATAAATAAATAAACACCTTTTTCTCTTGATCTGCAAAGCCAAGATTGTGAAATTGATTAAATCTTTATTACGTGTGGAAATAAAAAACTATTTATGGATCAAATTGTTTATATTTTAATTGTTATTAAGTTATTTGTC
This sequence comes from Cymbidium sinense, assembly GCA_021442155.1. Lineage (NCBI taxonomy): Eukaryota > Viridiplantae > Streptophyta > Magnoliopsida > Asparagales > Orchidaceae > Cymbidium > Cymbidium sinense. The sequence goes on along the minus strand of CM038223.1, from coordinate 137,787,091 downwards.
TGTCATTTAAAAAAATGTCAAAAGGCATATGAAAACTAAATAAAAAATTAACTAGTATATGTTTTATAAAAATCAAATCAAAATTCTAACTATATCCATTCATTTCATCAATCTAAAACATTGAAGATATCTTCGATTAAATATGTATTTAATTGTAATCAATTTGAAGGATTCTAATTATATTTTAATATTGCAAATTTTGTCTCATGAAATTAGAATATTTATTTATGAAAATTAATTTGATCGATCTATCAATTTACACATGCTAGATATCACGTCTTTAGTGGTTTTTCCATTATCTTATAACTATACATATATATATATATATATTGTTATATTATTATATTTATATATATATGTATATACATATATATATATATATATATATATTATGTATACACAAAAAATATTATATATATACATTACATGTGTACATGTTATATATGTAATACATAACATATATATAATAATATTAATAATATTATATATATGTACATATATATATTATATATAATGTATAGAAATTATTTAATTGTATACATATGTATATATATATGTATATATATGTATGTATTAATTACATTATATGTTACATATATATATACAATATATGTATATATATATATATATATATGTATATATATATATATATGTATATATATATACACATAATATATATACACAGAGAGAGAGAGAGAGATCTTCACCTTTAAACTCTTTTATTTATCTTGGAATCTAAAATATATTTAATATTCTGTAGAATGTTAATATATTAGAAAGATGGTCCATTTTCTTTAATTACGTAATTGCTTATTTAAATGAATACAAGCTCTCTTTTTAAAATGAATTTTTTACTTTTATTAATTATTATTATAAGCTAAGAAGAATGTTTGTATAATCTTTGCATTACTATGATAAAAATATAAAAGATTGAAACCTTAGTCCCAATGAAAAAAAACATAAAAGTAAATAAAAGAAAAAAATGTGATCAAAATAACCAAAAATCACAATCATTAACATCTGAAGAAACTAATCATATATTTAGATGTTTCATAACTATTCAAAAATTAATAATAGCTCTTATGAGAGGTAGGCTCTTTCAATAATGCTTCTTCTTGCCTTTATCCCACCAATTAGATAGAGGTTCCTTAAAGCAAACTTTAGAATATAAGGTAGCATCATCTTTATATTTGATATTCTCTGTTGAGTTTTGAGATGTTAATTATAGGACGATTTCTTGGTGGAGATAGCCTGTCACAAATAAGATAATTATATGCTTTAGATGGAGATGAAAGAAGAGAGAGAATCATATCTAAGGAAATTTTTCTATCACAAATTGTTGATTCATTAAGGATTGGGTCATTAGGCACCTTACAAGCTAATGAAGAAAACTAAGAAGATATCTTCTAGTGAATAATATCATTTTGAATTCCATGATTTTGCTAAGCTAAGGATTTGATTTTTAGAAGTGAAGTTTTACTTGGAGATAAAAAAAGAGAGATATATAAGCTTTTGTGCTTGTAAGGGCTATTTGTAAGATAGGGTATGAGTGTGCTAAAGGCTGGGCATATTTATCAATTTAACTAAATCGAGGCTAACTTCTTACACATCAATGCATGGAGTTCTCACTCTCAAATAAGTGATATTTAAGTATAAAACCTAACAAACTTTCAATCATCATTCTTTTACAATAGTGTTGACCTTATTTTTAGAATGAGCTCAACACCTCCATCTCACATAGGACTTCTCTAGGCTTTAAGAGTTCCTTAGTCTTAAGACATATATAGTGATTAGGTGGACACTCCAACCTAGCCCTAGAAGACTTAGAAGAGTTAGCCATAGGAATAGGTCATGCTTTAGGGGTGTTAGGAAAATTTTCCTACCCTTAGCCTAAGTCATTCCTCACTTTCCTTCTTTCAAGTCAAACTCTAAATCAATTCTATTTGATTTTTCTCCAAACTCAAATCAATTCCATGATTGAAACCCATGATCAAAATCCATCAAAAATTCCTAAGTCCAAATTTTAACTAAGTCCTTAATCCTTCCCTTAAGGACTTAACCAAAATCATGATCTAAACATACTCAAATCTTTGAGATTTTCTCATTTATATTCTCATATATAAATGAAATATAAATTCAAACTCATCAAATCAAATTCAAAATTCCAAATCGATTCATGAAATTTTCTTTAAATCCCTTAAATCTTCTATTAAAGGACTTAGCCAAAATCAACTCTAAACCTTGATCAAATCAATTCAAACTCATGAGATTTTCTCAAAACTTATTTATATTCTCATATATAAATGAAATATAAATATTAATCAATCCAATTAAAAGCAAAAATTAAATTCCAAGTTTAAACTGCTTGAAATTCCCTTAAATCCCTTAATTTTTCATTAATGGATTTAACCTAAACCTTGATCAAACTTATTCAAACTCATGATTTTCTCAAAAACTTATTTATATTCTCATATATAAATTAAATATAAATATAAATTAATCAAAATAAAGACAAAAATTAAATTCCAAATTTAAAATCCTTGAAATTCCCTTAAATCCCTTAATTTTCCATTAATGGATTTAACCTAAACTTTGGTCAAACCTATTCAAACTCATGGGATTTTCTCAAAACTTATTTGTATTCTAACTTATATTCTCATATATAAATGAAATATAAATATAAATCAATCAAATCCAATTCAAAAATTAAATTTCAATTTAAAAATTCCTTTAAATCCTTTAAATTTCCTTTAATGGATTTAACCCAAATCATGATTAAACCGCTTCAAATCCTTGAAATTTTCTCATGATCAATTTATATTCTGATTTATATTCACATATATAAATGAAATATAAATTCAAACAATCAAAACCAATTTCAAAACTCAAATTCAAATCCACTCAAAATCAAATCTAAGCCTTTCAAGCCAAAATCTTGAACTTAGCCTAATCACTTTCAAATCAAACCAAATCCTTGATTTTCTCTCATGGTTCAATCAATCATACAATCATGAGCTAATATATAAATCCAAACTCCAATCACTCAATCAAAACCCAAATCAAAAGTCAAACCCAATACCCCTTCATATTCTTCTTTTGAATATGAAATTTTTAAATAGATCTAAATCCATTTTACTTTAAACCACTTGTAAATGGATTTATATTTCAATCATAAGTTCATATACAAGATCAATCAACTTGAAATCATGCTTTGACTAAGCCATTTGACCCACTTAGGCTCACTTGTCCCAAAGTGACCTAAAGTACTCTTATGAGCTAACTTTTGATCCTAACCAAATTGAATTGAATCAAACTCATATATCCCTCTCATCATGATCAACAATCATCATGGGATGATCAATCAATCAAATTGGGTCAAACCAAATCAAACCTAAGGGTTGATCAAATCAACACTTAACCTAAAATGAAATCTAACATAGCCAAATTCTACTATAGGCCAAATTGATTGAAACCATTGATCTAAGTTCACTCATGACCTATGTTTGAACTTGACCAAGCTAACATTTGAGCCTAACCTAGCCCAATTGGCCCACTTGACCCAAGTTGACCCATTTTGACCTAAAGGGTCAAAATGTGTCAAAACATGATCTAAGCCAAATTGATTGAAACCAATGTGTCAAGTCCATCCCAAGTCACTTGTGAAACTTGACCAAAGCCTCAATTGGCCAACTAGACCTAACCTAGCCCAATTGACCTTATACCCAACATGACCTTATACCCAACATGACCTAAAGGGGTCATCTTGAGCCAAAATTGAACTTAACCCAAATTGATTAGAAATAAAGATACCAATCCACTCCATATGACTAACTCCCCTTGCCCAACCCAAATAGGTCAATGGGTCATTGACCCATTTGACCTAAAGTCATATGAGCCAAAACCAAATATATACCAAATTGAACTAAACCAAAGGCACCAAAATATTTCAAATGGTCATGTGAACTTGACTCACCCCTTGGTTTGATCCAATTTGATCAATTGGTCAATCCTTGACCCATTTTGATCTAAATGGGTCAACATGAGTCAAATCCTATCAAATGGATTCCAAATCTAATGAAACTTGGTCAAACCTAGTTTCTCCACATACGCAACATGTCCAAAGTGAAAAAATAGTAAAATGACCATTCTACCCCTAGGCCATAGAACAAATTTTGGCCTAGCCCATGGGTATTTTAGTCATGCCCTCTTCACAATCACTTGAGGCTTTCCTAAAAGCTCAAGGGGACTTAGTAATGAGTGGTGCACCCAACCCAATGGATTTGGGTCAGCCCATTTGCCCCATAGATCAAACCCGACCACATAGCTTGAAATTGAGTTTTTAAATTCCCTCCTAATCTCAAATTCATCACATAGAAAGTTAACAATCCACTCAAGGGATCAAACCGACCATGTGCACACTCAAAACCATCAAAACAACCTCTCCAATTTCAACCATTGATCAAAATGACAAAAGGAGGCGTCTGCCATCCGATTGCCATAGGGGGAGATATAATCCCCCTAATTCAATGAAATCTCAATGCACTCACTGTCGATTAAAGCCTAGGAACCTTAGCAATCATCAGAGAGCATTCTCAAGGTCTAGAGAGAGGATTAGAATTCTTCCTTCTCAGTTTTGCATAGTGCAAAAATAGGGGAGGTGGGGTGAATTGCTAACTTCCTCTACACTTGATTTCCTCCAAATTCCTTCTACACTCTTCATCTAAAGACCAATCCGAGCTCACTCAAGCTCACATTGAAGTTCCCATAATAAGGAGAGGATCAATTCAATCAAAGTCAAAGCTCAAGTGAAGTGGTGTTGGTCTGCCCATTGATTGACTCAACCCCAAGGCCTAGGAATTTCAACAAGGCTTTGTCTCCACCAAACGAACCTACCTCATTGATCTCGAGCGCCGGTGATCACCTATGGAGGGGTATGGAGTTTTTCGACCACTTAGCTTAGGGGGTGTTGTTCCTTCGTGAAATAAATTTTTATGGCATGTGAAATCCACCGTTGGATGGGTTTGTAATTGTGCTTAGATGGTGTGGGTTGATTTTTGTATGATTCCATGCTAGATCGGGCTTGGATCTCTCCTTAGATCATGGATGGTCTCCATTGATCCTCGAAGAAACATCTCCACCGCCCATCTTGCATTTTGATGGACCGAGATTATTTAGACGCTTAGGATTCATTTATCCTTTATAAATCGAGGATATTATACGCGCCGCCATTTGGAATATGACATTTAAGTTAACACGGCGATGTAAAGCACACCGCCATGCGCCCCATGAGTGAGGATTAGTAGGGATTAGTTAATGCCTAATTAATTTCTAATTAATCCATAGAAACTCTAATTCACAACTCTTCAAAGAAAATCAAAAAAATAAAAAAAAATTGCTATGGAAAGATAATTTCATCTAAAATATTTTAAAATAATTTCAATGGATTTTAAATTAACCTTTTTTTGAATTTGGGTTTCTTTGGAATTCTTAATTTGCTAATTATCCTTTAATTAGGTCATCAATTAATCTCAAATTTATAGGATTCCTTTAGGGGATGATATCTACCTCCTAATTTTTTTTTGAGATTTATTGAGGGCTTAATTGGAGAAATTGCTTTCATTCCCTAATTACCCCTTTCATGTAATAAGGGTAATTAAAGTGTGATTAGTGGATTTACCCTATGATTTGATTAAGGTTAGATCTAGTAGTAGAGGTTTATAAAAATAATTTTGGAGCATTTCCTAAAGCTATTCCCTAAACCTTATTTTCTCTCCTTAATCCACTCTTAATTAAGAGTTAACTCATTAATCACCTTTAATCAATTTTCATAAATTCTAAAATGTTTTAGAATTTAATTAATCTACCTTGAGTAGATGCTTAGGTGATTAATAGCAAATTTAATTAAGAAAATCAAGATCCCATTCATAAGTCGGAAAGGGTATTTTGAAAGTACTTAAGCTAAACCCCTTAGCTTAATTAACTTTTAATTGTAAGCCAAATTGCATTAGGCCTTTTCATTATTAGGTGCATTGAAAATTTAAATTCCTTATGAGTTTTATGTCATCTCATTGGCTCATAATTACTTAGTTAATTTTTCTACGGTTGTGTAGGTAAGAGTTAATTAAGCCACTTAATTTATACGTTAACCTAATCAATACTTAAAATAGATTTAATTATCTAAAAATTAAACAAAAATATAAAACACATATGGAAATAGGTTAGGAATAGTAAACTCATCTCACCTTTTCAAAATTAAATCAAACATCAAACTAAACAAAAAATCATTTTGAAATTCACTTTGATTTATTGTAAATTTTCTTATTCTATGAGAGTGTATTTAGGATTTAGGTAAAGTGAGTTTGTTCATATGCTTTCATTGCTTTGGATCTTTCCTAATATGTTAAGTTGTATGTCATGTGATTCATGCATTCATAATTTCATATTTCAAATTTTAAAAAATGAATTTGTTTACTTTATGTCAAATGTGCATTTGGCTAAAGTAAAATAAGAGTGACTATTATCACTACTAAATCCAAATTATTTTAAAACTTGTAAATGAAATATTAAATCTGAAAGTATGCTATTCATATCTTAATTATAAGCTTGCATGTGAAATATTATAAAGGTATGCTTAGTATAGGTTTCCTTTCTTTCCTATGTTGGCATAGTTTTGAATAGAAATTTTGGTGAGATATAAGGTTTATTTGAAAAGGACCTAATGCTCACCTAATTTTATATTATATTCATCCCTATGCTACCATCTAAGAAGGGTTACCTACACTCACATATATAAATTGCATAAACAACACAAATCTATTAAACAACATTTGCATATTCCTTTTATTTCATTTCTTTTCTTTTATATACATATTTGTACTTAAGGAAAGTGGTATATTAGACTACCCAGAGTTGCAAGGATTTAAGTAGCTAAGTAGGTCTTGTACCTTACACCTTTGGTTAACAATGCACTCATTTATTATGTCTTTCTTGCTTTCATGTATGTATGTGAAATTTTGGATAAGAAAAATCTTTTCTACTTAAGAAAATCATGCATATTCAACTTCTAAATTTTCTTAAATGGATTACTTAGCATGCATCATAAAGTGTGTTAACTACTCTCATTTGCATGTATAGATATGCTTAGGGTCCATACATATGCATGTTATATATGTTGAGAAAGAAGTTAAGTAATGTGTGTTATGTGAATTTTGATTCATTTTATTTAATCTTAAAATACCTTTCTTTTTGAATAAGTTTGTTTAGAGTTTATCTAAACTTATGATTGATTAAAAGATGTAATCAGAACATTCACCTAAATGAAAATAAAATATGAACTTACCTTAGAAAATTACTTAAGATTAGGGAAGGAAAGAGAAGTTCTCTTCTCCTTCTCTCTCTACATAACTTAGTAATTAATTGTATGTTTCACTTAAACCAAATTAAAACATGAAATAAAATTAACCCAAAATACTTATACAACTTAATGAAATCTTCCTCTAAGTTGAACATGTCCTTCACACTTAGAAAATTCAAACCTAAAATCATAGCTAAGCATACCACACAAACCTTTAAAGCACACACATTAGCCTAATTCACCACTTTTAGCCTTAGGTTAGGTCAGTGTATGGTTTGATGTTATGTTTTATTTTATGATATATGTTTTAGACTTGATGTTAGGGTGTACGCTCATAGAATGAATGGTAGGACGTTCATAATCTAACTATTCTTTTCTATAGAGGATTGTGCTTAAGGGGCGCTATCATAAATAAAAATATAAATATTTCTTGCTTGCAGGTGCTTATACCCCTTTGCATAATCGATAGGCCAGGTGGACTTAGTCACCCATGTGTGGGGTGATAAGTCCAATATACATATTTCGGATTTATGTGGTGTGATTTAACTAACCTTTATTTTGCAGGTATTCATTAGATTTTTACATTTCCTTTTCATGTAAAATTTTGTATAATTAGAATTTTGGAATGATTTGTTATGGGGATTAGGATGAACATTGGTCATAAGATCCTATCTTATGCACCATGTGAAGCCTTAGAGCATCCAACTACTAACCATCCAAAAGAGGAACCGAAAGAAGAAAGAAGAAAGAAGAATGAAGCTTGAAGACCCCCATAACAATGAATTCCTTTGCTTAATTATAAAATTCATTTGTAATCTGGGTTATATAAGGGTAGAACTAGGCTACCCACATTTGATATTTTTGGGTTTGTGCGGTGGTGCCCGACCACGAATGATAATTTATTTTTTATGTGGTTAGCTTTATAAATTGATTGATGATTTGTTTATCTTTTGCATTAAGTGGCATGATTTTCTTAGTTTCTTCTTTGCTTTATGTATGACTTGTATGTGAATTAAGCTCTTTAGGGAAAAATAAATATTTTATCCAACTTAACAACTCAGAATAAAATTTAAATAACTTATAACTTTACCTAAAGCTTAGGTTTAAAAATCAAGATAAAAGAATTAGCAACCAGCTAGATGAGTAATTTCTATATAATATCATGCACAAATGCATCTTATTTCACTCTTGATTGGAGGAATTCCACCTTTACTAGAGAACTCAGCTTGACCTGTGAGAGTCGTGGTGGAAACTCACCACCTTCCTTCTCGTTGATTTTGGCCAATAATCTGATTTCTCATGCATTAGTCAAAAAAATCCTATTATCCTAAGTCAAAATAATGGTCCAAAAATGAAAATAAAATAAAATTTAAATTGCATTAGATTTAGGCCATTTGAAGCATGTACCTTTACATAATCTAGTCTCTTTAGAGAGTGAGTTTAAGGACTTTAACTTTTTTTAAATAATAATAGCCTAGCTATCTTGCATAAGCATAAAGACTTGCCTACATGTATTTAAAATCATAGGAGGAGTTAGTTGGGGCCATCCCAGTTGTAAGTCCAAGTTGTCGGGTGGTTTGTCCTCTCTTGTGGAGACAAACCAATTACCCATTTTTGCCTTAAATTTAGGTTATGCTTCCAACCCTCATCAAAGCTCCCTAGATTTAGGTTCTAAGGATACTTCTCCCCTTTGTGGGCTATAAGCATAATTCCTCACCTCTTAGGCATTTTTTTTAATCTTGTGTTAAGGAATCTTAAGTCCTAAACTTCTAATAAAAATGTAATTTAAACAAACTAAATCAATTTTCAAAATGTAAAGCCCAACTATAAGATAGTTTAAGATGCTCCCTAGGTTTCCTAGCATCATGTGCATCTCCAACTTATTTCTCATTTTGGCTTCGATAATAACTCCCTCTTTTAATCAATCCTTATTTGATCTTCAAAAATAAACTAATCAATTGATAGTCTTTCTTATTGAAATCTTCAGAGACAATGATCATTTACCTTAATCGAGAGCTTTCCTAAGAGATCTTGTCCCTTAGGATGTAATTAACTATGGGGGCTTGCCCCTATAGGAAACTTAACAAACTCGATTTAAAATAAACACTGCTTTACTTTTCTATGTAAAGTAGGGGAAGAATCTCTAGTACATATACAAACCCATCATCCTTAGGAGTCCTTATTGAGGTGATTGGTTTCTAAAGGGTTATGACTTACGTCTTTCGAGATAGTACACTATACCTTGATGAAATATCCGATCACCTGAATAAGTACATCTGCAGATCTGTGTGGTGTCTTACCAAGATGATTTTTTATATAAGGTGTTGCCTCTTTCATTTCTCACCAACAGATTTGGAAGGTGACTCCCCTATATAGGAATTTTTCTCCACAAATAGCCATAATCCTAAGTGTGAATTCATATAAAGCTAGAAAATCTTTGTGACATTATTTTAACCAAATTTCAGCAATAAACGATCAGATAATAGAAACATTTCTATATAGAGGCCTATTAAAAAGAGAAGTGGGAGTTAAAAAAGAATAACTTAATCAAAAAGATAAATCAAGAGATATGAAAACAATATGATCATTTTTTGTGTTTATATCTATAGTCTTGAATATGGAGGGGTCATTCATGAGGATTAGTAAATAACCACAAATCTTATTATATTACTTTCACACTATTAAGTTTTAATTGAATACTTCTTGTATTAACCAAGAAAGAGGATGATCACCTCAGATTTTTTTTAATTAGGAAAAGTTGAAATATAGCTATCAATTTGTTCATTTTCTTATTAGAAGTAAAAAAAGTTTATCTAATCCTCTTGGGTAGAGAAAAAGTGGTTTAAAACTATTTGAGAAGTATATATGGGAGTGGAGGTTTACTATCAACATAAAGAAGGAATTAGATGACACCCTCGAGCCCATTATTTATGCTTAAGATTTTAGAGAATGATGAGAAGTGTAACATAAGATTATTAGAATGAAACTAATAAATGGGTTGAGCTTACCACAAGAGGAATGGGCCCGGCGACAAAACATACACTAAGAAATAAATTAAATTTCAAAGACTTATAGAGACAAAATCCAATGTGTTGATTTCAAAGAGGAAGCTTTTACAAAGTTGATTAGTAGAGAGCATGTAAGCAAAAAAATTATGATTCAAACAAAAATTTGAACCCCATGAAGAGATTATTGTGAACACAAAATAAATGGGGGTGGCATCATGGGGTGTATGTGCCCAAAGGATCATATGGATGCTCCTCATGAAGGAGTGTGACAAGATAGAGAGGCAAGAAGAGAACCTTGTAATAGTATTGGTCCTTCAGAATTCAAAGAAGATTAGTGACATCATAAATAGACTATAACGAAGAAAGAGAGATAATCACATGCTATGGCTGATGCATAATAAGAAATTGAATAGAAATGAGATGAGTTCATTAAGGATTGTCCTATTTTTAAGTTTCTTCTTATATTAAATTGTCAACATGTTGACCTCCATATATGTGTCATAAGTCAAGTCAATTCGATGATGGATTTCGAAGGTGACAATGTACAAATCAGGGATCAAAATGCAATGGACATCACCAAAAATGGTCGAAACGACCTCCGATAGGTGAACGGACTTTGTCATCGCATTCAGAATGTCGAAACTGATTAGAATAAAAATATTGCATAATCTAAAAATTGACCAAGCAAGCGATCGAAATATTAATGTGTCGACGCATATATTGGAGTTGGAAGCTGTGATGATGTCTAAACGATCTCCGTTCATAAAATTGATCATGTCGTTAGCTTTGAAACATTAAAAACTATCAAATAAGACTATCCACGCTCAAATCAGACGAGTTTGCGCAAATGTCAAATGATCGGAAGTGATAGCGCGCAAATCGAGACTGAAATATATGGGGACGTACCTAAATCAACTCAAATGACCTCTGATCGACGAACGGACTTCGCCATCAAATTCAAAATATTGAAACTTATCAGAATATAAATATTGTATGACTTGATGATCAACTGATCAAGTCGCCAACGCCGCCGCATATCAAAGTCAGGAGGCACGAACTCAAATCAAATGACCTCCGTTTGTAAAATTTATTGCTCCATTAGCTTCAAAATATCAAAATCTATCTATTAAGACTATTTGCACTCAATTTGGATGAGTCTGCATGAATGTCGAGCGATCGAAAGCGCTAAAGTGCATTTTGAGCTAAAATTGACTTAATTTGACGTCAACTTGAACCAAATGACCTCCGATTGTGAAACGGACTGTGCCATTGTGTTCGGAACATCGGAATAACCTTAAATTGATATATATTGATTATCTAATCATGTCAGTATAAAGTTTACATTAAAGTCAAAAAATTAGTTTAAAAATCAATTTAATCTTAACCTAAAGCCCAAATTCCTAATTCCCACTCTAATAAACTCGCTTGACCCATCCTCTATCCGGCACCGGTTCACGCGACCGGTCACGCACGGGCTAGCTCACGTGACCGACCAAACTTCCTTTCTTCTTCGCTCGACCTCGGTCGCACGACCCGAGCTCCCCTCTCTTCACGCGACCGAAGGGAGCACTCAATTTGGATGAGTCTGCATGAATATCGAGCGATCAAAAGTGTTGAAGCACATTTTGAGCTAAAATTGACTTAATTTGACGTCAACTTGAACCAAATGACCTCCGATTGTGAAACGGATTGCGCCATTGCGTTCGGAACATCGAAATAATCTTAAATTGATATATATTGATTATCTAATCATGTCAGTATAAAGTTCACATTAAAGTCAAAAAATTAGTTTAAAATCAATTTAATCTTAACCTAAAGCCCAAATTCTAATTCCCACTCTAATAAACTCTTGACCCATCTCTATCAGGCCTGCACGGTTTGTCGAGTCACACGAGCTCACGACCAGACCAAACTTCTTCTTCTGATCGATCCGACCGAGCTCTTTCTCCGCTATCTTTGCCTTAATCAAAATCAAAGCTCTCTTCTTCTCCTCCTCCAAACCAAAAGGTAAGGTTGTTTCCCTTTTCTTCTTCTCCTTTCTTCTTCTTCTTCCTCTTCCTCCTTCTTCCTTCTCCTTCTTCTTCCTTTTTCTTCTTTCCTTTTTTTTCTTCTTCTTCTTTTCCCAATCCGTAAATCATTTCTTTTCTTTTTTTCTTTCTTTTCTGCTTTTTCTTTTCCTTCTCCAAACCGCAAAGATCTTCTCCACGAAGAACTCCTCTCCGATCTTCCTTCTCCGATCCAAAATCAATTTTTTTTATTTTTCCCTCATTTCTCTCCAAAATCGAAAATCAATTATCAAATTCCCTCATTTTTTCTAATCCGAATTTCAAATTCTGCTTTGCTGAAATTTAAAATTTTGCATAAGAGGAAGAACACGTCAAGAGGTGAGTTCTTCTTTAGGTTTAGGTGTCATTTCACACACATCATCTTTGCTTGTTCAGAGAAGCAACATCATCAAGAGTTCTTCTTTTAGTTTCGACATTGCACTCTTGTATTACATCAATTCTCTCTTCATCATCAGGGATGGTTCTTCTCTTGGTTGCATATCAACCCCATCTCTTTCGATCTTGTGCGCAAAAAAAATGAGTCAGAATATGCTTGTATTTTTTTTGCAGGTTCAAAGGTCTCATCATGCTCAAGAGGGCACGATGAGATAAAAAACTAGTTGTGGTGTGTGAAGACACCGCCACGCTAGAGGGTGTCTGAATAACCGTTAGATGTCGCTCCCCCTAGACGAAATACTGCTGAAATTTTGTCTAATTTCTAGACTTAGAAAAAAAAGTGAGGGAATGAATATATATTGTATTTGTCTTCTTTCAGGTTTAAAGGCCTCATGGTGCTCAAGAGAATGCGACGAGATAAAACTACGTGTAGACACCACTCGTTACTCTCATGATCGAAAGCCTCGATTAGGGGGTGTCAATTCAGTCGGTCGAAGTTCGAAGTCAACCCAATTTGACTGACCGAATAGGGTTAGCCGAACGAACGCGTTTATTAAACGGGTCAATATCTGACGACGACTTCAACCCGATTGACCCGACACGACTTGAATGATATATTTTTCAAGTCAAATTCGAGTTCGTCTGTAAAAAATCAGGTCAATTTTGGGTTTGAGGGTCAATTTTGAGTCAAATTTGAGTTGGCTGGTCAAAATCGAGTCAAATTCGGGTTCGTGGGTCAACCCAAATCCAACCTAAAAAATCAAACAGGTCAATTTCTTCAACCCGATCCCGATCCGAAAATTATTCGGTCAATTTTTCAAGTTGGGTTTGTGTTGTCGTGTCATTTGACACCCTACTCCGTCGGTCCTTATGGGATGACGCCAAAATTACATCAAATCTTTTGACTTAAAAAATGGGAGAGTAAAATGAACCGACTTAAGAATGCTAAGTAAGAAAACTTAGTTAAATCTAAAACGCCTAAAAGGGAGAAAGTAAAATGACATACAACAAACACAAAAGTAAAACAAAAAAGAAGAAGAGACAAAAAGCATTTATAAAACCTATTTAAGCAAGTTGAAAACCTTCCCGAAGTATGAATTAAAATCCTTCCCCCTCTTTCTCAAGTATTCTAAACTCAAGAAATATTATCTCTTAGCATTATTTATAGGGATTTGAGAAAGTAATGAGTGAGTTCTCTTTTCTTGTAAATTTCTCAAAATTAAATAAGCTTTAATTAGAATTTGGGGAGACTAATACTAAACTCATAACAAACTTACAATAAACTTAAATTTATAAAATTTGATATGAAGTTAAAAATGAATTCAAATTGGGTTTAATTACTCTTATACGAATATGGAGGTGATTACTATGCTAGCTAATAAGCATGAGTAGAGCTAAAGCAATAAACACTGAAATCGGCATAACTTATCAAAATTGATGTAAATTGAACATAATCAAGTTGGGAGAATTGCAAAAAAAACTCAACAAATAAACTAAATACAAGTAATATTTTAAACTACAATATAAATCAAAATACGGTCTTCGCCACCGGATCGGCAACTCTTTGTACAAGTAGATAGAAGGCGATACTAAATCAAAATCTATAAAATCATATGTCTTCCTTCAACCAAATATTAAGAAATTTCATCCTAATTATGATTTTTAAAATCAATTATTTCATTAATTAGGTAAAATTAACTAAGCTATAAACACATGTATGTGTTTGGACATAGAGTTGAAAAATTTTAATATCCGAAAAGGCTCGGTTAGAATTAGATAAAATCAATCTCATAACTCGAAATAAAATTGCATAAATTCTTAAATACACCACTATGATATCTTTGAATGCTTAAACTCGGTGTAAGGATCGAGTTGCTTCCGATTTAGTCTTAGGACTGGGTTCAGGTTAACAAAACTTAAAAAAATCTATAAGAAGAGTTTCAAATCAGTGAAATATCTAAGCGATTCTATCGTAGATAGATCTAATCCTTTATTAGCTATATAGAGTTGAAGATCTAAAGCTCTTAAACATATTCTAAATAATCAATTTTTCAAATCAAATTAACTCAAATTGAGTGACAATCTGCTTAAATAAAACTCTATCTCTAAAAACTTAAATCAAACTCAATCCATCCACCTTGATTGTTTATCTGGGTGACAAACTAAGAAAACTCTCAGCTCAAAGGAGTCGATGTCAAATCAAGTGTTCTTATGTTCACTCTCAATCAATCTCTCATGCCGGTAAGGATGTGACACTGTACTCCGTGTGACCGGTGTTCGGCTCCGATGAAAGCATTTGACAAGAGTCCTCTGATCGGATGGTTTGGCCAATCAGGCTCCATTATATTACGATCACGACCGTAGTCCGCATACTCCCCAATGGCTCTGCCCTTTGAGTTGTGAATCATAGGGTATACTTGATAGGGCAAACAGTCATCTATCAGCTAAGGTAAACTTAAGACTGTCTCCTTAGACAAACATCACCCTAGGTCTACAAGAATTTCTTGGACAATGTAACCATGTGTTGCTGATGAGGATCCTTTTGTTATGTTAGGTCCATTCTACTAAGTAAACTAGGGACCACGACGGCGCGGGATGACCATGGGATCTAGATCAGGCACGTCATCATTCTCTCAACCATCCGGTTTAAGCTGAAATGATAAATTTCATAAATCTTAAATTCTAAAACTCTACATGCTGCTAATATATGTTATGCATTTAGCGATCTAACGACTAGCCTTAATCGAAAATTCTCTCTCACTTATTGAGAGGGGTAATTAATTATAGGGGCTTGCGCTTATAGGAAACCTGGAACCAAATCTAAAGTCCTCACAAAGTGAAAGCGAAATCTCTGGGTAGTGTCTTATCTACCCTAAGCAACTATAAATCTACAAGTTTATTCAAGAATCTACTTCAAATTTACTTAAAATTTTCAATAATGTACCTTTTATCCAAATACGAGCTATCTCATATATGATCGAGAAAAAGTAGTAAATATACCTAGTCTTTTAAGTAATTAACTATTACATACTTTCTCATTCCTTAGTATTTAATACATAAAGCAACTTATCATAAAAATATTATTTTTCTGAATATAGAATATAACTCATAAAAATAGGCTATAATGCCATAAACTCTCATGAGTCTATAAGCTTATTGGTGGATTTATTGTCTCTACTTAAATTTCACAAGTGCAATTCTATCGCACTATGGCCTTTTTTATTTTCTCAAAATCAAATCTTGATGCACCCTTTTTCTTTTTTGGTTTATTAGATTTCTTCATAAATGCATTTCTTAGTGTACATAAACAATGTTTGTGACACGCCTTACTTAATAATCTATTATCTAATACTTGAGCCATTTTCATTTCTTGTGCATATTTATTTTCTTCCTCTTGTGGCAAGGCACCATCTTCTATTTTAATTGTTAGAATCCCTTATTATTTGTCATAAAACATTCTCCTAAATTGGATATTTATTATGGAATAAAATAGTAGAGTCATAAATCCTTTCCACCAGGCTCAAACAGTATTATTGTTTTACTAAGTTAAAATTTTAATATTAAATAAATATATAAGTAATAAAAAATTAGATACAATGTATTATATGAATAGATTTTTTTTCCTATCATATATTATTGTGTTTGTATGCACGAACTTTAAAAATATACTACTCTCATCATTAGGATTATAAATAAATTTAATTTTAGAGAGTTCATATATTATTTAGCTCACACTCTATTAAGAATAAAAAAAATTTAAAAGATTTATATGCATATCATATATTGTTTATGTATTTTCATATCTATTACTTAAAATTTAATATTTATATTTTTAAAATTTTATTTATATATGAAAGTTATAATCACTTTTTAAAAAATAATAATATTTATATATTTATATGATATTAAAAGTTTATTTATTAAATATATAAATATATAAAATTATATGATATGTATATAAATAATTTAATTTTCTTACTGCCCTACCCCACGCTTCTAAACCAAGCGAGTATTTTTATTTTTTTCCTTCTACGTCGCCGTCCTCAGGCAAAGCCGGCTCCAGCTCATAAAAATATGGAAAATCGTTATCGCTGCGGCTCTTCTGTACCACGCTCCCTTATAACATATACTCATCCAAGGCCATCCTCCATCCCTCCTCGACTCACTCCGACTCCCCGTGGTTCCTCTCCATCCCTACCGAAGCGCTGAGCGATTCGCGAGCCGCGCAAGTCAATCGCATCTGCACTTATCCCACGCCAGAAATGGCCGCCACTGGCCGCACTTTCGCACTTGCTTAACTTTCCCCGGGCTCTGTCTCGACCCCCGCCGGCGTCAGCTTCGCCAGCTGATATCCAGGCCGCAGCAGCGGCAGCGGCTGCGCAGCTGGCGTCTAGGCCTGAAGCGGTGGATACATCCGAGGGGCCGCGGCAAGAGTTGGGAGAGTTTGTGGATGAGGAGCTGTTCGATATGCCGCAGTTTCTGATGAACATGGCGGAGGGGATGTTGCTGAGTCCTCCGAGACTGAGCCTGCCTGAGTCGGATGAGTCGCCGGAAGTCTCTGAAATGGATAATTTATGGAAGTTCGACGAGTAAAGAAGCTATCATATTCTCACTGAATTTTTTATCTCATGGATTCATCAATACTGTATTTATTTTAAGATGAGAATGATTTAATTTTTGACTAATTTCTTATGTATTAATCATCTTAAAACAGATTTAATATTTTAAAAACATTCAAATTAGAATTTAATCATAATATTCTCATCTAAAAATTTTCATCATCAAGCTTTTTTTTTTTTTTCAAGTTTGGGATCGGAGTTAATGTCATTCTTCGATTACTGGATTATATATAGTAGCAATTTTCTCTAAGCTGCTGCTGCTGCTTCTTCTTCTTCTTCTTAAATTTTATTCTTCCTTTTATTTTGCGATTTCCAAGATAATTTATTTTTATCAAGTCTTCTGCAGATTGAGAAGAATGGGAAAATGATTATAATCATTCTATTGAATTCTTCTTCTTCTCAAGCTCGAACATTGGATTATAATCTATGAGCGTGGGCTTCTTTTGCTGACTTCCATTTTCACGTATTAAAACACCTACGAACTGTGAGCAAATAAAACACCTTTGATACAATCACATGGATTATAAAAACTTAATCATGATGAACCAAACTTTAAAAAAAAAGGATTGTTCATATAAAATCATGAGTTTTTTTTTTTTTTGGGGGGGTGACTAAATAGTAAACTGTCAAATATTCTTAAAACATGTAAAATAATATTTATGCATATACATGTTCATGATCATTAACATTATTATATTAAAGAATCTCTATTACCAGTTATCACTCTTTTGTAATATTCATAAAAATAATAGTCAGAATTTATTTAATAAATATGATTATAAGGTTAAATTGTGGCTAAAAGTACTATAATTCATCTCAAATTTTCAACAACGTATGCAAGGGTTTTAAAATATTCTGAGTGAATTTATTTACAAAATCTTCACTTCTCTAAATCGATCAAATAAGGGTAAGTTGGCTCAAAACATCTCATGGGTTTCATATTCAAATGTTCAAATTGTTAGTCATTAAAACTAAGTAGATTAAGATATCAATATTATTATACAATACTCATTATTTTAATATATTCGCATTTTAAAAAATATTTTTTTTATTATTATTTTCTTATACATAGATAAATTTCTTTTAATGATCGGATTCCTTTTTTTAGTTGCAATTAAATAAGAAATTAATGTTTAATATAATTAGTACATGCTTTGAAAAATCCACTTGTTAAAAAAATAATTTTTTAACAACTTTCCAGAAATTAAGCACGTAATAACCGGAATAAATACATAAATATATCTAAAGTTTCATGCATCTGTCATGCAATGCAGTATTGGAAAGAGTACGTAGACTGTTACTTTGATTTGAATAAAATCTCTTAAATCCTTTTCTCTTGAAGCAGCCATCTTCGTACCTTGTGGAACATTGCCTCCAACTAATTAACTGATAAACAGAGTTAAATTTTGCATAAGGGACTACAATTAAGAGTAAGTGGTGGACATGTTTAGGCGAAGAATAGATTTGAGTTATAATAGACAAAATATATTTCTGACAATTAATACGGCTAAAATCATATTATAATCGATCAAATTAAATCTTATAAAAGAAGACTTAGTGAATTTAATTTCTTAATTATTTTTTATTTATTTTTTAATCCATTCATGTGGCTGAGAGCTTCAGCTTCCCCGAGAATGGCCATAAATTTGGGGGAAATATTACGATGGAGTCACGTATTTATGCGAGAAAAAAAGAAGAAATTAGACTTACATCTTGCTCTGCATATCTCTCATGCATCTGCACTGTCTGCCTCACGATTTCTTTCTTTTTTTTTTGTCCATATAATGCATACTATTTTTCTCATAAATTTGAGGCTTTTGTATATGAATACGTGCGAGCTTATGATTGAATCAATTCACTCAAAATCTTAATAAAATAAGTTTTTAAATGTTTAATCGCGTATTGTTCAAATATGTGATGCTAGTGATGTGTTTAAAAATATTTATATTAAAGATGAATATTTCGCTGAATTTTTATGAAAGAAAATATGATTTGTGGTGTCAACGGAACATCAGAGTCTCTGGAAATTTAATTTAGTCTGTAAGATGGGATTCAAAGTAATTCTCATAATAAAAAATCATACCCGAAAGCATCGATTATTAAGAATAGGTTTTAAGGCATGACTTTAAAATTAAACGAAAGTTTTGAATTGTTTTTTTACAAGTTATTAATCTTTATAAAGCGCACTCTATAGCTTAAGCTGCTCTGAAGTGATATAAATAATGGCGCATATATCTTCAATAAGTTTGGTAAGGTTGCAAAGGCTTCATCTCCCTTCTCTGCGCTGTATAGAGAGGGTTTCATAATTACTTTATGAGTATATAATTTCTTTGCTAGTAAAGGGATTGTCTGGCCAATGAATATTCTCATGGTTATTAAAAGTTTAAGTTTTTTCTTCAATGGCATGATCAATAAACGTTATATTTTCTTTAAATAAAATTAAAATATTATTCAGACACATTTCATAAAAAGTGACTAAATTATTCATACTTGTATAAAATGTCTAAAAATCTCTGTCATTTAAGATTGCTATTTACTCACTTTTTATATTAAAAAAAATGTTATTGAAGCCTTTAATTACCCAACTAATAGTTATATATTTTCAAAAGAAATTATGATTGTAGCATAAAATGTGAGGTCAACTGTGTTTTTATAATCGTACGAGTTATTTCTCCTCCCAAAAATAATAATAATAATAATAAGCATGCTGAAATATAAAAAAACATTTCTTGTTTTTTTATAGGAAATGCTTAGAATATATATATATATATAATTTAGAAAATGTATGACCCATCTTACCTAAACACGTGAGTGTTGATTAGAGACACAACCAACACATTTCTGCTATAGCACAGTGTTCTAAGCTGGAGGGAAGTAATTAAACGACTTCCCCACATAAGGCAAAATTTATAGCGTATTGTTCAAAGATGGTCCTACCCATTATCAAAGCTCTGCAAATCCATTAAAATATATAATAAGTTAAAGCCTATAGTTGTCTGCAAATTGATCACAAGAAACAGAAGAATTTATACCGTCGTATCATATGATGTCCCCTGCAGAGTCACTGCGCTTTGCATCCTTCACTGTTATTTAACACCTAACCTGTTATTACAATGATGGTGAACTTTATTTTAGGTTTTAAATTATTATTTTTTTAATGAGAACTCATCTTTAGGGTTTAGGGTCATATTCTGTGTTTTTCTGCTTCTTAAATTTTATTTTTTTCGCATAAATCTTGCGACTCTGAGGAGTCGTTTGTATATATCAATATTTAAAATAATGAAATAAAAAAAAAATGTATGGTGTAATATATTTATTAAATAGTAGAGACCATTAATTAATTTGTTATTCATCGTAGTAAGTAAAGCATTAGCTGGTTAGTTTCCACCCAATGAGTGCTTTCTTATTTTAAGAGTAGAGAACATTTAAAATAGAAAATATATGTAGAGAGAGTGAGATAGTTATGCTTGTTTGAAAATAAACTAATACATCTAAAATTGACTAGGATCATATAATCTGTAATATTTAAAGTTGGGGTATTATATTTTATAAATATGGTTTAAGTTTACTTATTTAGAAATAATTGGTTAGAAGGGAAGTCATGCATAGTTTTTTTTAGATTAGGTTTTGTATATGATAAATATTAAGATGCTTATAATTTAAGAGTTAAATATTTAATTCCTTAAATGAACTAATGATTAATCAGAATTCCAATTCAATTATATCAAATTAAAATAATATATATATATATATATATATATAGAGAGAGAGAGAGAGAGAGAGAGAGAGAGAGAGAGAGTTGAACCAAATATAAGTTGCTGCAAGTATCAATCCTTACTTTTGAGTCAATGTGATCAACTAAATATTAAATTATGAATAGTAACTATGCAATTATATTAATTACATGCAAATATCAAGTTTTAATATCAATGAGTTGGCCTAAGCGGTAAAAATTAGGAGTCGACCTAAGCTTTGAAAATCTATAATAGTATCAAAAGTTGGCTATGGCTCCAAGTTAAAACAAGGGTAAAGTGAGGATAAGTTATTTACATTGAATTTTATCTGGTGGTAATAAGTAAATGTTCCAAATGAATTTACAACTAAAACTTTGCTGATTAAGAATGCTGGTGAAATTTCGACAACATTAAAAATCAGCAAATTTTTCTATGAAATTTTGCAAGAATTACCAGTGGAAATAAATATGTCAATAAATCCATTAGTAATAAAATATTTTCATGGAGCGGCCAAAGATAGTTTTATTGGTTTGTATGAACACATTGATCACTATAGGACAATCATCTACATTTAACGCATAAGGTTGAGAATTATATGATTTCAAGCAAGCCAAGGCGCTCGAAATCAAATTGAGGGGCCTAAGTTTTTATCAAAATTGGCACAAAATTGAATTGAATTAATTTTGAGCTAGCTCAATTTTATTTTGTCAGCTGAATATTATATATATATATATATATATATATATATATATATATATATATATATATATATATATATATATATATATATATATATATATATATATATATATATTTAAAACACATAATTTTATTAATTTTTCAAAATAGGATTGATAGTTTAAGATTTAAATTTAATTATGATACAAACAAAAAAATACATCCATATCTTATTAAGGGGTTGTATGGTTAGAATCAAAAGTAAACTAAAATAAAGTAAATGCAGGAGTTTTAGATTTTTTGGCATTTGGCACGATGTAAAGTAAAACTTGTGATATAATCGTTTAGAATTTCTATATATTTTTGTATTTGGTCTAAATTTTGGATGAATTCCAAATACACCACCGATATAAAATAGCGAAAGATGCCACTTCACCATCCTTGTTAAAATTCAAAAAATCTTGAAATACTTTATCTTATATTTATTTAACCAAATAAAAAAAATAAACTCATGAATTTATAAAATTCTCAATCAAACAACCTAAATTAATCTAAATATATTCTTTTTTTCAGACAACCAAACAGCCCCTAATTATTTCTTATAGTCAAAATTTACGAACTACAACACATTTACAATTTGAGATTATTATGGTCAACTTTTACAGAATCAAGTATTCTATCATGAATAAAACTTTAAAATTTTGATGCACCACATATTTCTCGATATATATATATATATATATATATATATATATAGCAAGTTCACAAAATTAACAAGACTACCATTCACTAGAATCAGCCATCGATATCAACTTTAATCTCCTCGCCGTCAGCACTATAAAACAGCAGTTGGAAAGCGGGTAGGGAAGAGGAACCATCCAGCCCATCGCTTTCACCCCGCGCACACGAGGATGCGAGAACTGTGGCTGGGGATTATTGAACGGTTTAGTGGGCGCGCGGGCGGCGCAGTCGCTTTCGGAGGTCGACCCGACGGCCAGGCCCAGCCTTTCGTTGGCCAGTCCTTCTCCGCCCGCGTCAAGTAAAAAAGACTTTTCTCCCGCGGTTCTTTTCCACGGATCACCGCCCTCTTCCTGTTTCTTCATGGCTTTGTAGAGAAGTAAATGAGCCGAATTGAGTTTTTAAGTTACTTATAGTTTAATTTTTTAGTTGACTGATTAATCAAATTTAACCTTCATCTATAGTTTATTTTTATAAATTTAAATCATTTCAGTAGATAGTTTATTTATTACGAAAAAAAGGAAGAGAGTTAGGAATTAATTGCTGTTATAATACAATAATAAAAAATTAAGATTATAAACAAATAATAAAAAGTATTGAATTATAGGAATAGTTGGTGAAGATTCTTCTTCTCAATTTTAAGATTAATGTTCAAGATATTAAACTATCAAAAAGTAGTTCAAGAAGAGAAATAATTTTAAATATTTCAAAATAATTTTTTATTTAAATTCTTAAAATTTAGAAATAATTACATACATAATTCTAAAATTAGCGTATGTATAAAACTAATATTCATATCATTTTTATATACTATATTTATATATTTACACGTATCATGATAAAATCATTAAAATTTATTGTTGATATTTAGATGAGGATTTGAAAAATAGATATAGAAATATTTTAACTTTATAAACAACATTATTTCAAGTGTTCGGAATATTTTAATATTGATTATTTTTAAACTCTTAATAAAAAATGTTAGTGAGTGGCATCACCACAACTTCTCCGTCTTATGCTGAATATCTTAGTCGTCATCATCACTCGTGTTTATATATATTGAGATTATTTGTACTATTTTTATTATAAATTTATTATGTGCAGTAAGATTCGGATTGATAGAGTAGTAGAATTCGATATCTTAATGTTGCATAAAAGTTCCACACATAGCAAAAAAATTTTGAGAGATCTCGACTTTATGTAGAAAAAAAATCACCGAAATTTAAAATAATTTTACTATATATGACCTCTTAATTATTATCATTTCTAAAGTTAGAGAATGATAACTTACAAAAAAATTTGTGATAAGCTGGATTAGTGAAGCGCTACTTAAGGTGATAGTCTGATGATCCAATGAAAACTACAAAGAGATGGTCAACTATCGTGCGGTGATAAGCGCGGTGGTAGCCGGTAGCGACGGTGATGACAACCATGGTGGCAACGGTGGCGGCCGGTGGTAATCCAGAAAATTCTGCTTATGGACCGACGATGGTGGCCCGGCCGGTGTGTCGATCCGATGTCACGGCGGCGATGGCGGCGGTCAGATGATAATGATGATGTGGTCAGCAGCGATGTCGATGGCGGTGGCCAGCGGCGGTGATAGCACGGCGGCAGCGAGGAGATGTAGTGGTGGCCGACGGGCGGTGTGGTGGTCGATGATGATCCGGTTGGTCGATGGCGATTATGCTTTGATTCTTGAGTCTCGAGCTCTCTCTTAGCTTTGGGTCCCATTGTAGGGTTTACATAATCTGGAAAATCAACCACTTTATCGGACAGCTCAAAATAATTCCTTTGATCATCTGATGTATTTTAAGTATTTGAATGCTAAAATGAAGTCAGAATTGCGTGATCTTAGGCTTGTTAAATCTGCCTCGTCAAGATGCTCGATTTGATTATAAACACTCTATTTAGGGTATTTAGGGATTATCGAAAGTTTTAAATGATATTTTAAGTCTTGATGCAGGTTCGCCAGAATGAGATTCTTTTCGATATCAAGATTCCTGCTTCAACTAATAGAATTTTGAGTGACATATCAAAGCTCATACACATATTTTTTAATTCAAAATTAAAATCTTCAAAAATAAAGTAAGACCTTAACGAGAGATAATGAACCTCAACCAAAGTACATTCAATCGGGGAAGCACCCACGAATATTTTTCCTACATTATAAGAAGATTTAGAATGACGACATCAGATTCATCATTTTTTTAAGATATTTGAGTGAATTTAATTATAAATTTATACATATAATATATATACAAGAATTTAAATTTAAGATCTCTCAGTTAAAAATTAAAATTCTTAATTACTAGATTAAAGTGTTTTATATGATTTTTTTTTTTTTTTTTCACTTTTTCCTCTGTGTGGGTGCTGTCAATGGCCGCGGGATTGTAGTCGGTCGATTTGAGAAGGCGCGTGAAGGCCCACTGGGGAAATAATTGTCCCTCGGAATTGAAGTGGACTAATGAAAGCGGATTACGTGGTTCGGAGCTGAACCTCTCAACTTGAATGGACCGCGGCACGTGACAAGTGGTCCAAAATGTAGAGCTTTTTCTTCAGGTCATTTGGGGTTTAGCGTTTGATCAACCGATCTTATTGATTGATCAATAATTTTAGTTAGTTATGACTGGAAAAGCATGGTTTTTAATATTATTTTTGATTAGCTGATGATTTTGTTCGATTTTATTTATGTATTTTAGAGAGATATATGACAAAGCATTTGTTAGTTTAAAAAATCATTTCCATTTAGAGGTTGATTTGATCAATTTTAAATTTTATTTTCTATTCATATTTTATTTTATTATTATTAAGTGCTTGAAAATCAGTTGTAGTGAAAATTTATCTTAGCTTTATATAAAATACAACACTAGTATTTAAAAGAAAATTCCGTAAATTTTTTACGTGAAAACCTCAAAAGAGAAAAAATCACGCTGGCAAAGAAAATCTTCCATGTATCTATTTTAGAGTACAAAATTTTTCCGATAACGGATTATGTAGATGAGACAACTATATATCGCGTTCAAGTGGTAGATTAGAATTAGAATGATGGTGAATGAAGGGCGTCGGTGACGAAGAAAGTCGTCAAGATGGAAACCGATAGAGATTGGCGAGGATGCAGCGGCAGTTAATGACCGTCAGTGGTGCGATTGTGTTTGGAGGATCTTGAGCTCTCTCTTTCTCTTCGGTCTCCTCTATGAGAATGAGAGTATTTATATAGATTGAAGGAGACTCTATAAAATACAAAATCAACCACTCCACTTCATCGGACGGCTGAAAATGATTTCTTTGATCATTTGATGTATTTTAAGTATTTGAATGCTCAAATGAAAATTGTGAGATGTTGGGCTTGTTAGATCATGGTCGAGCCCGATTTGTATAAACACTCCATGTTGGAGGCTATTTATAATAACATATCAATTAATCTTTAATACTATTAAATTAAAATAGTTAAAATTAACTTAAACTACATTAAAAATAATATTAATTATTATATTAGTTAAATTCAATTAACTATCAAATAATAATTATATTTAATAAATTATAATTAAACTTAATGCTATATTAATAAATCAATAGTAGTACTCAGTTAATATTAACTTAAATATATATTAATTAATCAATTAATAGTATTAATATTAATTTAAAGTAATATGTATTAATATTAACTATTAATTAATTAAAATTAATAACTATTAAATTATGTTAGTAGATTAATATCCTAGGAATTAAACTACATTAAGGCATATGAAGGAGTAAAACCATAGAAACTCTTCTAAATTTTAAATTAGTTAACTATCAAACTTATAACAATTATAATTATATTTATTAAATTATAATTTAA
The DNA here is from genome assembly GCA_021442155.1 of Cymbidium sinense. Lineage (NCBI taxonomy): Eukaryota > Viridiplantae > Streptophyta > Magnoliopsida > Asparagales > Orchidaceae > Cymbidium > Cymbidium sinense. Next base: position 137,760,678 of record CM038223.1, on the reverse strand, counting down.
TTTTAATAATTTATAAGTTAATCATCAATAATATTTTATTAAATTAACTCTTTCAAATTTTAAATTAGTTAACTATCAAACTTATAACAATTATAATTATATTTATTAAATCATAATTTAATTTTAATAACATAAGTTAATCATCAATAATGTTTTATTAAATTAGTTTAAATTAAGGTAAATTAAATTAAAAACTATCAACTATTACATTATCTAAAATTACTTAAATCTAATTATCTATCAAATAATAATTACATTTAATAAATTATAATTAACTTATAATTACATATTAATAAATAGTTAATTATATTAAGTTAAAATTAATTTTATTATAATATTTTAATTAAGAAAAAATTAGTAATTAAATGAATTATTTAAAATTAAAAATTTTTAAAAAGGATTAAATAATGACGATAATTGAAATTTCTTCCACCGTCGTGTCTTCCCAATTTCTTCTCACACAGTTTGCATAAATCCCCTAAATCTAACCTTCCAACATGATTTACTAAATTCGAGATTTAAGAGGATTTACTTGATTTACAAGATTTACAGGATTTACTAAATTCGGGATTTAATAAATCTATTTTTTGCATTTAGCAGAATTTATTGGATTTAGCAGCGTTAATTCATTGCCAAACACCCCCTTAGGGTTTCTTGTTTCCCAACTTAATTCCGTGGCAATGGCCAACATTACCCCGGAAAGGTGTTCCACTGGTCCATCTCACATTCAGGCTCCGTTTGTTTAAGCTTATTTGGTGCTTTTTGCTTTTGGGAGTGGGTATATTATTTTTTTATAAGTGTTTGAATAGTAGTTTTAGTAAACTCCGTTTAATAAAAAACGGAGTTTACGCTCGGTTTTAAAATGCGAATGCCTACCTCCGTTTCTCGACAAACCGTCATTTTGGGAAAAATATTGTCGTGATTGCCCCCATTCTGCCACTCCTTCGTAGTTACTTAAAAAATTTTTTTGTTCCATTCACTTAAGAGTTAATTTTTTGAGATGGGGTTCATATATTACTTTAAAAAAAAAAAAAATATGCTAGAAGACAATGGGGTTCATATATTAATTTAAAAAAATTTGAAGAAAATAATTTAATTTGAGATTGATTAAAATTTTTTTCGTCGTATATTACGATATATATTTTTGAGTAGCCTAAACATCTCAAATTAATTGCCGTTTTTTTTGAATATTTCATAAAGAGATGAAGGTATTTTTGTAACTCATATCTGGTTCAATCTAAATTTTAAAAAATTTTTATTGCTTCTATTCATCAACCACTTTTTTTCAAAAGACTTTAAATAAGATTTTTAAGAATCTCGTAAAACAGAAACAATCTCTGAGGGGCTGCATGCATGCCAACTCCACTAGCAAGTTGCACAATGGCGACCTTCCTCACCACAAACTTGTACTCATTTATAACGGTTTCACTCTAAGGGGCTATTTGGCTTAAGCTTTATAAATCCAGATTTACTAAAACCTATGTGAGTTAAATTTTGTAAAATATTTGGTATTCTATGTTTTAAATCTAGTTAAATCCGGGTAAACCTTGGGATTTATGTAATTGAGGTATCTTATTATATTTACTTATATTAATCTTAATTTGAATAATTAAATGATAGTTATTCTAATTGAATATCCCAACTAATAATGATAAGTAATTTACTAAACTAACTAAATAATTATTTATATATAGACCATGATAAAATTTTAATTAACTAATATTAAGTATTAGGATTAAATTAATTTCTTAAGTAACACATATATATTAACTTTTTGATTGAATTTAATAATTTTAATTATTAAAACTTATTAGCAATTCTAATTGTCTAAATTAAATTATAAGTATATGATATTTTATTCTAATTAATCATTGAATAAATAGTTTATAAAATTTAATAAACATAATAAAGTCTATTTAATCAATTTAAAGCATTAATAATATTAATTTGCTCAATTATTTTTATTTAGTTAGTGAATATTAATTATTAAAATTAATTTAAACTTTTAATTAGTATATTTTATTTAATTATATTTAATTAATATATCTTATGGAACAAAACCCTCCTCTTTCCTCACGTATATTGTCGCCCAAATTCTTAAAACCTTTGATGACAAACAAGGGAAGACCTTTGATGGCAAACAAGGGAGCTAGTTGAGATGGGAGCTTTTTTGAGAAGGCCATTGATAAGTGTAGTGGGGTGTGGAGAATAAGCAATGTCCGTGAGACTTGCAAATTTAAGTTAAATTTGGCATATGCTAGGATTTACTAAATCCAAAATTTAAGGCCAAATTTGATAGAATTTAGGGATAGCTGTAACGGTATGAAAATATAATAGTGTGAAAATATAATGATGAAGTTGCTATAAAAGTAGCTATTATTTAAGAAGTTGTGGTGAGTATTATAAATTTTTTTATTTTAAAAAGTCAGATCATAATTTTTAACATGCACTCTATCGTGGTTGAAAAATCTGAATTTTTTAGCTTCTTCAAATAACAAAACATAGTTTTTCAAACACTATAATGCAAGAAGAAAACTATCCTCAATGCAGCCTTAAAGTTGTCATTTTGGCAATATGGTAGGATTTTTATTTTGATTATATTCTTATTTTAGTTGGATTACATCAAGGATCGGCTTCAAGCCTATATCTTTTTTGCTTTACTTATGGATATTCTTACTAAGCATTTACAGGAGGATGTGCCTTGGTGTCTGTTTTTGTTGATGACATTCTTTTTGTTGATAAGATTAGAGAGGGAGTCCAAGAAAAACTTGAATTATAGAGGTCAACCTTAGACTCCAAGGTTTTCATTTAAGTAGATCTAAAATCTAAAACTGATTATATTGAGTGTAATTTTAGTTGTAGAAGTTCTAGTGGTGGGGTTGTGATATTGGGTGATCAAGTCATTAAAAAGGGTGAACGTTTGAGATATCTCTGGTCTATTATTCAAAATGATGGTGAAATAGATGGGGATGTTATTAGTAAAATTCAAGTTAGATGGTTGAAGTGGAGGAATGCATCTGGCCTATTGTGTGATGATAGAGACTAAAGAAAAATTTTATAAGATGGTAGTAAGACTGCAATGATATATGACGTAAAATGTTGGCCAATAAAGAGAGCATAAATCAAGTTAAGTGTTGCAAAGATGAGGATGCTTGGGTGGATTAGTGGCTTTACTTTTAGAGATAAAATCGGAATGAATATATTTGTGAAGAGGTTGTTGCTCTATTGGTAGGTAAGATTAGGGAGAGTCGCTTAGATGGTTTGGTCACATAAAAGCGTTGGACCGTCTGATGATCCAGTTAAGAGAGTAAATGTATTAGATTTTTATATTAAGAAAAGGTAGAGATAGACAAAAGACTTGGTTAGGAGGTATAAAAAATGATCTTAATTTATTAGAATTAAATGAGAAATTAACACTTAATATGACACAATGGAGAAGAAGGATTCATGTAGCCAACATAGGGGGATAAAGGCTTGTTGTTGTTGGTAGGACTTAGGTTAAATCTTGCTTAAATCCTACTCGAATCTTGCTACCAATTAGTCCCTAAGTGCCCAAGTCTTTTTTGAATTATCGCACCTCATATGCTTCATCTTTTCATTAATATCTCATCTCGAAACACTCCTCTTCGATAGAAAGATAATTTCTTTTCAAGTATTTGTGGACATGTTTTCTCTTTTATCTTTGATTTAAATGAAAAGATGATGAACCTTCTTAGAATAGTTGCACCAATTTATTAGATTAAACCTAGATACATCCCCGCCAAGGGTTTAAAAATCTGACTTAGCTGACCGATACCACTTGTCGAATTGTGAGATAATTTCTTGATTGTTTCGGTTCAACGGTAAAATTGTTTATGCAAGAACCAAAATATCATAATGAAACAATGTTTGAACCATCAAATTGGTAAACTATTTGCATTTGGTCGAGCGATTAATTTCATGATTAAATTTTATGTTTGACATCACCAATTTTTAAATACAAATAATCATGGCTTTAAAATTGGACTAGACCGATTAGCTGAATCAGTTCAATCTTGAATCAATCTTCCAACTTATTTGGCCTAAGCACAAAACCTCTTTTGCACAAAATTGACTTGAATCAGTGGTTAAACTGTTGAACCTAATTGATTTTTGACTAACCATCTAATTCTAATATTGATCAATTTTTACTTTTTTTATTTTGATTAGATGTATAAAAATAAAAGGTTGGATTAAAAATAACATGTCCCCTAATTTTGATCAAACCTTTTATTTTAATCCATCATTGCTATCACTTGTGTAAATAAATTGTCCTCTAATTTTATTCATATTTCTCGCATATTTGATTACTTGTCTAATATGTGAATGTCTCATATTTTTAAAAAAATAATATATTATGAATTGATTAATAATAATGATATACTACACATGCTTAGATTACTATTGATAGGAACTCAATCAAGAGCTCTTGAACGAATTTGGTCCTCATAAAAATATTTTTAGCCAATTTAAGTGGCTCTAGTATTTTAACTTTTGGCTAGTTACATGGATATTGCAAATTGTGCATTTCTTGTTGTCTCTCTGTGAAGATGTTGTCAATCGTAGTGTTGTCCACATCTCTAGTGCCAACATTCATAGACACTATTATTGGTCTTCTTAAGCCATTTTCATAATCTTGATTGTCTTTGTGATGAAGTTATATTGACATCCCTATAATTGTCTAGAGGTGAATTGACTTTATATTAATTTTCACAGATTATGACATTCTACATTTAGTGGTTGTTTAGTCTATTGAAGAAGGAATGCAGATTAGCAAAAGTAAATGTTGTGTATTGAAAATATTTTTGAGTTATTTAGTTGAGTACAATACAAATGTAAGATTTTATTTTATTATGCTTAGTTTGAAGTAAAATTAATTCAATGAAAAATCTAATAGTTAGTGGCATGCGATCATGGCAAAAGCTAGGGATGATAGTAATGGTGGTTGACAGTGATGTGGCCAATAGCAAGTGATGCTGGTTGGGGTCGAGTCAAGCTTTATGTTTTTAACGATTTGAAATTCTGTCAAACTGAGTATATTTTAAACACATTAAAAATAGACTAGGTAAGGAATTCCAAATACCTCAAAGGATTACCTTGCGTTTGGTTTTTTTTAATCATACACATGAAAATTCAAATCCCCTACATTTAGGGGCTGTTTGGTAGTGTGTATTTGGAATCGCATTCAAATCTTAAATTTCAAACATTCAGTGTTTGGTTAAGTAAAGTAAATTAATTTATATTTAATCACTAGAAAGGCCGGTTCGTGTGTGAATTCAAATCTAGGTGAATTCAAATATACAGACGATGTAAAGTGATGTGGCGGGTTTGCGCCAGCCGCCGCTTTGCGGCCGCTTGGCCGGCCGTCATACGCCATGCCGTTGGTCACGCCGTCCACGGTCCTGCATACCGCCGTACGTCCGGCTTCAATTCTTTTCATTACATTTTATGTTAAACAAAAAAATCTGAAGTCGTATTGTAAAGTCAACCAAACAACTATAAAGTATCTTTTTTATCTTTACACTATATTCATATTATTCTTTTCTGTTCATTAAATCAGACAAATAGTCCCTTAGTTCACTTTATATTTAAAATACTTCAAAATAAATAGCCCCGTTAAGGCAGCGCTTTGATGTTTTTTTTATGGCTTTTTTTCATTTAAAATTTATGATCTTTTAACTGGGTCATTGTGCGCTCGAAATTCTATAGCTAATAAGAGCATAGACCTCTTGTACTCTCTTGGTTTATTAGAATTTCTTTTGAAGTTTAGCATCGTACATGGAAAGCCTTCCATCTTAGTCGACCGACTATAATACTTGGCTTATAGTTTGCGACTGTTTGCTACTTGCAAATTGTTAACAAATTATCAATTAGTTGTTAAAAATTTGATAGCAAATTTAATGACATCGATTAAAATAGCCTAATAAAATATTGAAATCTTAAAAAAAAAATTCAAATATTCATGACAATAAAATTTAGAGTTCATGTCGCACTCCCAACAGTTTTCACTCGGCTGTACAAAGTCACTTCAACCTTCTTCAAGTTATCATTCTTTCCCTGTATTGGTTCGAGGACTTGCTCAAGTTCTTTGAGGTGTTGTTTGTGATCTGGCTTCAGGTTGAGGGTGGCGTCCATCTTCTTTAGTTTAGAGATTTGTTTTTCTGCGCCAACGCTCTATTCTTGATCGCCACCATCTGAGGCACTGTAAGCTGATAGAGTTCATCGATCTTCACTTTCTTTCGGTTAAATTAAATTTCATGCGAGCTCTTTTCTTCCTTTAGCAATTGAATGGAATCCCATAGGCATGTCTTTCTCTCCATCTTGCGATCTCTTCCTTGGAACCTCTTCTGCTAGGTTTATTAGTGCGCTGCACCTTCACCCTTTGCGAGGCCTTCTTTTGGTGCTTCAAGCTTCGATTTTTGTTGGAGCTGGTTACGCTTGAAGTATGCTGCCAATTTTCTACTTTAACCAATGTTAAAACATTAACTATTGACAGGGCATAACTAAAAAAACTTTGGTGAAGTTCTTACCGTAAGAACCCTCTACATCACAAGCTGTGGCTGGGTAGCCTGTAACAACAGTCTACTAACTCTACCAAGCTGGTTAGTGACCAATGGAGGGGATCCAAATCATGTGCCAAGGCCTTACCTTGGTTGAATCTAAATTAATTTTTGTAGCATTTATACCCATTGATGATTCTTTCTGTTATACTCTGATATTTGCATCCATTTTACTTATTTATAAAATAGAAATCTCTACAAATAAATTAAAGCATTGCATAGAGCAAATAAAAACTCAAACCAGATGATAAATGATGAAAAAAAAGGCATGTTCTGGATGCCCTGTTGTAAAATTCTGAAAATTCAGCCATTTCACATAGTTTAGTCCCAATTTTTTGAATCAGGAAATAGACAAACAAAAGAAAATATTTATGGGTAAATTCAAAAATATGAGTTCTGATAATCCTTTGGTGAGAATGTTTGCAAGTTGGCCATTTATGGTGATGAATGGGAATGCATATTAGATTTCTATGAGCTTCTCCTTTTCAAATTACTTGTCCACTTCAATATATTTTGTTTGGTAGTATTACACGTGATTATGTACAATATTAATGGACTTGTTCTTTCAAGATAAATTTTTGTTATACTATTTCACAGATTTCTAATGTCAGATTTAAATTCTGCTTTTGTGCTAGATCCCACATTTTTTTTACTTCTCTAATTCACAAAGTTGTTACCTAAGAATATGTAATATTTTGAAATTGATCACCAATCAACTGTAGATCTGGCATGATCGACATCTATATATACTTTGTGTCAATTCCTCTTTCTTTTTGAACAAAATTCTTTCACCTAGAGTTCCTTTCATATGTTGTAAAATTTGATGTACAACTGTAAAGTCTGATTTTTTCCAGATTGAGCATGAATAGACTTTTCACATCAACAACATAAGCAATGTTAGGTCTAATATATGATAGTGAATAGGTCTTCTCATAAGTTTTTGATAAAAGTTTTTTAATGCCTGCATTATCTAGAGCATCTCCAGACTTATAATCGAATTTCATGGACAGGCTTGCATCCCAACTTGCTACTTTCTTTCAATAAGCCTATTATATGTTTCTGTTATGATATAAAGATCTCATATTGAGAGTGTGTAATCTCAGTGAGAATGGCGTACTTCAGCTTATTTAATTTTTTGGAGCAGCCTCCTTTTTAAAATCTTTCATACTTCTGAGTTGGTACTTATTATGATGATAGTGCAGAGACTCCACTTGAAACAATGTGTTTCATGAAAAATATATCGTTGCCTTGTCTCTATTAGTAGTCCATGTTGACCGTTATCTAGGAAAACTCCCAAATCATGTCTTTTGAGATTGCCTCAATTCAAGTCACAACGGCATCCTCATCCACAAGATGGGTGGGGTGCTGGGTGGATACCCATTCCAAAAAAAAAAAAAAAATAATGCCTTCTTTAATTTATATATCTTTTATTTTGTGTTTGAGCTAAACTCTGGTGGGCCCTTTACATATGCCTACTCCTCTATATCATCATGTGCGAATGTATTTTTCACATTAAATTCTTGTATTTTTAATCTTCTCAGCTACTAACAATTAAAAAACTTGAATAATATTCATTTTAACAATACGAAAGTTTCAAGATAATCAATCTCATATGTTTCAGTGTAGCTTTTTGCAACTAGCCTGACTTTCCATCTTTTTAATGAGCCTACAGATTTGAACTTTATAGTATGATCCTTTTACACCCCATTGGTTTCTTTCATTTTAGTAGCATCATCATGTGGGCTCCGAAAATTTGTCACCGACCTCTCATAAATGAAGTGAGTATGATTTAAGTATCGGTGTAATTTTCAGCAGATGGAATAGTATATAAGACACTACCTAGAGATTTCGTTCTCATTTGGTGAAGACTTTAGATCTGGTTTCAGGTTTCCTATAAAGCATAGTTAATTACCCATCTTAATCTTTGAGAGAACTTTAAAATAGTTATTGGGATTAAATCGTGGCGTATAAGACCATGTGAGTTTTAGAACTTGGGTTTTAGAATTTATGAAATTCATCATTATTAGTTTAAAACAGATGGTTGGTGGAATGATGGCGTGCGGCAGATCTCGTGGTTCATTCATTTGTGGTCTGGTCTACTTTGTTAGAGGAGGTAGTCAATCAACGAAAGATCCTTGTTAGACGTGGATTACGTTGTCCAAAAAATCTTTGTAGATCGTGGTGTTTGTCCCAGAGGCTTAAGTCTACCGTTGTGAGATGGATTTTTGCCTATCGTGTCATATGATTCCATGACTCAAAGCGAGCATTGGGGAACATACCATCTGTCGTGATCGTATCTGATAGTGTTATTTGGCGCACGTCAGGACTCAGTCATTAGCGTCGTATATGTGCTCTTGGCCAACGCGGTCGAAGGACATGGGTCACGTCGCTGCACGTGAGATTGATTGAAGTTAACATAGTAAAACACTTGATTTGGCATTAACTTCTTTTGTCTAGAGTTTTTCTTGTCAATCAAATTATTGGGAAGGTGGATTGAATGTTTACTTTAAGTTTTTAAAGATTAAATTTCATTTAAGCGTTTTTTGATACTTAATTTGAGTTAATTTGATTTGAAATTAGAATCACATTTTGATGGAAGTATCCTCCTCATGAAATCACTTTAAACGCATCATGGGGTTTATGAATTTGCTTAATCATTTAATTTATTATTTCGGATCGCATTTCTATTAGTTTAATAATAAAATATGATCTACGTCGTATATGAATTAGCTTCTCGGATGTTTGATAGTGAAATTCTTATAATAATTAGATTTTTAGGTTTTGTTAACTTCGGATCATCAGACCAAAGAAGCAACCCGCGATCTCATCTAAGTTTAAGCATTCAACGTAGTGTCAGGGCTCATGCGGGTGTTTAGTAATTCAGGTAACTTTACTTCTAAATTATGATGTTAATTTTATATTTATTTAATCCCAACTTAACCTACGGAGCATTTTCAGATATTAAAATTTGCACTTTAAATTTCTATGTCCGAGCATATGCAAGTATTTGTAGCTTAGATAATTTCATCTAATTAATGAAATCATTAATTTTGAAAATCATAATTAGAATAAAATTCCTTTAATTTTTGGATTGAAAGAAGCTCCATAATTAGTGTAGCATTTAATTTAGTATCATATCGCACATGCGAAGAATTGCGAATCCTGATGTTATAGGCGTTTTAAATTATTAGTACTTACTGATCCCGGAATTGTAATTCCTTTCTTTTATTCAAAGTTGATTAATCTTTAAATGTTCAATCTCTCGTTTATATATATGACAATTCTCAAACTCATCATAAACTTTATTCAATTTCTCTTTGATCTAATTCGAGTATTTAATAAGATGAATAATATGTTTCAAATATTTTTCAAGAATTTCTTGATTATGCTTATTAGCAATCCTTCAATTTCATTAGGAATCTCTTATGAATCCTCTAATTTTCTTTAATTTATTTGGAGTTAATTATATTTAAAGATTATATCTTAATTCCAAAGAGATTTTTTGTGCTTTGATTAGATATTCAATCAGATCATCTTTCACATCGATTGAAATGAGATATTGAAGTGTTAAGCTTATGTTTATTACCAAAATATCCAACTCGTTTTCAATCACTTGATCGAGTATTTAAATATATTTAAATATTGCATATTTCAATCTTAAAATGATTGAAATTTTCTTTTAATTATCTCAACGAGAAATCCAATATAATTCAAATATTGAGTGAGACATGTTTGATCATTTGAGAGTAGTTGACTAATTCTTGATTTCAGTTGGAGTCAAATTTTGATAATTTTGTTTACTTCAAAATTTATTGAACTCAAATTAAATTTTAAACTTAGCTTAGAATTTTTAATTTAAACTAATTTGTTTGAATTTTTGTCAATGTAAAATCCGCGACATTTTGATCGTCATCCCAGCGTGAAATCATCAGCTGTTTTTGGTCGTCACACAATGAACATGGCGGTTGATGTTTTGAGTATCCGACTTTCAATCCCATTACGCCCTAATGAGCATAACAAGGTCTTCAATCATCTCAATAAAAGCAAATATGTAAGCAAATATTCTTCTCCATCTTTTTTTTTCTAAGTCTCGGATTTAGTCAAAATTTCGTCAGCATTTCGACATAGAGGGAGCGACATATAATAATTTTTGGAACTGCCTGCGTTAATGGCGTAAGCGGCGGTATTTTACGATCACTAGGTTTTATCTCGTCCTAATGAGCGTGACTTTCAAACCTGCATCATCATAATGTGTTTTACTGTCATAACTATGTAAACACCTTTTCTCATTGATGTTCGCTTCATTAAAATAATCATCCCCACTTTTACTGACCAACAAGGAAAGGCCATGACCAGTATATATGGTAAAAGAAGAGGGATAGTTCAGAACAATGAGCTCGAAGAACTTAAAAGCCATTAGGCGGATATCAACTGCAATATGTGTCATTGCATTGAACACATATGCCATTAACAAAGATATTATTGTCCCGGTTGCATCCTCTTTCAGAGAAGGAAAGATAACACTCTTTAACATTTGATACAGTGTTTCACGAACCACCTGGTCATTGTCACAAATCGGCTCCCGTAGCTTCTCTATTAGGACAAGCTTGTGAAGTTCAAACTCTGATAGATGTTTTGAAACTAAATCTCTAATTCCTGCTAATGCAGCCCTGCAGCCCTCCGTATCTTAGCATTGTGATGCGATGTCTGCTGAAGGAGTTTTCTCAAAGTCAAACCCTTATTGTTAACTGCCAATCCTGCTCTCTCAGTAGCCAAGCTCTGCTCCGGAAGAACAATTGCTTTGGATTTGATCTTTGTATCCGTGAAGTTCTTGGGAGGAGGCAATTTTCTCCCGACTTTGCACCTTTTTTTTTTGAAGTCTAAATGATGTAGGACACGAGTACTTTTTATGATATGATATTTATTACACCGATAATTCTTAAATCCTCACAAAGAGTAATGATAAATGCACGCTACTATTGAGCACATTCACAATATTATGAATTTAGTGAAGTTGAAAAGATCTTAGTTAAAGTTATGTCAACCACTGAGAGACTGAATCTTATAAGTGCAAAGAAATAATTGAAAAGTTATGAACGATCTAACCAGTAGATTTAAAATAACCAGCAGTGAAGCGGGGATAAGTTGAAGTCGACCTCTACAAACAGTCCGTCGTTGTGGAGATCGCGTTCCTTCCTTAGAAGTCCTTCTCTGGGGTTGTGAACTCACACACTCAAGTAGTCAGTCACTCGAGAGGAAAGCACACAAAGAATAGTAAAGAAATTTAAGAAGATAACTTTCATTCCAAATTCAAGTACCAAGCATTACAAGAGTCTCCCTATTTATAGGATTGAAGAGAGTTAAGAATACTCAAACTAACTCCAAACTCAAACCTAACACCATCATAACTACACCTACCACCACCTACTACCACCATTATCAAACTTCACTCATTCCATACCTATAAAATGTCATACTACTATGATGACTCATGGTATGACATAAGAATAGCCCTACATATAAGCTCAAGACATATAAAATATAAAAGCCCAATAATACATAATTTAAATTATAACAAAAGGCCCAATCATGATTTAAGCTTTATGATGATGGCGTCGATGGCGGTGATGATGATGCCGCATCGGCCTCCCGACTTTAAAGGATTCTCCTCCCGGAGAATGAAAATCCAAGTACTCTTGTAATAATTGTGAGTGTTGTAACTCATCAAATGTAAGCCATGAATCTTCAAGTGAGAATGACATTTCCAACGAACGAGAAACCTTTGAGTGCCTCCATCAGATGTGATGATAATCCTTCTAAAATTTGATCGATGATATGATCTTAAGCGGAGATGGTATAGTCGGTGATGAAGTATGAACACGCATGTTAACTATTTGTAGGGAATAGTATCATCCGTCGCATGTAATGTTAAATCGATACATTAAATATTGGAGAAATTCCGCATTCATTGGAAGATTTATTTCATAAGCATTATCATTTATCTTACAACTTTATAAGGACCATCTCTTGAGAGTTAATTTCTTAAGAGTTCCAGGTTGAAATCTCTCGGTCTAACAAGAACCAAATCTCCTCATTAAATTTTACATATCGACATGCATTAACATTAGCTTTATATTTATCATAACTCAAAGTTTTTGTTGAATTTCACGATGTAAATAATGCATGCTTTGTGCAAATGAAGATGCAAATGCAACTTATATGTTACGGATTCAACAAGATCAATTGGTTTTCTTGGATCATAACCGTTCTGATATGAAAAGGACTCATCTGGTTGACCTTAATTGAGCTGTTATAAGCAAACTTAGGAAGAACTAGGTCCCAACTAGTAGTATGATCGATCACTGACACTAAGTAAATTTCTAAGCTTCTATTAACAAATTCGGTTTTGTCCATTTGAGGGTGGTAAGCGTAGAAAATAAGAGTTTTTTGTAAGCTTTTTTATAAAGTTTTCCAAAATAGCTCATAAATCTTACATCACGATCGGCACAATTGTCTTAGGTAGTCCATGTGTATCTCACGAAGAAAATTGTCGCTATATGTGAGGCATCCGATGTCTTATAACATGGAATGAAGTGTGCCATTTTAGAGAATCGGTCAACAACTACTAGATAGAGTCAAAATTGTACAAGGCGAGGTAATCCTAAGATGAAGTCCATACTAAGATCTTCCCAAGGTTTGTGTGGGATTGGGAGTGGTGTATAGACCATAATTTTGTTTTCCACTTTTGCTACTTGGCAATGACATTGGGCAATGATACGAGCAACATCTTTCTTAAGACTAGGCCAAAAGAACATATCCTCCATCATAGCTATTGTCTTATCACGACCAAAATGACCGATACCTCGAATGAATTTCTCAACAAGAAAATTTCAAGTGATGAATCGGGATACATAGTTGTGTGCCACGAAAGAGATAGCCATCTCAGATTTGATAATCCTGACTATTAATTGAAACATCAAATTTCAAAGATTCAAAAATTTGTTGAAAATCTTTACAATTAGGATAATCATCTTTAACCTTTTCAATCCAAAGTAACCTTCACACTCATGGTATTTAATAATATACATATTCTGCTTAAGGCATCCGAAACTTTGTTCTCGATACCAGATTTATGTTTAAGAACAAACGTATATTCTTGAAGAAATTGAACCCATTTCGCATGACGAGAACTAAGTTTCTTTTGGGTGTTTAGATATTTAAGCTCGATCGAATAAAGTATAAATTCTCGTGAAAGAAGATAATGTCGCCAATAACGTAAAGTTTGGATGACAAAGATACGCCATGGCCATATGTGGAATATCGTTGACGCACTTCATTTAATTTTTCACTAAAGAAAGCAATAGGATGACCTTCTTGTTTAAGAACACCTCCAATACCAACTCCAAGCATCACATGATACCTCAAATACTTTGTCAAAATTTGGCAATTGTAATATCTGGACTTGTTAAAAGTTCTTTAATTTTAGAGAATGCAAGTGCCTTTGTCCAAACAAAGTCTCCTTTTAAGACATTGAGTTATCGGGCCATAATGCTAAATCCATGAATAAACCTTCGATAAAATGTGGGCTAACCCATGAAAATTACGCATATCATGAATTGTGGTAGTCCACTCTTGAATACTAATTTTTTCGGGATCGCAGAGATGCCATCACAAGAAACAATGAATCCTAAGAAGATCAAGATGTCATAAATGAGCATTTTTTTAAGTGAACATATAGTCTTTCTTCATGAAGCACTTTAAAAGACTTGTAAATGTTTCTCATGATCGCTCTTAGTTTGACTAAAATTAAAATATCATCAAAGTACACAACTAAAAATTTTCCAATGAATGGTAGTAAGATATGAGTCATCACTGCATAAATGTACTTGGAGCATTAGTCAATCCAAAAGGCATTACTAGCCATTCATACAAACCATCTTTTGTCTTGAATGCGTTTTCCATTCATCACCTTCTCTCATAATTTGATGATATCCACTTCTAAGATCAATTTTAGAGAAAACTATTGATCCCCCATCATATCTAACATGTCATCAAGTCAGGTATGGGAAACCTATACTTAACAGTGATTTTATTTATAGCACGACTATCTACACACATACGCCAACTACCATCTTTCTTTGGGGTAAGAAGAGCAGGCACTGCGCATGGAGATAAACTTTCCCTAATAAACCCTTTTGATAATAAATCATCAACTTGTTGTTTTAGCTTTGCATGTTCATTTGGGTTCATACGATAATGTGGCAAATTTGGGAGTGATGATCCAGGAATTAGCTCTATGGCATGTTGGATACTTTTAATGGGGAAGCTCACTAGAAGTTCTTGGACAAATATCTTGATATTCCAATAAAAGTTCACGTACTTGATGAGAATGATTTAACACAAGGTTGATTTTTGAGGTTAGACAACTAATGCAAAAATGATATTCCCATTAATCTCTTGTTGAAATTGATGTTTATTAATAATATGTAGGATTTCTTTCGATGGGTGGAAGAATTTTGGGGTTGAAGTGGAGTGACCTCTTTAGGCTTGGTTTAAGACAATTCTCTTACCTTGAAAATTAAAAGCATATGTATTAGATCGCCATAATTTGTGACATCCATATCAAAAGCCAAGGTCTACCTAAAAGTATATGAGCAACATCCATCTAAGAACATCACACCAAATTTTATCACTATATTCTCCTAATTGAATGGGTACACAACGCTGAGATATGGAGATAGAGGTCTTATCTACCCAAGCAACCTTATAAGGTGGGTGGGTCTGGGTGAGCTTCATCCTAGCTAAAGCAGAGGTAGCAATAACATTCATGCAACTGCCACTATCAATGATTAACTTACACGTCTTTTCACCACTCTTAAAATAAGTGTGGAAAATTGATGTGCCTCCAATCAATATTAGCGTGGGTTGCTAACACACAACGATAAATACCTATATGAGACTCATCTAATGCTTCTTCGCATCACTAGCTTCTTCACAAGGGTCAACGCAATTTGATTATCATTATTTTCATTTTGTTGATCCTCATTTTCATAATCTAAGTGTAAGTTTCGACGAGGACAAGTACTTGCATAGTGACCAATTTTACCACATGTAAAACAAGTAATGCTAGAGTCTTAGAGCTGATGTTCCCACTAAAGCTTTTCCTTTTGTTTCACTCCCTTAGGAACTACTAAAGTAGGAGGGTTAACACGCGATTGAGAGTTGTTTGTAGATGAAGTTGTGAATCGCTTATAAGGTTGTGATCTAAGATATTGTTCAATTTGAGTCGCCACTCCAAATGCATCCTCAAGAGAATAAATTTCTCGAGTTATCATTTCATTACGAATATCGTCATAACCCGATCTAAATCTAGAGATTATGTGCGGTGATCCTCTAACATCACAACGGGTCATCAATTCATCAAACCGTGTCATATACTCAACAATGCTTAAAGATCCTTGTTTAAGCGATTCATTTCATCCATAAGTTGATCATGAAAATTTAATGGTACATATTTTGCTTTAAAATTTCTTTCATCTCATCCCAAGAAGCAATAGGTGGTTGTCCTAATCGTTGATATTTTCATGAGATTAACCCAATAAGTCTTAGCATGACTAGTTAGTTTCATGCAGGCAAAACGAACTTGTCTTTCTTCTGACATGGGCATCCAATCAAAATATTGGTCCATGTCTACTAACCAATCTAAGAAAATTTTAGGATCAAGTCGACCATCAAAAGTAGGTGGATCAATTTTAACCCTACGAATAACATCATCATCAGGTTCTCTAAGTGTACGTCACGAGGCAACAAAATTAGATAATGGCTCTTCGTAATGTCGAGGATAATGCTCATAAGGAGTTCGATGAGCATAACCTTCATCTCGTCTTAATTGTCTTCCTATTCGATGAGGTGGGTGAGGAAGTACCTCATCAAACTCGTGATATTCATTAAAGTTGTTCCTGTGGCATAACGGGTCTAATAGGAGAATGTGGATGGTGGGAGAGGAAGAGGAACGGATCAACATGATGACCTTCTCTCTCAAGTTGGTGTTCTAGGATTGTGGTGAATTGTAAGCCTACCAACTTTTGTTCTAAGGCTTCAAATATTTTGAATTCATTAAAGGTTTGTTGGTGCATAAGGGTAAGCTTTTCTATTTTTCTAGAAAAAATTCATAGGAATCATGTTTTCATCTAAGGATTGATCTTGATATCTATGACCACACGAGTTGACATGATGATATTCTTTTAAAAATATTAATATAAGCAAATACTTAATTAATTATTATTTTTTTTAAAAATGCAATGTAATGAAATCAAAGACACGATTAAAAGTAAGTAAATGCTCTAATTAGATAAAAATTTTGTATGATTTTTTTTTTTAACAATGAATTGCAAGATTACTCTAATGCAAAAATAAAGCTCAATACTAAACAAGATATTCCCAAAGAAACATACTTGCTCTATACCAAATATGATGATGTGACAGGTGCTTTTATGATATAATGTTTATTACAGATAATTCTAAATCCTCACAAAGAGTAATGATAAATGCACACTACTATTGAGCACATTCACAATATTATGAATTTAGTGAAGTTGAAAAGATCTTAGTTAAAGTTATGTCAACCACACTAGAGAGAATCTTATAAGTGCAAAGAAATAAGCGAAAAGTTATGAACGATCTAACCTCAGAAAGATTTAAAATAACCAAGAAGCTGGATAAGTTGAAGTCGACCTCTACAAATAGTGTTGTGGAGATCGCGTTCCTTTAAGTCCTTCTCTTGTGAACTCACACACTCAAGTACCACACAAGAGAAAGCACACAATAAGAAAAGAAATTTAAGAAGATAACTTTCATTCCAAATTCAAGTACCAAGCATTACAAGAGTCTCCCTATTTATAGGATTGAAAGAGAGAGTTAAGAATACTCAAACCTAACTCCAAACTCAAACCTAACACCATCATAACTACACCTACCACCACCTACTACCAAACCTACCACCATTATCAAACCTACCACTCATTCCATACCTACCAAAGTGTCATACCTACTACACAACTCATGGGCCATGACATAAGAATACCAATACATATAAGCTCAAGACATATAAAATATAAAAGCCCAATAATACATAACTTAAATTATAACAAAAGGCCCAATCATGGATTTAAGCTTTATGATGATGACGCCGATGATGACGACGATGATATGCATCACTAAACCCCGCAAACTTAGAACACTTGGCTTGTTTTCCATTAATCTACTAAAGAGTAATATAAGAAATGATCTAACCAAATCGAAAATAGCAAAACGGTGACTTTAAATCCAGAACTTTAAACTCTGTTTCTTGTTTTGCCTTAAATCCTAGATTTAGTAAATGCAAGTGGGTTTGGATTAAAACACAATGAAGGGGTTGGAGGGCAAGACGAAAGCAAAACCACCATGCAAACTCCCAAGGGTTTTGGAATTCTGAATGTGGTGAAGAGAAAATTTAGGAGTCTGAGAGAGGCCTTCTTATTTGATACCATGAATTTGTTGCCATGACTATAATGAGCAGATCATCTATGGGAAGAGTGGCATATGGACTTTGGAGATTGAAATAGAACAGTGAGTTTTTTTTTTTTTTTTTTGGTAAGATGGGAAGAGAGTCTCACCTCAGTTTTTTTGCTTTCTTTTTTTGCCACTTGCGCTTTTTTGGAGTAATCGGAGGGAATAGATCGGCTTTGGAGACTAATCAGAGGATTCAGCGAGAGCAATTTTTAGTATGGTTGAAGAAATTAGGAAGCATTCGGAGGAAGAGCCGATGCTGGTTTAGTTTTTCAAGACAAACCGAGACCAACAAATGCTCAATAAATGTGATTATGAAGTCATATTTGTTGAAAACTTAACCTTCGCATATCATGAATTTCAAGTTGCTTTCAATGGGTTCACTAAAGTCATTTTGTATCTTTATGGATTTGAATTTCCTACCATAACCATGCTCAATTAATAATTTGTTTGTTTGTTTTAGTTATGAAATTCCTTCTCTTGGCTTTAAGCTTGATGGATTTGATGAAGGTTGACATGATTTGTTCATATTGATTTGTCGTAGTTTATGTCTTCAAGCTTCTGATGACTTCGAATGATGCATAGATGACTCGCTTTGCTATATTATCTATAATGTCGAGTTATCAACCTAGCAATGTGTGGTTTAACAGACTGAATAACTATAAAATCTCTTTAGTTTGACCATCGATTTTGTATGAACTATTGAATTGCTTTCTCGATCCTATGCTTTCTGCTTTAACAGTCTTGATGAGGAGATTGGCTTTGATCTATGCTTGATCATTCATTTGAGAATAATGAAATATCATCTTGCGATATAAAGATTGACTTAAGACAACTCACTGAGAGTTTTATTTGGTATATCAAAAATATCTCTTGGATTTGAGTTAGTCAATTGAGATTGAATAAATTATCATCATGAACGAAATGGGCTTTTTTCACTCGTCTTTTACTTTGAGGGGAGAGGAAGAATGGATTTATAGCTATTGAGTTCAAACTTTAGAACTATTCAGTCTTGACTTAATCATTTGATTTGATTTTGATCATCGGACTAACAAATTTATTGTGGCCTTTTTCTTCACTTGTTGAGAGAGGAAAAGGCCATTTGTTTTGTTGAGTTCGACCTTGAGAACCCATTTGTGTCCTGGAATTCAGGATGCTGAGGTTGATATATTTCCAACTTAGTTGATTGAAGCTTCCAAAATTGGGAGTTCTTTTAACTTGATCTTCATAATTTGATAAATTTAGGAGATAAACTTTTGATATTTAGGGTTGTCTTTTCATGAGTAGAAATATATATTTTTTGTTCCTGCAAGAGCATGTAACTTTAATAATAATTACTATGGATATATTCGGATCTCGATAAAGCTTCATGTCAACCTGAATATATATACAAGAAAGCCTCCAATTTCACAGGAGAGGATTGAACAATCTTGATTATAAAAAGGGGCTCCTGTCTAACAAGAGGATTGCAGATTAGCTCAGAAATGTATCACAGAGTTTGAACTTCTTTAATATAAATAAATGTAGCTCATTCTGATCATCTTGTATATTTATCTGAGGATCTCGGCTTGAAGCATGATGTCGACTCGAATAAATATATAAAAATGCTCCTTTGTGTAACAGGGGAAGTTCTAAAGCACTTCGAACGAGCTCTAAAATAATTTAATAAAATATATCAATATTTGAGTTGATATATTTGATCTTAAGAAGGTTTTAACATGTAATATTGATTTCATCTATGTATAAAGATCTAAAAATTTCCCGTGTAATAGGGGAATTTTCAAGAATTTTTTTTATCTTGTGTAAGTATATTTATTTAGGGATCTCGGCATGAAGCACGATATTGACCTACATAGATATACTAAAAAAAATAGCTCATATCTTGCAGGGGGATGTCTATTGTCTATCAAGAATATATTTATCATGTATAATACTTTTTTAGATCGACATTAATCGACAGATTGGTCATTGTCGTCATGATGGTATGCCCCTCTTTGATATATTTTTTATTAACAAAAGGGCCCTTCCAATTAGGCTCAAATTTGTCACCAAATTTTCGATTATGAATAATTGGTCTTTTTAGCACCAAGACTAATTTCCCTTTTTGGAATGTTTGAGGCCGCTGTATGATCAAAAGCCCTGGACATCTTTGCTCGATAAACTCTAGATTTTGATGAGCTTGCAATCTAACTTCATCAAGTGTGTCAAGTTTCTCCATTCTCAAATGAGCATTTTGATCTTCAGTTAGGTTGTATTGGCTCGCTATTCGAAGTGATGTTAACTCAACTTCAAGCGAAAGAACCGCCTCAGTTCCAAATATCAATGAATAAGGAGTGGTTTTAGTCGGCTTCTTGTAGATAGTTCTATGCGCCCATAATGCCTCTATCAATTTGGTATGTCATTCTCTCTTATTTTTAATAAGGATCTTCTTGAGCAGTTTGAAATTTATATTTTTCTTCTATCCTAGCTTTGTGCATTGGGTGGACTTAATGGAGTTGATGACTTGTTACTGAGATAAAAATATCTTTGATCCTATGCTTTGTGCTTTGATGGACTTGTTGAAGATTTAATCTCGAAATTTTGTAGTTCATATTTTCTTCTATCTTGGCTTTATGCCTTAGCGGATTTGGCGAAGGAATTCTTAGAATTGTCTTGAAGACTTGCCAGGTGATATGAACTTACCTTCTGCCATAACTTTCTGCCAGGGCTTATAAGGATGTCGATACACGCCCTCGAGTCAGTGTTGGGTCTAAAAGTCATCGGTACACTTTATGATAACTGACATGTTGATGACATAATTCCTTATTCTCCGGCTTTGTATGAACATTGGGATGACTTCTTTGGTCCCTTACTTTCTACATGGTTGGACTTGCTAAAGAGTAGTTTCCTTCTGTCTTTGCTTTTTGTTCAGTAGACTTGTTGAAGGAATTGATATTTCTCATTTGATATTGATACCAAACTCGCTTAGTTTCTCGAGTTAGAATTTTTGTTGATTTTGAAAATGACCTTACGCCATTATGGATGATCCCACCGACTACTTGAACTCCTCACCAAGTTGAAAGGATTTTGAGATTTAGATGCTCTTCTCTTTGAACTAACAAAGTAGGATGATCTTTTACTACGACTTTTGTGGCATGTTGAGTAACCAGACCTATCAGTGACTTGGTCATATTTGAGCATGTTGAGTCCGACCCTATGCACCCACTCAAGCCCTAGATTTGATATATGGACGGAAGATGTGTTTCCAACTTGATTTGTTGATGTTTGTAGACTTGAAAATTTCTCTTTTTGGTCAGTAAGACTTTGAAACTTGTGAATTTGAATACATAATTTGAATATGTATATGGGGATCTCGGCCTTAGACGTGATGTCAACCTAATACAAAAGGAGATCCCCTGTCTTACAAGGAAAAGCTTAACATTTTACTATGAAATTAAAAAAATTCCCCATGTCTAACAGGGGGATGTTTCCTTTATTTTTGAAATACATTCTCGTGTCACGAGAGAATTTTCAAGCAAAACTTATACATGTACTGACAATAATGAATAATTTGTATTCTCAGCACCAGAATCAATTCTCCTTCTTGAAAGGTTCGAGGACACATCATATGATTATATGCTATGGACATTCTTGCTCGGTAAACTTCTAAATTTTGTTGAGCTTGGAGCTTGATCTCGTCAAGCACATCATGCTCTTCTATCCGTAGATAGACATTCTCATATTAGGTAAGATAGTGTTGAATGACTGCTCGGAGTGAAAGTAATTCAACTTCAAGTAGCAAGACTGCTTTAGCTCCAAATACTTTGGCATAAGAAGATTTTGTGAGAGTACAGTACAGATGTCACGTTGTTGTCTTTCTTTAAGGTAGTTTCACTTCAAGATTTTGGCCTCCAAATTTGTTCACCTTTTTGCTGGGACCTTTTGACGACAAATTATTGGACTTACGATCTAAGTGTCACGCCTCGATGCTCACCGTGCGGGACTTGAATTAGTAGACATCTTGTCGGAGTTCTAGGAGGAATTCTAGGAGGAGGTCTCTTTGGAGGAGCAACTATAGCCTCCCTAATGATAGGACCTTCATATTTTCTTTTTATCAATCTCTTCTCCTTAGTAATTTTGAGGACTCGATGCACCCTTGCATATATAGTTTCAAGTTTCCTCACTGGAAAAGTTGGAGCCTAACGTTATCGGGTCCAGAAGGACAATTTGATTTGACCAGTAGAGTTATTTCGCTTTACCCACCCTAGGCTGTCAAACCTATTATGGGTTGGAACACTCGCTTAGTTTCACTAGGTACAATTTTCTATTTGAATAATGAATTGAGTACAGCTCAACCTCTTTTTTTTTCCTTATCTTGCTTCCGATGAAAAAGCTTTTGCTTCACTTTTTCTCGAGGCTTCTACCCATATTTATTTTTCTTTCTAGGGACTTTTGGCGGATTCTTGACTGGTCCAAATGTCACGATGCTCAACGTAAGAGTTTCAGACGACTTGAGCTCATACTACCACCGATGGTTCAGAAGTTGAGCATTATCGGCCTCGGTGGTCTTTGATATCTTTTATTCACAAGATATTTTCTTAAACTTTAGACTCTATGTATAATAGATAGAGTTTGTGTCGCTTCTTCCGGGGTTGACCGTTAAGCTTTAAAAGCTAACATCACCAGTAGAGCTATCTATTTCTACCCATTTTAAAATTTCAAATTTATTGCAGGTAGGAATACTCATTTATAGTTATATAATAGATGACCCAAGTGAGAGCTGATGAGCTCCAACTCGATCGTTCTTCTCTTCGCACTTTGGGTTAGTTTTTTTTCTCCAGTGGAGGCTTGACATCATGCCTTCTAGTGAAATGTTCGGTAGAGTTATCGATTAGAGGATAGTGAAACTTTACCCAGATTTGTTCTTTCATGGTGACCTTAATGAATATCTTTTGAACACTTAGGTTCTCTTCGAGCATGTAATACCAAAAATCAGAATAAATAAATAAATATAATATAATATAAAATCCAAATGTGACGGTTTGATGGATTAGTCAAAAGGGGAGCTCATTTGGTTTGTCAAAAAAAAAAAAACCCCGAAACATGAACACGAGAGAGAAAGGGAGAGAAAAGAGGAAGGGTTGAGAGGAGGAACCGCACTCTACCTTTCGTGTGTTCCCTAGTCGAGCGATATAGCTTCACCATCGCTGCTACGAGCCACCATGAGTCGTCGACCGAGTCTCTAAACCCTAGAATCGTCCCTTCTGTGCACCGACGATCGAGGAAGGAGGAGGAGGGAGATCTTGTGTGTGTGCCCTAACCGAGTGTCCGTGTGCAGTTGGTCGAGGAAGAAGAAGAAGGGAGAAGCTATGTATGTATTTGCGTCATGAGAAGAAAAGAAAAGGAGGTATGTATATATATATGTATATTTAATTAAAGTGAAATTTTGATTTTATTGTTATTGTGATCATGATTTAGGATGTTATAAGTTTAACAAGGATGTTAATTGAAAATATAATTATTTTAATATATATATATAATTAATTGAAATGTTATTATCTCAATTTTGACTTAGGGCTTATAGATTTCAGCAAAAAATTTAATTTGGGAATATATTGGATGAATCAAAGTCAAATAATTAAGTATTAAATCCTTACATATGAAATATAATTTCAAATTTAATAAAACTTTAAACCTATGTTAAGTAATATTATCGTTAATTAATTTAAAATCATTTTAAGAGAAACGATAAACATTAAATGAAAATAAAATTTATCTATATCACGTTAATTAATTTAATCATTTTAAGGGAATGATAAACATTAAATAAAATATATTAAGTCACTTTATATTTTATATTAAAAAATAATAGGATTAATAGAATTTAGAAGTATTATATGGCAAATTAGACATATCATTATATTAAATAAATTAAAGGTTAATTTAACTTGATTTAGAAAATAGACACTGAATATTGATGAATATGAGCGTCAAATAATAAAAGCTATATATAAGTATAATATGAATAAAATAAAATAAATTACTTTTTAATATTGATCCAATTAATATTTTATTTTATAAAAATTTCAATTAAGGAAAGAAGCTTTAAAAAAAAATGATCGCAAATTAAAATTGGGTAATTATGTTCTTACATTTATGGTAAAATATGCTTTAATTTCTTGTGATGAAATGCGTGTTTATATGATTATGACTTTTTCCTGTACTACAAGTTGTGATTTATTTTCTTGTTTCTTCATAAATTGTGATGTTGTTTCATGTATCTTCATGTTGGATAATAACCTGAATGCTAAATCATATTGTCACTTCATCATTTTATAAAGTTAATTGATTTACTGTTAGTTATGAATTAATATACATAGTTGTATAATTATATGCTATGAATATGTATGTTGAAAGTAGAGTTTATCCCTTTATGGTACTGGTTGGGGACGTAATGTGCCTGTGCACGAAAAAGGGCCAATAAAATTGGCAAATGGTAATAGCTACTTGTCCTTTGGATGAGTATTGATAAAGGTTTTCTTTTAATAAAGGTTTAGACGGTGACTCCTGAAATGGATGATAAATGTAAAAGTAAAAGTTGACACAAAATATTTATTTATACATATCTCCTATATATTTGATTGTCTCAGAAATTTCTTTATGTACATGTTATAACAAAAAAACTGATATGCATACTTATTTTACCTTCTTATTTACTATAGTGTAACAACATAATGTATAGTAGCATCATGTGGAGTTATAGAACTTTGGTTTTAGAATTTATGAAATTCATCATTATTAGCTTAAATGGTTGGTGTGGAATGATGGCGTGCGATCTCGATCCCATGGTTTAGTCATCCCGGTCATTCATGGTCTGACTTGGTAGGAGGTGTTGACCCGGCCAGAAGGATCCTGTCAAGAACATGAGTTACATCGTCCAAGAAATTCTTGTAAATCTAGGGTGGTGTTTGTTTAAGGAGGCTGAGCTCTCCCCTTGACGGATGGATTTTTTTGCCAGTGTCATATGATTCACAACTCAAAGGGGTAGAGCCATTGAGCATCTGACTGATCGTGATCGTAATATAATGGTGTCATTTGGCGACGACACCGTCGAGGACTCAGTGTGTATATTATATGGAGCCTCGACCAAGCCGTGTAGTCGAGGCGGCCACATCCTTACTGAGATTGATTAAGAGTGAGCGTAGTAGAATACTTGATTTTACATCTTGGCTTATTTGTGGGTTTTCTTAATTTCATTCATATTCAACAAGCATTGCGAAGGTGGATTGAATGGAGTTTACTTTAAGCTTTAAAGATTAAATTTTAGTTAGCGCTTTTAGATTGATACTTAATTTGAGTTAATTTGATTTGAAATTAGAATCATATTTTGATGGAAGTATCCCTTCCGGTTAAAATCACCATTCAACACAGTAATCATCAGGATTTATGAATTTGGTTGATCATTTAATTTATTGTTTATAATCCTGTCGACTCTATTAGTTTAATAATAAAGGATTAGATCTACTGTCATATGACGTAATTAGTTTCGATATTTCAATAACAAATTTTATAATAATTGGATTTTAGGTTTTGTTAACTTTGGGACGGTCTAAGACTGGGAAGCTTCCGTGACATCCTAAGTCTAATCATTCAAAGATAGTCTTCGGGCATGCAAGTGTTAAATAATTTAGGTAACTTTATTTCTAAATTATGAGATTAATTTTATATTTATTTAATCTCAACTTAACCTATACAGTCTTTTCAGATATTAAAATTTACACTTTAAATCTCTATGTTCGAGCACATGCAGTTATTTATAGCTTAAATAATTTCATATAATTAATGAAATCATTGATTTTTGAAAATCATAATTGAAATAAAATTTTCTTAATTTTTGGATTGAAAGAAGCTCCATAATTAGTGTAATATTTAATTTAGTATCGCCTTCTGTCTGTTTGTATGAAGAATTACATATCCGGTGGCATTGAAGGCTTTTTAAATTGTTCTAGTAGCTTACTATATCCCTTAGAATTTTAATTACTTTCTTTTATTCAAAGTTGATTAATCTTTTAATGTTCAACAGACTCTCGTTTATATATATTGACAATTCTCAAATTCATCATAAACTCTGTTCAATTTCTCTTTGATCTAATTCGAGTATTTAATAAGATGAATAATATGTTTCAAATATTTTCTATGAATTCCATGATTATGCTTATTAACAATCCTTTAATTTCATTAGGAATCTCTTATAAATCCTTTGATTTTCTTTAATTTACTTGGAGTGAATTATATTTGAAGATTATATCTTAATTCTAAAGAGATTTCTTGTGCTTTGATTAGATATTTAATCAGATCATCTTTTACATTGATTAAAATGAGGTATTGAAATACTAAGCTTATGTTTATCACCAAAATATCCATTTCAATTTTGATGTCAGTATTTGAATATATTTTCTATTGCATATTTTAATCTTAAAATGATTGAAATTTTCTTTGATTATCTCAACGTGAAATCCAAGATAATTCAAATATTGAGTGAGAGATGTTTATTTATTTGAGAGCAGTTGACTAATTCTTGATTTCAGTTAGAGTCAAATTTTGATAATTTTGTTTACATCAAAATTTAGCGAACTTAAATTAAATTTTAAAAGTAGCTTAGAATTTTTATTTTAAAATAATTTATTTGAGTTTTATCAATGTAAAATTAGATTTCGAGACTATTCTGCATCATCCTCATAGGGTCTATATCGAATTATTTTGGCTGCGTCCTTTAAGGTGACGGTTGGTGTTTGAAACCACCGGCCTCTCAATCTCGTTCGTTAATAAAGCATAACGGTCTTCAATCTGCGTAAAAAAATATATATGCAAATATTATTCTCCCTCTTTTTTTTTCTAAGTCCCGGATTTAATCAAAATTTCGTCAGCATTTCGATATTGGGGGAGCGACATCTAATAATTTTGGCTCATGCAGACTGAAGCGTAGCGGCGGTGTTTACGACACACGATTTTCATCTCTTACATACCAATGGCGTGACAAAGACTCATCATAATGTTCTTTATTGTCGTAACTATATAAACACATTTTCTCATTGATGTTCGCTTCATTAAAATCATCATCCCCACTCTTATTGACCAACAAGGAAAGGCCATGTACTAGTCCACCAAGAGCATTCCTGAGACTGCTCTTTTTCTTGTAAATATATTTGATAATTTCTGAAAATATCGATATAGTTATCAAGAACATGACCAGTATATATGGTAAAAGAAGAGGGATAGTTCAGAACAATGAGCTCGAAGAACTTAAAAGCCATTAGGCGGATATCAACTGCAATATGTGTCATTGCATTGAACACATATGCCATTAACAAAGATATTATTGTCCCGGTTGCATACTCTTTCAGAGAAGGAAAGATAACACTCTTTAACATTTGATACAGTGTTTCACGAACCACCTGGTCATTGTCACAAATCGGCTCCCGTAGCTTCTCTATTAGGGCAAGCTTGTGAAGTTTAAACTGTGATAGATGTTTTGAAACTAAATCTCTAATTCCTGCTAATGCAGCCCTGCAGCCCTCCGTAACTTAGCATTGTGATGCGATGTCTGCTGAAGGAGTTTTCTCAAAGTCAAACCCTTATTGTTAACTGCCAATCCTGCTCTCTCAGTAGCCACGCTCTGCTCCGGAAGAACTATTGCTTTGGATTTGATCTTTGTATCCGTGAAGTTCTTGGGAGGAGGCAATTTTCTCCCGACTTTGCACTTCTTCTTCTTTTCTTTCTTTTTTTGAAGTCTAAACCCCGCTTAAGCTTCTTAGGAACACTTGGCTTCGTCTTTCCCATTAATCTACTAAAGAGTAAGGAGCTGTTTAGTAGCAGGATCTAACCTAAATCCTGCAAAACAGCAAAATGGGTGACTTCAAATCCTACAGAACTTTAAACTCCGTTTCTCCTCCGTTTTGCCTTGAATCCTGGATTTAGTAAATCCCGTTGGCAAGTGGGTTTACGGGATTTAAACACACTGGGACGCGCGAAGGGGTTTGGAGGGCAAGACGACTGTAAGAGCGGCAAAACCACCGTGCAAACTCTCGTCGTCAAGGGGTTTTGGAATTCGGGTAGGGGCGGAAGCGGGTGGTGAAGAGAAAAATGACAATGAAGAGAGGAGATGCAACGAGGAGCGTGCCAGAGAGAGGCCTTCTTATTTGATGTTGCCATGAATTTGTTGCCATGACTCGGATCTGGAATGAGCACCGATCATCTATAGGGAAGAGTGGGCATATGGACTTTGGAGATTGAGTGGCGGTAGGGAACGGCGGAAGTTTTTTTTTTTTTTTTTGGTAAGATGGGAAGAGAGTCTCACCTCCAGTGTTTTTTTTGGCCGTTTTCTTTTTGCCACTTGCAGTTTTTTGGAGTAATACTGGAGGGAATAGTTTTCGCTTTAGGACGAGTATGGATCGATTTGCGAGCAATTTTTAGTTTGCGGTTGAGGAAGAGCCGAGCTTATGCGGTGGTTCAGCTTTTCTGGAAGACAAATCGAGGCCAACAAATGTGGTATGAATCCATATCCCTAAAACAACAACAAGATAATATCCAAAGGAACAACCTGTCCTATATACAAGATATATGAAAGCAGTAATTAAAATCCAGATTACACCCCAGAGGAATGATTGAAACTCATTATCTGAGAGAGGATAATAGAGAGAGGAGAATATTACAATTTAAATACAACTGTCGAGCAACAATAGAACCAAAAAACCGCTAGAGTAATAATAGGCATAGCGATGAATCTGAATATGCCGGATAATTCAAGAACATCCTGCGATTAGCAAGAAATTAAGCGGACCTCGAAAACCGTGGCCACATCGGATAACAAGAATACATACGGCAGAGGCAAGATCCTAACAGTTATATGAAAATAACAACCTCAACGAAGCGGTTAAAACGGTGGATCCACTTAGTAAAATAACAGATCTAGGCATAGCAGATGAACATTCTAGAAGAGCTGATGCGAGAACTATAAATAGAGGAAGACAGACAACCAGTGAAGATAATCAAGAATTTACAGAAAGAACTTAGCTCTTCAGTCTTCCCCCTTTTTTCTTCTCTTCTTCCTGATCAGTTCTTCTCGGTTTCCCTCACCGGAAACCACCGCATTCCACCGGAGAAACCACCGTTTCTCCGCCGATCCCAACCGCTCTCCCTTTTCTTCCCTGGAGCTCCTCGATGGCTCGAGTGTCAAACAAGAACAAGGCAACGTAAAGGTTAGGTTAATTCAAAGCTTCATCCAACGACCAGAACACCGCCATTTTGATCAAGGCTCGATTCAATCCGATCAAAGCCGCAACATCGTAATCCACTAATCATACGAAGCATTAAAGGCGAGAAGACCCGTGATCAAATCAGCGGAAAAGAAACGATCGACGGTTCAAGTTCAAAAGACACTCAATCCAGTGCAGCATCCAACGGAATTAAAAGCGCAAATCCAACGGATCGAAAGCACCCAATTCCCATTAATCCACTCAGGGTTCCAACACTCGAATTGAGTCAACTTTAATCAAACTGTTTCACCAGCCAGACCCAATTTGGAACGAAATAGACTTAATCCAGAAAATAGCTCTTATCATTGGTGCTCTTGTTGATTACTACATCCTCAATCAGAAAATATGGCAGAAAGCACAAGATACACATCCAAAACCCTAGATGAATGTGTTATCGATTAAACAAACAGAAGAGCAAATGACCTCGATCCTATGGCATTGGTGAAATATCAAAAGATCATGATAGCAATTGGAAAAAAAACAACCTCAAATCCGGTATGTGATGCATCCCATTGAATCCTATTCTCCAAAGGACCACATACACACACACCCATGTCAACACCTCTTAAAATAGATATGCCCAGATTTAATGAAGAAGATCCTAGAGGATGGCTCTTTAAAGCGAGCGGTTTTCAATATAACTCCACGGAGGATCGAAATTCATAATTTCCTCGGTTTACATGGATGGACACGCACTTAGGTATCAATATATGCATCTTAATAACTACACTCATGGACGTAATTTAGAGAACAACTTATTAGATTTGGCCCATCCTTGTCTAGATTTAAGGGGTGAACTTACTAAATTACAACAGAAATCTACTGTACAGCAATTTTATAATGAGTTTGAGGAATTGACAAATCAGATATCAGGTATTCCACCTGAATTCTTACAAAGCTGTTTTGAATCTGGTTTAAGGCATAATATAAAAAGGGAAGTAAGAGCATTGCGGCTAATTCCTCTGACAAGCCTTCAGTTAAAGCGATGGAGGAGCTAGTGATGATGTAACAATGCCAAGAAACTACAAGATCACCAACCTCAAACTAAAACAACCTCAATTACAGCGACATACGCCTCCTTCCACACACCAATCAACAAAGCGACAATCCAAATAAACAATAACAATTCAGGAACACCTACCCAAATGGAAGAAAGAAGAAAGAAAGGATTGTGTTTTAACTGTGAGGAAAAATATCACAAAGGGCATATATGTCAAGCCAACTTATGTGCCTTCATGATGGTCAATGAAGACCAAGACTATCAACTACAACATGATATTCCACCAGAAATTCAGTGGATACAAGAAGAGACATTAGATACAAGCTTAAAATATCAGCCATTCAATCCAGGCTAAAGCAAATGACATAGAGATTGTATAAGTATACATATTATAAATACTTCTAACCACTAACTTAGCTTAGATTTTATGTCGATAGAACCCAATTATATATAGAATAAGATAGTCCATAGTAATAAGTGGCACAAATCCTTTTACACCTCAATTAAGAGGGACAAAAGCGAGCGGTGTTACATAATCCAGCCACATACAAAGGAGCTTTTATTTTCAGATAGGTTGGACAGACCCATATAAATCAGGAAGCTCAAAACCAACATGAAACAAATGGCCGAAAACATAGAAGAGAGCTTCAATCCAAGATTTAGACAATACAGATAGGATTCTACACTACAACCAGTAGAATTACCAACTCGACTAAAATGTTACAATTTTAAAGTAATGCAGGGAAGTCGACAAAGTAAAGAAACTTTAAAACACTGGGAAGGAATTTTTTTTTAGCCACAGATGCTTCTGGAATGGCAAATAAAAAAAAAAAAAAAGACAGAAAGCATCACCAGAAATTGACCTTGAGGACAAGGTCAGTGTGAGGGGGGGGAGTAATGATATGAATCCATATCCCTAAAGCAACAACAAAATATCAAAGGAACAACTATCCTATATACAAGATATATGAAGCATTTAAAATCCAGATTACACGGAGGAATGATTGAAACTCATTATACTGAGAGAGGATAATATGAGAGGAGAATATTACAATTTAAATACAACTGTCGGCAGAATAGAACCAAAAAAATCAGCTAGAGTAATAATATGCATGAGAATCTGAGATATGCCAGATAATTCAAGAACATCCTGCAGCAATTAGCAACAACAGAAATTAGAGCAGACCTCAAGAAAACCGTGGCCACATCAGCATAACAAGAATACACGACAGAGGCAAGATCCGTAACAGATTATAACAGAAAATAACAACCTCAACAGAAAGCAGTTAAAGAACAGTGGATCCACTTAGTAAAATAACAGATCTAGGCATAGCAGATGAACATTCTAGAAGAGCGTCAGAACTATAAATAGAGGAAGACAGACAACCAGTGAAGATAATCAAGAATTTACAGAAAGAACTTAGCTCTTCAGTCTTCCTCCTTTTTTCTTCTCTTCTTCCTGATCAGTTCTTCTCGGTTTCCCTCACCGGAAATCACCGCATTCCACCGGAGAAAACGCCGTTTCTCCCGATCAACTCTCCCTTTTCTTCCACGGAGCTCCTCGGCGGTCGGCGTCGAAATAGAAGAACAAGGCAACGTAAAGGTTAGGTTAATTCAAAGCTTCATCCAACAAGAACGTAGTGCCATTTCGATCAAAGGCTCAGATTTAATCCAGAGATCAAACCGCGCCGAGGGCAACATCTGTAATCCACTCAAGAAATCATACGACAACAGATTAAAGACAGAAAACACATCAAGAGCCCGAGAAGCAACATCATCCGGCGGTTCAAGTTGCTCAACAAACACAATCAAGTCGCATCCAACGGTTGAATTAAAAATGCGCAAATCCAACGGATCGAAGCACCGCAATTCCCTCAATCCACTTTCGGCCGGGTTCCAACACTCCGGGTCTTCGACAATCAAACTCAAGTTTCACCCAAGACCCATTTGGAACAGACTTAATCCAGAAAATAGCTCTTATCAAAATGCCCTCTAATAAATGTTATTCATGTATAAAGCGAGTCATATTTGTTGAAAACTGGTTAACTTTTTATATCGATCATGAATTTCAAGTTACTTCAGTTTCAGTAGGTTCGCTAAAGGGTTGTTTCTTTTGTATCTTTATGGATTTGAATTTCCTCCGACCATAACTTCATGCTCGACCGGGTTGGATGGAAGAATTTGTTTGTTTGTTTTGGGTTATGAAATTCCTTCTATCTTGGCTTTAAGCTTGATGAATTTGATGAAGGTTGACATGATTTGTCCATATTGATTTGTCGAAATGCGTATGTCTTGATCTAAGCTTCTTTGCTTTGGGGACTTCTCGA
Organism: Cymbidium sinense; assembly: GCA_021442155.1. NCBI lineage: Eukaryota > Viridiplantae > Streptophyta > Magnoliopsida > Asparagales > Orchidaceae > Cymbidium > Cymbidium sinense. The sequence goes on along the minus strand of CM038223.1, from coordinate 137,727,932 downwards.
ATGAGTGCATACAGATGACTCAGTCTTCCGGTTTATATTAGGTCTATAATGTCGAGTTATCAACCTAGCAATGTGTGATTTAACAGACCGAATAACTATAAAATCTCTTTAGTTTGACCATCAATTTTGTATGAACTATTGAATTACTTTCTTGGTCCTATGCTTTCTGCTTTAACAGTCTTGATGAGGAGATTGGTTTTGATCTGTGCTTTGTGCTTGATCAATTCATTTAAGAATAGATTGAAATATCATCTTGTAGACAATATAAAGATTGACTTAGGCCTCTTAAGAGTTTCCTGGTTGTCTTAATTATCGGCGTAGAAATATCTCTTGGATTCGATTGCTTGTAGTCACTAAGTTTGATCAGTTGAGATTGAATATCATCATTGGGCGGCGGCGAGCTCTTTCACTCTGTCTTTTCTTCGACTTGTTGAGGAGAGCATCGGAACTTCATTTATAGCTTATTGAGTTCAAACTTTAGAACTTTCGAGTCTTGACTGATGATTTGGTTTGGTCATCTGACTAATGAGCAGGGCTCTTTCTTACTCTTTGAGTGAGCGTCAGCTTCGATTTGGGGCTTTGAGTTCGACCTTTAGAACTCATCTGAATTGAGATGTAGAGGGTTGATATATTTGCATGTTGATTGGAAGCTTCCAAAATTAGGAGTTCTTTTAATTTGATCTTATTTGGTAAATTTAGGAGATAAACTTTTGATATTTAGGGTTGTCTTTTCATGAGTAGAAATATATATTTTTTGTTCCTTGCAAAGCATGTAACTTTAATAATAACAATTATGGATATATTATCTCGACATAAAGCTTGATGTCAACTTGAATATATATATACAAGAAAATATTTCAGGAGAGGAAAGGATTGAACAATCTTGATTATAAAAGGCTCTATCTCAAGAGGATTGCATTAGCTTCAAATATATCACGAGTTTGAACTTTTTTATATAAATAAATGTAGCTCATTACGATCATCTTGTATATTTATCGAGGATCTTGAAGCATGATGTCGCTGAGATAAATATATAAAAATGCTCCTCTGTAACAGGAGGTTCTAAAGCAAAGCTCTAAAATAATTTAAGAAAAGATATCAATATTTGAGTTGATATATTTGATCTTAAGAAGGTTTTAACATGTAATATTGATTTCATCTATGTATAAAAATCTAAAAATTCCCCGTGTAATAGGAGAATTTTCAAGAAATTTTTTTTATCTTGAGTAAGTATATTTATTTAGGGATCTCGGCATACGTTGACTACATAACATACTAAAAAAAAATAGCTCCTATCTTGTAGGGGGATGTCTATTGTATTGAGAATGTATTTATCATGTATAATATTTTTTTAGATATCGACCATTAATTGACAGCATTGGTCTTTTGTCATTCTGGTCGATGAGTTGGTATGCCCCCTCTTTGATATATTTTTTATTAACAAAAGGGCCCTTCCAATTAGGCTCAAATTTGTCACCATATTTTCGATTATGAATAATTGGTCTTTTTAGCACCAAGACTAATTTCCCTTTTTGGAATGTTCGAGGCCGCATTGTATGATCAAAAGCCCTGGACATCTTTGCTCGATAAACTTCTAGATTTTGATGAGCTTGCAATCAAACTTCATCAAGCGCGTCAAGTTTCTCCATTCTCAAATGAGCATTTTGATCTTCAGTTAGGTTGTATTGGGTTGCTATTCGAAGTGATGGTAATTCAACTTCAAGCGGAAGAATCGCCTCAGTTCCAAATATCAATGAATAAGGAGTGTCTTTAGTCGGCATCTTGTAGGTAGTTCTATACGCCCATAATGCCTCTATCAATTTGGTATATCATTCTCTCTTATTTTTAATGAGGATCTTCTTGAGCAATTTGAAATTTATATTTTTCTTCTGTCCTGGCTTTGTGCATTGGGTGGACTTAATGGAGTTGATGACTTGTTACTGAGATAAAAATATCTTCGATCCTATGCTTTGTGCTTTGATGGACTTATTGAAGATTCAATCTCAAAATTTTGTAGTTCATATTTTCTTCTATCTTGGCTTTATGCCTTGGCGGATTTGGCGAATTCTTAGAATTGTCTTGAAGACTGTCGTGATATGAACTTATCTTACATAACTTTACTTTTGTGGGCTTATAGAAGGATGTCGACCATCGAGCTGTTTGTTGCGTCGATGGCAAGATCATCCTACGCTTTGCGTATAACGGACATGTTGATGACATAATTCCCTTAGTTCAGTCTTTAGCTTTGTATGAATATTGGGATGATTTCTTTGGTCCCTTACTTTCTATTTGGTTGGACTTGCTAAAGAGTAGTTTCCTTCCGTCTTTACTTTTTGCTTAGTAAACTTGTTGAAGGAGTTGATATTTCTCATTTGATATTGATACCAAACTCGGCTTAGTGGCTTCTCCAGTTAGAATTTTTTGTTGGATTTTGAAAAATGACCTTACAGCCATTATGGATGATCTCTTAGTCTGGACTACTTGAACTCCTCACCAAGTTGGAAGGATTTTGAGATTTAGATGCTCTTGTTTTTGAAATAACAAAGTAGGAGGATCTCTTACTACGACTTTTGTGACATGTTGAGTAACCAGACCTATCAGTGACTTGGTCATATTTGGGCATGTTGAGTCGATACACACCCACTCAAGCCTAGATTTGATGTATGGACGGAAGATGTGTTTCCAACTTGATTTGTTGATATTTGTATACTTGAAAATTTCTCTTTTTGGTCAGTAAGACTTTAAAACTTGTGAATTCGAATACATAATTTGAACATGTATATGGGGATCTCGGCCTTAGACGTGATGTCAACCCAAATACAAAAGGAGATCCCCTCTCTTACAAGGGAAAGCCTAACATTTTACTATGAAATTAAAAAAATCCCCCATGTCTGACACGGGGATGTTTCTTTTATTTTAGAAATACATTCTTGTGTCACGAGAGAATTTTCAAGAAAAACTTATACATGTAATGACAGTAATGAATAATTTGTATTCTCAGCACCATAATCAATTCTCCTTCTTGAAAGGTTCGAGGACGCACTATATGATTAAATGCTTTAGATATTCTTTTCTACTTCTAAATTTGAGCTTGGAGCTTGATCTCGTCGGCGCATCTTATCAGTAGATAGACTTTCTCATCTTAGGTAAGATAGTGTTGAATGACTGCTCAGAGTGAAAGTAATTCAACTTAAAGTAACAAGACTGCTTTAGCTCCAAATACTTTTGGCATAAGTAGATTTTGTGGGAGTACAGTTTAGATGTCACGTTGTTGTCTTTCTTTAAGGTAGTTTCACTTCGAGATTTTGGCCTCCAAATTTGTTTACCTTTTTGTTGGGACCTTTTGACGACGAATTCTTGGACTTGTGGTCTAAGTGTCACGCCTCGATGCTCACCGTGCAGGACTTGAATTAGTAGACATCTTATCGGAGTTCTAGGAGGAGGTCTCTTTGGAGGAGCAACTCTAGCCTCTCTAATGATAGGACATTTATATTTTCTTTTTATCAATCTCTTCTCCTTAGTAATTTTGAGGACCCGATGCACTCTTGCATATATAGTTTCAAATTTCCTCACTGAAAAAATTGGAGCCTAACGTTATCGGGTCCAGAAGAACAATTTGATTTGACCAGTAGAGTTATTTCACTTTACCCACCCTAGGCTGTCAAACTTATTATGGGTTAGAACACTAGCTTCTAGTTTCACGGCTGGTTGTACAATTTTCTATTTGAACAATGACAATTGAGTACGCAGTTCAGCGTTCCTCTTTTTCTGCTATCTCTAGGTTAGCTTGCTTCCAGATGAAAAACATTTGCGTCTCTACTTCTTTTAGAGGCTTCGGCCTCCATATTTATTTTTCTTTCTACCGGGACTTTTTGGCGGCAGATTCTTGGACCTGTGGTCCAAGTGTCATGCATCGATGCTCACCATGTAAGAGTTTCTTAGGACGGTCTTGAGCTCATACTACAGATGATAGCTTATGTAGTTGAGCATTATCGGTTTCTCTGGTAATTGGTCTTTGATATCTTTTATTCACAAGATATTTTCTTTGACAAACTTTAGGACTTTATGTACTCGAATAGATAGAGTTTTAGGTTGTTTCTTCTGAAGGGTTGGAGCTGACTGTTGTTGAGCTTAAAAAATTGCTTAACATCACCAGGAGAGCTATCTCTTTTCACCCATTTTAAATTTTCAAATTTATTGCAGGTAGGAATACTTGTTTATAGTTATATAATAGATGACCCAAGTGAGAGCTGATGAGCTCTAACTCAGCATTCGTTCTTTCTCTACTGCCTTTGGGTTAGTTTTTCTCCAGAAGTGGAGGCTTCAGCATCATGCCTTCCTAGTGCGAAATGTTCAACTGGTAGAGTTGTCGCATTCGCAAGTATGACTGAAATTTTCTGCCCAGTGACTGTTCTTTTCATGTCTGGCATCTCAGAATGACCCAATCTTTTGAACACTTAGGTTCTCTTTCGAGAAACCTGTAATAACCAAAAATCAGAAAAAAAAATAATATAATATAAAATCCAAGCATGACGGTTGTTGATGGATTAGTCAGGGAGGAAAGCTTCGATTTGGTTTGTCAAAAAAAAAACGCGAACACGAGAGAGAAAAGGAGAGAAACGAGGAAGGGTCGAGAGGAAGAACCGCACTATACCTTTAAATGTTCTTGCGATATAGCTTCACCATGGGAGCCACCGAGTCATCGGTAGAGTCTCTAAACCTAGAATCCCTTGTGCAGTGGGAAGAAGGGGAGGAGGAGACTTGTGTGTGTCCTAGCAAGTGTCGTGTCGTTGGTAGGAAGAAGAAGGAGAAGCTATCGTGCGTGCGTCTTGGATAGTAGAAAGCGAATGGTATATTTAAGCGATTAAGAAAAAAAAAGGTATGTATATATATGTATATTTAATTAAAGTGAAATTTTGATTTTATTGTTATTATGATCATGATTTAGGATGTTATAAGTTTAATAAGGAAAGTTAATTGAAAATGTTATTATTTTAATATATATATATATATATATATATATATATATATATAATTAATTAATTAATTGAAATGTTATTATCTCAATTTTGACTTATGGTTTATAGATTTCAGCAAGAAATTTAATTTGGGAATGTATAGGATGAATCAAAGTCAAATAATTAAGTATTAAACCTTTACATATGAATTATAATTTCAAATTTAATAAATCTTTAAACCTATACTAAGTAATATTATCGTTAATTAATTTAAAATTATTTTAAGGGAAATGATAAATATTAAATGAAAATAAAATTTATCTATATCACGTTAATTAATTTAGAATCATTTTAAGGGGAATGATAAACATTAAATGAAATATATTAAGTCATTTTAACACTTAATATTTTATGTTAAAAAATAATAGGATTAATAAGATTTAGAAATATTATATGGCAAATTAGACATCATTATATTAAATGAATTAAAGGTTAATTTAACTTGATTTAGAAAATAGACAATGAATATTAATGAATATGAGCGTCAAATAATAAAAGTTATATATAAGTATCATATAAACAAAATAAAATAAACTACTTTCTAATATTGATCCAATTAATATTTTATTTTATAGGAATTTCAATTAAGGAAAGAAGCTTTAAAAGAAAGGAGATTAAGAAGAAGCATTAAATGGGTAATTATGTTACATTTATGATAAAATATCTTTAATTTCTTGTGATGAAATGTATATTTATATGATTATGAATTTTTTCTATGAGTTGTGATTTATTTTTTCTTTCTTTATAAATTGTGATGTTGTTTCATTGTATCTTCGGTTGGATAATAACCCGAATCTTAAATTATATTATCTTCATTTTATAAACTTAACTTCTTGTTAGTTATGAATTAATATGTATAGTTGTATAATGTATTATGAATATATATGTTGAAAGTGAGTTCACTCTTATATGACTGGTTGAGGGCTGCACGCGTGCGAAAAAGACAATAAAATTGGAAATAATTTCTTACTATCCTTTGGATGAGTATTGGTAAATGTTTTCTTTTTTATAAAATTTAGGCGGTGACTCAAAATGGATGATAAATGTAAAGTAAAAGTTAAATATTTATTTATACACCTCCTATATGTTTGATTGTCAGAAATTTATTTATGTATATTATAACAAAAAAAAACGTATACTTATTACTTTCTTATTCATTTATTTAGTTGTTTAAATTTTTTTAGGTAATCATCTTAAATGTCGATAGAGATGGTTATATTTATCATCGTAGAGAGACTTCAGGGGATAGATAATTATGTCAGTTATGTTGATTAATGTTTAAATTATATTTCATATGAATTTTGTTAGTATATATGTGTGAAAAAATTGTTAAATAATTTGTGAATTGAAGTGTCTCTTATATGATTGGAGATTTTGTTTAAGATTGGAAATGTTATGAAATATTTTCTTTATCCATCCGGAAATTCATTTTGCATTCCAAGCTCCGGCGGTCTTGACAAACCTCGGTAATGTACCATTCCAGTTATCCTCTCCATTGCAGTTGGTGTGTAGAATATGCAAATTTGGTGAGAATTATTTGCAATATCAATGGTTGGGAAGTCTACACTACCAAATTGAATGATAAACATCATCTAGATTGATTACTGACATTAGCCAAAGGATGCTGTGACTTTGCGATGAGCTGTGTTTTGAAGATCCATTGATATAAAGAACAAACAGATTAGTCACAATGACATAATTAGCTTAGATTTAATTTCATTGATAATTGTTTCTCTTTTTTTATTTCAATTTTTATTATATTCCATTGTTACTAGTTTAAATTCGACTAGCCAAAGATGAAAAGAGAAACTTATCCTCAACGGAATTTCTAGAAATCTATGGGTTCTAAAAATTAGTCACCGACCTCTCGCAAATGAAGAGAGTGTGATTTAAGTGTCGGTGTAATTTTCAGAAGGTAGATGTAATAGTAGATAAGACATTACCCAAAGATTTTGTCCTCATTTTGTGACTTTAGTATGGTTCCAAGTTTCCTATAGGCCCAAGCACCTATAATTAATTACCTCTCTCAATGTTGAGAGAAAACTTTCGATTAAGGCTAATCATTAAGTCGTTAAATGCATAACGTATAGTAGCAGCATGTGGAGTTTTAGAACTTGGATTTTAGAATTTATGAAATTCATCATTATTAGCTTAAAGCGGTTGGTTGGTGGAATGATGACGTGCCCGATCTAGATCCCATGGTTAGTCATCCCTTTGTCATGGTCCTTCTACTTAGTCGAGGAGGTAGTATTGACGACCAGAATAATCCTTATCGACAACATGTTCATCCAAGAAATTCTTATAAATCTGGTGGTGTTTGTTTAAGGCAGCTTAAGTCACCTTGACGAGATAACTTTTGCCTATCGGTGTATGATATGATTCCACAAAGGCAGAGCCATTGGGGAGCATCACTTCGATTAAATTGTAATTGGTGGCATTTGGCGACTAAATCAAAGGACTCTGGTCTTATTATATGGAGCTCTTGACCATGCATCAAAGCGTCATTCTTACTAGCATGAGATTGATTAAGAGTGAACATAGTAGAACACTTGATTTGACATTGGCTTATTTGTGAGCTAGAGTTTTCTTAATTTGTCACTTTCAACAAACTGTTGCGGAAGGTGGATTGAATGGAGTTTACTTTAAGCTATTAAAGATTAAATTTTAGTTAAGCAGTTTTTAGATTGATACTTAATTTGAGTTAATTTGATTTGAAATTATAATCATATTTTGATGGAAGTATCCTTAGGTTAAAATCATCATTTAACACGATCTGGATTTATGAATTTTCATTTAATTTATTGTTTATGATCCCTTATTTATTAGTTTAATAATAAAGGATTAGATTCTTGTCGTATGATAATTAGTTTCTCGATGTTTGATAAAATTTAAAATTATAATAATTGGATTTTTTAGGTTTTATTAACTCCCTAAAACCAAATAGGAAGCAACTTGCGTGCGGCTCGCACTAAGTTTAATCATTTCATAGTGGGGCATGCAGTGTTAAATAATTTAGGTAACTTTACTTCTAAATTATGAGATTAATTTTATATTTATTTAATCTTAACTTAGCCTGTACAGCCTTTTCAGACATTAAAATTTATACTTTAAATCTATGTTTCGTAGGTATTTATAACTTAGATAATTTCATAATTAATGAAATCATTTATTTTGAAAATCATAATTAGAATAAAATTTTCTTAGTTTTGGATTGAAAAAATTAGTGTAGTATTTAATTTAGTATCGCCTTTTATACAGAAGAATTCTGATCCGGTGGTGGGTTGAAGGCATTTTAAATTGTTAGTAACTACTTCCTTAGAATTTTAATTACTTTCTTTTATTCAAAGTTGATTAATCTTTAAATGTTCAATAGACTCTCGTTTATATATATATTGACAATTCTCAAATTCATCATAAACTCTATTCAATTTCTCTTTGATCTAATTCGAGTATTTAATAAGATGAATAATATGTTTCAAATCTTTTCTATGAATTCCATGATTATGCTTATTAACAATCCTTTAATTTCATTAGGAATCTCTTATAAATTCTCTGATTTTCTTTAATTTACTTGGAGTGAATTCTATTTGAAGACTATATCTTAATTCCAAAGGAATTTCTTGTGCTTTGATTAGATATTTAATGAGATCATCTTTCACATCAATTGAAATGAGGTATTGAAGCGCTAAGCTTATGTTTATCACCAAAATATCCAACTCATTTCAATCACTTATGATCAAGTATTTGAATATATTTCTAGATATTGTATATTTTAATCTTGAAAATGATTGACATTTTCTTTTGATTATCTCAACGTGAAATCCAAGATAATTCAAATATTGAGTGAGAGATGTTTGTTTATTTGAGCGTTGAATTCTTGATTTGATTAAAGTCAAATTTTGATAATTTTGTTTACTTCAAAATTTAGCGAACTTAAATTAAATTTTAAAATTAGCTTAGAATTTTTTTTAAAATAATTTATTTGAGTTTTTTGTAAAATTCGGCATTTACTATCCATCATCCTAGTCTTTATCGTAATTATTTTGGCTACGTCACGCCTAGTATGATGGTTGGTGTTTTTAAGCATTAGACTCTCAATCCGTTTATTTAATGAGCGAGCTTTCAATTCTGCGTAAAAGTAAATATATATGCAAATATTCTCCTCCTCTTTTTTTTTTTGTCAGATTTAGTCAAAATTTAGACGTTCGACATAGGAGGAGAGACATCTAACAATTTTTGAGTTACTCAAGATGCAATGTGGCGGTGTTTCTGAAAACCGATTTTCATCTCGGCAGTAACGTACAGACTTTCTTGTGTCATGATGTGCTTTACTGTCATGACTATATAAACACCTTTTCTCATTGATGTTCTTTTCATTAAAATCATCATCCCCACTTTTCCTGACCAACAAGGAAAGGCCATGAACTAGTCCACCAAGAGCATTCCTGAGGTTGCTCTTTTCTTGTAAATATATTTGATAATTTCTGAGAATATCGGTATAGTTGTCAAGAACCTGACCAGTATATATGGTAAATGAAGAGGGATAGTTCAGAACAATGAGCTCTAAGAACTTAAAAGCCATTAGGTGGATATCAACTGCAATATGTGTCATTGCATTGAACACATATGCTATTAACAAAGATATTATTGTCCCGGTTGCATCCTCTTTGAGAGAAGGAATGATAACACTCTTTAACATTTGATACAGTGTTTCACGAACCACCTGATCATTGTCACAAATCCACTCCCGTAACTTCTCTATTAGGGCAAGCTGGTAAAGTTTAAACTCTGATAGATGTTTTGAAATCAAATCTCTAATTCCTGCTAATGCAGCCCTCCGTATCTTAGCATTGTGATGCGATGTCTGCTGAAGGAGTTTTCTCAAAGTCAAACCCTTATTGTTAACTGTCAATCCTGCTCTCTTAGTAGCCACGCTCTGCTCCGGAAGAACAATTGCTTTGGATTTGATCTTTGTATCCGTGAAGTTTCTGGGAGGAGGCAATTTTCTCCCGACTTTGCACTTTTTTTTTTTTGAAGTCTAAACCCCGCTTAGGCTTCTTAGGAACACTTGGCTTCGCCTTTCCCATGAATAAGGGGCTGTTTAGTAGCAGGATTTGAGCAGGATCTAACCTAAATCCTACAAAACAGCAAAAACGGTGACTTTAAGGGAGTGTTTGGTAACAGATATGATTTATTTCAAATAGGATTTAATAAATTCAGTACATCTGGACTTAATAAACACCCCCTAAATCCTACAGAATTTTAAACCCTGTTTCTCCTCCGTTTTGCCTTAAATCCTGGATTTAGTAAATCCCGTTGGCAAGTGGGTTTACGGGATTTACACACACTGGGACGCGCGAAGGGGGGTTGGAGGGCAAGACGACTGTAAGAGCGGCAAAACCACCGTGCAAACTCTCGCTGTCAAGGGGTTTTGGAATTCGGGTAGGGGCGAAGAGAAAAACGACAATGAAGAGAGGAGATGCGATGAGGAGCGTGCCCGAGAGGGGCCTCCTTATTTGCTGTTGCCATGAATTTGATGCCATGACTGGGATCTGGAATGAGCACCGATCATCTATAAGAAAGAGTGGGCATATGGACTTTGGAGATAGAGTGGCAGTAGGGAAGGCCCGGAAGGGCGGAAGATTTTTTATTTTTTTTATTTTTGATAAGATGGGAAGAGAGCCTCGCCTTCAGTTTTTTTTTCTTTTTTTGCCGTTTTCTTTTTGGGACTTGCAGTTTTTTGGAGAAATACTAGAGGGAACGGTTTCGGCTTTAGGAGACAGAACTAGTGGGATCGTTTGAGCGGGAGCAATTTTTTGGCTTGCGGTTGAAGAAACTGGAGGGAACGGTTGCTTGCGATTGAGTAAGAGAATGCGAGGGTTCGATTTTTTTGGAAGGCAAACCGAGGTCAACACACCAATTCCCATGTTTTATTTTTTGAAGGGTTTTAATTTTTTCACTCATAGTATTATTCGAATTCTCATTATTTAAAGCTTCATTGATGGTTTAGGGATAAAAATAATATGGATGTTAGAATGGAGTGGTGATGATGAATGATTTTTATATGATGAGATCAAGGGTAAGAGATGTTCAATTGATACTTTTATTTGTAGGCTCAATGGTTCCCTTAACGAGTTTAGCACCAAGAATGATTCAGTTGATTGGACTTGTGTCAATTGAGATGCTTTTTCTATTAAATATGTGATGGCTGGATACAAGTGATTCTAATATTGTCTTGATCTTTGTATGAATGGCTGGTTTTGGAGTAGTATTATTTGTTGGGATGAGGAGTAAGAAGAAAAATCTAAGAGAGAATCTATTTGTGAATGATATTTCTTTCTTGGGCTAAGTAGCAACAAAGTAAAACATTATGTTCATTGAAAGTGATATTAGTAGATTCATACACTTTTTTCATGGAGGGATGGTAGCATTTATAATTTTTTTGAATGAAATAGTAGCAATAAAAATATATTTATTTACTTTTGGATCAAATTTTTCTCTATTTTGAGGCTGTGTATGAACAAAGATAACACCTTCAAATGTCTGGACAATAAGGTTATTTGAAATATTGAAGTGAGGATAGAATTTGACAAGGAATTGAGTAGGGATCTTGAACCTTAAACCCTTTTAACTCTTTTAATTGACATCAAATTGATTTTTAATTATGTTAAAAATGGTGAGAAAAATTGTGCTTACATTTATTTTGGCTTTTAGTTAAAATATTCATGACATACAAGTACAATCATATATAAATGACACAATCCACCGAGCCTTAGATATGTTAGCTATTTAGGATGGTCCCAGAATGTCACAATGAATGAGAGAAAAATGACTTTGGATGGGTTCTTGTGTTACTTATTAACAACCTAGTTTGCTTGTGAGTTGCACAAGTATCACCATCAAATTTTTAAGGGAAATTTACATACATACCACGCAATTCTTCTGCATTTACATATTTCACACCCAAATTTGAATATTTACAAAACCAAGACTTTCCTATGCTCAAAAAAAGTGCATTTCAGAAAAAAGTAACAAGGGTGGTATTTTTGATGTAATAATAAAGATTTAGGCTATTTAAGTAAAATTAAAATTTGGTGTGAAATAAACGATAAGAATTGTGGTATGTATGTAAATCCCCTTTTTAAATATTAATATTTTGAATAATAAAGGAACTTAGTTATAAGAATAACAAAAAAAGGATGGCCAAGATGTGGGGGTTAGAGTCATATCCTTTTTTATTGAATTTAAAATTTTTAAGAAGGAATGATAATACAACAGATAATTTGAAGCTTGTTTGGTAGTATAGCCCATCTCTTTCTTTAGCAAAGCCGATAATCTTCCTTGTCCTTTTTCTGGCGCCATGCTCTTTAAATGCGACACGATATTGTGTATCTGTAGTTAACTTTTGGATAGAGAATAAGAAGGTGAATAATTTAGGTATTTCGAAGACATTATGAAGGTGAGGGGTTTATTTATAAGAATGTCTCCTTTGTATGCAATGATCTTCCAGGATCCCTGGGCAATGGTCATTTTCTTGAAGTTAAGATAAGGTAGTATATGAAATAACTTTGTGTGAAGAATTTTCCATATGGTCCATAGTTCTTAAATCAATAATTCAGGAGCTGGGATTTGGCATCTTTGAGACTTTAGAAACATGAAAAGAGGAGTTAATATTTGAGATTTGCAAAAGAATAAGTACCTATTGTAGGAATCTTTTATTTATACTGACAAGTTTTTCAACTTTTCTATTTCTTCTTTTTGGAACTCAATAAGTGATTTTTTTGTTATCTTTTTCATATGTTACATTTGCTTGCCCTCCTAAGTTGTCCAGCTTTCGAGGTAATTTTTTGACTGTTTTGCTTTTCAAAAAGTAATCACAATTGCATTTAGTTATCAGCTTTTTGATTACTTTTTAAAAAATTCATAGTGAATAGTTATTTTTGAAAATTAGTGCCGTTAAAGTATGATAACTTCTAGAAAGATGCTATTTGAATTTATAAAATTAAAAATATTTATAACACTCACAATAGCTTTCTAAAAGGTTGTTTTCCTCATAATAGTTTTATACATCTTTATAAAAAATTGCAGTTACCTCAAATGACTCTAAGAGTTAATGTTTCTTGTTTGGAAGAAACCATTGAGCTCAGCATTTATAAATCGTAGATAATGGGACAGAGGAAATACGGCTACACCCAGCCTCCCATTTTACAAATGCAAGAGTGAAAACTATATAATCAACTTTTTTATGAGGAATTCTGGATTAACACAATTGAAAGTTTTTCTTAGAACAATTTTAGCACAACAAGCTTTATGATTGTGAAATCCCCTGAGAATTTTCATTGGTCAATACAATATTGCCATCAATAGCTCTCTTGCTAATGATTGCTGTCTGAGCTGAGTGAATAGTGAGTGGAAGCATCTTCTTAAGTCTATTAGCCAAAAAATTTTATATGACTCTGTAAATTGTATTACGTGGAGTGAAGGGCATGTTGTCATTTAGGGTTTTTAACATATAACATTTTTAGGGATAATACTATTTATGGAAATGCTGAATGCATCCTACATATATTGAAAAAATGCTTACTGTCCGACATAGCTCATTAGTTAAGAGCATAGTCTCCCCAAGAGCTCGTCTGTTCGAGGAGAAAATATTACGTCCGGAGTCCGCACGTAGCTTTACGTGCGGACTCCATTCTAATCGCGTGTAGTGTTTTTTCCGTTTTCGCTTAGCTTCCTTATTGATGGCGGACCACGTTTATCAACCCGACCCTTCGGCCCGCCTCGTTCAAATAGTGGGAGAAGAAGCGTCGTTGGAATGAGCGGGAGAAATTTAAAAGAAATATATATCTAGATTTAGGATTTAGGGGTGTATTTTTTCTTGCAAACCGAGCTCAGAGAGAGATTTTCATTTCCTTTTCTGAAAGAACCATGAAGATGGAAGAGGCTTTGAGAAATAGGCGAGGATGTATTAAATAAAAATTCATCCTAATTTTTCTCAACCGTTGTATACATATAATTTTTTTTACGGTTTGGTAGTGTTATTCCTTAAAATTCTTTTATTTAGTGTATATTTCCTACTTGTTTGGAGTTCTTTTCGAGACTTTGCTTATTTTGAGGAATTTTTGCATATGTACTCATGTACTCTCATGAGAATCTGAGATGATTTTCGAATATTTTTTGCAGTTTATTTTGCCTGAATAAAGAGAATATGGTCATTACATTCCATTAGAAGTAATTTTGTGATTGTTTGGTTTATCTTTATAGGAGATTTTCATCTGTACTCTCTATACTCTCTTTACTCTGAGAGTATAGAGTATTTTGGGCAATTTTTTTCACTTTGTGTGGCATGTTTAGAGGAAATATGTTTATTACAATCCATCACGAACAATTTGGAGGCTGTTTGGTGGTTTTTTAATGTTATTTTGCATCTGTACTCTCTATACTCTCTTGAGAGTACATACGATTTGTCATTTTTTTCAGTTTCATTAGCCTGGTTGTTCAGATTATATTTATTACATACTAATGGAAGCAATTTTGAGGGGTGTTTGGATGATTTTTGGAGGATTTCTGCATCTGTACTCTTTGTACTCTCTACTCTCAGAGTCTGAGATCATTTGGGTTATTTTTTTTTTGTGGCTTTGTTTGGAGGAAATATGTTCATTACAATATGAGGAATAATTTGGAGGCTATTTGGTTATTTTTTTTTGTTATTTTTGCATCCAGAATCTGAGATGATTTTTGGTCATTTTCTCCAGCTTTCTTGGTAGTTGTTGAGATTATTTTCATTACATTTTATACTATATTTCTCTCTCTCTCTCTGACTCTTTTGTACTATGCTCTCTGTACTCTCTGCTCTCTCATCCTCTTAGTGCAGTATTTGGTCATTTTTCTGTTTCTTGGCACGATTGTTGAGTACATTGTTGGAAGCAATTTGGCATTTGTTTGGATGATTTAGGAGATTTTTTGCATTTGTACTCTCCGATTCTGGCACTCTTTAGTAATGAAGTCATTGGCTTTTCTGAGAGGCTTCATTTGCATCAATTACTTGAAATTTAGAGACTCAATAATATGACCTCAATCTTGTCTTGTTGGGACATAGAAGCAAGCTTTCTTTCATGTGGGCGGTGCATTCTTTTCACCCCGATGAAGTTCGATATGTAGGGATACCAAACGAGGAGAAGGACTTATGGAATAGAGGTAATGTGTTATCTGAGGTCAAGACTTCCAGGTGAGGAAGCCTTTAAAGAGCATCTTGAAGGTAAAAAAATACAAAGCAAAAGAAGCCTTACAGAAAGCAAAAGAAGCTTTAAAGAGCATCACCCCCGATGAAGTTGCAATGATAATAGGGATGCCAAATAGAGGGGAGGTCTTATGGCATAGAGGGAATGTGCTATCTGTGAGATTAGCACTTCCAGTGACGAAGCCCTTAAAGAGCATATTGAAGGTAAAAAAATACAAAGCAAAAGAAGCCTTCTTGAGCAGAAGGTACTCTCTGTACTCGTAAACTTGTTATATCTTGTTTATGTTTATTATGATTTTTTTACTTGTGTGGAGGCTGCTTGGTTGGTTTAGTAGTGTTATTTTGCATCTATACTTTATGTACTCTCTTGAGATTATAGATGATTTTGTGGACATTTTTTTCAGTTTCTTTGGCCTGGTTATTCAGATTATGTTCATTACATTACATTGGAAGCAATTTGGTGGGATGTTTGGATGATTTTTTGCATCTGTACTCTCTGTATTTAGCTCATTTTTCCCTTTCTTTTTGTCTTGTTTGGAATATGTTTATTTGTAGCTATTTTACATATCACATTTATGTGGAGTGTCTTGCGGTGAATCACGATTGATAAGCGATCGATGAAGTCGTGATGTCTAATTAACCAAATTTGGAAAACTCCTTGTATTGAATGAAACGGAGGTGTATACCTTGTATCATCAAAGCGGCCGGTGTTTGGAAGGACCATACATTAATTATTGGCCAAAGAAATTGAAATCAAAAGATTTTTATGTCTGGCAATTCGAAGAAATCGCTTAAAGCTTAGCAAAATTCCAGAAAAATTGATACAAGGGCGGCTTGTCCATGATCTCTGACTTGGATGAGGCGGATGGTTAAAAAATATATAAAAGTCATAATCATTCGTTGGAAAACCTGGACTACATCTTCTCATCACAGATTTAATGAAAAGGCTTTGTTAAAGACATGATAGAGGTCGAATTAGAGCAAGCGATGCATTCAGCTATCTAAGTGAGGAGGTTGGCGGTGTAGAGAATATTGGATTCACAAAAAGATATGCTTTCAATTTTATTGAAGAGAAAAGATCGAGGATTTGAATGGTGATAGTAATGCATTAATACTGATTGTTTGAGGAAAAATAAGCAACGGACGGGATGTTTGCATGGGATGTACAAGTTGATGAGTCAGATTGCTTAGTAAGTTTTTTTTTTGAACAATAGCATGTCTAGGATAGAATATGACTGTTTTGGTGATGTGATAATTTTTTATACAAGCTATCGACTCAATAAATATAATCTTGTTTGTGCCCCTCTTGTTGGAGTGAATCATCACTAGCAAAATGTGTTATTTGGGTAGCTTTTTTATCGAAGAGACGATTGAGTCATTCTCGTGGCTATTTGACATTTCTTGGGTTGATGAGTGACATCACAACAATATTCACTAATCAAGATCGCTATGCACGAGCAAATTGTATTACCGCATACTCGTCATGGGTTGTGTCAATGGCATATTTCAAGAAAGCTCCTTCCAAGGTTCACTTTAATAGTAATAAGAGACAAGGGCATTTTATTTTATGCATGAGCAAATGTGACTCTGAGGAAGAGTTTGAAGAAGCTTGGTCTGCCATGCTAGAAGAAGGCAATTTGCATGATCATCCTTGGCTGTTTGAGCTTTATAAAATTAAATCCAAGTGGTCCACTGCATTCAACAAAGACTCATTCTGCATGGGCATCTTGTCAACGCAACGTAGTGAGTTAATGAACAACGATATCACTAATCTCTAAACCAACAAGTTCCACGATTGTTTCTTGGGGTTGGACAAGGTTATGAGACATGGCAGAATGAACATGACAAAGACTTCAAGTGTAGGATCATTGTTCTTTTGTTAAGGTCAATTCTAAAACAAGCGCTATATTTTATACAAGAAAGTTGTATACTATGTTTGAGGAAGAATTTTCGAGTTGGAGGCTTGTCGGTATTGTGTCGGATAATGACCCATGGAGTATTTGGTGAGAAACTTAGAGAATAAAAATTATCCAAAATATGGACTCCATTTTATGGGACTACCCTGATGTAACTGTACTTGTAAAAATTTGAAATGATGGGATTACTTTGTGCCCATTGTATTAGTTCTTAGTCGAAGATGTAATATGCATTCGGATAAGTATCTTCTCATGTGATGGTCTACCGTGAAAGAGGGATATTTACATCGATAGTGCATATAGAAAATTAAGAGATGTCGAAGGCAGATGGAAATGCTTCTATTTTTTCCACGTTAGTCGATATGTATATCAAATAAGTGTCGCACGGGATAATAATAGAGTGAGGGATATGCTTCAATCCTTAAAAATTATACTGATGTCTCTATACTAAGTGTGAATTCTCTTCCGATGAAGCGGTAGAAGAAAGAAGTCACTACAACAAGGAATTGACATCTTGAAGAATCCAGAAAGCAACATCCAAAGGGTGTTTCCAACGGCTTAAGGGATATTGGAGAGATCCAAGAAAGCCAAGAGTAATTCTCTATTTGCCTCTTGATTTGTATTATTTAAAACATTGCTGCTAATCTTCAAACTATCATATTTTTGTTGTTACAAAAACTAAAGTTCAAACTGATAGTGTCGCAGAACGTGTTTCGTCACCCTTTGCAACACCTTTCTCTGTTATGCCAAAGTGTTTTTCAGAGGTACGCACAGAGTAGCACACATCGATCTTTAAAATCATTAAGTTAACGATGTTCTACCTCGAGAATTAACTCAAGCTCAACAATCAATTAATTCGGTGCGTACCTAAGTTGATGATGTATATTATTACAGAAAATATTTGCTTGATATCATTTAGTTATGTGTTCTTCGTGTCATTTATGCAAAGCTTTAGAGTCTCAAGATGACTTTCTTTTACTTAAGCAGCCACTGATCTCTCTGGATTAGGTTGAAGGCGCCTCAGTTTAGGATGACCTTCTCATGCTCCATATGCAATCATTTCTTTTCGATGACTTTCTTTTGAGCGACTTTATTCGAAACCTACTATTATTGTAATACTTAGGCGTGGCAACTAAATCTCATATTTTACCAAATTACGATTTGATTGATGAGTCTACCTTGCTTACAAGAATGAGTGATTTCATTGGAGGTATTACATAGTTTGATATATGTACTCTATAAAGTACTCTACATTTTATGAAGAAAAAAAATCAGGATGACGATTATATTAATCGGCGATATTAGTTTAGTAATTATTTATAAATTTATCAATGATATTAATTTAATTCATGACACTTTCGGTTATTACATTATTTGAAAAATTCATCATCTTCAAATATATAAGTGGCTAATTTTATTATTTATTAGAAAACTTGGTAAGTCGCATCATCGACGTATATTTTATATTATGAAGTGGCTAATTTTATTATTTATATTTTTTATTCACTATCTTTTAATTCAATTAAAAAAAATAATTTAATTAATTTTAGAAGATAAATATAACTAAATTATTAGATAAATAATATAGCTATAATATGCATATGATTCATATTGAATATTTTATTTATGTTAAGAGATAAACATGATAGATGAAAACAATCATTTGAATGATAAAATTAGTCTCGTCTTAGCATAATATGTATCATATTTTTTTCTCATTTTGGAGGTTACTCTCTCTAAACTATGATAAAAAAAATATTTTAAGGTAGGATAAATCTCGAAACTATTGATTTTATTTTAAAAAATATAATACATCAATTCTTAATAAACTTTTATAGCATTCTCATATCAAAATAATTGAATTTTGGTCAGAATATTGTCATCTAAAAAATATTTATGATTTGAGTTACTTTCCGGGCTACGTATATATATATATAAGTAATCATATAGATTACCACCAACCAAACTCGAGATAATGTAAATTTTAGCTTCACATTTTCATTTGATAATTTAAAATATGATATAAATTGAGAAGTATGGTCAGGCGTCTTCTTGCTTAGTAAGGCTTCTTTTGCTTTGTATTTTTTACCTTCAATATGCTCTTTAAGGGCTTCCTCACTGGAAGTGCTAACATCACAGATAACACATTCCCTCTATGCCATAAGACCTCCCCTCTATTTGACATCCCTATTATCACTATAATTTTATCGTGGGTGATGCTCTTTAAGGCTTCTTTTGCTTTATGTAAGGCTTCTTTTGCTTTGTGTTTTTTACCTTCAAGATGCATTTTAAGGGCTTATCATGGAAGTCTTCACCTTGATAGACATTACCCTATTCCATAATACCTTCTCCTCATTTGGTATCCCCAGATCGCAACTTCATCGGGGTAAAAGGAATGCACGCCCAAAAGAAAGCTTCTCATGTCTAACATTAGATTAAGTGTATTAGTCTTCTTGAATTTCGGTGGAGTCTAATGAATTGATCGGATGAAGCCTCAGAAAACGCCAATGACTTCATTCTTAAGAGTGTTGCAACGGAATGTCTGAGTACAGATGCAAAATTCCCTAAACTATCCAACTGCTAAATTAATGAATGTACTCTCAACAATAGCCAAAAAACAGACAAAAAAATGACCAAAATAGCTCGTACCTCGGAGAGTCTGAGAGGAAAGAGAAAAAAAGTACAAGAGTCTGAGAGACATAGTCTAGAGAGTTGAGAGTCTGAGAGAGTTCAGGAGAGTGAAATTATAGAGAACATAGCATATGTAATGAAAATAATCTCAACAATGAGTTTGAAGCGGAGAAAATGACTAAAATCATCAGACTCTGATGCAAAATAACACTAAAAAATAACCAAACAATCTCCAAATTGTTCTTAGATTGTAATGAACATATTCCTCCAAACAGACGAAATTGAAAAAAAATAAAAATGATTTGTACTCTCGGAGAACGAGAATCATAAATCCTCAACCATCCAAACACATCAAAATTGCTTCCATCTATATAATAAACATAATCAACAACTGATGGCCCAAAAAAAATGGCAAAAATGTATGTAGTCTCAAGAGAGTATAGAGAGTACAGATGCAAAATAATACTAAAAAAAATTACTAAACAGCCTCCAAATTGTTCGTGATGGATTGTAATAAACATATTTCCTCCAAACATGTCACACAAAGTGAACAAAATTGCCTAAAATGCTATATACTCGGAGTATATAAGAATGAAAAATCTCCCATAAAGATTAACTAAATAATCACAAAATTGCTTTAATGGAATGTAATGACCATATTCTCATCCGTACTGCAAAATATTGAGAAAATCATCTACTAGAGTCTGAGAAATCTGATCAAAAATCTCTCAAAATAAGCAAAGTTTGCAAAAAACTCCAAATAGTGTGGAAATATACATTAAATAAAAGAATTTCAAGGAATAACACAAGTAAAAAAAATTACAATATCGATTGAGAAAAATTAGATGAATTTTTATTTAATACATCCTCGTTATTTCTGAGGCCTTTTTTCTCCATCTTCATAGTTCTTTCAGAAAGAAATGAAAAAATCTCTTTCTCTCTCGAGCTAGGTTTGCAAGAAAAAATACACCCTAAACCCTAAATCTAGATATATATTTTATAAATTTATCTTCATTCAACGATGCTTCTTCTCCCCATTGTTTGAAGACGGGCCGGCTGGTCGATAAACGGCGTGTCGCCGTCCGTCTTACAGCGTTAAAGCTAAACAGAAAAAACTATTGACACGCACGTCGGTAGGGATTGGGTTCTAAAACGCATGGGACTAATATTTTCTCCTGTTCTAGTGCATGTATTCTGAATTTGCTTTTATATGATTTAAAATTCTCAAAAAAAAAAAAAAAATTGAAAACTAGAGCAATTTGAAGACTTTTATTAACAATGTGCTAGGACACAAAGAAAATTTGGTTGTGAAATCATCAGATAAAGACTTATTTTGTCTTCACCATTGTTAAAAGCGGCTTTTATTTTCTATTTAGTGATGAGAATTATTAGTTCTTGGTTGTCTCTAGCATAAGGGAGTTTTCAATTTCTGTTCAGTGATGGGAATTATGAGGTCCTGCTTGAGATCTTGGGGAATAAATAGTTCTGAGAAATGATTGATGGTATCATCAACAATACCTCTGCCAGTAGATAATCTACAATATGGTGTAGATATATCAGTAAAATTATGATTTCATTAATCTTCTCATATATCATTTTCTCCTGTTGACATCTAAAGTCTCATTTAACATTCTGAAGAGTAAGCCTTTTCTTGAATTAAATTGGCCTCCTTTTGAAGGGATGGGTCCAAAGGGTCTTCCTCTAGATTGTTAGAAACCTTAATCTGCTTAGATTTCAATGAAGAGAAGTTATCAGCCAAAGTTAAAGTTTTCTTCTAAGGTGGATTCTTAAAGGGTTACTTCAACAACTTTGATATTTTTATATAAAACAAGAATGAGATAACCCATACACATAGTACCTCCGACTTATGTAAAAATATTATAAAATTAGGACTTCTTTCTCCCATTAATGATACAAATGAAATCCCCTATACATCTGCACAACATTGTTCGGACCCTCCCAAAAACTTAATTGCCTTAGTCTAATTTTTAGAGGGTTAAATCAGATAATTTGGGGTGCCATAGCAGGACAAAGAATTGTGGGATGAATGTAATCCCCCATAAATTTTTATAAGGTTGACCGCAACATTATTTTTATAAGGCTGGCGGCGTCGACGCAAGCGAGAAAGGATCTGCGGTGACGACCGGCCGGTATTAGAAATTCCTCTCTCTCTCTCTATATATATATATATTAAAAAAATTTACTTTTTAACCAACTAAACATTTGAATTTACAAATTTCCTATATTTGAAATATACCCAACAACCTACCACCCTAATTGAATCACCAAATTGGATGTTATACGCTTTAAAGCAGGCAGAAGGAAACATCGCAGAAATCAGGTTGATAACCCGTCCACGTGCAGCTGGTGAGATAATTAATTTAGTAAACAATTATCTCGTAGGCAGCTGCACGTGATTGTGGTATTTATAGTTGTTGCGTGCCAGAAAATTAGTCGTGGTAAAGTGAAAGTTTGCCTTGGCGCTGCTCAAGACATGTAGTAATTAAAGAGAAAACAGACAATTCTGAATTTTAGCTGAAAACCTCGAAGGAGGAAAACTACGCTTAGTAAAAACTTATGTATTTCAGTACAAAGTCTTCCGATACAAGATTACAATCATATGAGGGAAGGAAAACATATGTAACAACGATCGGGTTGTAATGGTTCTTGGTAGTAGGTGGAGCAGGACAATTAGTGATGAAGTGTAGGTTAGGGTGGTTGATGGCCGTCGGCGGTGCGACCTTGCTGGAGGATCTTCAAGCTTCACTTTTCCTTCTTCTCTTCCTCTTCTTCCTTGCTTGGGTTTCCTCTTCTTTTGTTTGACTCTTTCTCTTCTACCTTGCTTTGACTCTTCCTCTTCTTCCTTTCTTCCTCTTCTTCTTGTTTCCTTCTCTTCACTTGTTTTTTCAGCTTTCTTCACTTCACTACCCCTCTTATGTGAGGAATGAATATTTATGATGGGAGGAGGCATTCTTATAAATTCATATAAACCCGTACCACTTCCCTCGATCGGACTCAGATGATTTCCTTGATCATTTGATGTATTTTGAGCATTTGGATGCCCAAATGAAGTCGAATTATGAGATCTTATGCTCGTTAGATCCAGGCTCGTCGAGCCTTCGATTTGATTATAAACTCCGTATTTGAAATTTGTTTGGGATTTAATTGATGCCCCAAAGATTCGATGATATTTTAAGTCTTGTCTCGATCGGTTTATTCAATCATATAAACTTTCGGCATCAGATTTGTCTTTTGGTGGTATTTTGAGAGTCATATCAATAGTATTCTCATTTCTCGGAGAGAAACGAAGAAATGTAAACGAATCTGAGCTCTGCAAATAAATAAATAATTAGTTCTTGTTTAATTAACTTTAATAAATTTGCATATTTCACAAGCTAAACGCTGAAAATGTATTATTATATCATATTCTGCTTGATTGGTAACATATTTTTTATATATACATACTTATATATATATATATATATATATATATATATATATCATATTGTCATAAATTAAGACAAGCCCCCAAGTTAAATTGGACGGATTTCAGAAGCGATAGTGCTCAAATTGAGGCAAAATACATAACGTCGATGTGGTAAAGCGACCTCCGACGGAAACCTTAGTCATCGCGTTGAGCGTCGAACGGTAAGGATATAAGTATTGTATAACGATGATCAACGATCAGCTTCGAGTCATCAACGCTTTGCGCGTATATAGGTCGAGGCGATACGCAAAACCCTCCGTTCATAAAATTGATTACATTATTAGCTTCGAAACGTCAAAATATATCAAATAAGACTGTTTGAGCTTAATTCAGATGAGTTTACGTGAACATCGAACGGTTAGAAGTGATAATCGCGTTTTTGAGCAAAAGTGACTTCGGCGTCAAGTCTCTCCAACCTTCATTCACGAAACGGACTGCGCAATTTCGTCGGAATATCGAAATTATATAGAATATACATCCAATTTAATTAAATTTATTGCACTTAAAATTTTATCAAAATTAACACGTATTTTGAAATAAATCTATCTAATTATCTCTTAATTGCATCAGGTCAATGCCTTGGAGCTGGCAGCCACTCCAATATCTTCATCTCTCATCTGGCCAATAAATAGCTTTCACATCATCCCTCCCATGTGAAGCAGTGTGCCTTACCCCTCTTTATCTTTTTTATATTCATCTATTGAGATAAAAAAAAGGGGCAAAAACAAACGATCATGTCATTGACTAGAGCTAATTGGAGGAGAGGAGTGGCTGTCCCCTCTTTATTATTATTGGTTTAATTTTTAAATTAGGCTATTTTATAATTATTTTTAAAAAAAAATTAAAAATAGGTCTAGTCGCCCGCTGACCGGGCGACTGGCCATTTAATTTTTTTTAAAAAAATAATTAAATGGGCATTTAATTTTTTTTAAAAAAATAATTAAATGGGTAGTCCATATTTTTTGGCCATATCAGACTCATCAGGTGTCGGATTTCGGCGTACTTGGTATCGTTAGAAAGATAATGAAAAATTTTACAACTTTCATGTTAACAACGTTTGACGAATCTCGTCCGGTGAGCCGCAGTATTTGCAAATGTGCGACTTCTGAAATTACAAAAATTGAAGATATTGATGCCGCCCTCGTTTTTGGGTCATATCAGGCTCATTAGGTGTCGGTTTTGCTGATTGGTATCGTTGGAAAGATAATGAAAAATTCTACAACTTTCATGTTAATAACTTTCGACGAATCTCGCCCGGTGAGTCACAGTTTTTGCAAATATGTGACTTCTAAGTTGTAAAAATTTAATATATTGTTACAGCTCTGTTTTTTTTTTTTTTTTTTTTATGACATAATACAAGGATATATTATTTTTTAGTAATATCAAACACTCATTATATTTTATATATAAATTAGGGGTCGCATTGTCAACGGCCATCATTAATCGCAAGCGAATAGGCTTATTTGAAATTTTAAAATAGCGACTCAACTAATTAAATTTATAAAATGATATAATTTAAAAATTAAGCCCTTTATTATTTTTATAACTCATTTGTTTGAAAAAACAAACTCTCCGTATTCGCCACACGCATAACGGAAAAGGCGATCTCTTCCTCACTATCGATATGAACACATATCCCCAAGCCATCAACAGAGACAAAAGAATCGTGAAAAGGCCAAATGGCTAAAAGACTTCACCAACATTCCCAATACATTATACGAAGCGGTGAAGTTCCAAATAAATAAACAGAAATAAATAAACAAAAGCTTGAAGAACTCAAGGTAGACTCCTGATACATACATAGAATAAACTTGTATAAGATTAAAACCGGACAAGCGAAGATCGAGGGCGACTAAGAATCAAGAACTTAAATAAGCGGCGAGAGATCAAGTATCCAATCGGATACAACAGAGCAAGGAAGTGCTTGAATACACGACATGCAGAAATTAGTTCTGAGCCAAAGAATACTTTAGAAGAACCAACAAAACTATAAATAGGGAGGAACAAGGAAGATAAGGATATAGAAGAATTTATCTCAAAACTCATCCTCTCCTCAAGTCTTCTCCCTCTTTCTCCAGGTCTTTCTCTCCCTCTAGCTCAAATCTCACGGTGGAAACCGGAAAACCCCAACAGGCACAAATCCCCATTTCCTCCAAATTCTCTCTGGTGGTCCGGCATCCTCAAGCCCTACGGTGGATCTTCACGGATCGACCATCGGTAGGATCCTCTCATTCTCCTCCGATCTCCCTCTGAAACCTACAGAGACGACAAGGCGAAGGAAAACAAGAAATGAATTAGGGTTTACTGATTCAATCCTCAGTCGAATCATTGCGTCGATCTTGACACTGTTTTCCACTCAAACTCATCCAACGATCCTTGTCAAAGACGATCAAGCCGTCGGACACCATCGTAATCCACTCACATCTAGAAAGAAAGGCAGCGTGATCAAAACAAAGATCCAAGGCGAGATCACATACGATCCAACGGCTTCCCAAGCGGCGCAAGAAAGACCAAATCCAAGAGAGCCCATCCAAGAGAAATAAGGCGATCCAGCGGATCGAAAGCTCCGAGCGTTCCTTCCTTTACCGGTAGGGTTGACTCAATTGGAAAGGATTTCACTTTGTTTGACTCGGCTCACCCGTAGACCCAATTGGAGCGATGCGAGCGAATTCAATCCGTGAAAGATTTAATCACTCAAGCTCAGCATCAAACCTAATTACAATTATTCATCCTCTCATCTGTAATCTCTGATATTAATACATATCTTTGGTGCTCTCGTTGACTCTCCACATATCAAACAATGGCAGAAGGTACAAGATACTCAGAAAACTTTGGAAGAATGTGTCACGACAAAACAAAGCGAGGAACAAATGCAATCCATCACTATGATACTCAATGAAGTATCCAGGAAGACTCTCCTCAATTGAAGAAAAATTGGAAAATAATCAGCAAGAACAACAACAATCACAAGTATGTACCCAAACTCACTCAAATCTCTTTTCCTCCTGACATCAAACTCAAAATAACAATAGGCGTTAAAAGTAGACATGCCTAGATTCAATGGAGAGAATCTAGGGTTGGTTATTTAAAAGGCAATTTTTCCAATATTATAATCTATCCGAAGATCGAAGTTTCTAATTGCTTACGTATATATGGGCTGCTCTTGGTATCGATGGATGCTGATAAATAAACATGGAATACATTCAAAGAAAGGTAATTGAGATTTGGACCATCACTTTATAGAGATTTAAGGGGTGAATTGGCTAAATTACAACAGAAATCCACAGTCCAAGATTTCTACAATGAATTTGAGGAGCTAGCCAATCAGATTTCAGGAATTCCCCCTGATTTTCTACAAAGTTGTTTTGAATCAGTCTGAAACATGACATTAAAGAGAAGTAGAGCACTGCGGCAACTTCTCTACAACAAGCCTTTCAATTGGCAAAGTTAATGGAAGATAGATTACGGAGATGATATATCAACGGACCATCTGATTTACTCCACAAATGATGAACAAACGGCCCCCACGCTACACCAACATTGCAACAACTAACCAAAATACACAACAAAGACCACAAATACCCATTCGAGAAATTGACTCAATTGGAAGAAAGAAAAGAAAAGGTCTTTGTTTCAATTGTGATGAGAAGTTCGGTGTCAGATGCAAATCAAAACTCTTTACCCTTGTAGCGATCAATGAGGAACAAGAAAATCCTTGTAAAACAATCATGGCAAGATCTTGATTTAATTGAAGAGTTCTCGGTTTAAATGCCTTTACAGGGGATCAAACCCTAGAACTCTAAGGTTACAGGCGAGAATAGGCAAACAAACAAGTTGGTCTTGATTGATAGTGGATCAACCCAACTTTATCTAATCTAAAGCGGCCAACTTCTTAAACCGGACAATCACATCAATATCGGTTTTAAAGTGCTAGTAGGGAATGGAGAGACTCTGATGTTGGTTTGCTCTAATGTGCCTATTCAACTACAAGGACACACTTTTAAAACAGTGCTACCTACTCAAATGCAAGATGTGGTTTTAGAGTGCAAATGGTTGGAACAGTTAGGTGAATGCACAATGGACTACAAAAAGCTCACAATGAAGTTCTACCAAAATGACCAATTAATTCAACTACAAGGAGACACTTCAACCAAAATAGACAATATTACATTCCACCAGTTTACCAAATTACAAAATCGAAAAAAATGTCGGTTCTTACTTACGGTCGAGAAATTAATGAGGGAACAACGTCCCTAATCATGATTTCGATATCTGTAAGTATACAATTAGAAAAAACAAGAAGCTGTTTGAGGAACCGAAATTTTGCCTCCCAAAGGGATATTGATCACCAAATACAATACACTTGGAACTCGACTGTTAAGGTTAAAACTACGATATCCTTATTTTGAAAAAATGAAATAGAAAAGCGATTAAAGACATGATGGATAGCATTATAAGAGAAAGTACTAGTCCTTTCTCATCTCCTTTATTAAAAAAAAGGATGGGCACTTTTTTTGTGTTGATTATAGAGCTTTAAGTGCACCATACGATGGTTTCCATACCAACTCGAGGAATTAATGGATGAATTATATGGACTGTTTTTCCAAGTTGGACCTAAGATCAGGTTATCACCAAATAAGAATGGCAGAAAAGGACATTCATAAAACTGCTTTCAGAACACATGAAGGCCATTATGAATTCATAGCAATGCCTTTTGGGTTAATGCCAATCCCATCTACCTTTGCAATATGAATTTTGAAACCATTCTTAAGGAAATTTATTCTAGTGTTCTTTGATGATATACTCATATCGAAAACCTTGGAAGTACATCAATCATCTAGATGATATTAGAACAAGCACACTCACATGTCAAACCATCCAAATGTTCATTTATTCAAAACAGAATAGAATATTTGGGACATATTCTTTCATCGAGGGATGAGGTGGATCCAAATAAAATACATGCGATTGGAATATGCCAAAATCAAAAGCAGGTTAAGAGGATTTTGGGATTAACAGGTTATTATAGAAAGTTTGTCAAAGTACTTCTCCTCTTACATCAATCTTGGCAACATTCCATTGGACGGATCAATCAACAACATTCACAAAACTAAAAGAGGTATGGTAACATTACCGGTACTTGCATTTCCTAATTTTACTATGCCATTTTATCGGAATGCATGCAGATGACCATAGGAGCTATATTAGCTCGAATAATCACCCATTAGCTTATTTGGTAAAAAAATAAATCCTACAATGCAAAGTCTTCAACCTATGCTAGAGAACTCTATGCAATTCTTGAGCGGTTGCAAGATGGAGACAATATTTACTAGCCAAATTTACAATCGGTCGAGAAAAGTATTAGAGAATTATTACGAAACAATTCAAACCACGAACGGCAGATTTTGGTCAAACTGGCGGGGTATGATTATAGTATTGAATATAAACCGGGCATTACAAACAAAGCGGTGATGCCCGGAAAAATGTTTAACACGAAGACACTTGATTAAGGATCAAACAGACTAATGTCATTAAACTCTCGATATATACTCGGCAATTCAAGGATCTTATTGAAATTACGGAGGAAACCAAAGCTAATAAGGAATTACAAGAATTATATAAAAAAATTGGCGACAAGCGAATTATTCCCTCATTAAGTAAAGGGTTAATTGTTCAAAGTAATTGTAATAGCAAAAGACTCGACCTTAAAACAAAATCATAAGAGAGTTCCATTCAACGATAGGAGGGCATGGAGGCATTGAAAACTATGACTAGAATTGCTCAACAATTCTTCTGGAAACAGATGAAAAAGGATATTAAACAATTTGTATCAACATGCCCCATTTGTCAACAAATCAAATATGATACTCGAGACCAGCGGATTACTACAACAACCATACCATTGCAATATGGGAGGAGGTATCTATGGATTTCATCAGGTTTACCTAAGTCTCATAATAAAACAACTATCTTAGTAGTAGTGGGTATCAAAGTATGCTCATTTTTAGCCCTACCAAAACAATTTTTGCGGTTTATCTAGCTCAAATCTTTATCACTTGTGAAACTCCATGGGATACCACAAGGAATAGTATCAGAGATCCATTGTTTATGAGCAATTTTTTGGCAAGTTGGACTAAGTGGAACAACTTTAAAAGCACGGAGTCTTACCATCCTCAAAGATGGACAAGCAGTAACCAAATGAATCCTAGAACAATATCTAAGAAGCTTTGTTTTGGATACACCTAAGGCATGGTTAGTTCCTACCATGGGCGAGTTTTCTATAACATCAATGCTTCAACCAAAATGACTCCTTTTCAAGCGGTTTATGGTAGACTCCCACAATCATTCCATATCTGTCAATCACAATAGTCGAGTAGAATCGGATTACAACAAAGAGACAAGAACATCCAAACCCGATAACAAATTTATTTACGAAGCTCAAAAGCAGATGAAAGCAGATTGGCGATAAACACGACCTTCAATTGGAAGTCAATGAATTAGTTTTAGTTAGATACAACCTACAGGCAGACTTGGTGACAAGAAATGATACCAAATTGCAAAGAAGGTATTATGGACCCTTCAAAATACTAAAAAAATAGGTATGGTGGCTTATAAAATTGAATTACAAAAGCGACCAAAATACATAATGTATTTCACATATCTAGATTAAAACCATACTGACAGACTCGTATCCATCCACGCTTATCAAACCAATTGAGATGGACAAATGTTTATTATACCTATCAAAGTCACGGATCACGAATGATACAAAAGGGAGATCAACAGATCAAAGAGGTATTAATCCAGGTGGGAAGGTTTATTAAAAGCAGATATCTTGGGTAGAGAAAGATATCTGAGGAAAATTTTCTCGATTTTGACCTTGAGGACAAGGTCAAGGTGGAGGAGGAGTGATGATATGAACACATATCCCCAAGCCATCAAGAGACAAAAGAATCGGAAAAGGCCGGCTAAAAGACTTCACCAACATTCCCAATACATTATATGAAGCGTAGAAGTTCCAAATAAATAACAGAGAAATAAATAAACAAAACGGCTTTACTCGAAGAACTCCAAGGTAGACTCGATACAATACATACAGAGAATAAACTTGTATAAGATTAAAACCCGACAAAGCGAGAAGATCGACAAGGGTAACTAAGAATCAAGAACTTAAATAACCCGACCGAAGAGATCAAGCTATCCAATCGATACAAAGGCAGCAGAAATTAACAATACGACATGCAGCAAAGTGGATTCTGAGCCAAAAGAATACTTTAGAAGAACCAACAAAACTATAAATAGGGAGGAACAGAGAAGATAAGGATATATAGAAGAATTTATCTCAAAACTCATCTCTGCTTTCAAGTCTTCTCCCTCTTTCTCCCGGTCTTTCTCTCCCTCTGCTCAATTCTCACGGTGGAACCGAGGAAAACCCCAAGCAGCGCACAAATCCCGGATTTCCTCCAAATTCTCTCAATGGTCCGGCATCCTCAAGCCCTTTCTACGGTGGATCTTCACGGATCGACCATCAGGTAAGGATTCTCTCATTCTCCCTCGATCTCCCTCTCGAAACCCTAGCGAGAGAAGGCGAAGGAAAAAACAAGAAATGAATTAGGGTTTACTGATTCAATCCGTAATCGAATCGTTGATCGATCTTGACACACTTTTCCACTCAAACTCATCCAACGATCCTTAATCGTAAAAGGATCAAGCGCTCAGACAACACCATCGTAATCCACTCACATCTAGAAAGAAAGGCAAGCGTGATCAAAACAAAGATCCAAGGCGAGATCACTCTGATCCAGCGGCTTCCAAGCGGCGCAAGAAAGACCCAAATCCAAGAGAGCCCATCCAGCGGAGAAATAAGGCTAGATCCAGCGGATCGAGCCGAGCGTTCCTTCCTTTCTAGGGTTGACTCAATTGGAAAGGATTTCACTCCGTTTGACTCAACTCACCCATGAGACAATTGGAGCGATGCAGAGCGAATTCAATACAGAAAGATTTAATCACTCAAGCTCACTGTATCAAACCTAATTACAGAAATTATTCATCCTCTCAGCTGTAATCTCTGATATTAATACATATCACTATCCCTCTCGCGACTCCTGCTCGACGGACGAAAGTCAGACGCTGCTTCCATTCATTCAGCTTCTCTTCCCAGCCGCAAGTGAGCAACTCCCTCCCATTCTCGCAGCAAGCGGACTCACGCTAAAAGCTCCCAGCTTTAGCCCTTCCGGTAATTTTCTATTTATATATCAGAGCTTCAAGAACTAAAGAGGGAAAAGAAAGATGAAGAGCACAGTAATGACGGAGATAAAGGCAGGAAAGCCTTCCAGCAACGGGTTGGTCGCCGGAGGACTAGGCCCACTCAGTGAAACTCTTTGGAGAGAGAAGACGAACACCGGGTTTCTCGCGACGTGTCGGCGAGGCTGACATGGAACGATTTGACGGTGATGGTGGCACTCGGGAACGGAGAAGGATCGGGATGCCGCCATCCAGTGCCTTCGTCTGGCTTTCGCTCTTTGTGCCCTCGATGCGTACCCGGAAGCATATGAAGAATTCAAGCATGTTCTTTTGGCATTGATCTTTGATAAAGAGGATCAGTCTTCTCCTGTGACAAATGATTGGTCGGAAAGGAGAAGATTTGATCTAGCTGGATGGTTGTCATCCATACTAAGGATCTTACTGAGAGGCTGCTCTTTCAAGGTGTGATCCCCTGCAATTCCACAGAGAGTTTGTTTGAAGCACCTCCATTTGATGAGGTTGATATACAAGCCCTAGTACATGCTATGGAATTAACAAGATAGGGTGCTGTTGATAGCCTGAGATTTGCCAAGGTGGATCTATTTCAAGCATTTCAGAATGAGTTGTGTCGGACAACACTTAACTTTTCAAGTATTTGATGTGCTGGTTCACGAGTACTGCATATACAGACGAATTGCAGCTTCTGCCACCATATCTGCATCGGCAGATCCTGCAAACAGTTCTTCCAGGGATTGTATATCTCCTTTATTTGATGGTGAAGCCTCTATTAATAACTTTGAGTCAGATGGGTTCCACGAATTTAGCCTAGACTATGCAAGCATATGAGAAAATGGCTTTGATATGCATTGTTCATCGGAAAGGACAACCATCCATGAAGATTGTACCACCAGCACTGCAGGCCATTTGCATAGCTGCTCTATAAGGCTAAGAAGAAGTAGGTTTGATTCATCTAGGGAACAAAAAAAAAGATGGAGAGGGAGGGTTGACCCCCTTGAATTTAGTTCTGCCATTTGTTACCTCTGACAAAAGCAATCAAATTGTCATGCCTTCAGCTCTTCATGCCTCTAGACATAAATGTAGGGAAGAGAAAGTCTTCAGGAATCATTCTTCGTCTGACAATACCAATATGATATTTGTCCACAAGTGTGAAATTGTGTTAGAGATGAAAGAGCTGGCCAGTAAGAGAATGGTTGCAGAAGTAGTCGAGGAAGTGAATGCCATGCTCAATCGGGATTTATAAACAGTAGCTCAAATGGCGCTCTTGAATGCTCCTAAAATCTTAATTGTGGTGCATTTGGCGCAGCGGCGAACCGTCTGAGCTCTTTGTCAGTGAAACTTCGTAGGCGACTCTGACGTGGAGGAAAATTTACATGATTTCTTTTATGCAGGTATGAAGATCTCGTTATGCTCTGTAGAGCTGACGAGTTTGAAGCCGTTATCTTCGATGAGCTCCGTAGAAACGGTCATTGTCGAAAGACATTCGTTATCTTTGAGAAACTACGGGAAGGTCGAATAGACCGATCTACCTCATGTGGGGATGAGAGACTCTCAAATTTTAGATTGATGGGAGACTTAAACTTGAACAAATTAAAGTGTTTAGGAGCTTAAATTAAATTTATTTGAAAATGATAAATTTAAAAATGACTACATATATGCTCTTTTATGCGGTATTTGAAGACTCTTATCTTTGGTAGAAAGCTAAAAGATCGATTAGTAATGTCATGACACTAACGTTATGCTTTCGGTAAATTTAGAGGAAAGTTGAATATACTCCGTCTGCATGCGGGGATGGCCGGAGGCTACCAAAGGTGAGGAAGACTAAACAAAAATAAATAAAAGTGTTGACGAGCTTAAATTGAACTTATTTGAAAATGATAAATTAAAGAATAAATCTACATATATGCTCTTTTTATGCAGGTGTTTGACAATCTCATTATGTTCTAGAGTACGGGTAAAAGACGCACCATAGTGTGGTAGACACCAGATTATGCTCAATAGAGTTCAGCAGAAAGGTCGAATAGCCCCCAATGCAGCCCCTTTATGTGGGAATGATGCCGGGAGGCTTTCGAAATTCAAATTGATATGAGACTTAAAGATTTTGAATTGAACATAAATTAAATTTCTAAACATGATGAACTTCAAGAATCGAGGTTCAACAATAAGAATAAATTAAACTTCATTAGAACTTATAAATTCAATGAATTCCAAACTAAATGTGAGAAATATGGATGTTACTTCAAATGATTGAACAAAAGTTAAAATAAAATGTCACCGGATTTGCAACACATCGTACAAGTGAACATAAGGCGTTAATTAAGCATTCAATTAAACTCTTGCACACATTATAAAACATGATTAAAACTCAAATTTAATACCTCAAAAGTGTGTAAGCATTCTTAAATATACCCTCGTGCCGACACTATCTTTGAATGCTTAAACTTAGTGTAGGATCTTTCGGGTTGATTCCGGTTTGCTTTCTTAGTAGTTAACAAACTAATGATGTTGTTATAACTGCAGAAAATCTCAAAGAAGTTAATTTTGTCATTTTGAGATAATGGCCAACTCAATGATAACTTAGTTGATCGAAGATATCGGCGAAGGGGTAATCATTATTATTAAAAATATCTAAAATATTTATATCCATTATTCTCAAATTTAAAATTCTCAAAAAATAAATATAAATCTGATCCTCTATTATTAAATTAATAGAGTCAAGATAAAAATAAATTAAATGATTTAAACACACGCATAGGCCTACATGCTTAATGCTTAAATTTAATGAGAATCTCTACATGGGTTGATTCGGTTTGTCTTGGGCGTCAGTTACCAAAAACTAAAATCTATTATAAGAATTTTAACTTAGTAAAATATCAGAAGATAATTACGTATGTGACGGTTCGATCCTGTTAGCTAAATAGAGTTGAATAAAGTTCTCAAATATATTTGATTCAATTAATTAACCCCGATAATGTGTGTTGAATGAAAATTTCACCAGGAAGGGATACTTATCATAAAATGTAACTCAAATTGAATTAATCAAACTCAAGTATCAATGTAAATATAAAATCAAATAAATCACCAAATTATAAATACTAAAATGAAATTCAATTTTTAAAGAACTTAAAGCTAATAATCAATCCATCTTTCGCAATTATTTGTTGAAGGTGATAAATTAAGAAAACTCTAGCTCACGAAAGAGCCAAAGCTAAATCAAGTACACAACTATGTTTACTCTCAAACAATCTCATGCAACAAGGACGTTGCCCATGTCCTCTGATTGCGTGGTTTGATAAAGAGCTCACATGTCTGATTACTAGAGTCCTCGGCCAGGGTGATTATTGCTAAATGACACTATTATATTACGATCATCTTTGTCTATGCTCCGATGGCTTTTTGCCCTTTGAGTTGTGAGTCATGGGGTATACTTGATTGGAAAAAACTCTCATTAGTTAAGGTAGACTTAAGCTTGTCTCCAGACAAACATACCCATCTGAAAATTTCACGATGATGTAACTTCGTGTGTTCGTGACAAGAATCTCGGTTGGGTGACTACTCCTCGACTAAGTAGACTAAGGGCATGATAGCGGGATGTGAGCATGGGATCTAGATCGACGTGTCGTTACCACCAAATAAAGCTTTAAGTTCTAAATTCTCGAAACTCCACATTATTTCTTCTTATCACGCATTTAGCGATCTAAGCAATCGAAAGTTCTCTCGGTATTGAGAGGAGGGGTAATTAACTATAGGGGCTTCTTTATAGGAAACACAGGCAGATCTAAAAGTCCCATAGCGAGGGGCAAAATCTCAGGTAGTGTCTTATCTACTATTCCATCTGCTTACGAAAATGGCGTTGACATTTAAATTATACTCTCTTCTGAGGTGGAGTAATTTTGACCAAAATATAATGCAAATTTATTATTATTATTATTATTATTATTATTTATTTTTGAATATTCTTGAATATAACCAGTGCGAACTATAAAAAATTCAATTAAAACTCGTATATGAGAGCATAAAAATAAGTTTTCCTGCGATTTAGAAGGGTTTTAATAGAAGTTTTAATTGTTGCGACAGAAAGACATTGGAAAGCATTTTCATATCAGTTTTGTAATCATTGGATAAACAAAATTAGTCTATTGAATTGAAGCAGTTAAAATTGTTACAAAGACATAGCAATATTCTCTCGGAGAGTGTCATGCTATTAGGGCTGTAAAGAGCTCATCTAAGGTTAGCTTCGATTTCGAAATATTTTTGAGCTGCTCGAGATCTGTGGCTTGAATCATTCGATTTGGCCTCAGCTGTTTTCTAATCGATTTCAAGATGGCTCGTTTTGATTTCGCTGGCTTGAATTGAATATTTTCATTTTTTTTTTTTGAATTCAGAGTTGGCTTTTGATCAGTAAACGAATTTAATAAAATGATTATTAAAATTTTTAAAAAAAATAAATTAAGTGTATGAAATAAAATATATATATGAATTTCAAAGAAATAATATTTATACTTTTAAATATATTATATTTATTTTAAAAGATTACAACTTATAACTCTATACATTTAATTTTAGAAATAATTTTATTATTATAAATTTAAAAGTATTATATATAAATTTAAATATTTTTAATAATAGATAAATTCGATTCGATCTCGAGTTGGTTCGATCCGATCGTATGCGGCTCAAATCGAAAAAAAAGTTCGATCAAAATCTTTGACACTCAATATGTCGATTGATCCGTTCCAATCTAAATTTTGATTCAATTTTGAGCTAAATTAACCGTCTTACATTCTATCGTTGTAGTATATATATTTTTAATAAACAGTCATGAAGGAGGTTGCAGTAGGAAAGATTTTGATTGGCTTAATTGGGGGCTGTAGGTTTGATTGTTTATCAGCACTATTTCAATTTATATGTTGTAATTTTATCTTAAAATTTGAATTTTATATTGACGTTTTCTCAAATTTAAGTTGATTCTAATAAAAAAAAAAGTGATTCTCAATTAGGCTTAAATTCTTTAAATTGATTGTTGAGCTTCTCATATATCATATATGAGAAGAAATAAGCATAAGAAGTTAACTTTCTAATTGAGTCACAATGAAGAGTTTCTCCAATATTACATTTAAAATGATTTTAAAATCACTATTATTTTTTTTGCAATAAAAAAATTGTTTTTAAAACTATTGGAAAAATCTTTATTTATAGTAGTGACTTATGCTTGTTCAATCACGACCATAGTAATAGTTAGTGTTGTAAACGAACCAAGCCAAGATCCGAGCATGTGCATGCTCAAGTTCAAGCCTATTTATTGTTATTGACCTCAAGCTTGATCTGAGTTTATTCACGAGCTCGATTTAAATTGGATTACTGATCCTATGAATCAATAGCTCATTTAATGAAATAAATGAACTTTAATGAAGCTTTAACCCGAGCTTCTTTGCGAGCAATTTATTGAGAAATATACATGAATTATATCAATTAAAGCTTATTAAGCCTAAAAAAATAAAATTTTAAATAATATTGTTCACAAATAAATTTAATCAAGCTTTTTGATGAATTTTTTCATGAGCTTTAAATGATGTTATTCATGAACATAATGAACAGAAAGACAAGCTGTTTAAGCTTGTTAATTTATCAATCTGAGTATTTATAAAAAATATTCAAGCACATTTTATTAATTAATTGAATGATCACAAATAAAATTCTAATCTAGCCAAGCTATAAATAATTTGTTGAACACTCTCTTCATTTACAGTCTTAGTGTTAGCCAAACAATTTCCAGCTGCACACTCAGAAGAGTAGTTGAGTTGAGCCGCCGGCATATGTACTTAAGGAGCGATCACCAATCACGTGGAAACTTGGTTAGAGCCGCCTGAAGTTTTTTTTTTAGTAATTAGTACTACTTTTTATGTTGTTAAATCCGGAGGCCGCACGTGACATAATTATTACTTTTTTTTTTTTTAAGGTTAGCCACCCAACACCCTACTCATTTTGTGGGTGGAGATATCATATATTGTCAGAGAACTCTGGTCGCATTCATCACGCGTATAGCGGGTCCCCTGATATCCGCCTCGCGGAGAGAGTCGAATCACGATCCAGGAGATTCGGCGATGCTGTAACCAAGAGCAAGACACGTTACATAATTGAAGAACAAATTAAAATTTCATTAGAACAGTGTCTTCCGAATGGCCAACAGTTCAGTTTCTCAAGTGTTTAGAATACTATAATGCTAACATACACATCAAATTTCACATGTGTACAAGTTTGTAATTACTATTCTAAGATATATTAAATTAATATTAGGATATTTATATATCTAATCCTTAAACATTAATATTTATATATTAATTGATATGGCTCTCAAAATATGACTAGTCAAAGAATCTTGATGTGGCGATATGATTTTGAGTAGCCGTCGAGATCAGCCTTAAAATATCATTTGGAATCTTTGGGACATCAATTAAATCCCAATCAAATATGGAGTATTTATAGTCAAATCGGCGTCTCGACGGCGGATCTACTAAGATCTCATAATTCCGACTTCATTTGGGCA
This sequence comes from Cymbidium sinense, assembly GCA_021442155.1. Classification (NCBI taxonomy): domain Eukaryota; kingdom Viridiplantae; phylum Streptophyta; class Magnoliopsida; order Asparagales; family Orchidaceae; genus Cymbidium; species Cymbidium sinense. The sequence goes on along the minus strand of CM038223.1, from coordinate 137,689,831 downwards.
TCCAAATGCTCAAAATACATCAAATGATTGAAGGATTCATCACGCCGTCCGTCGAGAGTGGTGCAGCTTTACATGAATTCTGAGAATACCCTCCTCTATAAATAGACCTTCATTCCTCACATGAGGGGGGAGGCCAAGTGAAGAGAGAGGCCAAGTGAAGAACAAAGGGAGGCCAAGTGAAGAACAAATGGAGCCAAGTGAAGAGGAGCTGAAACAAGTGAAGAAGAGGAGCCCGCCGGCGTCAATCACCACCGCCGTGTGATCCTTCTGCGTAGTCAATCTGCCAAACAAGGAAGAAGAGGAAGAGTTCAAGCAAGGAAGAAGAGGAAGAGCAGAACAAGGAAGAAGAAGAGTCCAAGGAAGAAAAAGGAAGAGTCGAGGAAGAGGAAAAGCCAAGTGAGGAGGAAGAGAGCTCAAGCTTGAAGATCCTCAAGATCGCACCCAAGCAAGATTGCACTCTCGGCGACCATCAACCATCGCCACCGTAATCACTAATTGTACCGTATTCCGTGGGAAGTTACCATCTCCATCCATGATTACAACGATCATTGTTACGGTTATTCCTCTCTCATATGCGTTCGTAATCTGTTATCGGGAAGATTTTGTACTCGAAGCAGGATACATAGTGGAAGCCTTTCTTGGGCTAGGCCAGTAGTTTTCCCCTCTTTTCGAGGTTTTCCGTTAAAATTCAGTGTCTCTTGTTCTCTTTAATTACACGTGTGTCTTTGGACTTCCACAAGGCTAAAGCGTCTTTCACTCTGTGGTTTTTAGCGCAGTTTGGCCGTGGGATCTTGATTCCCATTATTTCATCTTGTATGACGACGTTTCCAACAAGATCAAAACCACCATCGAGGTGGAGCATTTCAAGCTTTTAAAAAGCGCAAGCGAAGAATGAAGATTCATCAAACTTTGTTCCTTGATTCTGCGAGGCGGGGGCAACTCTTAATCTCAAAAGATAAGCAAAATTCGGCCATGAAAAGGCAAAATCAATAGTCAACTCGGCTCAAGCTCATCTATTCGACCTCTTCCATACGGGTTGCGTCATCGAGTAAACACTCGACTAACAACCCGGGATAGGTCAAAACGTCCTTGGTGGACTTCTGCGATCTCCGATGCGGGTTAATGTCGTCGAGCAAAAGCTCGACAAACAACCGAAGGTCAAAGCGTCCTTGGTGGACTTCTGCGATCTCTTATGCGGGTTAATGTCATCGAGCGACAAAGTGAAGGGCAAACTTTCTCATGTTGGATAACGCTCGACAAAACAGGATGGGTCAAAATCCATGGTTGGTCGCCCGTATTAATCGTCGTCTGCCGCCAGCCGCAACCTGCCGATCACCATCTGCCGGTCATCTCCCGATTCCGGCGTCGATGCATACGTCGATGCTGCCGATTCGTTGCCGACCACCGTCGGCCAACCATATAGCGGTCCGCCGCTTACTACGTGCCGGTCGCTGCCGTACTATCAGCGGCAATCTTCGCCGGTCATCACTCGGTCATCGCATTACCGTCGCCGTCCTTGCCGGATCATCGCCATCTTAACGGTCATCGCCATCATTATCGTAGGTCATCGTGCCGAATCGACGCCCGATGCCGTCGACTTACGGATTCAATTTGACCTCTTCCATGCGGGTTGCGTCGCCGGTAAAACTTCTAACAACCGGGATAGGTCAAAAGCGTCCAGTGGACTTCCCGACCTCTTCCATGCACGGGTTAACGTCGCCAGTAAAACTTCGACTAACAAGGAAAGGTCAAAAGGTCCTGTGGACTTCGCGCTCTTCCATACGGGTTAATGTCATCGAGCAAAAACTCTGACAAACAACTTCGGAAAGGTCAAAAGGTCCTTGGTGGACTTCCCACGGCCTCTTCCATACAGGTTAGCGTCGACGAATAATATTCGACCAATAACCGGAAAGGTCAAAACTTTGTACCGCTCACAGTTAACGTCATCGGGTAACACCGACAAACAACCTCGGATAGGTCAAAATCCTCGGCCGGATTCAATTGACCTCTTCCATAGTTGCGTCGCCGGGTAACACTCGACAAATAACACCGGGCGGGTCAAAATCCTCAGTTGGCGGCTCTCTGAGGTTAACGTCATTGGGTCACACCGACAAACAACCTCGGGCCAAAGATCCTCGGCGAATTCATTGACCCCTTCCATGTTACGTCATCGAGTCACACTCGACAAACAACCTCGGTGTCAAAGATCCTCAATTGATTCGACCTCTTCCACATACAGGTTAACGTCGTAAGCACTCGACAAATAACCCGGGGTCAAAATCTCGATTGATTCGACCTACTCCACGAGTTAACGTCGCCGGGCAACACTCGACAAACAACCTGGATAGGTCAAAGATCTCCGTCGGCCGGTACCGGTTACCACCCAGCCGTGCCGACTGCGTGCCGACCACCCGTCGGCCGCCACTGCGATCGGTCCGCGCCGCTACCGTCGGGCCGCCGCCCGACCATCGCCGGCAATCTCGCCGGTTACCACCGCCGTGGTTATCTCGCCGACCACTTGCAAGTCACCATCGCCGACTATGTCGTTAGTCCCCATCATCGAGCATCTTGACCCGTCTCCGTGATCGCCTTACGGACGGTCGGCGTGGCGATGGCGGAACCGGCGTATCGTGGGCCTTGATGCCTCTCAACGGACGGTCGGCGTGGCGTCGCCGGAACCTGCGTATCACCGTGGGCCTTGGCCTCCTTACGGACGGTCCGGCGTGGCGTCGCCGGAACCATATCTGCGTGGGCCTTGATCGCCTCTAACCGGACGGTCCGTGGCGTGGCGGAACCACGGCGTACGTGGCGCGTCGCCTTTCCCAACGGTCGGCGTGGCGTGGCCGAAACGGCGTATCGTGGGCCCGTCGCCTAACGGGCGGTCCGGCGTGGCCGTGCGCCGGGGTCCGGCATCGCGTGAGCCTTGATCGCCTCTAACGGGCCGGTCCGGCGTGGCCGTCGCGGAACACGGCGTATCACCGTGGCCTTGATCGCCTCTAACGGTCCGGCGTGGCGAGCCGGCCACGCGATATCTGTGGGCCTTGATCGCCTCTAACGGACGGTCGGCGTGGCGATGGCGGAACACGGCGTATCGTGGGCCTTGATCGCCCTAACGGACGGTCCGGCGTGGCCGAGCCGGAACACGGCGTATCGTGGCGCGATCGCCTCCCACCGGTCGGCGTGGCGGACCGGCGTATCTGAGTGGCGCGATCGCCCTCAACGGACGGTCGGCGTGGCGGGAACCCGGCGTGCAGAGTGGCCATCGACCTCGCCGATCGCCTCTAACGGACGGTCGGCCGGATGCGCCGGAACCACGACGGCGATCTGGGCGCGATCGCCTCGCCTCGCCTCGACGCTCTTGATCGCCTTCTTGATTGCCTCCAGGTTCCTCGAAGAAAGGGAGAAGGGAAAGGTGTGCCTCTCCTCTCCCCAGGTGGGTATTTATAACCCCACAAGAAAGTAAAACCCCTCAAAAAGCGGTTCAAAAGCGGCTCAAAACCGAATTTCTGGTAGGACATGTGTCGCCATGCGGCGCTGCCTTGGCATTCAAAACATATATATGACAGCCTTGTAGCGCAGTCAGCGATTGTATGACAGCGTCAGCGTTAGACCTCTGCTCTTCGACCGGGGATTCACCCAGGATGGCGCGACCCGGCCGTCAGAATCCCGAACCATGACGGAATGGCCGCGACCAGCCGCGCGGAATGTCCCGGCAGATCCGCAGCGAATGGCCCAATGCATGGCGTAACCCACCCCAGCCATGACGCCAGCGACCATGACCAGCGTATCGACCCGCCGACCGACCAGACATGCCGTCAGCGGGCCGTAGCCAGCGGCGCATGCTGTTGTGGCGCGTATCCTGCCGCCTGACGAGCCAGCGCCCGTGATCCGGGCGCTGAAAACTTCGTAGTATCCAAATAGCTCCATAACCTCAAAATCTTATGCCACGGCTACATCTTCTTCCATAATCATAATTTTGTATTTTTATGATGGTTTATTCTCTCAAAATGTATGATTCATGGGTAGCGTTCGTTGAAGAATTCGTTATTTTCGCATTTGACACGTATATTTTGGATGATTAAGCTAATGTCATCCAAAATAGAACAACGATATGGCTCTCAAAATATGACTAGTCAAAGCACAAATCTTGATGTCAGCGATATGATTTTGAGTCAAAGCGAGATCAAGCACTTAAAATATCATTGGAATCTTTGGGACATCAATTAAATCCCAAAAGCGACTCTCAAATTTGGAGTATTTATAGTCAAATCGGCGTCTCGGTGGCGGATCTAACCTAAGATCTCATAATTGACTTCATTTGGGCATCCAAATGCTCAAAATACATCAAATGATTGAAGGATTCATCTGGCCGTCCGTCGAGGGAGTGGTGCGGGCTTTACATGAATTTAAGAATACCTCCCATCTATAAATAGACCTTCATTCTCACATGAGGGGAGGCCAAGTGAAGAGAGAGGCCAAGTGAAGAACAAAGGAGGCCAAGTGAAGAACAAATGGAGCCAGTGAAAGAGGCTGAAACAAGTGAAGAAGAAGAGCTCAGCCACGACTCATCACCCGTCGCGATCCTGTATCATCACTGACGAAGAAGAGGAAGAGTTCAAGCAAGGAAGAAGAGGAAGAGCAGAACAGGAAGAAGAAAAGAGTCGAGGAAGAAAAGGAAGAGTCAGAAGCGAGGAAGAAGAGGAAAAGCCAAGTGAGGAGGAAGAGAGCTCACGAGCTTGAAGATCCTCAAACAAGATCGCAAACAGATTGCACTCCTCACCATCAACCATCGCCACCGTATGTCGTCATAATTGTACCCTATTCAAGTTACATCTCCGTCATTAAGATTACAACACGATCATTGTTACGGTTATTCCTCTCTATCTGGCACGTAATCTGTTATCGGAAGATTTTGTACTCAAAGCAGATACATAGTGGAAGCCTTTTCTTGGGCTAGTGGTTTTCCCCTCTTTTGAGGTTTTGCGTTAAAATTCAGTGTCTCTTTGCTCTTTCTTTACACGTGTGTGTCTTTGGACTTTGTGAAATAAAGCGTAAACTTTCACTCTGCGGTTTTCTAGCATAACATTAATATTTAAAATTTTAATATCATATCAATATTATCATTATTATTTACGTCTCAAAGTGAAATAGACCTTTAAAAATATAGAAAAATATTATATATATAAATATTAAAATTTAGATATTAGATATATGAATATCTAAAAATTATGCTATGTATATAGATGATCCATTAATATTATTTTATTTTTAAAAATAAAAGGATCTATTTGAGTTTAATGTTTATATTATATAGATATATGATAAGGTCAAACATAAATTGAAAAATATAGTCAAAAGAGCAATTCAATAATACCTATTTTATGATAATAATGTATTATATTCAATAAATCCTTAAAATAAAATAAAATATATATTTAAATCATTTTTTTATCATTGATTGAATGAGCATAAATATAAAAAATTTATATTCGTAGCACATAATTTTTATATATTTATATATCTAATATTTAATTTTTTATGTTTATATAAATAATATTTAAATATTTAATATTATATTAAAAATAATATCATTATAATTTTTTTTAATAAAATATAGTTCTATACATAAAAAATATTATTTTTATAAATATAAAATTTTAGATATTAAATTTATAAATGAATAAGAATTATGTGCTATATATATCTGTTAACCTCCCTATATTATATAGCTACCGCCAGCCGACATAGTTTATCGTTAGTGCCAGCCGTGAAAAGCATTGAAACTCTTGGAATTGTTATATGAGAGTTATTCGTTGTTTCATGCATGGATGCAGGCCACCGGAATCTGGCCATAAAAAATAATTATATATACAGCAGGCAGGGTCGAAAGAGATAAGAATGTGAGACATAAGTAATGGACTACCCATCATCTCATAGTTTAGTTGGTGGACGAGTACGGTCAAATCTCGGTCGAGTTTAATTTCTCCGGAAGCGAAGGTGTCATCGGTAATAGTGGAGAAAATAAATGGGCTCGTATGTGGGTGATGAATGTGGATGGGATTATAATGATATCTCATTCAAGATAAGTGAAGTGTTGAGTGAATATCCATTCCCAAAAAAAAAAAACTAATGGACTTCAGTATTATATTCATGGCACTTAGAGCTTATAATTGAATTAGAAGAATTAATTATAACAAAATAATTTTTTTATTTAAGGAATAATAATATGATTATAAAATTTCATGTCTGGCCCCCTACTGTCTATTCCGCAATTATTTCGGGATTATCAAAGCTTTGATTAGAGTGTCATTATATAACCTTCAAGAGTTTTAGATAGGGCCGTGCGTTTGGTTGATTTGAATGAATTTGATGATAAATTTTTAAAATTGATTGGTTTTGAATTCCTAAAATTATTGAATCAATTCGATCAAATAAAATATAAAATCAAATAAATCGAATAATAATTTGGTTCAGTTATTTTGGTTTGGTATTGGATAAACTGAAGTTGGCTGCATTTAAAAATTATTTGCATAAATTTTTATTGTATAATGAACAAGCAATAAACGAGATAATATAAATATAATTAAAAATATAATTAACTACTTCATGCACTAAAAAATATTTAAAATTAATTTTTACTTACCTAAATGATATTTTGAACTTAGAAGTTGATAAAACTATATTACCATATGAGACTAAAATATTTTAGAAAATTGGATAATGGTCCTCCAAAAAAAGAACATATCAAATATTCAAAAATAAATAAAAATAAATATATAACAGATAAGCATATTATACATAAATTAATATCAGTATTACATATAATTACTTTGATTTATTTGGTTCCATCCAAAATTTTATTTAACTAACCAATCCAAAAATCAAAAATCAAAGTTTTCATTAATTAAAACCAAAATTCAAATTACTAAGTTCAAAATCGAACCAAATTACTCAACAACTTTAGTTCGATTTGATTTTTTTGATTAAAATCAAATAATGCACAACCCTAGTTTTAGGGCTTTTTTGAATTTGTATGTTTTTTGAAAAGAAAAAAGAGATTATTATACATGGAGTTTGAATATGGCTCTATATTTAGATTCAAATCATATATATTACTATGAATGATTTTGTATTAATATAATATTAATTTTACAGTAATAGATAATATTTACATATATAGCAATACATACCAATTTATAATTAATATACAATATTTTATAATCAATGTAACAATTATGTATTAGCTTAGCGTCACATGTCATTATATTATTGGAGTTCCGAATATAACTTTCTACATCCGGACTCTGCATTTAATAAATTAGAAAAAAAAAAAGCCTAGAAAATGTAAATATTTTGTGTTTTTAATATAATTAATTTATTAAATTTGCATTTTCAAAAAGAGTACAAAACTATAACCTATCTAGGGGTGAGCATTCGGTCGGTTTGGCTTATTCGGTTTGGGTTTTGATCCAACCGAATAAACCAAACCGTTATTTTAAAAAATCGAACCATAAATTAAGCCTAAAAAATATAAACAAATAAACCGAATTATAGTTGGTTTATTCGGTTCTTTTCTCAAATTATAGTGACAAATTAAAAAAAAAGAATTTTAAAGTTAACAAACAATGAAACAAATAATAGAAATTTTATTAACTAAAGTTCTTACATATATACGATATCTGATGTAAATATATGTACAATTAAATAATTTTTCATATTGATATAATTTATGAATGTAAATATGTAATGTATAAATAAAATTATAAACAATTAATAAAGAAAGAGAAAAAAATAGTACAAGTATACAATATAATTTAATTGTATTAAGTCAAATCAAATGTTAGGCCACTTTGGGCCTTATCCTACGGTTTGGCCTTTCATTCCAGTATGTGGATGCCAAGGCTGGTGCAACCGTAAGTCCTATGCAGAGCCTCCGCCAGCGCCGCCGGTGTCGCCGGCAGTTCCAATTTGTGCCCAGCCGTGCTATGATGGGTGCAGAACGTGCAAATTCATTTGCGAGGACGAGCCCTCTGTCTGCTCGATCATGTAATCTCCTTTCTGATCTCAATTTGATTTTATTTTTCAATGGCCTGCAAAAATAAATGGGAAAGTAAGGTCGAGGAAAGGAGAAGCAGATCAGATATATCCTGAAAAGTTTTATGTCAGAATATTTCTAATTAATAAAATTTTAAAATTTATTAAATTTATTTTGAAATGAGTCTGTACACTCATATAAAATAAATTTAATGATTTTAAATTTTAGTTCAATTAAATTCATATCGAATTCTGTGGAGGAGGAATTTTTTTGGAGGCGGTAGAATTACGGTCTTTGGCACTTTCTACAAGTTGTTCGTAGCGTAATATCTTCAATCTTCATCTCCATCTTTCTATGTTCAGTTTTTCCTTGCATTCATAGTCATAGACAGCCTGAAAAAGAACAATTTTTAAGCAATTAGTCAATTACTGTTCACTATTCTGAAAAATGAGCAAATGCCTTCATGAACTTGTATTAGCAAACAAGACGGGCAAGTGCCAAGTGCCGTAAGTCAGGGACTCAGCCTGAAAAATTTGGTAGTCTGTCCCGGACTCCCGAAGGTTGGCAAACAAGTAGCAATCCCATATAAGATAACTAGATAAGTATCACCAACAAATGCCAACATAGCAAGGGAATGCACAACTAATTACATCCCTACCCAGATCATCTGTGTTCATTAGACGGTTTAATATAGCAAAGGCACAGATAAGATAAGTATCACCAACAAATGCCAACATAGCAAGGGAATGCACAACTAAGAACATCCCTAACATGGCGTAGGCAAAGAACAGCGAGCATGAGACAAACACAATTACACAAACTTCATAGCACTGCGCCGCTTTTTCTTTATCAATAAGAAAAAAATTTAAACTTCCAAGAACCAACATGATAGATAGCATAATACCCTAAACCATCAACAACCAACAAATTCCACGACAGTGATGACACAATCACAATTCACACAGGCTCACAAGTCACAAGTCACCAATAAACCCATAAATCAAACACGGTGGCCCGCAGTTCAACAAAATTTCAACAAAGAAAGGAGAGAGAGAGAGAGAGAGAAGAGTTGAGATAATGTGATTTTCTTCTTACCTGTTGGCTGTTACTCTCAAAGAATAAAGTCCACGACAGTGACAAGTGACGACACAATCACAATCCACACAGACTCACAAATCACAATAAACCAAACCGACGTTACCACCAGCCACTTTGCTCACAGTGAATCAAACATTCAACCATCAACAAAATTTCAACAAAGGAGTCTGAGAGAGAGAGAGAGAGAGAGAGAGAGATAATGTGATTTCGTTCTTACTTGGGTGGATTATTACCTCTCAAAGAATAAAGTCCACAACACTCACGGCCGGTGGCGACAATCACAATTCACACGCTCACAATAAACCAATCGACCCGGCCCTTGTTCTCATTCAAACATTCAAACCATCAACAAAATTTCAACAAAGGTAGGAGTAGAGAGAGAGAGATAGAGAGAGAGGAGTTGAGATAATATGATTTAGTTCTTAGGGTTTAGTTTTACCTTTCAAAGAATCGAGAAAGACTTAAATTAATCGGATGGGAAGAGTGAGCGTGAAGAGTGAAGACATAAGTCCGCAGAACACAGAGGTAGATATATAGGCTATCAAGCATCGCTAGAAAAAATAAAAGGAAGGAGAAGTCGTCCAAATAGGAAAGTGTCGGCGGAAAGCCTCAAAGCCCAAAAGATCAGTCGAGTGGAATCGCCTGGGCCACCACGAATGCCTTAAGCCCAGTCGAAACTCGAGACTCTCCATCCTCGAAGAAGTGTATGGCATGTCGACCATCGAAGAGTCGAGAATAAACACTCGAACTCCGGCGTCTCTAAGTAAATCGAGGCGAGGCGAAGCGACAATAAGCTTCAGTCGGACGATTGCGACCCGGTCCCGTCGACCTAATCTATAATCGAAATAAATCGGTTTAACAGTAAAACGAAATTTAATAACTTAAAAACCAAAATAATAACCCATAATTTCAAACTAAATAATGAATAAAAAAATCGGACCGACCAATCGGGTTGATTTCGGTCGATTTAAACTCAACCCCTAAACCTATCAAAACACTTAATTAAATTATAAAGAAAAATATTAATATAAATATTGATTGATTAATTATTCATTATTACTTCGATATTATTGAAGTTTTTTAAAATTCATATAAAAGTGATTGTATTTATTTATAAATATTTCATCAGTCATGTCTGTCAATGCCGTGATGTCTCAGTTAGCCGACGCCAAAATCTCAAGCATGCATCATTTTAAGTTTGCTGCAGAAGAATCTTCAATAAGAAGGTGATGTGGTCTCCGTATCTATCTATTACTACAGCTAATTGATATCTATTGTACGTCTTTGCTGTACATATTTGCAGCAATCTTCTGCCGATTCAACTGAATAGTTTCTCCATTCTTTTTATAGGACAAATATATAGCCATAAGATGTATTGCTGTCATTTTGGCACTTTGGTGATTTCGCAACAAATATAGAAATGAGAGATTCTACCTTAGAATTTATATTAAAATTTCAATAATATATATTATTATATATTAATATAATATTAACGAGTGCATTATTAAGTGAATACTCAAATTGAAAGTCAAAATCGAAAAAAATTTTATAGTGAATACTCAAATTAATTATTATAAATGCATCATCAATATAATTTTAACATAAATAATTTTAAATTTTAAAGTTTAGAGAGAGAGCATAAATTAAATATTTATAAAATTTATATATACTTAATAAAAATGTATTGATGCAAATTTTGCAAATTTTAAATTTCAAAGGTTATATATATATATATATATATATATATATATATAACTCAAAATTTATAATATAAAAAGGCATCTTAAAATTTAAAATAACATGGGGCAAGTGCATCTTTATTACTGTCTTTGTCAATGAAGAAATAGTATATATTTATAATAAGTAAACAAATTATTTGACACTTTCTTTTACCATAGTAAACAAAGAGAGCAAGAAATAGTATATATTTATATTAAAAATGTAGATAAATTACCTTTTGAAAAAAAAAATGAGAGTAAAAATAAAAAAAAGAAGATTTACATGCATATCACATAATTCTTATGTATTTATATATGTACCACTTAAAGTTTGATATCTAATATTTATTTATAATTAAAAATATATATTATATTTAAAAAAAATGAGTGATGATGATATTTTTGATATGATATTAAAGATTGGGGCGTTATATATATATATATATATATATGATATTGAAAATCTAAGTGAACGCGAATCTTGATGTTAAAAGCGATTCTAAGTCTAAAAGCTAGCATGACTTAAAATATCATTGAAAACTTTGAGATATCAGTTGAATCCCTAAATAGTTATTAAATATGAAATATTAATGATCAAATTGAGCGTCTTGACGAACTGGATCTAACAAGCCCAAGATCTCTTGATTCTGACTTCATTTGAGCATTTAAATATTTAAAATACATGAGATGATCAAGAGAATCATTTCGAGCCGTCCAATGGAGTGGTTTGAATTTTGTTTGCGTATTCTGAAATAACATTCCTCAATCACTTTATTCTTTAGCGTAGTGGAAGCCCGACAAAAGAAGAGGCTACAGGTTTGAAGATCCTCGAGCATAATCATACCAGTCGGCGGTCAGCAGACCACCACTGCGCCCGGAATCATAGCCAACCATCCGCCGGCCCTCCGTCGGCCACTTGCCCTCCTCGTCCGGTCAACCAGGTCATGTCGTCATCGGTGCCCGTGCATTAAATTCGCCATTTTCTCCGTACGGTGACCATTGGTCATGACCGATGTTTGTGGGTGTCGACCCATTCACATTCTGTCCCTTACAGATTGCTGTTATAACAATTCTTTTGCGTAGTGATTATTACCTGATTCTGAGATTCCATTATCAGGCTTTCTCACATACAATTCTGTAATCCCGTTATCAAGAAAACTTAAACTTTGTAATCTGAAGAAGATATATAGTGGAAAATTTTTACTAAGCTAGGCCCCGTAATTTTTTCCCCTCTTTCTGGGATTTTTTTACATAAAAATCATGTAGTTTCTTGTTCACTCTTCAAATATATATGTGTGTGTTGGATTTCATAAGGCGTAAATTTTATTCTACCATGGCGGTTTAGCATGCAACAATTTGGCGTCTTTGGGAACCTTATCCCACAATCGTAATCTCGTGAACACTTGTAATATGGCCAATAGTTGCAACACTCTCAAGAAACCTCGCTCCAACTCCCATCTCTCTTGAAATCAATCCTTAAACCAAGGATGCAAGCTTACGCTTACGATAAGCATGACCCTATCGATGAAGGTGTAATATGAACCTCTCTAGAAGATCGTGTTCGAATGGAAGAGTCTCAAAATAAAATAATTTGACTTTTACGAGAAACCGGCGACCCTTCTGAGCGGCAACGCATCTCCACCAAGATCGATTATTAGCCGGTGGAGGTCAAAATGCTGGTATGAGGCATTCTCGCCATCAAGCTAAAGTTCCTCCACTTCCAGACCGTGATGCTAACCTACTTGACACTACTAGTTCTACTCATCCAACACGTGCAGCTCAACCAATTGTTAACCCATCGATTATTCCTAGTAGCTTGGCATATTCTTGCCCTATTGATTCCACCCGTCATTTTATACGTGCAGAATTACAATGCTTAATGCAAGAAGAACTCCACCTTAAAGAAAGAAATCATCTTCCCTCTCACCGCGGCTATCAGGAGTCTTCATCTTTAGCTGAAGTTATTCTTCAACATCTTATTCTCGTAGGTTTCAAGCTTCCGAGCATCGACTCCTATGATGGGGAAGCGACCCATATGATCGATCATTCTGAATCATCATGCATATCAGGCGACTCGACACCTTTTCGGTCTTTTGATCACCCTCAATAGTTAGACCCGCTTGATTTACTCCCTTCTAAATGGATATATCCATACCTTGGCTTAACTCGCCAATATTTTGTATCAGGCAAATCGTAGAATCATTAAGGGTTCCTCTTATCTCTCAAGCATTCATCAAGATGAAGGTGAATCATTTAAGAAGTACTTTCAGAGGTTCTCCTTAGAAGTTCGCCAAATACTTGGGGTAGACCCTGAATTACTAGGAGGAGTTTTCCTTAGAGGCTCCTCCGGCCTTTCTACCGCTACTAATATGAGATACTGCTTATACTCGCATTCTGTTCATCATTGATGAGCAAATTTCTGCTGATGAGGTTATTAATGCCCATCAGAAATAATTTGAACAATCCATAGGAAAATATAAAGTTTCCCAGAAAACATAGATTAACAATTCCATCAAAAGAAGAAATAATATAGTCATGATCTCCCTCCACGGCCCCCACATCAACAACGTGAACCACAACTAGAAAAAGAATAAATACCACTGAATTCATCTCGTGTTAACGTCTTGATGACCATTCAAGATGAAGAGACCATTAAGTGGTCACATACACTGAAACCAAATTTAGAAAATCAGGAGTAATATTATCACTTTCTTTGAAGTCCCAGCCATATTACAGAGGCGTGTAAACAACTCAAAGAAGAGATAGCGAGGCTCATTCAATAGGGATATCTGTATTGATTTGTGCATAATCAATCAACTCATGCAAACATAACTCCATCTGAGAGGCAACCAGGACAATCATCATAGAAATAACAAAATAGTCGTCAAATAGTTAGAGAAATTGAAACGATTGTAGGAGGGTCACTACTATCTAATCAAGTATTCATCGCCACCTTTGAAGAGTCGGAGTTAAAAAAATCTTGTATTAATCATCCCATCACTTTTAATGACCCAGACTTGGAATTAGTCCAAATTTTGCATCAAGATCCTCTTATCATATGTGCGGGGATCGGTGACCCATGTTATAATGTTAAGAGAATTTTGATTGATAATAGGAGTTCTATTGATATTTTATTTTACTCCACCTTTCTTGGCATGGGCCTGGTAAAGGAAAATCTTCAACCAATTGCAAGACCATTATATGGGTTTGATAATCTCTCCGTGCAAGTGGAGGGGACAATCATCCTTCCTGTTGTTCTCAAAAAATTTTCTCAACAAGTTACTCATTTAGTTCAATTCATAGTGATCAAGTCAAATTCAGCATACAATGCTATCTTTGAAAGGCCCTCTAATCAATCTTTGGTGTTGTCACTTTGGTACCTCATCTTAAGATAAAATTTCAAACCCCCATTAAGGTTGGAGTAGTCTGTGAAAATCAAAAAATAGAATAATCATGTTACCTCAGACAAGCTCAACCACGCCCTTCGGGGACCTTCAACATCGAGAATTTTAATCTTCGAGATGAAGAAGTACCTTAGAGGGCTTTGCCTGTAAAAGACTTGCTCAATATTTCATTATCAGATGACTAACCGCCAAGCTATGATCAAGGATCTAGAGGAAAAAATCTTCCCTAAAACTTAGAACATCAAGGATCTCTGAAAGTGTTATATATAATTCTTGATGCATAAATATTACAGCCTTTATTTTACCTCATTTATATTTTCCTCTCCACCTCTTATCGTTTATTAACTCTCTCTAAAAAATTATCTCATTCCTCTTGTTAAGTTAACTTATGATAATATTGAATCACCAACATTATTAAAGTAATGAGTTTATAGCTTTTTCTTTCAAGCTTGTTGCACATAAATTATCTTCTTCATTTCAATCCTCTTGCTTGAGAAATGCACAATTTACGTTAAGTCTTGGTCGGGGCATGATCAATCCTAAGGGGATTTGATCAGACTTCTTCCTCACAGGTTACTGTCATCAAATAATACTTTAACAAACAACCTCGGATGAGTCAAAAATTCTTGGCGGATTTGATTCGACCTCTATCATATAGGTTAATGTCATCTAGTAACACTTTGATAAACAATCTCAGATGGATCAAAAATCCTCAATGGATTTGATTTAACCTCTTCCATACAGGTTACTATCATTAAGTAATACTTTGACAAATAACCTCGGATGGGTCAAAAATCCTTGGCGGATTCAATTCGACCTCTTCTATACAAGTTAACGTCATCAAGTAATACTTTGACAAACAATCTTGGATGGGTCAAAAATCTTTGGCTGAATCGATTCAACCTCTTTTATACAGATTAATGTTATCAAATAACACTTTGACAAACAACCTCGGATGGGTCAAAAATCCTCAGGAGATTCGATTCAACCTCTTCCATACAGGTTAATGTCATCAAGTAACACTTTGGCAAACAACCTCGGATAGGTCAAAAATCCTCAACAGATTCGATTCGACCTCTTCCATACAAGTTAATATCATAAAGTAACACTTTGACAAATAACTTCGGATGGGTCAAAAATTCTCAGCAGATTCGATTCTAGCTCTTCTATACAAGTCAACAACATCAAGTAATATTATGAAGAATGACACTCTGAAATTATTTGCCAGAATTTCTAAGTTTTTTGATGAATGGTTCCTAATCAATGCTTCCCCACCACCTTGACAATTATCAATTATTAAAGTTTCAAAAAAAAATCAATTTTCTATAAAATACGGGACTTGATCGCTTCCAAACCTGGTCGGTCTAACGAGGACAGTTGACGCCTCTTCCGAGGGAAAACCAGAGCCTCGTCATATGAACTACGGGCCTTGATCGCCTCCAAACCCGATCAGTCCGACAAGGACAGTTGACACCTCTTTCGAGAGAAAATCGCAAGATTACCGTATGAACTACGGGCCTTGATCGCTTCTGAACCCAATCGGTCCAACGAGGACAATTAACGCCTCTCTCGAGAGAAAATCGAAGCCACGTGTATAAACTACGGGTCATGATCATCTCCAAAACCCAGTCGATCCGATGATGATAGTTGACGCCTCTCTCAAGGAAAAACTGGAGCCTCTTCATATGAACTACTAGCCTTTATCGCCTCCAAACTCGGTCAGTCCGATGAGAACAGTTGATGACTCTCTCGAGGGAAAATCGGAGCCTCGTCATATGAACTACTGGCTTTGATCGCCTCCAAACCCAGTCTGTCCAACGAGGACAGTTGAAGCCTCTTTCGAGGAAAACCGGAGACTTGTCATATGAACTACGAGCCTTGATCGCCTCCAAACCCGGTCGGTCTAACGAGGATAGTTGATGCCTCTTTTGAGGGAAAATTGGAGCCTCGTCATATGAACTACGAGCCTTGATCGCCTTGAACTGGGTCCAACGGATAGTTGCCTCTATCGAAAAAAAAAGCTGTTATATGAACTACGGCCTGACAAAAAAAAACAAATGACCCTTAGCCCCTGAACTTCTGTTAGATAATTTCTCATACAACACAGAAGAACACTAGAGCATATGAGAATTATGTCTCCTTACTTGACCCTAGGGGGTTTTTATAATTCCATTATATGGGCAAAAAGAGAATAAATAAAAAAAACTAAAAACAATTTGAAAAAAATTGAAGAAAATCGAAAAAGGACTAAATAAAATCAGAAAAAATAAAAAAAAATACTCATCGTATGTCACGCTGCTCCGCTACGCTTATTTCCTCACTCACACACATGCGTGCGGTGGCGGCCCAGCGTCTCCCGGCCATGACATCCGTGCACTACACGCACTCCGCACCCCAGATCGACTTTCGTGATCATAGTCGTGTGCACTACAAAGATCTATTCTCTCAAACTATATGTGACGCAAAGGTTAACGAATCTGCAAATTTCATTGAAGAATTTATTATTTTCAATTATTTGGCATATATTTTTGGATGATAGAGATAATATCATCCAAAAATAGGGGAATCATTTCGAGTCATTCGATGGAGTGGTTTGGATTTTGCATGATTTATAAAATCGTCATTCTTCTAAAATAGCGATTCACAGGCGTGAGGGCGGCAGAGAGAGAGGCTCGAAGATCCTCCTAGCATAATCATAACGAGTCGACGGTCGCTGACCACCACTGCTGGTCATCGCCGCCAACCGCTGCCGACCGCTGTCATCGACCACCACCGCCGATCCTCGCTGCCACAATCACCGCCGATCACCGCTAACTACTGCCGCTGCCGCCGCCACACCACCGTGCCGTCACACCACCGACATCCGGCCACCACCGCCGTTTCACCATCGCCAGCCAAGAATAACCGTTTCAGCCAATTACTATCAGATAACTATGCAATTGATTGATTCTCATTATCGTGCTTTTACATACAATTCGTAATCGTTATCGGGAAAACTTAAACTTCAGACCAAGTAGATATATAGTGGAAAATTTTCTTTTTGCGATTTTTTCCTCTCTGGAGTTTTTCCATGTAAAATCCTGAAGTTTCTTATTTATTCTTCAAATATGTGTGTGTACTGAATTTTATAATAAATTTAAGACTTAAATTTTTATTCTATCGTAATTAATTTTCTAGCATATCATAATATTAAAATTTAAATATTAAATATATAAATATATAAAAATTATATGATACATATAAACATAAATAAATAAACAAAGGTACTGAACACGAACTAATTGCTGCATTTACTCCTATCTGTGAATAAAACTCGTACTCATTATATCACCCTATTTTAAGAATCACCTGGGCCCTAATATAGATTTCATGGGGCCCTGTGGGTAACTCGTAGCAATTATCTCTGTGATTCTTGTTCAGCCCACACGACCCAGTGCGAAAACGACAGGCTCCTTCTCGAACACCAAACACAACACTGATGCCCAATGCCATTTTGCCAGGTAAGAAAATACTGCGCTCTTCCATGGGCCCTACAAATGCCACGTCATGAGCCACCCAGCTATGCGCCAAGCTCAGCCGATGGTGAGCCAGCCGCTGCGAAATAGCTCGTCTCGTCTTGGAGTGGGCCGCCGATACCGACACGAGTGCACGGACTTCCATATCCCTCAATCAATTCAACATTGGATCCCGATAGTGGAGCCCCCACTCGCTTCCACTCGCCTTCCGGACAAAATTCCACACGTGCCACCGATACAATCTGACCTCGCTCATCTCCATGTGCCGAATAAGCTCAATTTTCCTTTTTTTTTTTTTTAAGGATTTGGTCTTAATTTTCTGTTTATATAGTTATATAATTTTGAAATTACTGTGTGAAAACTTTGTAATTATATACTTTGGAACTTTGCTTGTAGGCTAGCAAATTTTTTACCAGAATTTAAGTGCATATTATATATAATTAATTAAATTGATAATTATGTAATTAGACTTTTATAAATGTACTGATTATAGAAAAAAATATGATATGAAACTAAAAAAATTATTTAATTTCTACAAGGTTAGATGAAACCTCTAAAAGAAAATTCTTAATGTTTGAAAAATAAAAAATAAATATAAATATAAATAAATTAGTAGGCATGTATTAATATAATAAGAAAGATATGAGAATATCATGTAGAACAATGTGAATTCATAATTAGGAATGCAAACACTTGATGAAATTAACAATAATAAATTTAAATTATAATATATCGTGATATGCTAACAGAATTTTTCTCTTATTTATCTTACTTGATGTAAACTGTGTAGTATTATTAAATTTTTTATTCTTTAAACTTTTAAATTTTTAATATTCGATATTTCCTAAGATAAACAATAATAAAATATATTATCTGTTAGTGTTATGTATAATAATAAAAACAATTTATTTCTATAATTGATTTTAAATGTAAAAAAAATTCGAATATCATGTCCGTTTTACTCATTCTTTATTACAGTTTTATAAGAATATTCGTGCTATTTTTTTATAAAATAAATAAAAAAGATCATTTGCATTCAGACTGTTTAATTTTTTATAATGTTGTAAATAATTTTAAAATAATTAAAATTTGGATACTTTTATAAATATTAAATTTTATCATTTCTCATTTAGACCTCATGATATGATTTTTGTAAATTTCATCATTCCTCATTTATGTCTTATGACAGTAGAAAAAAATAAAAGAGAGAATATTTTGACTAGTAATCCCTTATAATATATATTTTTTTTGGATAATATTCATTTATATTTTTTTAGTCAACTATGCTTCAAAATATTTTTCAAATCAAATATTTCAGATGAAAAATAATTTCTTGTATTTACGAATTACTTAATTACATTATTAATCTTTTAAATTTAATTTTAACTAATTCGATCAAAATATTTTTAATAATAGATAATCTTTCGTAACATTCTCTTGTGATTCTCGCTCTTTGATCAATAAGAAACTATCACCACTATAATAAAATTAAATCGAATTAAGACACTAACATCCTAATTCATGACTATAACTTTTAATTGACAAAAAATTTGAACTTTATTTATGTTTTTTTTCTTGAGAGGCCATGAAAAATATATTGAAGCATCATATTATACCCACCGCCCTTAGCTCAGTTTGAGGAGGAGTGCAGAGATCTCACGCTCGATTCCTCTTCTTGAGCACTAACTTTATGGGTGAAAAGAAATGACAGCCGGATACTGCGCCGGATTATATGCCAAAGTTTCGATAAATGAAGATTAGATGGAACACCTTGTTACAAAAAAAAAAAAAAAAAGAGTACCATATTATGAGATTGATGATAGCTAAAATAAATAATTTGGTAGGTTGGCTTGTCATGATGTGGGATAAGGACTTTTTTGTTTAAGGTACTAATCCTCATGTCCTCATTCCATTTGGACCCACAATGCATCCTGTGAGCCTACCTCCTCTCTCATAATTGCATGATGAGTATGTTGCACTCTATTCTTTATTAACCTCTATTCACTTGCAAGAACCACTTAGAAAAGCTTAATTTCATACGACTTATCACTCTAATAGTTAGTCATCTATTACAAGAGATTATTCTATATTGGTGATAAATTAGATAAAAATATTTTGAAAAAATTTATCTAAATAAAAATAATGAGTACAAAATTCAAATATATGTGACTTATAAGATATGCAAAATAAAATTTTAAAAAATAAATTCTAAAATAATCAATGTTTTATGGCCAACTAGTATAGACTTATTTTCATATCATCTTATTATAGAGGAAAATTAATTTAAAATATTTGATCAAAATTTAATTAAATATTTTTAAATTAATTTTAAAATGAGTTATATATATATATATATATAGATATATATATATAATATTTATTTTAATTTAGAAATTTTAACTTTATCGAAATTAAATTTTAAAAATAATTTTATTCAATTTTTATTCTTTTTATTTTAATTTTACTTTCTTTTTCATTTATTTTGAGTGTAGAATTTAAAAGTAATAATAATAATTAAAACGAAATCCCATGTGGTCAAAGCAGCAACTCGACATGCACGTCACCATCGGACCAAAAGGTAATTGTCCTAAGTTATGCCTCCATTTGTCGTATTTGGATCCTCTGCACTTATCTTTTTTTTTGTTAAGTTAACCCATTCTGATTGGCTTATATGAGATTATATGGTGAATGGATGTATGTGAAATTTATTTTTCTAAAATCCTCAATTTAAATCATATATTTAACAATTTATCTTTAATTTAAAGATTAATTTGATAAAATCTGAATGAAATTTATGAGATTATGTCATTTTAGTATGAAGAAATTTTTAAAATAAGTATTAAATAATTAGTCATTATTATTTTAAGTATATTTAAAAAAAAATT
This sequence comes from Cymbidium sinense, assembly GCA_021442155.1. Lineage (NCBI taxonomy): Eukaryota > Viridiplantae > Streptophyta > Magnoliopsida > Asparagales > Orchidaceae > Cymbidium > Cymbidium sinense. The sequence goes on along the minus strand of CM038223.1, from coordinate 137,669,176 downwards.
TAAGGTTAGATATAATCGTCTCATTAGTACGTAAACACCTCATCTATGCTTAGAGCCAGACTCAAGTTTTTTGATAATTTCGACTGCTTTAAGAAAACCAAATGATCGATTATCGTGATTGACTTTAATCAGTAAAGTCGCAAATTGGGGACAACTTTCCCTATTATTTTTTTTTTGAGAGAAGAGATGTGTTTTACAAGAGTTGTATTTGCATGTAGTTTGCATATAAACTCAACCGTGATATCTTAGATCAAATTTAAACTACTTTACAGTTATTATACTCAACAAATTATATAAAAATAATTTTATTTATATCTTAAGTAAACCTTACAAATGAAAATACAAAACTATAGAAATAATACAAATGCAAATAAATACATCTCTCAGCTATCGCATGACAATGACATCTATATGTTATCACGACTACAAGTGTATAGTACAATGGATGATCACATACGATAGACATCATGCGTCTGGTCCCGCCTCGCAACTTCGACCTCATCTCTACGTGAGTCTCTAAAGGCACCCAATCTTACGATGCAACCATATGCCGAGATTGATTTCCTCGGATCAACATAAAGATGGGTCCGCACCCATGTCTAAGTTAGAGTTGAATCACATGTGACATATGCTCTATTGACGTAGCTGTAGTTGATGTGGGTTCTCATCTTAGATCATGACATCTGATACTTAATTATAGCCAACTAAGTCAGTCACTTCAAAGAAAGGTCAAAAATATCCTTCATTGCTAAGATATGCTCACTATATGAAACAAGTTTAAAATGTTACTATGAAAATCAGATAGAAAATTTAAGAAAATATGTAGATTGTATTATCTTAACATATACCGCTGGTAGGTGCTCAAGATATCATCGCGGATCAATATGTCTTAAGAAAGTATAACGAAGCCCATGACCAAAATATACATGGAGGCTTGTTGTATGCCAACATAAGTGTCATCTACCACAAATGTGATCTCGAGCCTCCTAGGTAGTGATATATGCGATGATCAACCCAATTGACGATTTTCTACCATCGCCTCTTTTGAAGCGGATCCATGAAGACATCACGCGTGATAAGTGACCAAACTGACGAAGAACTCTATCAGGAAGGTGTCACTCCACCCTCTTCCAACTAATCAGGAGAACACGTGCTAGCCATACAACATCGCCAATAAGATAAATATCAGAGGGGCAAGCTCTAATCAGAATATTGTATGGCTCCCAAGTCACATGCATGCTTTAGTGGTTGTTACACATAATATCATATGATAAAATTCAGATAAAATATAATTTAATATTTAAGAGTTATACCTGGCTCAATAGTAGTCTATCAAGCTCATCCCAAAAAAATTACCGTCGTTCCAAGTAAACCGCTATATGTAAATTAGCACAGAATCAATATATATTAAAACAATTGAAAAAGTTTAATTTTCGACTTGAAATCGATGTCACCATCAAGATCCTTAGGATATAGGACATGTAATGTTGGTCTTCACAAGTCGCTCAAGACCAAATGAGCAAGAAGATAATCACCATGTTGGCCCTCCTTTGCATTTATGCGCTTTATATGTGCAACACTATGCTCAAAATTGAATGTATCTAGATCTTCTAACAAAGGAAGGTAGCAAGGGCACCTCTCGACTCAAGTATCCGGAAGTAAGAAACTCATAAGGAATAGTACACGTAAATGTCTCAATAAGTCCATATTTGTGAGGACTAGGACTCCATGAAAAATGTCCAACGTAACCACTGCGATATCAGTGCTTCCATCTAGAATGTGAATGGACCAGGTTGACTCATGATATCGGTGTAATGGAATGACCACCTAGAATTTCATCACAACAAATAACTTTACACCGCTTCCCCTCAGAACTACTATCTATGATGATCGATGGTCCATCAATCCAAGATCATTGCAACGCCTTGCAATATCATTCATCTCATAAAATGGAAAGTGTGGAAGACCGACTAATACTCAAGTGATATAATGTATCGCATTTTATTAACACAATGAAGCCCAAGTCACGGGAGGGCGTATGAAAGGGAGGTAACGCCACCCTAAGCATAATAAGATGTGATGTCCAAAATAGTACCCCGCAATAAAAAAAAAATCGTCAATCCATGTGATCAATTAAAATATTTTAGCAAAAAAAGAGCTTGAAAGTAAATTCATATTGAATCAGCATATGTTTAGTGCATTGCTAGCTAGATGGACCTCAAGGTGCGGATCCGGTGGATCATCGACCATCTTACGCCTCATCAAGTCTTCTGGAAGACTCTCCATCGCACTGCGGACACAAAATGGGATAATGTTAGAAGATAGTAATATTAAAATTGTGCAAAATATGGAAGAAACATGGAAATCCTAAAGTTTATGTACATTGTATTTTGCTACACTATCTATACTAACCTTAACTAATAGGGTTGTAATGTCATAATAACCAACGATTTGCAAAAACTACACATAAGGTGCAGCGCTTCATCCATTGTGTTCTTATATCTACTTGATCGAGGCACAGCGTAACTGCGAAATATCGAGAATGCAGGAAAGACCTGCGTCGGATAACACTAACAGTCGAGAGAGTTAGATAGCAATTTTTCTACAATTTTTTTGAACATTCTATCAAATTTTTCTTGTGTGTGAGAAAAGTGCTCTGAGTGACTCCAAACAAGCATAATATGTACTTGATACATCCAAAATTAATTTGATCAAGATAATCTCAAGGCATTTAAATTTCATCTAATCACATTTGAGCTTAAATAAAGACCGCTCGAGCGAACATAAACATCAGCATATCATCCGAAGCTCGAATCGATTATCAGCATGAAAATGGATCGATCCAAATGGTCACCAAAACTAACATATTTATAGTCGATCGAGCTCGTCAAGGCCAACGAATCCAAGATCACCTTGTATCATTAAGGCACCTGATCATCACATGGTGGGGATCAGATGGGATGGAGTGGTTGAGTTTTCACGAATTTATAAGGCGCCACTCCCAAAATCTATAAATGAGCTTCATTCACCAGGAGAATTTGAAGACCAGAGCTCGAGAACCATCCGACCTTGACGAGAACTATCACCACCAGCAAGCACCTCAGTGCTAAGATCGTGAGTGGAGACGCTTAGGACTAGAAAAGACCACTACCTTTCTCCCAAGATCAAGAGGTTTCCCGTAAGAGCCTCCGCTGGGAAACTTCTCCTTTTGACCATATTGTATTTTTCTTTAATATTGTTTGTAGAAACACCTCTTCTTCAACCAACGAGAAGACACAGATCTTTTGAACACGTGAAAGTTCTGAGGCGCCCGTTTTTCCTTTAACGGGTTTTCCACGATAGTGTCATATCACATGTGTTGGATAATTTTGGGCTAAAGATCTCGATCTAGAATAAAATTTCAAAGCCCAACAAGATTACTCTTTTTGATTTTTATTTTATTGCGGATATCATTGTGATATGACTCTGCAATTTTTTCCATTCTTGAGTTTTTCGTTAAATTTGGTGTCTTCGGTAATTGCTTTTACTTTGATTTCATTTATTCTATATATACTCTAAAATATTTGAATTGATTTTTGTGGTACTCCGATATCTTCCTAATAATCTATGATAAATTTGCAACATCTAATGTCGATTGATGTTAGAGGTTTAAAATTAATGTCTTCAAAGCTCTAAAACCTTGGAATGGGTAATGCCTTTAAATGTGCAAGGGTTTACCATATTATTAATGTTTCCATCAACTTCATCTTCTTCGCTAAAAGGCTTCAAATTAAATATTTGAATTAATTCATGATTATCTTAAATCACTCAACTTGAAACTCACTCAATCAAAAGTTGTTTGAAGCCTAGCTTATAAATAGCTCACTTCATAACAAGTCACTAAAATGCTAATTTTAAATCACCGCTGATGCCACTATGTTGAACTTGAATGGGAGAGTCAAGAAGTTGTTCACCCGCCACACACATATGGGCTATTTGTATTATATAAAATCACTATTCGAGCAACTTTGACAACATAGTTGAACTCATTTGGCTTCATAATTAATCACAAAAGATGCTATATACTTATACACTAAATTATGAACTTGATAATAATGACCATTCCTTTATAAATAGGGCCAACCATCATTACAAAACAAATTATGAACTTAAAATTAAGATTTTTTCTTAAACTTTTTCTTTTCTCAATTCCATCAATCTTGTCTCGTTTAACTTAAAAGGTTTGATCAAATTTTAGGCAAATAATGTTCTGGTTTATTAAGATCCAACTTCTCTCTATATTATTTTAGTATGATTCATTTTAAGCAACATTTAGATTTCTTCATTTAGAAAATTTTGAATCTTCATTGAACATTTGATAGGAACCCAATCCAACTTTTTTTTCAAACATATTCATTCACATTTGAAATATAATTTTATTATTTGTTTTAAAAGAGGAAACACAAATAGATACCAAACCAAGGTTAACATGAAAATTGATTTCTATTACAATTCTAATTATGCATTAAAACATGCCACTTGCATAAGTTATGAGATTATACTAACTATGCTTTTATGTTAGTATAGAATATGACCATACTAAAAGAATGAGATTTTCGGTTAGAGGCGATCAAGGCCATGTATAATGTCTTCGCCATCACCACGCCGGACCGTCTGTGGAGGCGATCAAGGCCCACATACGCCGTGGGTTCGGTCACCACGCCGACCGTCCGGTTAGAGGATCAAGGCTCGGCACGTCGGTTCCGTTCCTCCACGCCTAATCGTCGTTAGGGGCGATCAAGGCCCACGGTACCTACTTTTTCTTGTAGGAAATCGGTATTCTTTCAACTTCGATGGAAGGTTCAGCAGTTCAAAATTGTCAAGACGGCGGGGAAGTATCAGTTAAGAACCATTGTCCTCATAACTCGAAAAGTTTGGCTGATCGTAGGAGAAAGATTTTACTCCAAAGGCAGCGGAGGGTCAAAAAAAGGCTACGATCGAGGTGATGGTGAAGAAAACTCATAGTATGGCGAGATATATGCCTCCACCGTCACATCGGATAGTTTAATGGTGTTCCAGCAGAAATTTTTCTTCCCCAACGAGTTGGTGGCTATTGTGGCTAAAAAGTCTGATCGAGCCCGTTCGCCTCCGCCAGGGTACTTTACTATTTCCGAGATGACTCTTCGTGCTGGACTGCGATTCCCTTTGGCTCCTGAGCTGATTGAGATCTTCAAAAAATGTGGCGTGGCTTTGATGCAATTCTCGTTTCGAGCTTTAACGGTCATTATTGGCTTAACTACCTTCTTCAGGGAGCATGGGGTTACTTTAAACATCGAATACTTGTAATGATTCACATGTGATGCTCAAGGACGTTTCTTATCGACTATAAAGAATTGGATAGAATTTTAGCACGGATCGCCTAAAACTTGGTCTTCGGATTCTTTTATGTGAAGAATGAGGGGCCTTCTCGAGAGATGGGGAAGATTGAATGATCTTCGGATCCGTCCGATATCGGAGGATGATATTCTAGCAACTCTTAATATTCCCGATGGGGAAGCTTGCAACATGAGTTGCATTACATCGAAATATATAGTTGAAGATAGGATGTTTAAGGTTGGTCTTTCCATCCAGGCGGGAAGGTCTCATGCTCTTCCGTTGAAGAGAAAGGGTGACGAGAGTTTTCCTCATAGGGTTCTCTCGAGAAGCCTATCACGGAATCACGGCGGTAGCAATGTTCCATCTTTACAGAAAGAGGAGACTCGTGAAATGGTCGGTCGACATCTATGGAGATGACGCTCACTTAACATCCGAGAGTTTAGCCGCGACTCATGATGGGGAGTTCTACTCAGGCCGCAAATTCTCGAGGAGGTATTAAATCACATATGTCGACGCCAACCGCGATGAATTGCGCGTTGTTTTTCCTTCGCCTTCTATTCTTCTTTGTAAACATCTGCGATGATGATTTTTTTTTTTTTTTTTCGTGTAACCCATTAGGGGACCGATGGGTCATTTGGGTGTCCTTAGATGAATGGAATCCGAATTTGTGAAGATAAAATATCTCAAGGCGAGTATGAAGGATGAATGCTAAAGCTAAAGAAGGTGACCTTGAGGGTCATTGACCGAGTGTAGAACTGAGGCGAATATGTCGACTTTCTCTCTCCGTGTCGAGGTGGAGCGCGCGTGATGATAGAGGCGGTGAGACCGCCATAAAGAGAAGAGGATCAAGACTTTGAGAAGAAAGCATTACAAGATCGCCTTTTCAAAAGGAGCATAGAATGTCGGGGAAGGAGCTTCTAAGGCGTGGAAGACTTCAAGAATTCCCCGCTTATCGTGGCTATTGAAGACTTTATCCGGAGGCTCGTAACTATCTTTGATGTTGAAGTGGGCGATGTTTAGAGAGGAGCTTCATCCGAGGGTTCTAAAAAATTGCGGTACATCGCAAGACCGGGCCAAAATTGAGGATATATCTCCCAGCCAAGCATCCGAAGATCCTTCACCGATTTAAGATGAAGGAGTGAGGCTCCGTGAGCGTCCCAAGTGATGATGATATCGATATTATGTAGCATCGGTGGATGTCATTCTTCATCGTGGTTCTATGTAATGTCATTATCGTATCGGATCTTAATTCCTTCTTATATCATCATATTAATTGTCAATGGATATACCCTCTTTTCTTTTCTTTTTTTTTTTTTTTTTTTTTTACACGCCCTCATCTTGTTTTACCCATCTGGGTAATTGGTCAAAATATTATTTGACGCGTTAATATGGGTGAGTTGGATCCACCGAGGATTGACCTATCCGTGGCATTTGTCGAGTGTCGTGATGATATTTGCCCATATGGAAGAGGTCGGAAGTAAGGACCTTTTGACCTTTCGTTATTTGAATATTATTCGTCGACGATAATATGGAAAAGAGGCCGTGGGAAGTCCACAAGGACCTTTTGACCTTTCCGGTTGTTGTCGAGTTTTGCTCGATGACATTAACCCATGGAAGAGGTCGTGGGAAGTCCGCCAAGGACCTTTTGATCTTTCCCGGTTGTTTCGAGTTTTGCTCGATATTAACCCGTATGGAAGAGGTCGAGTCCTCGGATTGATCATGTCTCCATGGGATGACCGGCCAATGGTGATGGCGCGTGCAGAATGCGGGTGACCTGGACGATGAGATTTTGACATATCGAGGTTGTTTGTCGAATCTTTGCTCGGCGACGCTAACTCAGATGGAAGAGGTCGATCAAGTCCCTGATTGATCATGTCCCAGAGATGTAACATGAGTTGTATATTTCTCAAGTGGGAGGAAAAGTAAAGAAAAAGCAAATCTTGTTAGAACAAAGCTGTGAATTCACTAGTTCAATGATATAATCATAAGACACAGGTATGGGCTTTAAGAGAAAATGACAACAACAACTGCAACAACAACGATGACAACAACAATAACAATAACAAGCTTTAATCCCACTAGGTGGGATCAGTTATACGAGGATGAAATGACAGACGAGATAAAAGTCGCAATAATTATGCAGTAAGAGTTACTGATAATATTTTCGAAGATTCTTAGTATTCCAAGTTCGAGGTAGAGTTTTTCCTTCTGGGTCCTTGAGCTTGAACGCGCTTGACATGACCACATACGGACCATCCCAGAGAGGTGAGAGTTTATTGCGCTGAGGGCCTTTGCCTGCAGCCTCGAGACTTCGCAGGACCAAGTCACCGATAGATATGGGACGAAGTTTCACTCTTCTTGAAGTGGCGAGCTACCGTTGGTGATAGGAAGCAACCGTAGGCCATATCCCAGTTTCGTGAGTAGGTCTAGTCGCCGAGTTTTTCTTCATTACTTCCATGATCAAAAGCGGACTCTTGGACTTGGAACCGATATCCACCGATGATAGCTTCATCAAAACACAAGTTATACGGTGTCTCACCGGTTGGGTGCGACGGTGCGGTAGGCCCAAAGAACATTGGGAAGCTCATCAACCCATTGCCCCCTCTCAAGATGTTTTAGTCCTTTGAGTATGGTCTATTGGTAACTTCGGTTTGCCATTTTGAGGATGTGCTACACCAGATGTAGTGAATGTGAAGATCTTTGCAAAAGGATGTAAAGACTTTTCCAGTAAATTGAGTTCCGTTGTCAGTGATGATCTTTGCAGGAAGACCGAATCGACATATTATATTTTTCCAGACAAATTGTTTAGCATTTGCCTCTGTGATTTTAGCGAGTGGTTCGGCCTCTACCCATTTGGTGAAGTAGTCGACGGCTAGAATGATGAACTTTCGTTGCCCCGATGCTATTGGAAAAGGTCCCATGATATCAATCCCCACTGAGCAAAGGGCCATGGGCTTTGAAAGGATGAGAGTTCTGCATGCGGCATGTGAGGGAGGTTAGAATGCAATTGACAACTTGCATCTTTTGTGAACTCGCGTCTTGTTTCATTGTAGGCCAATAAAACCCTTGCTCATGATTTTAAGGGCCAATGCTCTTCCTCCCCACATATTCAGTGAACCTCTTTAAGCAGTCAAGAAGGCAGGTGAGATTTGAGATATGGACAGAAAGCTCGCTTGTATAGTTCACCAATAATAGCAAAGTTTGAAGCTTGTCTCTGAGACGAGTTGCGGAAGTTGGATCTTCGTGAAGGTTCCTTCTTGTAGAAAAGATAGGATCGGGTTTATCCACCTAACGTTCCTTTTCCTCATCAATAGTTTGAATTATCCATGGTCCCTTGGATACTAGGAAAATGTATTTCTTCAACATGCTTTCTCTTAAATAGATCTCCGGTGAGGTAGCAAGCTTAAGAAGAGCCACCTCAGTATTCTTCTCTCGTAGTATGTGGATGATTTGATGTGTCTTGAAATGAGTAAGAAGAGATTTTACCAAGTGGAGATATTGCACTTGAGGATTATGAGTATTAAAATCTCCTCCAACTTGGGAGGCGACAAGTCGGGAGTCGTGAATTACTAAGTTTTGGGCTCTAAATGATGCGATTCTCAACCTGATGAGAGCCTCATATTCGACCCATGTTATTAGTGCGGAATTTTAAGCCAAGTCCATACTCTAGGGTATTTCCGGGGAAACAAGTAGGATTCCCGCACCGACCAAGAGCTCCATCAACATAGAGAGTCCATTGAGGGGATGAAAGGCACGTAGCAGATAACTCTTCTAGAGTTGGGTTGGTGCATTCCACTATAAAGTCAAGTATTTGAGACTTTATGGCGAGGTAGAAAATTTATATCAAATTCTCCCAGTTCCAGACCATTTGATCAATCTCCGGATGCTTCGGTCGTAAGATGGCCCTTAATGGTAAATCGTAAACGCCGATGGTGTGAGCTTGAAAGTATGGACGCAATTTTCGCTACCGAGAAAATTAACGCCGAGCCACTTTATCTCGCAAATGGATAACGACTTTCTATGTCAGAGAGAATTTTGCTGACGTAATAAATTGGTTGTTGTGCCCCATCTTCTTCTAGCACTAAAATTAAGCTTATTGCGTGGGAAGAAACTGCAAGATATAAGTATAACGCTTTCTCCTTGAATAGGTTTGGATAGCGAGAGATGCTAGATATTCTTTTAGTTGTTCAAAAGCATACTGACATTCATCGGTCCATTGAAAATTATTATTTTTAGCTCCCTTCAATATTTTGAAGAATGGCAAGTATTTGTCCCCAGAATGGGCAAGGAAACGGGATAATGCAGCAATTCGACCATTCAAACGTTGAACGTCTTTGATATTCTTCGGAGGAATCATATCTTGGAGAGCTTTGATTTTTCGTTAGCCTCTATCCACGCGTGAGTTACCATAAATCCAAGAAATTTTCGACGTAACCCCAAAAGTACACTTGGTTGGGTTAAGTCGTATGTTATAGCGTCGAAGGAGGTCAAAGCATGCTTCTAAGTCGAAATATGTTGTGACTTTTCTAAGCTTTTCACTAACATGTCATCCACATACACCTCCATTGTGTGGCCTAACAGTCTTTAAAACCTTATTCATGAGGCGTTGATAGCACCGCTTTTTTTAACAAATGGCATGACTTGGTAACAATATAAACCTTTATATGTTTGAAACGTAGTTCTTCATCATGGGGTTCATCTTTATTTGATTGTACCGAATAAGCATCCAAAAGCGAGCATTTGATGTCCGGATGTAGCCCACCAATTGATCGGGAAGAGAGAAAACTATCCCGGGCGCCTTATTAAGATCGATAATCAACACACATCCTCCATGTTCCATTTGTTTTTTAACCATGACAACATTTGCTAGCCATGTTGGGTAATGCACTTCGTATGAATCCCGCTTCATGAGCTTGTTAACTTCTTGTTCAATAGACATCAGTGCAAAACTCCGCTTCTTTTGGATGATTGGTTTGAGCGTTGGATTAATTTTGAGGGAGTCGTGATTACATTGGGGTCGACCCCGATATCTCGGACTCAAGCAAATATGTCTTGATTCTGCGTAAGAAATTTATATACTTTTCCCTTTGTTCTTCGAGTAAAGATCCCACTTGCACCGCTCGTAATGGTTGGTCATCGATAATGCTATTGAGTAAATCTTCTGGGGAAGCTTTTTGAGGTACTCTTTCATCTCGAAAGTTAAGATCTTCGATCGGAAGGTGATGGAAGGGCGGTTTGTCGAGATAACATGATTGATACGCTGATTTCCACAAACCACCCAACTCCACGGGGGGAAATTTTATCTGATGAATCAAGTGATAGCACAAAATTGATTGGAGGGGCCTCCAAGATTGCATTATATGAATCCGACTTGACACCATGAATTGTATTAAATGAGTCACTTGTCGGGGAATTCTCCAGGGTAACAGAAGAGTGATTGTCCCTTACGCGTCGGGTGATTATCAAACCCATATAGTGGTCCAAATTTGGAGCTTTTGCCTAGCTAGGCCCATGTTAAGAAAAGTTGAGTAAAATAAGACATAGAACTCCCATTATCGATCAAAATTCTTTTAACGTTATAACAGGATCACCGATCCACGATGACAAGTGGATCTTGATGAGGATATGGACTCCTTCTAAGTCCGAGTCATTGAAAGTGATGGAATGATCAATATGAGACTTCTTCAACTCTGGTTCTTTGGAGGCAGTAACGAGAACTTGATTATGTAGTATCGATCCTCCTGCGATTGTTTCAATTTCTCCAATTATTTGATGATTATTTGGTTATTTTGTGATGATTGTCACGGTTGCCCCAAAGCGGAGGTGTGTTTGTTTGAGGTGGTCGATTCTTCACAAACACGTAGGTATCCTTGTTGAATGAGTCTCGATTTCTTCCTTGAGTTGTATACATGCTTCAAGTATGTCCACGCTCGATGAAAATGACAATATTGCTCGATTTCGAATTCGGTTTCAATGGATGCGGCCACTTGATATGTTCTTCATTGCGAATAGCCATCGAGGTTAACACGAGATGTGTTCCGGTGTGTATGTCTTTTCGGTCGAGGTTCACGTTGTTGATATGAGGGAGATCATGACTACCTTGTCGCTTCTTTTGATGGGCCTGTCGGTCCACATTTCCTGGGGTGTTTTTGCGTTTCCCCGCATATTGTTCAAATTGTTTGCGATGAGCATTAATAGCTTCATCGGCGGAGATTTGTGCTTCTACACGATGAACTAAGTCGGCATATGAGCGGACCGTGTCCCGCATTAATGACGAATAGAAAGGCCCTGGACGGAGTCCTCCAAGGAAAACTCCTCTTAATAGTTCAGGGTCTACCCCAGGTATTTGGCGAGCTTCTAAGGAGAACCTTTGGAAGTATTCTTTGAGTGATTCCCCCTCGTTCTGTCGAATACCGGAAAGATGGGAGGAATCTTTAATGATTCTCCGATTTGAAATGAATTGTTCCACAAAGAACCTGGCGAGTTCGTTAAAGGTATGGATGGATCCCTTGGAAGAGAATAGAACCAAGCGCGAGCGCTTTGAGGGTAACGGGAAAGACAAAAAGCGGTGTCGAGCTCGTTGGATATGCATGATAGTCCTGTAATGGTCGATGTGTTCGTGTGGGTCAGTTGCCCCATCATAGGAATCAATGCTCGGAAGCTTGAAACCTACGGGAATTGGATGTTGAAGAATGGCTTCAGCTAAAGGTGAGGACTCCTCATAACCGCGGTGTGGGTGAAGATGATTTCTGTTTTGAAGGTGAAATTCATCTTTTATTAAGCGTCGCATTTCGCGAATGTCATGATGATGGATTAACAAGATGAGCGTGTGAAGCTATCAACAACGATCGGTGGATTAAGAACGCTGAGTTGCACGCGATGGATGAGTGGAACTAGTGTCAAGGAGATCGCACGGCTCCATGAGGAACTCCTCGGGAGGATTAGCGTTTTGACCTCCCGCAACGACCGATCTTGGGAGATATGTTTGTCGTAGTATGTTGTAATCCTTGCAAAAGTGGATCATTTTATTTTGAGACTCCTCCATTCGACGGACACGATCTTCCAAAGAGATTCCGCCCGCCTCAACTTAGGCCCCTTGGTTTGGGATGGGTTTTGAGAAGAGGAGTTGGAAGCGGGGACGAGTGTCAGGCCTATTGGCCATAACGTGGATGTTCACGAATTGTGATTGAAGAGTTTTTCTTCCCACGACGGCGCCAAACCGTCAGAAAACCACAGAGTAAAAAAATTTATGCCTTAGCCTTGTTGATTAGACACACACACGTGTAATTAAAGAGCGAACATAAGACACCCGAATTTTAACGTGGAAAACCTCGAAAAGAGGGAAAACCACGGGCTGCCTAAAAGATTCCACTATGTATCCTTTTCGAGTACAAAATCTCCCAACGGGATTCTGAATTCTATTGAGAGGGACAAATGCAACAACGATCGTTATAATAGTTGTTGGAGATGGGTCCGTGGAAATGGTATAATTAACGATGGCTGGCGATCTTGTCTGGATCTTCAAGCTTTAGAGCTTTCTCTTCCTCCTCACTTCACTTTTCCTCTTCTTCGGACGGACTCTTCCTCTTCTTCCTTGTTTGCCTTCCTTCTTCTTCACTTGTTTGGACTCTTCTTCTTCCTTGCTCTGTTCTTGTTCTTCTTCACTTGCTTGCCTTCCTTCTTCTTCACTTGCCTTCCTTCTTCTTCACTTGCTTCACTTCACTTAGTTTAATTTAGCTGGGCCCCATGTGAGGAGTGACCATTTATTTAGATATTCAAGTAAATTCATGTAAGGCTGCACCACTCCCTCGATCGGACGGCTCGGATGAATCCTTGATCATTTGATGTATTTTGAGCATTTGGATGCCCAAATGAAGTAATTATGAGATCTTAGGCTCATTAGATCCACCGTCGAGACGCCGATTTGACTATAAACACTCCACATTTGAGAGCTTTTGGGAATTTAATTGATGTCCAAGATTTTAATGATATTTTAAGTATTTGATCTCGAGGACTCAAAATCATATCGCTTTCAACATCAAGATTTGTGCTTTGACTGGTGGTATTTTGAGAGCCATATCAATTCACATTTGAAATATAATTTTATTATTTGTTTTAAAAAGAGGAAACACAAATAGATACCAAACCAAGGTTAACATGAAAATTGATTTCTCTATTACAATTCTAATTATGCATTAAAAACATGCCACTTGCATAAGTTATGAGATTATACTAACTATGCTTTTATGTTAGTATAGAATATGACCATACTAAAAGAATGAGATTTTCAAGTGTTAGAAAGTTGATTGGAATCATCTGGAAAAGTCAGTTTAACTGACACAATTATAAAGAAAAACAAATGGTTTAAATTTACTACAGCGGGAATCAAGCTATCATTAATGCCTTGCACGAATCTAAGATGGGAAAAATTGATGGCTGGTACTATTGACGCCTAAAAATCCTTTTCCCATCGTTGTCGTTAGTATTGCTTTCTGTTTTGTTTTTTTTTTGTTTTTTTTTTTTGTTTTTTTCAATGTTATCCATCAATATCACCTATCTTAATGTAGAGATCATTATAACAATAGGTATCACATTCATCAACATGTGCCTCCACTTACTTTATCTTGTAGCTCCGCCTCGAGATGATAATCGACCAGTTTCAGTAAACCGATAAGAGACGATAGGCTCTGTTTTGTTTTTTAATGGGGATGAAAAAATCGATGTGTTATGACTTTTATTTCTTGAAATTTTAAGCACATTAAATTCTAGGATTTAGTTTTTTAACATTATAAATTTTTATAGAGAAAAATTATATATCAACTGCATAATTTCTATATATATTTATGATAGAATCACCATCTTTTATTTTTTTTAATCATATAATTTATAGACTTGTGTATGTCATTATTAAATTATTAAAAAAAATTAAAAATAAAAAAATATGAATTAAATTTTTGTTATGAATTTTAATATTTAGCTGTTAATTTAAGCAATAATAAGATGTTTAAATTGTAAAAGTATAAAAAAATTAAATATTATGTGTAAAATTGGTATTTTATATTAATTATTTCTAAATATGGTGCCCACAATATAACATTGTAATGTTTTATAGATAAATTTATATGTCAATTATCAAATTTCTATATATTTATAATATAATTAATTTCTTTAATTTTTACTTTATAATTCATATATTTATATATATTATGATTAATTTGTTAAAAATTTAATATATATATATATATATATATATATATAACTTTTGTTATGAATATTAATATTTAGATGTTTATTTGGAAGATTAAAATAGAAATATAATTAAATTATAAATATATAAAAATTAAATGAAAATCGACATTTATATTAATTAAATATAAATATTCGTTCTCTCAATATTCCACAAAAATCTAAATATGTGCGATCTACAATTTTACTGGTGATTGTAGGAATGGTTTCGGAACTATTGCCTTCACTGGTATTAAATCCTGAGGTCTAGACTCGCAAAGGAAGCCATTCCTACTGCTTCGACCTCCACTTATTATTAATTTCCTCTTCCCCTTTTCCGCAGCTCCGCTCAGGAATTCTCGCTCAATATTAAACTTTGAAAAACCTCGCAGGTTCTCTTTCTCTTGAGATCTCCGCCTCCGAAGCTGCCGCTTGCCTTCCTCCTGCCGTCTTTCTACCTTCCGCTGCCTCTCTTTAAAACCCACTCTCTTCCATTTCGTTGCTCTCACTAATTCGCCGGTCTCTTTGTTCTCTTACTAATGGCGCAAAAGCCTCTGATGCTCAAGGACTACCTTGAGTTCGACTCCTGCTCGGAGTCATTCTGGTGGCCCCACTTCAGCGTGCCGGCGGAACCACCGTACGCAACCTCCTGGAAACAGAGCTCGGTGGCTGCGCCGCCGAAAACGGCGGCTGGAGGATGATTCGGTCCCGGTCCAAGGGCGCGCTCACTAGACTCTCAGCTGTCTTAAAGCTTCTGCAATTCTCCGCCGGTGACGCGCCAGCGCCGTCCTCCGACACTGCCGCCGGCGGCATGCCTCGTCTCCTTTCTAGAAGTTTCTCGAAGAAACTGAGGAGAGGTTTCTGGAAGAAGCGCGGCTATGAGAAAGAAGGTGCAAAGGAAATGGTGAAGGATATCGTGCGGCTGAAATCTCTTGACGAGGAGACGGTGGAGAGAGGCTCTCTGTTCTACCCTTCCACTGTTGTTAGCAGATGCAGTAGCTCGTCGGACTTCCTCTCCTTCACCGCGAGCTCTGACTTGTTTGTGGACGGGAAGGAATCCTTGCCGATAAGCCCGAAATCGGATAATGGAATTTTCCTCGGCGCCGGAGAAGAATCTCGCCGGCCGTCCACCGTCAGCCAGGACCCAGAGGTGAGCCACGCCGTCACTGTTTATGATTATTTTGTGATCGCTGATATTTAATTAATATATTTGTTATCTTAGGAAATAAAAAAATTTCGCAAGCGATTCTTAGGGGGGTGTTTGGCAAATGATTAATTAAAATTCATCATTTCATAAAGATATCATATTTATGATAAAATATAAATAAATATTATATTATTTAGATCTAATAAAAATTATTATAATAATATAATTTTATTTTAAAATTAATTATACAAAAAAATTGTAATTATAGAAATATAATAATATCAAATTTCAACTAAGACTCTGTTTGACAAATTTAGATTTGAAAAGTTGGTTTAAAAAATATTAAAAATATTTGTCTTTTTTTAAAAAAAATAAAAGAATGTTCAGTGAGATGGAGTTAAAATTCAGTTTCAAAAAACACACTATTTAAATAAGTATTAAAATTAAAAATTCAAGCTCTCAAAAATAAAACACATTAAAAAAGCTCTCCCAAACAGAGCCTAAAGCTTATAAAAGTGTTTCAATATATGAACTTTAAGTTTTTTTAAAATTTATTTTAAGTATTCATTTTTATTATATTTAAAATCTCACTGTCCTTAAAGAAAAACTATTATACAACAATGCCAAATTTCAAATTTCAATTATAACGCATCATCACATGCTCATTGTTTGATTTTTAATCCTACCAGACGGCAAAATTGGCAACTTTAAATCTTACGATTTTAAATCCAGTTTATCCTATGTTTTGTTTTACATTCGATATTAGCATGATTTAGACAAGTTGAAGCGCGCCAAAGGAGGTGAGAGGAAAGAAGAGGATCTTTTTTCCCCTCAACGATTTCGGGCTGCAGCGGAGTGGAAGGAGAAAGACGGGGGAAAGAGCGAGAAACTGCGTTTTTCTTTTTACAGTTGAGGGAAAATCGACCGAGAGTGGTAGAAAGATGGGAGAATGGGTGCGACAGACGAGAGAGGAGAACGAGCGTTACCTTCGACTGCTTTGCGTGGAGAGGAACACAGGTGGGAGATTGATCGAGAGAGGGGGCTTGCGATTTTAAGGAGACGGGGCTTCGTTCGGTTTTTAAGTTCGCAGGGGGATGATGGGCTTCGTTCTGTTTTACTCTAGGTGAAAGAAGAGAGGGAACGGTTGAGAGGATGATCATGTGTGCGGTTGAGGGAGAAGGGTGAAGCGCTTTCGATTCTCATACAGCGAGTTCGTCGATCTCTAAAGCTTCGTTTGGGAGGGCTTTTTTAGTACGTTTTGCTTTTAAGAGCGTGAATTTTTAATTTTGATACCCATTTGAATAGTGTGCTTTTTGAAATTGAGTTTTAGCTCTATCTCACTGAAAGTTCTGTTTTAGCTCTTTTTCAAAAAACAAAAGACAAATAGCTTTTCAGGAAATACTTTTAAACCAGGTTTTCAGAATCCGAAAAATTTAGCCAAACAAAGCCTAAATCTCATTTCCGGATTTACCGGATTTACATCACAACGAATTTACTAAATCTTCGAAAAATATTTGGTAAGATTTATGGGATTTACATGGTTAAATTCCTAATAAATTAGTTGTCAAATACCTCTTTAGTCGGTTCGTTAGGTGAGCAATTACTATTTACTCGTACTATAGCTGGTCCTTCATTTGACCAGTTTTAATTTTTAATAGATAGCACTACGGGAACAAAATTCCTTTGATATTCCCTTGTAATATTTTAACCTTATAATTTGAATAGTTTTTTCTATTTTTGGAGAATAGTACTGAATAGTTAATAACTGCAAAGTAATTTTCAAATAGTTTGCCTGAAGAGATCATGATGGTACCGAAGGAGTGTCACTCATTATATAACACATAGAACTTTGCTAATAGTTGAAGAAAAATATTACAAAAAAACCAACATAAAACCCCAAAAGTACCGTGTCCGGTGTCCTTTCTTTCCTACGGGGGAATTTGAATTTTTTAAAAGTGCAAATTAATTCTCTGGAAAAATCTAAAAATAAAAAGAATAGAGGGTAAAAGGAATTTAAAGTATTTGAAATGTTTTAGAATTTCGTTGAATATGAAATAAATAAATAATATAATTTTTTTTTTTTATGTTTGGTGTTGAAAAATGTAAGTCTGGTGAATCATATTCTTAAAATGTATTAATTTATTTTATATCACATCACTAATGCTGTGAATCAAATAGTCCTATAATGAATTGTGAGTGCCAAGAATCTTAAGATATAAATTTATATAAATAAAATTAAAATATATAAAACAAAACTTATAAGATTATTTATGATGACTTGCATGAAATTTGAATTTTCTTTCGCCGGGTCCAATGGAACAAATCGTACTTCTAACGGTACTGTTTATGGAATGCATGGGTGGGGTGGGAAAATAAGTTGAGATTTGTTAAAAAGAAAAGTGAACTTTGAATTATACAACAGCCTTATCTTTGTCCTTTAGAACCGAAAAGTTAATTATTTGGAGGGCACCGAGCACCTGTCGGTGAGTGACGGTGGCCATCGTTCATGTATTTACTGGACGCTAAAGCTGATTAGCTTTTTAATAATATATTGCACCCATCATTTCTTAGCTCAGTTGGTGGCGGCGGCGAAATCTAGAACCCAGTTGAATCTGGAGGGCCTATACTTAGGTGGAGAAATTAAGTGGGGGCGACAGCGTGTGGGATAAATGTGGCTGTACAGGTAGATAATTAAATACGTCATCACCCACAAGATAGGTAGGGTATTGGGTGTATACCCATTCCCAAAAAAAATATATATATATATATTGCGTTTGGTCCTTTATTAACTTTGGAGACAAGTCAGAAAGCCTAAAAGCTCGGCCACGCGTGCTGCTTTTCGCTGCGCTCACCTGCCGAGCCTACAGTTCCCAGCCTTCCATATCTGTTGTTAAATTCAAATTCTCATTGCTTTTTAATTAATTAGAGCCGCCCCCCTAATTCTATGATTATGCACATATCTCTAGGTCTGAGAGTTTCATTTGAACAATCAAATATTACTAAAATTGTAATAGTTTGTTAATTCGAATTAAAGTAAAATTTTTTGTTCAATCTAATTTTGAGACAATTTTAAATTTGGTCAACCCTGCAAATATGGAGTTTAGGAAAATTATCTGTTTTGATTATGTTTTTATTTGAGAGTTTTATGCCGTTGAGATCTAATTAGATGAAGAGTAAATTTTTAAAGATTGTATTAACTGAGTTTGAAAAGAACAGGAAATATGTGGGAAAGTAGGGATGGACTGCCCGTTCGAAGAAGAGAAGGAACAGCTGAGCCCAGTGTCCGTTATGGATTTCCCGTATCAAGACGAGGACGAAGACGAGGCGGTGGTGGAGCAGCCTTTGGCCAACACAATTTCTTTCGAGCAGAGCATCGCCAACATTGAGAGTACGTCCTCTCTCTCTCTCTCTCTCTCTCTCTCTCTCTCTCTCGATCTTTCTCCTAATGAGTTGGTTCATGTATTTCGCTAGAATCTCTATACCACGTCCCACTGTCTAGTCCCACGGTCTATTTTGTCACCGTCTGCTAGGTTGCCACTATAAGTGTTAGGTGGACCCGGTCATTCCATCCTAACTATGGTTCTCGCTTATTTGTTTTTTCAAGCTACTGTTGTTGATGTGATAATGTAAGGGTCGGATCACTTTCTTAATCACTTTAGTTGGATTATATTCTAAGTATAATTTATCTTACATTTTGTTTAGAAGTTGAATTTTCTATAATTTCAATTTTGTAGGATAATTCAGTTCAAAAATGTAAAAAATATAAGTTGATCTTATGAGGATTTTTTTTTGTTAAGCATAGCTTAAAAACAACATTTTTATTATTATTGCGGGTTAGAAAATCAGTTGCGGTAGAGTGAAAGTTTACGCTTAGCTTTGTTATGAAATTAGCCTATTTAAGAATGAAACAAAAAACTTCGAATTTTACGGAAAAATCGAAAGAGGAAAAAATCATGAGCCTGGCGGTAAAATCTTACACTTTGTATTTGTTTTATAGTACAAAATTTTCGAGAATGGGATTACGATGTATATGAGAATGGCGACAATGGAATCTCAAAATCGTGACAAGCGTATAGTAATGGTGAAGCTGAGGTCGGCACGATGAAAGTCGTCGGGATGGTGACCAACAAAGATGGCCGTCGAGGATCGGAGGCGATAGACGTCGTCGGTGGCGGCGATGGTTGATAGCGATGGCCGGCGAAGAGCGGTGGTTGGCGGTGGCAACGGCATGGAGATTAATGACGGCAAGGATCAGCGGTGGCGGCTGGCGGCGGTCGTTGATAACTAACGAGGGTGGTCGGTGGCAGTGGTCGATTATGCGGAGGATTTTCGCTTTGGAGCTCTCTCTCTCTTGCCACCCTCATATGAAGAATGATGAATTTATAGATTGGAGGTAGCGTCTATAAATACATGCAAAATTGAATCATTCTCTCCATCGGGCTCAAAATGATTCTTTGATCATATGTATTTTGTGTATTTGAATGCTCGAATGAAGTGAATTATGAGATCTTGAACTTTGTTATCCGGCGTCAAGATGTTGATTTATAAACTCGTGTTTAAAGTCGATTGATAATAAGCGTTTGATCTCATTGAGTTGATTTAGAATCGATTTTCGGCATCAGATTCGTCTTATTAGTGAATTTTCAAGATCATATCAATTATTTTATTAATATTTTTTATTATTTAGGATGGTTACTGCTAATTAAAACAACACTTAAAGATAATACAAGAAAATTAATATTATTTTAGCATATAAAAAATATTAGATATGCTCATTTTAAAATTTTGGCTAAATAAATTTTATAATAAGGATTTCATTTAAAAGGTAAGTTAATATAACCGATCAAGGTTCAGCCAAATTTTATGTTGAAAGTTTATTATTTTATTTATATGAATATGTGTATGCTGAAAAATTAGTTAAACATGAATTTTATATAATTTTGAAACTGAAAATATTTTATTTTTGAGATATTTAAATTAATTTAATAATAAATTTATACATATAATACATATATAAAACTTAAAACTTAGATAAAATAAAACTCTAAACCTTCAAACTAAGACTGCCTTCATAGTTCACACTGACAGCATTTTGGTTTAATGGTTCACGCCGCTACTACTTTATGAGTTGGCGCGCCAAATTTTGAAATATTATACACCAAAAAACTCTAAAAATAGTCAAAATAGTTTATATCGGTTTAAATTTTTCTGATGCATTTTTGGCTTTTTTTTTTCTCTAAATAAAGAAATAAATAAAACGGTGAAAAGCGTCCTGACTCGTTACTTTCTGTCTGGTGGTGGGCAGGGACGAAGAATCAACTCCTTCAGAAGATCCGACGGTTTGAAAGCCTCGCTAATCTGGACCCTGTGGACCTGGACCACCGATTTGCGTGCACCAAGGCCCATGCAGAGACGATCCACGTGGAGACAGACGAAGATGAAGAGGGATACAGTAAAGAGACGCCTCGGCGCCGCACGGCTTCCGCCCTCCTTCGCCGGCTCACCGACATCGATTCTCTCCCGGTGTATGGGGAGAAGCTTCTATTCGACTTTTTCGTCGAAGGGCTCTCGTTCGCTGAGGATTTTCGGCGGGGAACGAAGAGTGGATTTGCCGGCGATGAGGGGCTGCTCCAGCTGGCGAACCATTGGGTCGCAGGCAGTGGAATCGCGGCGGAGCACGGAGGCGAGGTGGCGGCTATGGAGATGGAAAGGTGTGGTGGGGGATGGAAGCACTTCGAGGAGGAAGAGGAGATCTGGGCCGCGGAGATGACCGGCGGTGTGCTGACGTGGCTAATGGAGGAGCTGGTCGATGACCTACTCGTGTCGGTGGCGTGATTACATGTGAATTAATTGTGCCATCCAATGAAGCTCTCGTTTGATGGGATTAATTAATTTAATATCTTGCGTTGAGAAAATTAAAGTGCAATGCTCCGTCTTCAACTAAATGTACACTTAAAATTTTTCCTATTCTTGTCTTTATAATTCATGGGAAAAGATTGGATGAAGATATTTTTATCATAATTTAATTATGATAAAGTTAAATTTTAAAATAAGTATAATTTAATTATTTATTTATATATTATATTCATCTTAAAATATATTTAAAATTTTAATTAATGATAAAATGCAACTATCATTCATAATTATATTGATTATTTTATTTGAAGGGGCATCAGTCATCCACAATTCCGACGTTAATCACTCTATGCAATTATGACTTTCTGATATATAATTTATTTTAAATGGTTTAGATTGAATCTAATTAATTATTTTGTAATAGTTATATTCATTCTCAATCATATAAAAATGAATTATAACTCGAGATATTGTAAAATCAATATCCAAAATACCTCTAATATATTAAATTTGAGCTCGAGGTCAATTATCAAACAATCTCTTAATTGAACTCAAACTTGAGCTCATGGCCCAAAAAGCAGAACCCACGAGCCTACAAACGAGTTAAGCTCAAGCAGTTGGCTCAGCTCTCTTACACCCTTTGTGTAGAATATACTAAGCATAAGATCATTCATAATTAAAATTAATTTATTTTGAGGGTGCTTGTTAATTAAAGTAACACATGCACTTAAATAGTTATGTCAATTTGGGTTGGTGGGTCAAGTTTGGGTTTGACTTGAATTTGACATTATCCGAATATGTTTGGCTTGAACCTCACTCGTTTATTAAGCATGTATTTAACTCACATCTTCAAGATGGATTCAAATACAAACAAATTATACATGCTATAGGACAAATTATCTTGTAAAAATAGGTCAATTTTGAGTTTGTATCAATTTGGTAATCAGTCGATTTTGGATTGCTTTGGTCAACCATAACCAATTAAAATATTAAATGGGTCAAGTTATTTGACCACAAATTTCAAAGTCAACTCTTGAATTTTCAAGTCAAGTTTGTGTTGGGTTGATTTTTTACACTATACTTGAATAATTCTATGAGGGTGAAATGATTGAACATGATCAGTTCATACATACGTCTCTAAAATAGATAGCTCATTTTTAGCCTTAACTCTGAAACAAATGATAAATCTAGATCAAAAGTTGTTATCTACTAAAGGTTGAAGGAGGTGTAGAGAGGTTCTAAATTTTATGGAACAATTAAATGATATTAATGAGAAGTTTCTCATATAATGATAAATTATCTAGTCAATGTCAAATTGCTTATTTGTCCTCCTCATATGTTGATAAGTCTTATAAAAGGACATTTATAAGTTTAGCTTGTGTCATATGCATAATTAATAAAAAAAATGTAGTCCAATTTGCATTTAAAGAATTCGTGCTTACCAAAAGCTTCCAATCTTTAGTTTCATTTATGCAAGATCAAAGTAATTTAATCTATCATTATTTAGAGGTATTTATGTCTAAATACGCACTCCTTTCCTATATGATCCAATTAAATCAGAAGAGATCTTTCTATACCCATGTTTAATAAGTCTTCATTCATGTTTTTCATAATGATCCCACTCATCATTAGGGAATCACTTTAAGGATCCTCTACTTATTATTTATTAATATAAACTCTTATTAAAATCAATAATTCTTATTATCTAGATTTAGAAGACATTTTTTCTTATTTACTCAAAATATTCATCAAGATAGCTATAGCCTATATGTTATATAATATAAGGAGTAAGGCTAAAATTTTACTTATTTATAAAAACTAAATATATTTTAGCTTGCTTGACTATGTTCAAAAGGCTCTCTCTAAGTGGAAACAATTTCAAGTTAAATTAGACTCACTTCTTTTTTAGAGAGTATAATTAAAATGAATAAAAGTATGGTTAGATATAAGAATAATTAAAATAATTTTAACACAATATTAAGAATAAGAGTAATGGTTAATCACATGATTTTTACATTGATATATTTTTTTTCATCTATTACATATAAGACTAATTTCAAACTCCTATTTCTAAACTATTTTCATAGAATTAATTTATATTAAATTCTATTTAGGGTGTAAGATATAACTTGAGGAACTTATAATATGTCTCATAAAATACAGCATGTGTCATGTGTATTATAAATAGAAATTATAATCACATAACAAATTTTAAAACATAAATAATATGATAAAAATAGATAATAAGTTTTTACAAAGTGAATACTATTAAACTCAATACTCATTATTAATAAATAGAGAAGTGACACTAGCTTCTATTTATCTTTATTTTTTTATTTGTTGTTTCATTTTCATATGGTGCAAAGTAATAGTAATTTACAAAATATTATACATTGGATAACCTTCATTAAACTATTGATTCTCTTAGATTTGTGTGTGTGTGTGTGTGTGTGTGTGTGTGTGTGTGTTAATGCTCACAATTTTTTTGAGATATTTAAGCAATTTATTGTAAACTCAAAAATATGATAATAATAAACTGAACCAATATATTGGTTAAAGTTAAGAAATTACATACATTCTATTTACGTATTTATTTTTTCTTGAATATTTACAAATTTTCACAAAAAGTGTATTTCACTTGAAAAAAGTAACAATGGTATTTTTGATGTAATAATAAAGATTTAGGTGTTATTTAAGTAAAATTAAAGTTTGGGTGTGAAATCATTAAATGCATAAAATTGAGTGGTATGTATGTAAATCACAAAGTTAAAGTTTCTATTCTGTAAGGTGTCTTTACATTAATGCTCTGCTTTGAGAGTTACAAGCAAAGAGATATGTTTTTTACTTTTGAGTGAGAGCATTATAAGAAAAATAGAGTATAATAGCACAACTTTAATCTTATATAATGCAAAAATTAATTAGCAAAAAATAAGAATATTACCTCATTAAGAATCTATACAATATTGATGGCAAATTAATGCCTTATCGAATACTATTATCTTTGGCATTCAATTCATTCATAAATGCTCTCTTTAAGCTATATTTTTTTATGCATCTTTTTTTTTTTTGTAAATATTATAATTCCTAATCAAGGAATAAGAGGGGAAAAAAAGGAGGCTAATTCTAATTTAATTAGGTAACAAGTAAGTTGGGTTGAGCTAGTTGGACAATGCACCCTCATGCAGGAACTACCATTAGTTTTTTCCCGAAGGAGGGCCTCAAATGCTCAAATTAGTAATATAGTTTGAATATGAATAAAAAATAATATAATTTAATACAATTTTTGCTTATGAATCAATTAATATTATATAAAAATAATTATTAACATCATAAAAATGAAATCTCATACATATTAAATTTATATTTTAATATTCAAAATTTTCAAATTTAATAATAATAATAATAATATCAAGCCTGAATCTATTCATGGATACTTATTAATTTAGGGGCTATTTGGGGTCACTTTTATTTTTTATTTTATAATTTTATTTTATTTTATTTATATTTTGCTTAAAAATAAAATTTATATGATTGTAATATTTGTTTTTAAAAATAGTCAAAATTTTGAATATTTTTAAAAGTAATATTATTTATTTTTAAAAATAAAATTACATACAAAACCTCTAAATAAATATATTTTCAAAAATAATATAAAAAAAATAAAATTGAACAATTTTACTTTTTATTTTTTGTTTATATTTATATTTTATTTTATTTATATTTTGTTTCAAAATAAAAAATATTTAATGGTAATTATTATTTTTAAAAAATATTTAATGGTAATTATTATTTTTAAAAAATATTCAAAACGTATTTTAAGTATTTTTGAAAATAATGTTATTTGTTTTTGAAAATAAAAAAATAAAAATATATAAAAAATACATCAAATAAATATATTCTTAAAAATAATATAAAAACAAAAATAAAAAATAAAAAATAAAATTGATCCCAAACAGCGCTTTAACCTTATCATTGAAATCCAATTATTGTCATTATCATGGTGATAATTGTGTTATGACTGGGCCATGTGATCGCCCATTTAATGTACGTTACATCAACCCATATTGGACATTTAAGCAAAATGGCTACATGCAAGTGGTGAACCGTTGCAGGTGCATGATTAAGATTGCATAAACTACCAAATTTTAGATTAATTAACTTTCACCCATATTTATACCATGCAAAAAAAAAAAAAAATCAAACATTAAAATATTTCATGATATAATACATTTTTGAAACATCAACTATTTTAATTAATAAAAAATTTATAATATCATTGTCAAAATTTCAGGATTACTTTTTTTTTTAACATCAAGTTTGTATTTAAATATGCATATAAATTATTTTAAAGAATTTAAATATATATCACATAATTTATATATATTCATATATTTAAAATATATTTTTAATTTTAAATTATATAATATTTTAATCATCAATATCATATAAAAATATCATAATATTAATTTTTAAAATGAATCCATATATTTCAATAAGATTGTGATACAAATATTATAGATATACATATCAAATTTTAGTTCTTAGATATATAAATATATAAATATTATGTGATATGTATATAATTTTTTTTAATGAAAACCAGATATATCATGCACCAATAAGAACGATTATGACAATATAAATTGTTAAAAAAAATTAAAATTATTATGAAAATTTTAGATTTAAATTTCAAACATATTTAATTACTTTTATCTGGTAAATTTTAATTAATAAAAAATTATTATTATTATTATTAAGTTTGGTGAAATATACCTGTGCTAGAAAACCGGTGTGAGTGAAAGTTCTGCCGCTTGTTGTGAAGTCAAAAGAGGTAATTAAAAGCGAAGAGACACCTGGAATTTTTAACGTGAAAAATCTCGAAAAGAGGGGAAAAAACCAAAGGGCGAGCTTCCAATGTATACTGATAGTGATTTCAATTACATATGAGAGAGGAATGTATATGATGATCAGTGTAATTATGCGATGGTGGAGATCTTGGGATCACTACGGTGGGAATCTGGTCTGATTAGTGGCACAATTAGTGATGTGGCGGTGGTTGATGGTGGCGGAGTGCGATCTTGCTTGGGTGCGATCTTGCTTGGGGATCTTGAGCTTTAGAGCTCTCTCTTCCTCCTCACTTGGGCTTTTCCTCTTCTTCCGCCGTTGACTCTTCCTTTTCTTGCTTGGGTTCCTCCTCTTCTTCCTTGCTTGGACTCTTCCTCTTCTTCCTTGCTTGGACTCTTCCTCTTCTTCCTGCTTTCGGGCTCTTCCTCCTTGCTTGTGGACTCTTCCTCTTCTTTGTTTGACTCCTCTTCTTCTTCTTATTTGACTCCTCTTCTTCTTCTTGGCCCCTTGGTGTGAGGAATGAAGCCTATAGATGGGAGGAGAGGCATTCTTATAAATTCAGGCAGTACTCCCCCATCGGCTCGGTGATTACTTGATCATTTGATGTATTTTGAGCATTTGGATGCCCAAATGAAGTGAATTATATGATCTTAGGCTCGTTAGATCCTGGTCGAGCTTCGATTGTATAAACACTCCATGGCTATTTTGGGATTTAATTGATGTCCCAAAGATTCTAATGATATTTTTAAGCGATGATGGTTTTATCAATCGTATAAATCGACAGATTTGTGCTTTGGTAGTGGTATTTTGAGAGCCATATATCGATATGACCGAAAATTTCTGAGTCGAAACGATCTTGATGCCAAGCAATATCGAAATTGGCGGTAGATCAAGCACTTAAAATATCATTGGAAACTTTGAGACATCGGTTAAATTCTAAAAAGTTCTCAAATATGGAGTGTTATATCAAATTAATATCGTATCGGTTCCAACAAGCCAAATATCTTACAAATCAGACACATTTGAGCATACACAAAATACATCGAGGGAATCATGTGATGGTCGATGGTTTTGTCATTTATTCTGAAGAGCGTCTCCGATCTATAAATAGCCCTCATTCTCGTATGAGGAGCAAAGAGAGAGAGAGGAGAGCTCTAAAGATCCTCCAGCACAATCATGCGCCCTTTCGGCGATTGTCGACCACTTCGCCGCGTCGGCCCACCAGATCTCGTGTTGGCCGCCATTGCTGCGGTCATCATCGGCCATCATCGATCGCGTCGAACATCGTCGTCGACATTCGCAATATCGTTGTCAACGTCGTCATTACTGCAGCATTTGTCCTCTCATATGATTGTAATCCGTTGTCGGAAGATCTTTCTTCAGCAGTGTAATTGGAACTTTCTTGCAGTGGTTTCCTCTTTTCTACGTAAATTCGAGTTTTATTGTTCACTCTTTAAATACTTGCGTATGTGCTGGATTTCATATGAAGCTAAGGTGAAAACTTTTAATCTATCACAATTGATTTTCTAGCATGCAACAATACCAATTTTTTGGACAAATACTACACTGCTCTTGCATCTTATGACCTAATGTGTCGTAATGTACTTCATATAAATAAAGACATCTAAATATAATTTACTTTTAAAGTTTATAGATTTGTAACACTTTGTCTTACCTCTTGACTGCAATTTGGGCACTATCAATGTAGGCCTCTGCATTTAATTTGGACAGTATTTTTGTGGATTACACTATTCGGTCTAATAATAATTGAGTGAGAAAAAAGAAATTCCCAGCGCACATGCATGCCTTTTTTTTTTTTCTTTTTTTGTGATGAGTATCCATCCAACACTCCATCTATTTTATAAGTAGGGATATCATTATATAATCTCACAGTAGGCGTGCCGTATTCATGTATAGGTCCGCTTACTTTTCTTTGGCATCACAAAGAGGAATCGAGCATGGTGGGGGTTCGTCTCGCTCATCTTTGCCAACCAGGCTAAGAGATGGTGGGTTACATGCAAAAATTAGATGACAACTTAGGTAAGGATTTTTAATATTAAATAATAAATATGGCATAGTGGATGAAGATAGATCCTTTGATGAAATTAGGGGGAAAAATGGTAGCTGTGATCTAATTAGCATCTACATAAAAATGTTCATGCATGTAGATGAGAATTATAAAAAATAAATTTATCCAAATTGTAGAATCTAGACAAAAATAATAAAAAAAATTTTATCAAGATTAGTGCTAAATGCTAATCACTTTAAAACAATTATTGCTAGAAAATAATTTGATTATATCAAAATTTAGTATATTATTCTTATTATTTATCATAATTTTAGGACTAATTGAGTGTGAAATTAAGCTCTAGCAAAATTTTATATGTTTGAATTGGCGAAGCAATGGACTTATTTATTAAGAAAAATTATGGGAGGACTGATATATCACTTTAAAATTTATCGAATCTAGTATAAATCATAAAGCAATATATATAAGCAAT
Source organism: Cymbidium sinense (assembly GCA_021442155.1). Lineage (NCBI taxonomy): Eukaryota > Viridiplantae > Streptophyta > Magnoliopsida > Asparagales > Orchidaceae > Cymbidium > Cymbidium sinense. Next base: position 137,640,247 of record CM038223.1, on the reverse strand, counting down.
TGAATTAACTGTCTAGATGAGACGAATCCGCCAACACCAAAATTGGGATAAATTGATTCTAAATGAGCTCAAATCAAGACTAAAAAGTATACATGAGACTTCATAAAATTAATTGGACTGTCAAATAATCTTTAAATTTAATGTGATTATAGTCAATTCAAGCGGCTCGACGAGACGAATCCAACGAGCCGAAGATCACTCAAATCGGAGGTCATTTGGATGGTCAAATCTTAAAAAAATTTTCTGCGATCAAGAGAATCAATATAAATGGTCTGATAGAGTGTTATGGGATTATACCACCATAACACTCTGTAATCTTATAAATAGACCATTCTCATTAAAAAGGAATAATTATAAGAGAATTTGAGAGAAAAGCGTAAAACTACGAAGAAAAGCAATTCAGTTCATCATCATCATATAAAGTCGCCAACCACCACAATCATCAGCATCCCAACTTCTATTACATAGCCATTTTATGGTACTCCTATATTCTTGTTTCTCAAATAAAACATTGTGATCATGTAATCGGGAAGATTAAAATTTGGTACTTCTATATATATATATATATATATATATATATATATATATATATATATATATATATATATATATATATATATATATATATACTGGAACATTTTTTAGTTCGATTAGGCCCAGTAATTTTTTTCTCATTTTTTTGGAGTAATTTAACGTAAAAATTATAGTGCCTCTTTTTTGTTTTCTACTATTTATATATGTATTGGGCTCTCGTGCCAAACTAATACGTAAAATCTACTATATTATTATAAAATTTATGGCAAGCAATAACGACAATAAGAATGGGCACGGTAAGAAATAATAATATAAAATTGCTTGAGGTGAAAAAAAAAGAGATATTAATAATTGTATAATTAAACCCTTGAGTTATGATATATTTTAGATACGTGCATATAATTTTGATACTTTTTAAGTAACTGAGATATTGAGATGAATTGAGTAGATTTTACTTCAAGCTCCACTCATAATTTATTTTCTTAGTGGAGCCTAAGCCTACTTATAATTGACTTAACTCAATAACAATCACATAAAATTATGAATTATGTAGCCTAATGTACTATCTTTTACCTTCAAAATGAAGGTTTTGATTTGATCCCTTTTAAAAAATAAGTCAATTTAAGTTACAAAACAACCGCTCACTTGCAATTTTATTAACAAATTTTGCAATTTTTTATAATAAATATGCACATGAAATAACAAAAAAAATATTTATTTAATTTCTATATATATATATATATATATATATATATATATATATATATATATATATATATATATATATATATATATATATATATATATATATATATATATATATAGGATTAGACTTCCAAAGTAGCTATAAGGGCTGACTTTTAATGGGCTTCAGTTGGTATGAGGCCAGGCCACATCTCGAAGCGCAATGGCAGTGCCGTTTCCGATCAATTACAACGTGCACGTAAGATGTCCGAATAAATAACAATAATAATGCATCAAGCATTAAATATTCACCATAACACTTAAACTAATTAAATGTATTTATTAGGTGAGAGGCTAATTCACACAATTAACTGTTGGTTTGATCAGATTAATGCGACGATTTAAATGACTCTTTAAACATTTCAAGATTTGGTGCAGTAAAGTAAAATTAAGATAATGTAATGATTTCAAATTCATGTAGTTTTTTATTTGTATTTGGAATTAATGGTAATTTCAAATACACCGGCCAATAAAGTGATACATGGCGCGCCATGCCGCCGTCCTCACGCTCATCACGGCCACGGCCACGCTGGCCACCGTCGCCGCGCCCTCAATCCAATATCAAACCTTAATTTATTTTATACATTATATTTTGTAACCAAATAAAAAAAAAAATAAAGTAAATTTGTAAAGTTCTCAACCAAACAACTATAAAGTAATCATTTTCTAATTTCTTACATTACATTTTTTTTTACACTATATTTCAAATACGAATCAAATAAATCTAAGTGAGAGTTAAAACGGTCTTAACGGTGTATCCTTCTAGGAATGAATATAGAGAAATGTTATAAGTTAAATTGAGAAGTTACTATCATCTTTGGCGTAGGCTATATAGTGATATATGATAGGAGATAGTTCACCTTTAGAAGGCAAAGCAAACATAACTTAAAAGGTGGCAAACAGAGCATTTTTTATTTATTTATTTATTTATTTTTATTTTTTTTAGTGGTCAGAGGACATTATTAAATAATAGAAGGTATGGTCTTCCATCTTAGAAGGAGATGAAGTGAATTTATGGTGACATACAAAGCAATATAAGAAAAATCAAAGAGGCCATGAAAGGTGATATACCACATGCTCCCATAAAAGTGGAGATAAAAACATCTAATGTCAACATGTAATGCAACTTTGAAAATTTTGTACGACACTAAAATTGGTCAATTTGGTTTTGTTTTAAAGATGAAGATGACAAACATTGAAAGTGACAAGATCGTGCCAAAATATCATAATTACTACTAAATATGGTCAAATAAACCCTCGGTGAGTGAAGATGGTATGGCATGATAAACATAATGTTTCAATATGAAATAGTCATGAGATCCACTAAAGATGACCATAACTGCCATTCCCAAGAGGCGGCGGTGAAGAAAGTCCAACTCAATTGACATGAATAATAACAAATGATAATTTGGATGGCCTATTTAGTGAAAGGATATTAAAAGATCTAATATTAGTTAGTGATTATAAGAAATTAACAATCAATCAATTTAAAATAAAATATATATTATACGATTAAAAGTTGGTGGGTTTACATGATTGGAACCCCCTATCTCCTTTACAATGAGGTTGACATTATTAGAGATCCATAATGGATATTAAAATATTTTTTTAACCCCATCTAATTACACTATGTGATTTATTAAGAAAGCAACTAAATCGACCAAATTCAATCACAGTAGATTAGGTGAAGTCGACTACATCCCTAAACTACTTAGCTTGCACTTAGTTAATGTCAAGCCATGTCTTCATCTATAAAGTTCACCTCAAGTTTTTTGTAGTTATAAGATTCCCCCATTAATCCCTCAATCCTTGCAAAATAAATTATTAAGGAGAATACTTATGAACCCATAAAAAATAATTTTAATAACAAGCATCATCAATCCATAAATAAAAACAACATATCTATAATACATTCCTACTTCTGATAAACTTGATACTAACCATTAATTAAGGGAACATTAGCTCTATCATTAGCTCTCTCTCTCTCTCTCTCTCTCTCTCTCTCTCTCTCTCTATATATATATATATATATATATATATATATATATATATATATATATATATATATATATATATATATATAATAGATCTAAAGTAATATGATTGCTTCTAATGTCATCCGACTTGGTTTGAGTTCTTTAATCGAGTTGACATTAGTGCTTGGAACCCTACCGAGTTACGGATAATTTGGAAGGAATAACTCGATGCTTTCAGTGTTGGATGCGTTTTTTGTAATTAGTTGGATCGAGTCCTCTCGAAGCCCTCTCAAATCGAGCCGGATGATCCGTTTAGACCCTTGGATTTGATCTTTGATCTAGCGGTTCGTGAGTTCCTTGAGAATTAGTGGAGTACACGCGCTTGCTTCTGCGCGGTTTGATCTGGAAATTTGATCTGAACCCTTGATGTTGGTTTCATGGTCGCCCCGCCGGATGCCTGCGGAAAATTTGCTTTAACCTTTATTCGCTTGTTTCTTTCGAGGCCAAGCCTCAGAGAGAAGTGGGATCTGGGAGAAATCGATTTCTCGGTGAAGAATGGTGGTTCTGAGGAAAACCCGGAAGAACATGAGCATGAAGAAGAGAAGAAGAAGGAGACTAAAGAGATAAGTTTCTTTCTTAAAATCTTGATTCTCTTTCTGTTTGGCTTCTCATCTCTATTTATACTTTCTTCTTGAAGTTCCTATGCCTAGATCTGTTACTTTTTACTAAGTGGATCCACGTTTTAACTGCGTATGGTTGTTATTCACGTTATGTTGATGTGGCTACCGCTTTCTTGAGGTCTTGATTCTTGATTTGGCTGGTTGTTATAGTTGTTTATCACTTTGTTCTTCTTTTTACCAGAGTTGGTTTGGGAGAATTTATCTCGTTCTTTATTAAGGGTTCAGAATGGCTTTTATTTTGTTATCTCCTATAACTTCCTTTCTCTTTCTCTGTAATCATCAAAGGTCATTGTAATGATTTTAGATATTTTGTCGTATTTTGTATTCCTTAGTTTGAGTGTTCTTATTGTTAATTTGGCCATTGGATGAATTGGATTCATATCATTACTCCCCTCCTTTTATCCTCAAGGTCAAAATGAACATCTGCCTTCTCTGTTTCTTCAATTCATTTCTCAAAAGCTCCTGTTGATACTTTCCCTCCCACTGACTATAAGTAGTATTCTTTTGTCAAATGATTGCTGGTTTCTATTAATAAGAATGAAAATTTTGTCCCTTGTTGTAGACTTATTTCTGTATGCTCATGATCCTAGCTGGATTACCACCAGTGGATATTGTAGAATGGGAATTCACTGAACTGGACTCATCATTGGATAATGTATGTAATGAACCAAATTGTAGTTATACTCTATAAGGGAATAACTTATTGGTAATTCTGTGCTAGAGTAGGCTATTAAGGATGTATTATCTGAAAACACTAAGCTATATAGGATATAGGTGTAATAATTATGTAATAGATAGACTTTCTTAACAAGTTAAATGGTTGATACATGAAGCTTGTTTCTAATATTTCTTCGGGTTACCCATTTGATGATTGTTGCGCTTGATGCCGGTCATCATTGACTGCCATTAATGCAAATAACTTGGACTTATGATATGCCCTCTATGGTACTTCTCATCACGCATGCCTCTTCTTTTTTTCTATTTGAGTTCTTGTAAATTGAATCGATATTTATTTCTTTGTTTGATTGATTGTGGTGAGTCAGAGGTAGTTGGAGCACTCGATATTCTTGCTTACTTACTCAAGTGTAATCATTTCTCTGCTATTTTCATTAGAAATTGCTTCCATTAATGCCTGAAAGAGGGATCTTACTTCCCTTTTAATATCGATTATTCAAAGCGACTTTGTAGAAATTCATGTGAATGTCCGAAATTTGGTTAGCTAGGTCTTCAAACTCATTATAAAAGTGTTCTTGTGGTTCTTGCTAATTCTCCTCTTAAATCTCCAGAGAGAGGAAGAGCTTTTGCATAACTTGTTCTTTAAATTGTGGCCATGAATACAATTGTTTATTTAATTGCATCCATTGATACCAACTCAAAGCCATCCATGTATATTGAGGATATTAAAATTTTTGCTCCTCGATGTGTTATAAAGCGAAAGAATTGTTCGCTTTAAAGAGCCAACCTCTAGGATTTTCTCCATTAAATTTGGGCATATCAATTTTGACAGGTATTGACATGGATGTGTGTGTATGTGGTCTGTTTGGAGAATAAGATTCTGAAGGAGATGCATCACATACCTGGATTTGAGGTTGTTTTTCCAATCATTTTCTACGGTCAATCTTCTTGATATTCAATACCATAGTGATCGAGGTCATTTGTTCTCGTTTTGTTTAATCTGGTAACACATTCTTCAAGTGTTTTGGCATTGTATTTTGTGCTGTCTGCCATTGTTGTAGATGTAATGTAGTCAACAAGAGCACCATACTTCCGTTCAGTTACGTATTGCTTCATAGAGCTTGGTTTGAGTTATATTCTTGTTATTTCGATTCATCTTTGGAACGGTGAGTTATGGATAATTTGGAAGGAATAACTTCAGATGCTTTTATGAGTCGTTGGATCTGGCGTGTTTTATGAATTAGCCGTTGGATGCGAGTCCTGGTCAGTCTCTCTTAAGTGAATCTTGGCCGTCGGATGATCAGTTTCTTGTAGACCCTTGGATTTGATCTTTGATCTAGCGGTTAAATGAGTTCCAATTAGTGGAGTACACGCTTGCTTTTGTGCGGTTTGATCAGAAATTTGATGAACCTGATGTTGGTTTCGTGGGTACTTGGCGTGGGATGTAACCACGTGGAAATTTGCTTTAACCTTTATTACTTTGTTTCTTTTGTATTGTGCAAGCACTCCAGGAGGAATTAGAGTTTGCGGTTGGGATCGGGGGAGAAACCAAGTTTCTCCGGTGAAGAATGGTGATTTCCGGTGAGGAAAACCCAGAAGAACATGAGCAGGAAGAAGAGAAGAAGAAGGAGACTAAAGAGATAAGTTTCTTTCTTAAAATCTTGATTCTCTTTCTTTGGCTTCATCTATTTATACTTTTGAAGTTCTATGCCTAGATCATTACTTTTACTAAGTGGATCCAGTTCTTTCTTGTTTTACATTATGGTTGTTATTACATTATGTTGATGTACGGTTTTCTTGAGGTCTTGATTCTTGATTTGCTCATTGTTGTAGTTGTTTATCCGCCTTTGTTCTTCTGCGTACATATGGTTTGGGAGAATTTATCTCACAGTTCTTTATTATTCTGCATAAGGGTTTGTGGCTTTTATTTTATTATCTCCCTGTAACTTCCTTACCTTCTTTCTCTGTAATCATCACGAAATTTCTGTAATGATTTTACGTATTATTTTCTTTGTATTTTATATTCCTTACTATTTGAGTCTGTTCTTATTGTTAATTTGGCCATTGGATGAATTGGATTCATATCATAAAGACTCGATTGACTTACTTGTGCACCCCAAGTGGTTAGATCCAAAATGCTAGCCTAATTCCAACCAGTTGTTCATCAAAATACCTATGATCTACTTTGCTCTTATTTTATTTAAAGTAATGACACATAAATTTGATTAAAAGTTGATTGCTCATGTTAGTTTGGTTAAGTCATCTAAGAGCTACTAATAGGTTTAAACCTAGATGGAATTGATCCTTAGATTATAGGCACATATAGGAGAAATTATCAAGTTGGCCACACATGTCACTAGATTGTCTCTCAATACACTATATATTTCAAATGACTGCATGTAGTTATTGTGTTCCTATTCATCTCAAGGCCATGCCCAACTAACCTGATACCTAAAAACACCCCACTCATAAAACTTCATCAATAGAATAGAAACTCTAGCCATACTTAGAGTCTATTGGATTTATATTGAGAGAATAAAAAAGCAATATGGTAATTTTCTTTTTCCACATTTAATGGAAGTCATTCTCATTTTTCTTAGAGGGATGTCTAGTCAATCAACTTAAGTTTTTTTTTCTCGTTTTATGTCATCTATTTTGTTCTTAACTCTCTCTTATCCTTCCTTTTCCATCTTACTTCTTAGATGGATAACTTTCTTCCCATACAAAAGTAACTCAACTTGAAGTATTATCCTACTCGATAATGATATACATGATAAAGTAATAATTTAAAGGTCTAATATAGATTAGTTTGAGTTTATAATAGGCCTTGGTTAGACAAAGTTTAAGTTAGGCGATTAGGTTTAAGTTTATGTTCGTTTGAACAATTATATTAAGATTGGAGTAAATTGAATATAATCTTAGTTTTAGGCTTATTAGGGTATAATCTTTGATTGAGGATTGCTTAGAGAATCATAATGAAGATTTAAAGGTCTAATAACATTAAATGGTTTAAGTTATTGTAAGATTTAGACCCTAATAGTTTTAAATCATTAAATAAATTCATTTGAATTGTTTAGGATGTCCAATAGCAGTGCTATAATGGGCGTACTACGACCATCCCCCATTAGTATTAAGTCTGCAATCAAAGAAAAAAATTACTAGAGTTGTAAAGAAAAATATTATAACTTTTTTATCCTTTTTCTTATGAAGATAAAAAAATACTAAAAAAGAGATTAGAAAATTGATTAGTACATTTAATGAGAAAGAAATAATAATGAAAATAAAAATATAAAAATATAAAAATATATGAAAATATATAAAACACTTAATTTATAAGATTAAATATAAATTTATATAATATCAAAAAATAAAGATATCCAATCCCTCCATAATTGTCAAATGTCATGTAATTTGGATGCGAATGAGTTTATCTAAACCGTTTAGTTGATTTGAACGCCATAACATAAATTGTTTCAAAAAATGGTGCACTATCAATGAACTTCATATGAATGAAGATCTAGGATATAAAAAGTTCATGCAAACAAGCTTTAACTGTGAAGATTTTTAAGTTTTTTATGATGAACTAGCTTATTACGTGTGAAAATTTCACATGTAAAGATTTGTAAGTTTTTTATGAGTATTGATATGACACTTAAAATACTACTAGTCGAAGCACGAATCTTAATGTCAAAAGCAAGTTGATCCTAAATTGAAACTAGCTGAGATCAAGCACTTAAAATATCATTAGAAACTTTGGGATATCAGTTAAATTCTTAAATAGCTCTTAAACATGGAGTGTTTATAGTCAAATCGAGCGCCCTAACGAGCCGGATCTAACAAACCCAATATCTCATAATTCTGACTTCATTTGAACATTCAAATACTTAAATTACATCAAATGATCAAATGAATTATTTTGAGCCGTCCGATGGAGTGGAGTGGTTCAGATTTTGCATATATTTACAAAAACGTCACTCCTAAATATAGCCTCTTATTCTTCACGAGAGGAGAACAAAAGAGAGGAGAGCTCTAAGAAAATCCTTCAAGCATAATTGTGTCGCCATCGCAACCACGGTTGGTTTGCCACCACCACCGGCCGTCATACTGTCGATCCTCATCGTCGTCAATCTCCATCGTCGGTCGTCACCGTCGACCACTATCGTCGGTCATCATCGCCGACCATCGATGCCGGTCACCGCCGCCGATCATCTTCGCCGGTCATCAGCTGACCTTCATTGATCATCATCTCTATCATTACATTTACACAGATGTGACTATATATTTGTTATTGTCGATTAAATTCCCATTGTCAGCCCTTCTCATATACAATTTTATAATCCGTTATCGGGAAACTTTTGTACTCTGAAACAGATACATAATGGAAGATCTTTACTGGGCTAGGCCGTGATTTTTTCCCTTTTGAGATTTTTTTACGTAAAAATTCTGGAATTTTCTTATTAATTCCTCAAACATCTATGTGTGTGCTGGATTCTGCAACAAAGCTAAGATGCAAATTTTTATTCTACCGCAACTGATTTTCTAGTACGCAACAGTTTAACACCGTCTGTGGGAAGAAAACTCATCAATCACAATTTATGTGAACACCTGCATCATGGCCAATAGGCGCAATACTCGTAACAAAGGAGGCTCCGCTCCAACTCCCGTCACTCTCCAAACCAATCCTTGAACCAAGGATGCTAAGCTTCTACCTCACTTTCCCTTGATAGGTGTGACCCTGTCGGTGAAGGCGCGATAGGAATCTCTTTAGAAGATCGTATGCGCCGAATGGAAGAGTCTTAAAATGAGATGATCCGACTTTTACGAGGAACACGACAACCACTACCGTGACAAATACATCTCCCCCAAAATCGATCGTTAGCCGTGGGAGGTCAAAATGCTAATCTCCTTGACACTGAAGTTCCTCCAGGTGATCTTGATCTCCTTAACGCTAGTTCTACTCATCCATCGCTCAATGCTAATCCAATTATTCTTTGGTAGCTTGGCACATTCTCACCTTATTGACCCCACTCGTCATATTATACGTGCAGAATTATGACGCTTAATGCAAGATGAATTTTATCTTAAAGACATAAATTATCATCCCCTTCACCGCGGCTATGAGGAGTCCTCACATTTAGCTAAAGCTATTCTTTAACATCCTATTCTCATAGGTTTCAAGCTTCTGAGTATCAATTCCTATAATTGGGCAACTGACCCATATGAACACATCGATCATTACAGAACCATCATGCATATCGTGAGCTCGACACCTTGCTTTGTCAAGTCTTTCCGTACCCTTAAGTGCACTTGGTTCTACTTCCTTCAGGGATCCATCCATACCTTTGATGAACTTCGCCAAGATTTTTGTAGAGCAGTTCATTGCAAATCGGAGGATCATTAAAGATTTCTCATCTCTCATTCGTCAAAATGAGGGTGAATCACTTAAGGAATACTTCGAGGTTCTCCTTAGAAGCTTCGCCAAATACACAGGTAGACACAAATTATTAAGAGGAGTTTTCCTTGGAGGGGCTCGTCAGGCCTTTTACTCATCCTTAATGCGAGACGGTCGCTCATATGACTTGGTTCATTGTGTGGAAGCACAAATTTTTATCGATGAGGCTATTAATGCCCATCATAAATAATTTGAATAATATACAGGAAAACGTAAGAGCGCCCAGGGAATACTGACCGACAGTTCCATCAAAAGAAGCAACAAGGCAATCGTGATCTCCCTCCACGACCCTCACATCAATGATGTGAACCACGACCAGAAAAGGAATACACACCGCTGAACACATCTCGTGTTAACATCTTGATGGTTATTCGAGATGAAGAAACCATCAAGTGGCCACATCCACTGAAACAAAATTCAAAAAACCAGGAGCAATATTGTCACTCTCATCGAAATCATGGACATACTACTGAGGCATGCAAACAACTCAAAGAAGAAATCGAGAGGCTCATTCAACAAGGATATCTACGTTGATTTATGAAGAATCAATCGACTAAAACAAACATAACTCCAAGCGGGAGCGGACAATCATCACGAAACAACAAAATAGTCATCGCGGTTGAAAATTAAAACAATCGGGGAGGATATACTATCTAATCAAGTTCTCATTACCACCTCGAAGAGCGAGTTAAAGAAATCTCGTATTGATCATTTCATCACTTTTAATGACTTGGACTTAGAAGATCACTTGTCATCTGGATGTCGGTGACCCATGTTATAATGTTAAGAAAATTTTGATTGACAATGGGAGGTTGATGTCTTATTTTACTCCACATTCTTAGCATGGGCTTGGTTAGGAAAAGCTCCAACCACTGAAGGACCATTATGGGTTTGATAATCGCCACGTGCAGTAGAGGGACAATCACCCTTATACGTGACCTTGACGCCGAAGATTTTTAATTTTGAGATGAAGAAGTACCCCAGAAAGCTTTGCTATAGAAGACTTGCTCTCTGTTGCATTATCAGATGACCAACCACTACGAATAGTGCAAGTGGGATCTCTGCTCTCAGAAGAACAAAGGAAAAAATACATAGACTTCTTGCACAGAAATCAAGACATCTTGGAGTCAACGGATATGCGTCGACCCAATGTGATCATGCACTCCCAAGATTGATCCAACATTCAAACCGATCATCCAAAGAAGCGAGTTTTGCACGATCAGCCTCATATTGAACAAGAAGTTAACAAGCTCTGGATTCATACGAGAGGTACATTACCCTACATGGCTAGCAAATATTGTCATGGTTAAGAAAATAAATGGAACATGGAGAATGTGTATTGATTACACTGACCTTAACAAAGCTTACTTGAAAGATAGTTTTCCTCTTCCTCGAATTGATCAGTTGGTCGATGCTACGTCCGGACATCAAATGCTCAGTTTTTTGGATGCTTACTCTGGTTACAACCAAATAAAAATGGACCTAGCGGATGAAGAAGCTATATCATTTCAAACATATAAAGTTTTATACTGTTACCAAGTTATGTCGTTTGGTTAAAAATGGTGCTACTATCAACGCTTATGAATAAGGTTTTAAAGACCTATTAGGCGCATAATGGAGGTATATGTGGATGACATGTTAGTAAAGCTTGGAAGAATCACAATATATTTATGACTTAGAAATATGCTTTAACCTTCTTGACGTTATAACATGCAACCCACCAAGTGTGCTTTTGGGGTTACGTCGAAAATTTCTTGGGTTTATGGTAACCGTGGATAGAGGCCAATCAGAAAATCAAAGCTCTCAAAGATATGACTCCTCAGAAGAATATCAAAAAGTTCAACATTTGAATGGACGAATTGCTGCCTTCATTTTCTAGCCCGTTCTGGGGATAAATACTTGTCATTCTTTAAAATATTAAAGGAGCTAAAATAATAATTTTGATTAGTGATGAATGTCGATGCTTTTGAGCAACTAAGGAGTATTTAGCATCTCCACCCTACTATCAAGCTATTCAAGGAGAGATGTTATACTTATATCTCGATCTCTTCCCATATAAGCTCAGTTTTAGTCGAGAAAAGGGGATACAACGACCAATTACTATGTCGCAAAATTCTCTCGATATAGAAAGTCGTTATCCACAGATAAGGTGGCTCGGCTTTAGTTTTCTCGTGAAATTATCCATACTTCCAAGCTCACACTATTTGTTTACACTCATTTACCATTAAGGGCCATCTACATAAACCAGCATCACGGGAGGTTAATTAAATGGTGCAGAATTGGGAGAGTTTGATATAAATTTCTACCTCGGCTATAAAGTCTCAGTACTCAGACTTTATGGAATGCACTACCTCAACTCCAAATGAGCTATCTACTACATGCCTTTTGTCTCCTCAATGGACCCTCATGTTGATGGAGCTTGAGAAATATTGGTGCGAGGAGAATCTTACTTATTTCCCCAGTGAATACCTTAGAGTATGGACTTCCTAAAATTTCCTAACTAATAATATGGTGAATATGAGGCTCTCATCATAGGTTGAGACTCCATCGATTGTGAAGCTCAAGACTTAGTGATCCACTTGTCGACTTAGCCTCCCAGTTGAGGGAAACTTTAATACTCATAATCCTCCTAGCCAATACCTCAACTTAGTAAAGTCACTTCTTGCCCATTTCAAGACACATCAAATCATTCACATCTCGAGAGAAGAATACTCAGTGGCTCTCTAAGCTTGCAACATCTACTCTTGGAGATCTATTTAAGAGAAGGCATGTTGAAGAAATATATTTTCTAATATCCAAGGGTCATGGGTACAAGCAATTAATGAGATAAAGAAACTTTAGGTGGATGGACCCCATCCTGTCTTTTCAACAAGTGAACTTTCACGAAGACCAATACTCATCTCAAAGATAAGCTTCAAACTTTATTATCTCGGTGAACTATACAAATGAGCTTTTAATCATACCTCAAATGTCTCTCACCATTAGAGGTCGATTGCATTAGAGATTCACTGGGGATATGTGGAGAACACCTAGGAGGAAGGGCTAGCCCAATTATAAAGGCAAGGGTTCTATTGGCCTACAATGAAACAAGATGCCTTGAGTTCACAAAAAAAATGCAAGTTGTTGGTTACACTCTAACCTCCCTCACATCAGCTCATCCATTCAAAGCCCATAACATTTTGCTCAATGGAGAATTGATATCATGGGACCTTTTTTGATAGCATCGTATGAAAGTTTATCATTTTAAGCAGACTACTTCACTAAATGGGTGGAAAAGAACCACTCGCTAAAATCACGGTGGCAAATGCTAAATAATTTATTTGAAAAAATATAGTATGTCGATTTGGTCTTCCTGCAAAGATCATCACTGACAATGGAACCCAATTTATTGGAAAAGTCTTTACGTCCTTTTAGATCTTCACATTCATTTCTGCGCTCGGTATATATATCCTCAAACTAACGGACAGCTACCAACTATACTCAAAGGACTAAAACACGTCTTGAGAAGGCTGGGGCAATGGGTTGATGAGCTTTCTAATATTCTTTGGGCTTACCGCCTACATCATCCCGAATCCGGTGAGACACCATATAACTTGTGTTTGCACGAAGCTATTATACCATAGATATCGAGTTCCAAGTCCAAGAGTTCAATTATTCGATCATGATGATAATGAAGAAAAACTCGATACACACGGACCTACTCCCAAACTCACGACATGGCCCCTTGGTTACTTATCACCAAAGGTAGCTCATCACTTCAACATAAGAGTAAAACCTCATCCCATATCTTGGTGACTTGGTCCTATGAAGTCTCAAGGCCGGGCAAAGGCCCTCAACGTAATAAACTCTCACCTCTCTGAGGTGGCCCATATGTAGTTATAGCTATGGTTAAACCAAGAACATTCAAGCTCAAGGATCCAGAGGAAAAAACTTTACCTCAAACTTGGAATACTGAGAATCTCCGAAAATATCATCAATAATTCTTACTACATAATTATTGCAACTTTTATTTTGTCTCATTTATCATTTCCTCTTCAAACTCATATATGTATTAAAATCATCTTATGATTGTATCACTAACCTTATCAGAGTAATGAATTTATAATTTTTTCTTTCAAGCTTGTTGCATATAAATAATCTCCTTCATTTAATCCTCTCACTTGAGAAATGCGTAACTCACGTTGTATCTTAGTCGGGACATGATCAATCCCATGGGGACTTGATCACCTCTTCCATCTGAGTAAGTCAAGTAACACTTTGTAACCAGGATGGTCAAAAGGTCATTGTGGACATCTCCGCCTTTTCCATACATGTAAGTCAAAATAATATTTTGCATGATAGGCCAAAAGGTCCTTGGTGGACATCTCACGGCCTCTTCCATATGTGTAAGATGTCAATTAATGTTTTGACTAATACCTAGGATAGGCCAAAAGGTTCTTGGTGGACTTCCCTCATCCATGCAGTTAGCATCGAATAATATTTACCAATCACCTGATAGGTAAAAAATAAAACAAGAGCATATCATCTAAAATTTTTTTTTTATCATTGATAGCACTAACATGATGATACAAGAAAGAATCAAAATTCTGATACAAAATAATAATAATATGTAGATAAAAAAAAAAATGCATCCTCAAGTGATACAACATGATATCAACGTCCTCCTCACCACTAGGGGATGCTCCCTTGGACTCACTCGACTCCTTCATCTCCGAATCGGCGTCTTGGATACTTGGAGATAGATTCATACTAGCTCGGTTTTTTTGCGACTAGATTTCTTTAGAAACCCTCGGATGAAGCCCTCCTCTAAACATTGGTGCTCCAAGTCCTTCACTTCAACATCAAGAATATGATTACGAGCTTCTGACATGGTCTTCAATAGTATCGCGATAAGCTAGGGAGTTCTTAAAGTCTTCCACTGCCTTCAAGGAGATTTCATTTGCTTCCGCTTTTGACATTATAAGCTCTTTCTAAAAAAAACGATCTTGTAATGCTTTCTTCTCCAGTTCGATACCTTTCTTCTCCGCTATAAGTGCCTTGAGTCTTTTCTCTTTCTGGCGAGTCTCTGCTCTCACCTCAATCAGCTTATCACGAATGCTCCCTCACTGAGAGAAAGAAGTCTACATGTTCGCTAGCTCAGTTCTACACCCACTTAGTTGATCCTCCAGAGTCACCACTTATTTGGCCTTAACACTCATCTTTCGCTCATACTAGCCTTACAAATATTTTACTTTCACAAATTCAGTATTCCACTCGTCTAGAGCGACACCCAAATGAGTCATCCACAATGTTTGAGTACAAAAAAAATCATCACAAATATTACACAAAGAAAAAAGGAAAAGAAGAAAAGAAGGAGGAGAAGATAACATACTAATTCATCTGCTCATTGACGTTCAGTGCATACGTGCTTTAACACCTCTTCAGGAATGTGCGGCTTCGAAAATGAACTCCCCCATTATGAGTTGAAATAACTAAACTCTAAGAGGCTAATGGGGGGTGAACACATTCTCCGCAGATATTTGACGTAGTCACTTGACATGCTTTTCTCTTCTTGAAATATTACTACCATCGTGATTTTTAGGGCTTCTTGAAAGAACCCTATGAATATGAGGAGACCTTTCATCACCTTTTGACCTCTTTAGTGGAAGAGCATGAGATCTCCACTTGGATGGAAAGACCAATCTTGAACATTCTATCTTCAGCTATATATTTGTCCGATGTGTGACATAACTCATGTTGTAAGCTTCACGCATCGAGGAATATTAAGAGTTCTTAAGATTTCATTCTCTTGTCGGTGATGGAAGGTCATTCAATCTTCCCCATCTCTTAGGGAGGCACTCATTTTCATAAAAAAAAAATCCATTATACCAATTTCTAGATGGATCCTATCTGAAAATTTCATCCATCTTTATAGCAGATAAGAAACATGTCGAGCATCACATGTGAATCTACATTCGACACAAGTATTTGATGTTCAAGCAACACCATGCTCTCTAAAGAAGAGACAAACCAACGATGATCACTAAAGCTCGAAATGAAAATTGTGACAAAGCTATACCACATATTTTAAAGATCTCGATTAGCTTGGGAGCCAATCGAGTTCATACGAAGAATCATCTCAAAAATAGTAAAGTATCCTAGCGGAGGTGAACGAGCTCGATCAGACTTTTTGGCAACAATAACCATCAACTCATTAGGAAAGTGAAATTTCACGTGAAATACCATTAAACTATCTGATATGATAGTGGATGATATATCGTCTGTAGCTGTCACACTATGGGTTTTCTTCCGGCCATTACCCTGTGAAAATACATAATAAATAAATAAAGAGAGAGAGAGAAATGACAAAAATATGAGAATTTTGTGAAGCAACTCACTCACCTCAATACTTGGACATATCCTTTTTTGACTCTCTATCATGACGACAGGATAAAATTTTTTTGTTCTGATCGGAAAGGATACATACATATGAAAAAAGAAGAATTTATTCCTCTCTAAAGATGTTGAAATTACACGACTTTACGAGTTGTTGAATGGCGGTTCTAATTAACGCTTCCCCGCCATCTTGGCAGTTATCAACTGTTGAACCATCCATTGAAGTTTCAAGAAATCTAATTTTCTACAAGAAGAAGTAGGAACTACGGGCCCTAAACGCCTCCAAACCCAGTCGGTCCGACGAGGATAGTTGACACCTATTTTGAGAGAAAATCGGAGCCTCGTTGTATGAACTACGGGCCTTGATCAACTCCGAACGACCTACTCTTAAGAAGAAGAGGAACACTAGATCATATGAGGTGTGTGCCTTCTTCCTTGCTCTGGGGTTTTATAGATCCCTATAAAAAAGGAAAAAAAAAGAAAAGCGCAAAAATGGGTGAAAATGAGAAAGGACAAAATGGACAAGAAACCCCTCATCGTAGCGGTTTTGCATCATGCAGACGCGGAGGCCGGCACTCGTCGCCCATGACGCCTGCCGACCCAGCTGGGCTTCAAGCGCCCGTAAATGTCGGATATGTCCATAACCCGAACATGCATGCGTACCGTACATATCGCGCCTTCGCAGTGATCATAATCTTGTGCTCCCATGAAGATCTGTTCTCTCAAAATGTATGGTTAATGGACCCACAAATTTCATTGAATAATTTGTTATTTTCAAGTATTTGGCGTATATATTTTTGGATGATTGAGATAATGTCATCCAAAAACAGGGGGGGCAACTGATATTACACTTAAAATACTACTAGTCGAAACACGAATATTGATGTCAAAAGCAAGTTGATCCTAAGTTGAAACTAGCCGAGATCAAGTACTTAAAATATTATTGAAAATTTTGCGATATCAGTTAAATTCTTAAATAACTCTTAAACATGGAGTGTTTATAGTCAAATCGAGCGTCTTGTGGCGGATCTAACAAGATCTCATAATTTTGACTTCATTTGAGCTTTCAAATACTTAAAATACATTAAATGATCAAAGAAATCATTTTGAGCCGTCTGAATGGAGTGGAGTGGTTCGGATTTTGTATGTATTTACAAAAATGCCACTCATCTAATCTATAAATAGCCCCTCATTCTTCACGAGGGTGCGCAAAAAAGAGGAAAACTCTAAAGCGAAAATCCTCCAAGCATAATCGTGCCGCTGATGCGGTGGTGCCACCGTTAGTTCTTAACCACAGCCTGCGTTCGTCGGCCATGCCGCTACCTGCCGTCGCCGATGTCGATCTCTCGATTAGTTATATTACTCGCTCGGCTGCCGTGCTCGTCGACCATCGTTCTTGGTCATTATTACCACCGTCGGTCGCTATCGCGTCGGTCCGGCCATGCATCCTGATATCTTCGGTCATCATCGGACCTTCGGTCATTTCATCATAATCATCTACTTCTTAACCATTTTCTATTGCAGGCATTATATATTTGTTGTTATTCGAGATTAGATTCATTGTCGCCCTTCTCATATACTGATTTTGTAATCCTATTATCGGAAACTTTTGTACTCGAAGCAGGATATATAGTGGAAGATTTTTCTTGAAATTTAGGCCGTAATTTTTCCTCTTTTCGAGGTTTTTTAGTAAAATTCAGGTTTTTCTTATTAATTTCACCACGTCACGTGTGTCTAGATTCTGCTAGGCATTTTATTACGATTGATTTTCTACCACAAAACAAGTATAAAGTCTCTTTATTTTATATAAAATTAAATAAAATTCTAATTATCAATTATAGTCCTAACTTTGATGAAAAAGGTTAATAATATTATGCCCCCAATAAAAAAATATTTTATGCTTCATCTTTATATTTAACAATATTCATTACATGTGATAATAACAACACAATTTTTTTAATTAATTTCTAAATATTACAATATTTGAGGGCATTAACATAATTTAGTCTTATACAGCAGCAAAATAATTTGAAAAATGTAACTTCAAAAATATAATTTTTATTCTAATAATATTTTTTTGTGACATTTAGTTGAATTTAATCATTAATTTTTGCAAATAATGTATATATAAATTTAGAATTTATGATCTCTTGATTGATAATTTAAACTTTAATTCAATAAATTAAGATATTTATATTTTTTTTCTTTCAGTGATTTCACAACCCATTTTAGACACCCTTAGAGCTAAATCTCATGTCGACACCAATAATTGCTCCTTTGATTTGGCTTGCACGCATCTGCTTCCTTGTCTGGCTCCATTTCACCGAGCACAAGCAGTGAGCCACCTCCACCGAAAGCGTGAACCACCAACCGGGAAACGAACGGCCCAAATGACATTATATATCCCCACGAAGTATCCCACAGGCCACAAGGCAGCGGTTGAAGACAGGGAAATCCCCCGCCATAACTTAGAAATCGAAAACCATGGCCGCTCCGGCCTCTTTTCCTCTCTCCCCATCTCTAGTCTCTTGTTACTCTTCTCATCAAAAAAATCAGCGCTCTTTCCATTCTCCTTCCATCGTCGGAAGCTTATCCTTTCCTCGAACCCATCATGGCGGCCCAGACTCGTCCCCAGCTTCCATCAATCCGTACAGTGGCGCTGCTGTGGTCGTGGACCTGCTCGTGCTGCCTATGTCTCTGCTCCAGCCTCTGAACACAACACTGGCGAAGACAATGGTACTGGCCCGGAGAAGTCATTTCGGCGGAGCCTATTCCGTCGGCCCTGCCGGTGAGCTGGGGCGTCATCTGGTCTCTCCTGTCACAGCACAAACTGAGGATTGTCGTGTCGCTGGCCTCACTCGTGGGTTGCACCTCATGCACTCTCGCGATGCCCTTCTTTTCCGGTATGGCATGAACTAATCCTGTGGCACATAATCCAGAAAACGCGTGCACTTTTTTTCTTTTCGAAAACCATTTTTTGATTTGTTGGAAGGGATTGGATTCTGATATTGCTGCAATGGTTGCCAGCCTGCTGTATAGTATCTAGTTGTATGCTGCGAGTAAAACTTTGAAGCTGAATGGAGGAATGCCATATATCTATTTGGTTAGCATACGAAATTATTCTCGGGCCATAAACTTGCATGTTAAGTCTTTTGGCGAACTAATTCCTTGATTTTGCTAACGACCCAGCAGACTGTTAAGCCCTGAAAGCCACTTACTCCAATTTGAATGACTTGCAGATCATTCTTCGTAACCTATGCAATATTTGAAAGAAGTAACTTTTTTTTTTCTTGCTGTTGAATCGAGAGGGCCGAAAAACAATACGGAAGCTGCATTAGCTTATAGTACGAATACTTTACAAACAATAATAAAGAGAAAGAGAACACACAAATAATAAAGATATGAATATCTATGTGGTTTAACTTCAATTAAGCCTCCATGAAAGAACTCTCAATAGCTTTTCCCAAATCCCAAGTACAATATGGCTATTGAGAGTTCTCATAAGAAAGTGTTTCCCATCTACACATGATAGTCATATGGTTTATAACTAGAAAACGACACTCTATGTGGACACAAGTGAAGTAAATATGTTCGGTCAAAAATCCACTGGTCATTGCTCATAAAATCTATAGTGACAAAATGAATATCACTAAATTTTATGTCAAACCAATTTGTCCTTGTATTTGCAACCGCTGACCTGTCCTGATGATTGTCACATGCTTGTTGCTTCTTCCTTTTTAACTCTTGTCAATCTTTCTTGATATTTTCTTACTTCTCATGATATAAATATGCTAGTTGCTGCCAACATACTTGTCCTGTAGATAAAACTTTTTCTCCAATAATCTCCACCTAATAAACAATTTCACCTTAGTTTTCTTCTTCAACACAATCAATCTTAGATAACGCCTTTTATAAATGTGAGAAATGTGAAATCTTTTATAACAAAAGTGAATTTTTTCATTCTTTATGCTAATTGCATCTCTTGTATATAATAATACCATGAAAGTACTTGTAAGAGAGAGATGACGAGAAAAATAGTAACAAAGCTTGATCCCCTCATCATTATTACATTAATATTTCTCTAATCATGAATAATATAATTAAATTGATTTAGTTGTGATTAATTGGCATATTGTCCTACATCATAAGCAAATAGGGCCTTTGCTTTTGTTGGAGAGGCTTTAGTTAAGTATAAGGATTTTAGCTTGAGCTATAATCCTTGCATGCTTGTTTCCTCTAAGGCCTCCTTAAATAACTTGCCAAACAAATATAATTGGATTACTGATAGCATTTTTCATTCATTCAACCTTGGCTTCTTCACTCATTTTCGTTAGCATACTTGAACCATATAACTGCATGAACAAGTCCACGCTAAATTAGAATTTCACACATCATTGTTCTCCAATAAGTAACAACACTCTTCAACTTATCAAAATTTTCATTCTTAGCTTCATAATCATTGATCTAAAAATTGTGCTTTGATGCCAAATTGCTAAAACAAGAATGCCAAAATCTCCAAGTAAAGAGTCATTAGGTGCAAGGTATTATGCGTCATGAAACAAACATGAAAGTGATTGACCCAAAAAGGAGTGAGATGGCAAGTTCCATACACTCGAGAAAGCTCGTCTTATAGATTTGTCTCACAATGCATACTTTCTAATAAAGCAAACCATCACCCTAAGGTTGAATTCTTGAGACTGGGAATTCCAATTCATGCACAAAAATTTTTTGGATAGACCATACATCAATCCAAAGGCAATCATGCAATTACTAACCAGTTTATTTGCATGCAATTTGAATGGACTCCATTTGATCACGCACTTGTTAATAGTGTGAAATGACACTCGTTATTGTCACCTTGCTTTTATCTCGAGAAGTCATAATAGAGTAAAATAGCAAATGCTTTGTGCATTCTAATGCATAGTGCACAATGCATATGGTGTACTTCAATTTTTTACTTTATTTTTTTTATTTGTTTAAATTACTTATAGGAATTGTAAAACTTTCATTGAGGTTAGGCATATCGTAACAAGAGTGTTTTCATTGTTAAGTTCATCTCCCATGCAAATGCAATTGTTTTACTATCTAATTAAAAGCAATATGATAGTTTTGTAGGAAGCATAAATCCCTATTCTTCTTCACACGTAAGATCTTAGTCAATAATACTCAAGTGCTATGTGATAATTTGTGAGATAGAGCTTATAAAAATTTCTATACAATTGTTTGTACTTTTTTTGGATGAGGAACAAGGCTTGTGTTATTGTTGATTCACTGATTAGTTTTGCTCTGATTGCAATGACTTTAGTCTTCTTATATGGTGTTATTTTACTCTATGATTTGTGGATATAAGTATCTGAAAACATTTTTAAAAGTTTAAATATATTCATTTGTAATAGATAAATTATGATATCTTTTCCAATGATTAGCATATATTATGCTGATGCTTTAATTAATTATAATCATGAAAAGGCTTGATATTTATTGATCCATTACTTTTCTGTCCCTTCTAAACTTCATTCATGATTTACCTTTTTGTTGAATGCTTACCATTTGCTATTAAAGCTAAACTCTTGAACACATGAATTATGAGTTTGGGTGATGGAAAACTTCTTTAGGATAAGTCATGGATTAAAATGTTTGATATAATATTGAATGACTTCTATTAATTTATTTAGGTCAAGATCAAAATTAGTCTTGTCTATCTCAAGTTGATTGAAACTATTTCCAACTCTTATACTTTTCTATTCCCACAACTTATTGGTTTGCATGTGAATTGTTTAATGTTATGAACTTCTATGACACTATTGAGAAATTTATATGTTACTAGTAAATTAATGCGCTTTGGTGCATATATTTAATATGTTAGATCAATATTAAGTTCCACTTATATGATATTGATAGTACTTTTATATATTATGTTATTTTTTCCTTATATTGTTAAATTTATAATAATTCATTATTTTCTTAGACTTTCTAGGAACTTCTAAAATAATTTGTGATGTGGCTACATTGGACCATTGCACTTAGGTTGACTAGTCTTTATTGATTAGCATACTATGATCCAATTCTGTCCAAGTAATGATTGAATACTCTAGGTCATATCTTTTCAACTATATCAAGTCAAGTAAAACACTAACATATATAATAAATGCATTTGTAGGTTATTTGGCCATTGGTGTTGGAAATGTGTTTCGACACTTTAAAATTGCTTTTAGGAAATTGAGGTAGTTGTATCGTCACTAATCTAATATCATATTAGATTTGATTTAATAAATTGTATAAATGAATTCAAGCAAATTATATTGTAAAATTACTAACATTGTCATTGTCGAGTCCCAAGTCTTAAATGAGAAAAGTGGAGGTTGCATAAGGTAGTTGACAGCCAGCATAAAACTTGTTGAAAATTTCTAACATGAACCCTATAATACATTGTGTCAATGCTAGGGCATTTCTTGAAGTGGCGTGTTGTATGACTAAATGAAAAGTGTGCGTGCATTGATTGATAGTGTTAAATAAGCAAAGATTCTACATTATAGGCAGATGTGGGCAAAAAATTACTCCATAAAATTAGAATTAGGATAGGATTTTGGAATATTTATAGGTAAATTAATGGAATTAATAGATATTATGGTTCATATGAAGATAAATATCTTATGGATTCAAGAAACTAAGTTGGTTGGCAAGAAGATTAAGGAGATTGATAATTTAGGTTTTAAATTTTAATACTTAGGTAGGAGTCACATTAAAAATGGTGTAAATGTGATTGTAAATAAGAGTTTGAAGGATAATGTTGTGAAAATTTATAAGAGTTGAGATAAAATTATAGTTTTAAAGATTATTATTGATGGTAAGATTATTAATATTATAAGTGGTAATTCGTTAAGTAGGTTTGGATATATGCTTAAAATAAAAATTTCGGAATGATCTAGAAGGATTAATACAAATGATACCTCTTGAAGGAAAAATATTCATTGGAGGAGATTTAAATGGACATGTTAGTAGAATATTAGAAGATTTTAAAAGCATTTACGATGGTTTGGGTGGACTAATAATGAATGTAAGATCATATTATATGTTGCTTTAGCTTATGATTTAGTAATTTCTAATACTTTATTCAAGAAAGGAGATGTGCACATCATCATTTATAAGAATAAATATAATAAAACACATTATTTTTTTGATAATGAAAATAGATTGTTTAAATTATAAAGATTATAAGATGATTTTGGGTAAAAGCTTAAGTACATAGTATATAATTTTGGATTTTAAGATAAAGGTTGGAAGATAAAAAATAAATTGAAACATCATCCCAAGATTAGTAGATCTTAAGTAACACTAATAAAAATATTTTAAGAGTTTATAAGATCTTAAAATTTGGAATGTTTATGAGGAAGTTAAGGTTATGTGGGGTAATGTATTAAATGAGATTAAGTAAATTACAAAAAATGTGCTCGGGGAATAAAAAAAAAAAATACTCTTATCAGTAAAAAATAATTGGTGGTGGACCTAAGATGTGCAAGAAATAATAAAAATAAGAAGGTTTATTATAAAATTAGTTTAGATGTAAAATCTGTAGAATTGTGAAAGATATAGAGTAGTTCGTAGGGAGTCTAAAACAATAATATGTGATGCAAATAATTCAATATTTAATAATTTGTATAATAGATTGGATACTAAAGAGGGTGAAAGATGTATGTATAAGTTAGCCAAGCAAAGAGATGAGAGAGATAAAAATTTAGTTTAAGTGAAGTGCATCAAGAATGAAAATAAAAAATATTTTTTTAGGAGAGGATATTTAACATGTGTTTGATGAGTGGAGAAAGAGTTTATTGGTTTATTTTTTTAAGAATAAAAGTGATGCAATAATAGTGAAAATTATAGAGGAATTAAGTTAATGTGTCATACATTAAAATTATGGGAGAGAGTAATTGAGCATAGGTTATGATGTGATACCAAAGTTTCTCAAAATCAGTTTGGTTTCATGGAGCTTACTATGGATACTTTACATTGTTGAGAGGTTTGATGGAGAAGTATAGAGAGTGTAAGGAGGATCTACATATGATATTTATTGATCAAGAAAAAAGCATATGATAAAGTTCCAAGAGAAGTACTTTGGAGAGTTCTAAAAAAGAAGGGAGTTAATCTTACTTATATTCAAGTCATTGAGGATATGTTTAATGGAGCTATTTCTTATGTTCAAACACAAAAAATTTGACAAATTATTTTCCTATTTCAGTTTGATTACATTATTATCGGCTTAAAGCTCATATATCTTTGCTTTAGTTATGAATGTTCTTAGTAAACATTTATAGGAGGATGTACCTTGGTGTATGCCTTTTGTTGATGATATTTTTCTTATTGATAAGACTAGAGAGGGAGTTCAAGAAAAACTTGAATTATGGAGGTCAACCTTAAAGTCTAAAAGGCTTTTATTTGACTAGATCTAAAATCGAATACATGGAGTGTAATTTTAGTTGTAGAAGATCTAATGGTGGGGTTTTGACAATGGGTGATCGAGTCATTAAAATGTGAGAACGTTTTAGATATCTTAGGTCTATTGTTCAAAGTGATGGTGAAATAGATTAGGATGTTATTAGTAGAATTCAAATTCATGGTTGAAGTGGAGGAATGCATTGGGCATATTTTGTGATAAAAAAGTACCATTTCAACTTAAGGAAAAATTTTATAAGATGGTTGTGGACTGTAATATTCTATGCGAATGTCGTCGAAAAGAGAGAAGCATAAAATTAAGTTTTGTAGAGATGAGAATGCTCAGGTGGATGAGTGGTTTTACACTTGGAGATAAATGCAAAACGAATATATACTTGAAAAGGTTAGAATAGTTGCATTGGCAGATAAGATTAGAGAGTTGCCTTGGGCTTGTCATATAAAGCGTGTCGATGACTTAGTTAGGAGAGTAGATTTATTAGATTAGTATATTAAGAAAAGTAGAGGTAGACATAAAAAGACTTGATTAGAAAGTGTAAAAAATGATTTTCTTTTATTAGAATTAAATGATAATTTGACACTTAGTAGGATATAATGCAAAAAAAGGATTCATGCAGAAGACCCCCGTAGTGGGATAAAAGTTTGTTGTTGTTATTATTGTTATTATATTGTAAAACTACTTTGCAGACTCAGTCGGCTTCTAGCTATTATTTTGTGGAGCTTGATTTTATTAATCAACCTTAAATTTACTGTTAACTTACGCTCTCGTCTTTCACGCCGATCGAGTTCAGTGGTGAGCTCGCTAGGGGGTTGTAAGGGGGCAGCGACCTCGAAGAAAATTTTCTTGCGTATAGCCCCTCAATGCTATAATAAGAGATCTTAGCTTCAGAAACAGAGGAGACATCGCCTTTATGCCAAAAGAATAGTGTCACAGTGCTGGATTTGCACCAAAGAGATATACTGGATAGTGCCTCGATTATGCGGCGTTAGGATCGGCACCAAGAAGATTGATAGAGAGGCAAGGGCCTCGGTGTTGCAGAGCAATGTCGAGATGCTTGAACCCATGCAGAAAAAAAAAACCTGAGGATGTTAGCGCAGCAGGGGTTGTGGAAAATTTTCATATTTATGCAGTTTTATACCTTCTCTAAAATTCTTCTGTGTGTAAGAGTGAAGTGAGTACCTGAAACTATGAAGATAAGTGTAATCTGTACTATTCTCCTTTTTTATTCATAGTGAATTTCTTGGTGTTGTGGCTCTGTGATTTTTTTTCGTTCTCGGATTTTTCTACATTAAATCTGGTGTCTTCTATGTGATTGCTTTTACTTTAATCTATTTTATTCCATGTATGCTTTGAAACACTTGAACTGATTTTCCACGCGTAGTCTGTGATCCCCCAATACCAACTCATGAGAATGGTCATGTTTTTTCTATTTAAATCATTCAAATCCATTTGAAACTGGATTGCTACTAATCAGAAATTTGTGGACTTACTGCTTTGAAAAGTTGGCTGTATTAAGCTGGAGTTTTTATCATGATAAAAATTTTATAAATTCGATTGAGTTTGGAATACTGGTCTTTCATCAAAACCAGCATATTAAGTTCTTTACTAGGAGTATATATTCATTTTAGATAGAGATCTCTGGATGCATCTTTTTTTACAAGGATAGGGAACTTCACGTTGAACTTTGATTCTATCTAAAACGCCTTTTCAAGACTCGGGATTAGTAGGAGCCACATGTTCAGGTATATTCTTTCTAATTCCAAATTGCCATGTTTGTACTGTGGTGAAAGCTGTATATATTATAAAAAGAGATGATGAAAATAACGAGAATGTTCCATTTATTTTTGAACTTCCATTTCGTTCTTGTTTGCATTAGGCATTCTCTTCTGTTCTGCTATTGAGATTCTATGATGGATAAATATTTAAGAAACACAAACTTATCAATTCAATTTAAAATGGAAAAAAAACTTCTTAAACTTTAGCAGACCTCGAAATGAGAAATGAAACATGTATCAAAACATCAAGAGGTTATTTCCTTGTGTTAGTTTTATTTTTAAATTTCTGAATATCATCTTTTCTATATGTGTTTGCAGCTGAAAAATAGAGCAGCTTGCTACTTTTAACATACTGATATACACAACAAAAACTGAAAATTTTATGTTTTAAATTTTTTTTTTCTGGCTATGTAAATGTTTTAGGTCTCTTCTGTCTAGTTGCTGCTATTTTTAACGTCATATATCTTTAACTTTCATTTTTCATTTATCTTCCATGGAATTCTATTCAACGAGGTCTATTGGCAATAATTTTTCGTTGGTGACTTGTTTATGTGGCAAATTTTTGCAGGAAAGTTCTATGAAATGCTCATAGGGCAAGGAACAGGGACTTTTGGGGACCTTGTCTCTAGAATTGCTACTTTGTATATCTTGGAACCAATTTTTACTGTTATATTTGTTATAAACATGACAATTATGTGGGAGAAGGTGATGGCAAGCTTGCGGGTCAAATTTTTAAAGGATGCTCATCCAAAAGGTAGCTGGTAGTCAACATTGCTGCAGTATTATTGCTTGCAAACTATTATTAATCAAACTTTTTATCCAAATATATATTTCTTCCCCCAGTTCTTGACTTGATATTTGCATCCACCTTTTTTTTATCAACAATCTATATTTATAATTTTTAAAGCATGTTGATTAGCAAGTCCAAAATAGGACCGGGACTTTACTCATATGCGAGGAGATGTTAATTTTCCAGACAAGGACAGGAACGAGCCATTTAGAAAAGAGAAACCTTTATATATATATATATATATATATTTATTTATTTATTTATATTCAGTCTTATAATGAAAAATAAAGCCTAAAGGATATCATGAAACTGAATTCATGCAAAGATTAATAGTTTTTTGTATGTTTAAATATTCTGAGCAGAAAGGTCACGTGAAGAATCTAGTTCTGTAGTTAAACTCTTTTTTATTTCTTTTTCATTATTTCTAAATATTTCTTTATGCACTTTTTTATTTATTTATACGTTTTCTCCATTTCCCTTCTTTCCAGGTGGAATTTTTCGATCACTATAAG
This sequence comes from Cymbidium sinense, assembly GCA_021442155.1. NCBI lineage: Eukaryota > Viridiplantae > Streptophyta > Magnoliopsida > Asparagales > Orchidaceae > Cymbidium > Cymbidium sinense. The sequence goes on along the minus strand of CM038223.1, from coordinate 137,612,285 downwards.
GTATGATTAAGTCTATCTCAATTCAACCATGTTTTCCTAAAATTTTGGGCTGGAACTGATGGACTCAAATCACTTTTGTTAGTGCTGGTATTTCATTCAGCATGTATTTTGTGTATGATTTCCTGAATCAGAGTAGAATTAATCTTTGAAATATCGTCCATCACTGAAGTTATGGGCTACTTATTTAATTGATGCTTCATTAAAAGTCTGGTTTAACAGGGTACTCTAAAGATTGTTTGTGAAACTTCAGATTTCTAAAATGATTCATCACACTTGATTTGGATATTTAAGCATACTCGCTGAACTGTTTTAACTCTATAAATTATTATTTTTTTGAATGCCAGAGTCAATGTCATTTTATGCAAAATAATTGTGGTTATGATCAATGTTGAGTCTCTTTTTTGTGTAACTACGGCCATTTTGATAGCTATGACACAGTTCCAGAAGAGAGCGTCAATTGATTTTTATGAAATTAATTGGATTTTCAAACCTAATTCACGTGCAAGTTTGTGTGTGTGAAGCAAGTGTAAACAAGTAAATGAACGATAAAGACCATAAGAAGGCACACGTGATTTTTTATGTGGCTTAATATCAACCACCCATGTCTATACCTAAGTCCTCCTTGTCTAGGATTTCACTAATCTCCTTTCATTGCTGATTACCCAATCTTTTCTTTTCGTATAAAAGGACAAGAAGAACAACCTTTTAACTTTTTAGTTATATGTAAGTCACCTCTCCAAATTTTCCATCAAGACTGGCCAATTACAATTGGAATCGTAGTAAATTATAGAACCAAAACTTATTTATTGTGAGTTTGATGTAACAATTAAACTCAATGAAATGAATGGAAGAAAAGAGAACACTTGGAATCCCATAAACTTGGGAAATGAACACTCTAGATATTTGAGAGATTTTGCAAATCAGGACACTCTCCATGAATAAGTGACAAAATATGTTCTTCTCAGTTGTGTAAATTCCACCAAAAGTCAATATAGTTGTTTGAAACTAACTGGCCAATATTGTTCTATCATATGTTATGAGTCACAACTTGTATGATGTCATGATGTGCAAGTTCAAAACAATATTATTTTAAATAATCTACATAGTGACATGAGGGGTGACATGGTGTTACACCATGGCTTGCATCCAAAAAAATCAGAGATTCTACCACACAAAATCTAATTTCTTAAATAATGATTTTAATGAGGTAATAATATATCATATAGCATATTTATGTCATGTTGGAGTGTATAAAATAAGTATGTTTGATATGTTCATGCATGCTTGAGCAAAGTGACATATTTTTCTCAAATTCATCAATAATTACATATGAAATAACAATTGGAAAGCTCAAGACTAATTTATAAATCTTAGATATTCCATGCTTCTCATTTCAAATATGTATGTAGAGTTGAATTGTGGTTTTGCAAGCCTTGAATCTTTTTTATGGTCCATCTTAGTATAAAGTTGTATCACACTTAAATGAAATTGTAAACACGTTTTTTGATATGAGTTTATTATCATCAAAACAAGTAGTCCAAATTTGGCTCATGAGGTCAATAATGTCTTTATATTTGATGATAATAAATCTATATTGATGAGACACAAGGGGATGAGATGCAAATAACCTCCCACTGAATTATATTATATATAAATAAATGAAGTAGATGGGAATGAGTCCAAGGGTTTGTTTGGGATAGCTACAACTGTATGAAAAAGTAGTGGCGGAGCTGTTGCAGAAGAAGTTACTCTATGAAGAAGCTATAATGTATATACAATTTTTTTTATTCCCCACCAGGTAGTGGTCGTTGGAAAATGCAGTTTTCGTAGATTTCTCAATTTCTCAAACACAGCCAAAACACAATTCTCAAATGGCACAGTGGTGCGTTTTTGCGCCACACAGCTACCGCACCGCTCCCCCAAACGCAGCCTAAACTATATCATAATATCATAATCTTGTTATCACCATATCACAATATTTATCTCATATTCATAGCTTATTTACCATTTTTTTCACAATCTTCTTATGATTTCTTAAGGAAAACATACAATCATATAATCGCTTATTATTACACATGCAAAGATATAATCATATAGCATACAATATATCATAACAATATGACATCACATATAATCAGTCAAGCAACCATACTTCTCTCCCTTTTTCATCATAAAAAATAGTAAGCAATTAAGTATGCATGCCAAAGTAAGACTAATGAAAAGAACTAACCATAGAAGCTAACACGAGTTGCATAAATACTGAAATAAGCAAATTGCATAAAACAGAGTATTAAATCAAAAATATCATAAAGTATGAATACAATTTAGGAACTACGTCAGATGAAAGATAAATTACTCAAAACGTCTGAAAGAAATCTTCTCTTAATTATAGTATGAGGGAGATGACAGGTAGATTATGAGGATCACTCAAATCTTTTATCTTGGTGAACTTCTGTTCCAGCTGATTGGAGTCCTCCTGTATGTTGGATAGCATCATGAGTTATTGGACCAATTGTTCAAGTCTTATAAGAAACATGACCATGCTGCTGATCCAAGCTAGCATTGAATTGATCATACTACTGGTGACTGTAATCTGTCATTTGAGTTGTTTAACTGGTAGTGTACTCCATCCTGGATATGAGGTTGTCGTATCCATGAAAGCATTGGTGCTATGGATGCTGATATTATGCCTGTGGTGTGCTGGAGGTCGTGTTCAAGCTCTCTGAGAACTGCAGGAACGGTTGTTACATATGCTCCTCCTCCTCATCATCAAGAACACCATTATTATTCTCATTAGTGCTGTTCCTCAATCGTTATCTAGGTTAATCTAGTTGAAGCTCTTAGATTTTTGAACTTCCCGTCAAAAGGGGTTAATGCAATAATGAAAACTGATTAGAACTTTAATTATGCGGTTGTCTTGACATGTTTATGATGTTTTTGTCAATGTTGAAAGAATATCTTCTTTTGAGGTCTTTTTTTCCCGCCTATTGTTAATATCTCCTTTCGAGTATTTCATTTGGTGACATGGCTGTATATCTGCCTCTCAATTGTTCCTTGGATCCACGCTGAGCTTAGGTTATCTTTGAAGGACTTCAGGTTTGTATTAAAGCATGTAGGCTATCTTTGAAGGACTTCAGGTTTGTATTAAAGGATGAACTGTATCTTCAATTCAATACCTGCGTGGTATCTGTGGATTTTGCCAACGTATGCTAGCTGCAGTTCAATCTTATCTCAGTGGAAATTAAATATAGCCATTAGTGTTGATTTTAGACAATATCTGAACTGTTGTTCCATAAGTTGACTGTTACTGGTTGCATTATTTAGTTTTCTGTAATGTTTGACAGGTTGGTGAACTGACAGGTTTGCTGACATCTGACTTGGGATCTCTAAAAGAAGTTGTTAGTGAAAATATATCAAGAGACCGTGGGCTTGAGCATTCTCTGAGGCAAGCTAATTTACATCATTGAACATGTGAGCTTGATATTGGCAACAGTTTGTTGAGTCTCTCTTTTGTTTAGAAGAGTGAGATCCATTGTATTCTAGTCTCCTATTTTTCTTTCTTATTAATTAATTATCCTCATTTCGTGAAACTGTTCCTTTTCTCTCGTTTACCACTATGCAAATACTCTTTTGGCTGTACACCTCTCAACCTCCACCATACACACGTACATGCTGTCTTGAGCATTTAAATGAAAAAGGGAAACAATGTTCCATTTTCATACTTGTTTCACCATCTTTATTTGCTTTCATCTTCGTATTGACGCTTCATCCACCTATGCAGATTTTCGGTACAATATGTATACTATTCTCACTGTCAACAGAGCTTGCTCCTATCTTAGGGTTGCTGATGATGTCTGTGTCTGTTCTTGTAGGTAATGGTTACATCTCGATTGTGCAATTGCTTACATTATAAAACATCTGTGTCAAAATGATATGAATGGCTTATTACACTCATGGCAGAAAATCCAAGGATATTATTGAATCTTCTTTCAAAGCCTGATGTAATTATCAATAGGAGAGGATTAATCTCTCTCTCCCTCTGTTGGCATCTAGGATCTATAGTTCTAGTCTTGGCAGAAGAAGACACAAGGGTGTTATGTCGGTTTACGCCTCTTTAACCACGGGATCTTAAATAGAGTTTGTGTGAAAGCGTTGGCTTATTATTGCATTGACATAATGTCTATGCCAACTGGAGTATAAAAACTAAACACGGGATTTTGTAGACAGACAATTATCATACATACTTATATTTAGAAACGGTCATTAAATAATGGGATGTATGATAACTTGTATGCTGTATCCTTAGAACTACTGCTGCAGTATGTTATCCAAAACACTCACACGTGCTTATAATTTGCTACTGTTGCATTTGTCCTCTCTTTCTAGAAAGCCATTTTTTCTAGATTACTTGTTCTTTAATATACGAGTTTCCCAAATTTTGAGTAGTGATATAAGCACTAATGAGTAAATAAGTTTATACTCGCAAATGACTGGTTTCCATCTTTATGGACTTATCTTTGATATCTTATTAAAGGTTTGGCCGTTCAATTGAATTGTCATAGTGATTGAATTTTTTTGGTTTCTAGCTATGTTCAAGAGGTCAACTGTACCCGTCTTCCAATCTCATGGAATGATCCAAGCAAGTCTTTCTGATTGTGCAACTGAAACATTTTCAGCAATCCGTACTGTGAGTTGTCACATTTTCTTGTTGCCGTCTATGCATTGTGAGCAGTTATGGTTTGCCCTTAACTGTCAGTATCTTTGAAATTTATTATTGAATCATTATTTTTGTAACTTTTTCCTGTAGGTCAGATCATTTGCTGGTGAGAGAAGACAAATGTCGATGTTTGGAAATTTGGTAAGATTTGCTTCATTTATTCAGTCAGAAGACTATATTCAATGAATTGTTTTTTGGTTAAAATAATCTAGCAGCATGATTGTTGCAGCCAAAATTCAAAATTATTATTTTTTTGGTAGAATATTCACAAGTGAAGTTTTTTAATTTACTGTCAGGATTTCCACGAACAGTTTAGTCTGATTTACCATTGTTGTTCTAATTAGCCAAGAAAGTCTTTTGAGGCTTTGAAGGTCAGATATCCTTGTTCCATGTGATATCAACATTTATTGGAATTTAATGCCTTGAGAATTGGTTCTGTTGGTCTATATAGTATAGTCTTTCAACAAGCAGCAGACAGAATGAGGAGACTTAGTTCCATTGGTCTATATAGTATGACCTTTTAACAAGCAGAAAATAGGATAAAAGGGTTCAATGGACGACTCTTACTATATGGATTTATTTGAATGCATATATCTTCTAATATATTTTATGTATAATGTCTTAGGGTCTGGGGTTTAATGTAGATCTATTATGCAATGTAGGATATATATAATAAGCATTGACAATTCATTGGATACAAGCTGTTAATTCTAAACACCTTGATTATGTTATTGAAATTAAAATTCCATGAACATCAATTTACATGAAAAGATCAATCGTCATCTATTAGAAATTAATGTCATGAAGAAGGATAAAATGGTCACACATAATTAAAATTAAGACACTCAATATAAATCCAATTTGCAGTGAATCTGACTAAACACATTTAAACCAATAACAAAAATGTTGAAGAAAACAAAGTTTAAAAAAGGAAGATAATTTACCAAAAAAAAAAAGAAACATGCAAGCCTTATGCTTAAACATGGAGATTACTTCTCCCGGGTTTTTTTTACTTCCCACTTGATAAAGAATGAAATTCAAAACCAAAAGCAATTACATTAAAAACTCAAAATTTACTTAACCACTAATAATGGATTATGTACATGCCTAAAACTTTTATTTATAATCACACAAAAAAAAAAAAAAGAAAAAAAAAAAGCCAGTGACCTTAATTGAATTGCATAATTCTAGCATGTCTGCTATAATGTTTATCAAAACCTTAACATGTAGTAGCCAAATGAAACAGATGAATCATAAAAGCTAAGTAATTGCAGAAGTCAAAAAAGCCAAATAGAGGATGAGCTGATGACCAGTACATCAACCATAAGCAAACCGCATCACCTATAGTTCCAAAAAAAAAGTAAAAGTGCATTAACAATAGGAATCAAAGAGGGAGCTATGAATCATATACATTAATTTTGTTTTCTTTGAAAGATTCAGCCAATGAATTGTCTAATTAATTTTCAGTTAACTGAAATTGGCATTGCTCTTAATTTTGTAGAGTATTCATGAATTGACTTTAAGACATGCATTTTTCACTTTATAATGTGCCTGTTAAATCCATCATCAATAGTGGACTGAATTTCATAACCTATAATAACTTTAGAGAACAACATTATTATGAATTTCTGAGACTGAAGATGATTTATTGGACGTGGTGAAAAAGATGAATATCACTTATTGATTAATATGAATGTGGAGTTAGAAGCTGGTGGTGGAAAAGAGATAAGAATTCAATGTCTTGGTTGCTAATTCAAGATATTAGATTAGATAAGATAAATTAAAAGTTGGAATGCTACTGAAATCTTTTTAGATTTATAATTTGTAAGCATTGAATTTCATTTCATTGAATAACTCTATATGATTCTATTTTTCTAGTGAATAACTTCTTAAAGGTTTCTATAAGAATTTTTTCATGATTAACATGGATTATTATCACATCACTTTTTTTTAAAATTCACATATCTTCTATGATTATTTTTTTTAGATTTATAATTATCATAGTCATCAACAAGCTTTAAATAAATATTTTCATGCAAATCATACATAGAAATAATAAATACAATGCATAGAGAGGTGATGGCAAAATTCTCATATGTTTTTTTAATCGCAAGAGAGGAAAAAATGAAGCTGATGTAATATATATATATATATATATATTAGATTCTATGATGTCTTCTTTTATAATTGCCAAACTACATGATTATGATGTGCCTACTATATAGATGTGCCACTTCCTTGAAAAATGTACTTCAGATGATTTAAATATTAATCATTATAAATTATGTATTTTGGATTTAACCAAATAAATGAAGTTTTAAGTATCAAGCTTTTTTTGAAGGCGAATATCTTTAATAAATTCATAAATATATTGATGTATCTTTACTTTTTTAATAAGATTTTTTTTATAAGTTTGTAAATCAAGAAACTAAGAACAAAAAAAAATGAAATTGATATGAGTTTGATTATTCATTATAGGGATATTAGAAGATGCTTTTTTTAAGAGTTACATTATTACATTATTTAAATCATTCACTTCTTTAATTAACTCAATGACTTCATTTTAAGAATGGCACACTCAAGAGAAATGGTGAATTTGTGTGCTTTAATAAATTTTTTAAAGAGAAAAATTATATCAAACCTTCAAAGTTTAGCGAGTGAGAAAATTTAAAAATCAAAGCCAATAAAACAACTCAAAAGATAAGAGCAGCATAAAAGTAAAATAAAAACAAAGGAAAGAAGGGTCATAATAATTTACAGTGGTTCGGTTCAACGGATTTATGTCCATTCTCCAAATCTCCTTTAAAATTTCATTGTCCCTTCTTTAGCACAAGAAGCCAAGGCAGAGATGCCTCTTTCCTTTATAAGTAATGGAGAAATCTTACACCACTCTCCTTGTCTTTCAAGACAAAAAGGCTATCACTCCTTCTCCAAGATACATAGAGACTTCTCTTAATAAAAAATCTCATACAAATTCTCTACAAGAACAACCTCTCAAGTTAAAGCTCAACTCACAGACAAGTTGGATGATAAAGAACAACCAAAACAAAGTGCAACCTAACCAATAAAATATCTTTTAAGGGAAAAGATGAAGTGGGAATTTTGTCATTTTTTTCTTAAGAGAACACTCTTCTCTAAGCCTTCCTTGAGCTCTCTCACGTTCAAGTTTAGATGTTGGGCTCCTCAAAAGGGATATTTATAGGGAAGATATTGAATTAAAAATTAGAAAAATAAATTTTTAATAAAATGTTACAATCAGATAATGATCCGACTTCGTCTTGCATACCGTTCAATTTTCTAGGTTTAGGGATATTGAACAATATGATCTTCCCAACAACCATCAAGATTCGTAATGTATGACAAAAGGTTGTACTATACGATCATTACAACAACAACAACAACAACAACCCTTTATCCCACTGTGGGGTCGGCTACATGAATCCTTCTTCTCCATGTGTCCTATTATGTGTCAAATTCTCATTTACTTCAAGAATACTAAGGTCATTTTTTTAATACATCTTAACCAAGTCTTTTTAGGTTTACCTCTACTTTTTTTAACATAAGACAAATCTAATGTATCTACTCTTCTAACCGGGTCATCGGACGGACGATGCTTTATGTGGCCAAACCATCTAAGGCGACTCTCTCTAATCTTATCTGCCACTAGAGCTACTCCAACTTTTTTCGAACATACTCATTTTGCATTTTATCTCTAAGAGTAAAGCCACTCATCCACAGCATCCTCATCTCTTCAATACTTAACTTAGTCTTATGCTTCTCTTTATTCAACATTTTGCACCATAAATCATTCTGCAGTTTTTCGCCATCTTATAAAATTTGTCTTAAGTTTAAGCGGTATTTTTCTATCACACAACAGTCGAGATGCATTTCTCCACTTCAACCATCCAACTTGAATTCTACTAATAACATCTCCATCTATTTCACTATCATTTTGAACAATAGAGCCTAGATATCGCCGCTCACTTTTAATGACTTGTTCACCCAATGTCACAAAGCTACCACTAGAATTTCTACAACTAAAATTACAATCCATATATTCAGATCTACTTAAACAAAAACTTTTAGACTCTAAGGTTTACCTTCATAATTCAAGTTTCTCTTGGACTCCCTCTCTAGTCTTATCAACAAGAAGAATATCATCAACAAAAAGCATACACCAAAGTTCATATTCTAATGTCAGTAAGAACATCCATAACTAAAGCAAAAGATAAGGGCTTAAAGCTGATCCTTGATGTAATCCAACCAAATAGGAAAATATTTTGTCAATCCTCCTTGTGTTTGGACACACAATGTCTAGTGTTCATATCCTTAATGACGTGAATATAACCAATATTAACTCCTTTCTTTTCTATAACTCTCCAAAGAACATCTCTTGCAACTTTATCATAAGCTTTCTCTAAATCAACAAATATCATATGTAAATCTTCCTTACTTTCTCTATACTTCTCCATCAAATCTCTTAACAAATGTATAACATCTATAGTAGATCTACCTGGCATGAAACCAAATTAATTGTGAGAAACTTTTTTATCACATCATAACCTATGCTTAATTACTCTTTCCCATAATTTTAATGTATGACACATTAACTTAATTCCTGTATAATTTGCACAGTCCTGCGCATCACCTTTATTCTTAAATATAGGAATCAACAAATTCTTTCTCCACTCATTTGACATCTTTTTAGTCTTTAAAATAACATTAAAAGATTTGTAAGCAAGAAATTCCTCGATCTTCTAAACATTTCCACACTTCATTTTAATATCATAGTTATCTTTTTTACATTTCATTTTTTTTAAAGTTTCTTTAACTTCAAATTTACTAATGATAAAAGATAAAATTATTTTTTTTGTTTTATTAAGGTTGTTAAAATTAATCATTTTTAGATCCTTCATCAAAAAATTTATCAAAATATCTCATCCACCTATTTTCAATATCCTTTTCTAAGAAAAATATTTTATAATTTTCATTCTTCATACACCTCACTTGAACAAGATCTTTACTTCTCCCATCTCTTTTGTTGGCTAAATTATACATAATCTTTCCTCTTCTTTGGTATCTAATCTATTGTATAAATCACTAAAAGCTAAATTTTTTCAGATATATTGCTTAATCTCTACAACTTTATATCTTTCTTTCAATTCTGAAGGAGACACCATACGTGTTTCAAAAGTCAAAGTCATGTCTAACTCATCAATTCGAAGTACAAGGTGCAAATTGAGGCTCAAAATGCATTGAACGTCATCGAAAATGGTCGAAATGACTTTCTATTGATGAACAGACTTCACCGCTATGCTGAACCTCAAAATTGATAAAAATATAAATATTGCAAAATCTAATGATTAATTGATTAAGCGCTATCATGTGTCGACACATATCGAGTCAATGGCCGACATGTCCAACGACCTCCGCTCATGAAATTAATCACGCGCTACTTTCAAAACATCAAAACTATCAAATGAGGCTGCTTCGCCAATCGGACGAGTCGAATATCGAGTGATTTGAAACACGCAAATCGAGAAATGTACGGACGCCGAAAATTAACTCAAATGATCTCCGATCGACGAACGGGTTTCGCCATCGCGTTCAAAACGTTCGTCGATATAAATATTATACAACTTGACGAGCAACCGATCGCCGCTGAGTCATCAACGCCGACGCATATCGTCGAGGCCCCGACGAGGATCAAACGAACTCCGCTAAATTGAGGCAGGCAAATGCCAAATCTATCAAATAAGCACTATTCGCACTCAAGGATGAGTCTGCACAAAATCGAGGCCGAAAAGTGGCGATGTATATTTTGAGAAATCGACTCATTTGGCGTCGAACCAAATCCCGTCATAAACGAATCATGCCACATTCGTAACTATGAATTACTAAATTGATATATATATTGACTATATACATTTATCGGCGCGAAATTCACATTAAAAGTACTTAATAAAAATTTCCCAAATTGCCCTCACGCAGAACCGTTCTCTATTTTCGGGAAAAAAAACTGAAACCACTACCATTTCCACTCCTCCGATTCTCTCCCTCTCTCCCACTTTTGGCGCTTCTATCTCCAAACAAAAAAAGAAAAGAAAAGGTAAAGCTCTTTTTCCTCCCATCGTTCATTATCTGCCAGATCCGCCGGCGGCTGCTCTGCCACGAGCACAGACTGGCGGCTCACGCTTACTCCTCTCTAACTCTGCCATGATCGCAGCCTCAGGATCTCCCATCAGCGCTCAGGGTTCCTCACATTCGAGCTCAGATTTTCACGCTCTCCGGCTCTCGCCCGCTGGGCTTCCACGCCACCAAGAATAACTGCTGATCACTGGCCACACTCGCACCTGCTTCTCGTTGCCATGCCGGCCTTCCCGGAGACCCAAGACAGGCCCGCTTCCTTGGTTTTCCTGCGACCCACAAGACACGTTCGCGTTTTCCAGACGACCTAATTTATTGATTCGCTGGCCTCCATACTTGCTTCCGCATTTTCCAGCCGGCTTTTTCCATCCGTTTCAAGAAGCTGCAACTGTTGCCCAGCCGTTCCAAGAAAACCACCGACCAGCCTCCAAATAACCCAACTTGTCTTCGTTAGAGAATCAAGAATTAAATGACGAATTCTTCCTTCGATTTCCGTCTTCCTCGTTTTTGTCTCCTTTGCCAGAATCGGGAAGAACATCGTCAACAGGAATTCTTTCTATTTCCTGCCGCTTCTCACGTTAGCCCTCCCATTTTCATATAACCGGGAAGAACATCACAGTGAATTTCTTCTTGTCATTTACCTTACATTCAACAGATACAACCCACTTTCGAGTTTTAGCAAAAAAATATGTCGAATATGAGATTTGTGATGTGAATGTATATACATTTTTTAGGTTTGACGCCGTTTCAATGCGTATGACGAAAATAAAAATAGTGTCGAAAGACATCGCGACACGCCATAGAGTAAACCACCACTTGTTGATGTTACTCCCTGATGAAATGTCAAATTTTGTCTAATTTCCGTGACGGATAATTATATATTACATTGTATGTATTCTTTCAGACGTCAGTCTGCCAGGCTCGCAGCGCACGAGATGAAAGACCGACCGTGAGTCGCAGACACCACTCGCTACGCCAGCAGGGCACAGTCCAAAACACCGACGCAGCCCTCTACACGGGATGACGTCGGAGGTACCAAATTTTGTTTAATTTGACTTTAAAACAAAAAAAGAGGATAATTATATATTACATCAGATGTATTCTTTCGTGAGACCTCGTCGTGCTCAACGGTGACGAGAAAACCGGTCATGGTGAAGACACCACTGCTAAACAGACCGAAGAGTAAAACACTCCGATGACCTACAACAGGGATGACGTGAGGTCGCCAAATTCTCAAATCCAGAAAATGGGAGAATGAAATGAGCTAATTTAGAGTTAAGGAAACTGCATAATTTTATATAAAATAAAAAAAAAGGGGAGCCTTTTAAAACAAATTTTGGAAAAGAATAGAATATTTATTTAAAATCTAAGTAAAATTTTAGAGACTAATATTAAACTCACAAACTCTAATGACAATCTTTATGACTTAAATTGAAAGTGAGTTCCCTTTTTTGTAAAGTCCTCAAAATTAAACAAGCTTTAATTGAAATTCGGGGAATTAATAAATGCATAAAAATTGCAATAAATCAAAAAAGGAGAAATTCAAATTGAATTTAATAACTCTTATATTAGGTATTAATATGCTAATTAATAAGCATAAGTGGAAAATAAGATATTGAACGATAATTTATCAAAATTGAATCGAAAGCAATAATAGTTGGGAAAATTACAAAACTCAACAAAGAATTAAATGTCGAAGTGTTTAAACTACAATCTAAATTAAAATGCCTTCTTCACAATCAATCCGAATTGTTTATGCAAAGATACGTAAGACGATACTAAATCCAAATTCTATAAAATCATCCTCTTCAATCAAAAAAATCAAGAATTTTATCATCTATTATGATTTTCAAGATCAATTTTTTAATTATGAAATTAAATAAGTTATAAACACTGACGTGCTTCTGACATAAAGATTTCAAGTCAAAATTTTAATGTCAAAAAGATCACTAAAATTAAATTAAATGAAAATACAAAATCAATTTCATAATTCAAAAAAATAAAACTACCTAAATTCTTAAATACATCCGCGTTACACTATCAATGCTTAAATTCAAGGTGACGCAGCTTCCGGTAATCTAAGATTCGTAACAAAATCAAAATCTATTATAATTTCAACTCAATAAAATATCTCAGAACTAATCTCAAATGACAAGTAGATCTAATCCTCATTAGTAAACAGAGTTGACGGATCTAAATCTTTAAACGTGTTCAAACTAATCAATTTTTCAACTCAAATCAATATCAATCTAGTTGGGCTCTGCTTGTGACTAACAAAAAAACCTAAAAATCTATAATAAGAGTTTCAAATCCAAATATCCTAAACGATTTTGTTTGTACATTATATTTTATCCTAAACAAAATACTGTGATTTAAAACTCTTAAACATATTCAAATTAATCAATTTTTTAAATCAAATTAAGAAGAATCAAATCAATATCATAATTCAAACACAAAAATTAAAATCACTATGCACCCATCTGCCCTTATCTACTGAAAAATTCAAAAATCTGCGGGTGCTTTATGACTTAGCCCCGGTAACAAAACCTAAAATCATAATAATAAGAGCTTCAAATCAATGAAATATTTGAAATTGATTCACGCGATAAGATCTAATCCTCTCGTTAGAAATAAACAAAAGTACGTGATCTAAAGTTCTCTTCAACATATTCAAATCAATCAATTTTTTTAATCAAATCAATTCAAATCAAATATCAATCTAAAAATGGCTTAAATGAAATTATTATTAAAGTTTAAAATCAAACTCAATATATATCCACCTTCAGAATCTTGTCTGAGTGATAAATTAAGAAACTTAATACAAAGGAGTCAAATTAAGTGTTTAGTTATTCACTCAATCAATCTTCGTCGAAGGACGCACCCGGTCCTCCGAAGCGCTGGATTGGCCAAGAGGCCCATGTGGATGTTAGCATGAAGTCTTCCGATATGGTTTGCCAGACTCCATTATATTATTTATCACGATCAGATTTCCTCAGATGCTCCGCCTCGAGTGAATCATAGAACTGATAGAAACAACTCTATTATAAGGTGGACTTAATATTGTCTGACAAACACCACCCCTGTCTAGCGATTTCTTGACGACGAACTATGGTTTGATGAGATCTTTCGTCGTTGTCGACCACCTCCTCCGACTGGGGATTGCGATGCGATCACCGACGACCATCATGTATCGACGCCATCATTCCCCAACCATCTGGTTTAAGCTAAAATGATGAATTTCATATCTTAAATCCTAAAACTCTACATATCTACTTATATTTACGCTTTAGCCGATTTAATTTACTAAATCGAAAGTTCTCTCACTTATTGAGGTAATTAACTATATGGGGATTGTCTATAGAAACCAAAACTAGATCTAAAGTTCTCACCAAACGGACAAATCTCCTAGTCTTATCTACTATTTCATCGCTTTCAAAATTACACCGACACTTTAAAAAACTCTTTCATCAAAGAGGTTGACAATTTTGAGACATACATATAAATTAAGTTTTATAACAATCTTCTTATTTTTATTTTTTCGCATTCTAACTCCATCACTACTATTTTATTAAAATAAATTTTTTTCCTTTGATTCTCCAAGACATTTTTTCAGAACTCAATTTCACATTTTTTTTCACAAAACATTAGTTTTTTAATAAACATCCCAAATTCTAAGTTTATACTGTTTAAAAATATTTTATTAAGATTCTTTAAGATTCCATCTAATCATAAGACAATAATTTAATTTATCTTTCATCTTCCAATCTTCATCTTAAAATCTAAAACTAGCAGTCGATGTTAGATACTTAAACTTTCACTCTGAATGACTATACAATCTTTATAATCTAAATGATCTATTTTTCTTATAAGAAAATAATCAATCTGTGTTTTATTAGATCTATTTTATAAGTAATAATACGCTCATCTTAAATAGTATTAATAACTATTAAAATCATAAAATAAAGAAAATTTAATATACTACTTTTTCATTACCACTTCAAGCTCAAAGTTATGAAGATTTTTAAAATTTTCTACCACTCTACCAATATGTCCATTTAAATCTCCTCCAATAAATACTTTTTCTTCAAGAGGTATTTTTGTGTTAATCCTTCTAATTCATTTCAAAATTTTTCTTTGACTTACATGCAAATCTACTTCAAGAGCATAAATAATATAACATCGATAATCTAAGATCAATAATTATCTTTAAAGTTATAATTTATCTTTAAATCTATTAATATTTATAACATTATTCTTCAAATTTTTATCTATAATCACACTTATACCATTTCTAATTCGAATTCTACATGAATGCCAAAGTTTAAATCCTAAACTATCAATCCCCTACTTTCGCCAACCCATTTAGTTTCCTAATACATAAAATATTTATTTTCCTATAACCATAATATCTATTAATTCCATTAATACCTGTAAGAGTACCTATTTATCTTTACAAACTAAAGTTTGTTCATCATGTATGATCACCTCGTATAATATGAACTCAATAAGAAAAAAATCTTTCATCAAATTACACAAATTTTGGATACAAATTGGGTAATTTTAAATACATTTGTATTGTACGATCGATCAAATTTGATAAAATTGTAATTAACCAATATAATCCTGACGATTGAAATTAATTAACAAAAATGAACGATCAATCAATACAATTAGATATCATATAGTACAATTAGTTTAATTTTGGCAAATTATGAGTTAACTGACTTAATTATGGTGGCTAAGATTATTTAAAAAAATAGATAGTCGTCCGATATGATATAAATCGTATAATATGATTTCTCAAAAAAAATTTTATTTTTAAAGAAAAAAATAAATTTATATTCTCTCAAGTTTGTGTGTGCTTGGTTATTTTTTTATCATTTACATACAATTATAAAATAAAGTACAATTACCAGAAAAGAAGATGCAATTTTAGGTTTGACTTGAGTCTTCTGGCATCAATTGTTTCTCATCTTTAATCTTCATAAGCTCTTCTTTGATCTAATTCTTGATTTAAACAATTATTGTTCTTGCTGTCAGAAGTCAATCTTCAATGAGTTGCTTATTTTAATACGCATTGAAAGCTTACCATAGCTTGCACACATAACTAATTAGTAAAAACAATTGCTCAATCAGAAAAAAATATGATTATTAAAATTTAGAATCCATATGAAGGCTCAAGGGATTAACATTCATAATCCTTTTTTATTCAATTTTAAAATTAGGGCTAATCTAGATTATAATTGAGTATAATTTTAATTCAAATATGATCTCATGCTTAATTTCAATTTCATTTTTTAACTCTTACTCAATTTTAAGTTTAGATTCATAAATTTATTTCGATTGGATTTTGGTATATATTCTAGCATTTCTTTTAGTGCAAATCATATGTAGTATCATCCTATAATTGTAATATTTTTTGCTTTTTAATTTGTTATTTAAGGAATATTCATGAACTACAATTTTTTCAATATGATTAAATTTAAATATTTAAGATAATTTGGTTTATATCTGTTTCATAAGCTTTTTATGGGATGTGAATGGTTTTCCCTTGAAAAATTAAGCATAGGTGAAATATGCTTAACAAGAGAATAGCAATAATACTTAAAGCTTTATAATAACACTCATTTAAGATTTTAATCTTCAAATCTTAAAAAAATTCCAAACACAATATATTAATCTCGATTATATTCTTAATTTCTTAGATAGTTAATCTCTATAATATTTCTTATATTGGTTTGAATAAATTTTGGTTTAACAACACTTTAATATTGTACTTGAATAACTTTCATTAATCTTGTTTGGCAAAATAATTTTTTTAAGAATCAAACATTGTATTTTTTAAAAAAAGGTTATTCATCTAATTTGAATGTCCTAAGATTACAGCTCCCATCAAATATAAAAATATTTTTCTTAACTTTGTAATTGTCTTTTTGAAATTATCTAGAAACATAATTATATTAATTTTTTTAAGTTGCTTTTTTATGTTGTATTAATTAACTTTCATGTTATATTATTTATCTTAAATCTAATCAAGTGTCTAGTCTTGGGTATCTATTGCAATTTTAACATGAGATGCATCAAATCATCCTCCAATCACTCAAAACCCATAGAACAGAAGATGCTAATCCGAACAATTATTGGAGATGTGGATAAAAATTGAAAATATGATGTAAACTAGTTTAGATGAAAATGTCAAAAGATATAATAGTGTCTGACCATTCATTTGATTGGATTTAGACATGCTTAGTTTCTTATGTGCTAAACCCAAGAAAAACATGTGATATAAGATTTAATCTAGATTTGGAATTTCACACTCTTGTCCATAATCTTTTTGCACACATGATGCCCTAGCTATGTGCACGTTGCTTTGTTGCTCTGTCTCTAGGTTCATCTCTTGCTCTCTTGTGTGCAACTCTTCTGTGTAAACTTGATTTGTCACGTGCACATGTGGTCTGAATGCCTTGTGTTCACTATGGGCTCGCATGCTCATGTGCTAATGTGCTTACAGGTCTCTGTGCACACTTCCTATGCGAGTTTGCATGTGGTGGCTCAAAGTGTACGCCTAGGGCTTTGTTCCTTGTAGTCGACTAAAAGCGGTAATTGTGGGTGGCCCACTAAAAGCAGTAATTGTGGGGTATGATGATAGTAATAGGTTTTGTACGTGCCTCAACCCCCTATTTATTGTTACAAATATGATTAGAAATGCTTTCCATCAACTTAAAACTATGGCTTGATGCCTTGATCTCATAATTCTTGCATTGTTCTTTATCATTGCGTTGACATGTATTGTGGTGAGTTTAACTCAAAGGTTGCTTGAAGATTGCGTCAAATTTAAGCTTCACACAATGGCACAATACCCTGGAGATTTGAGGCCATCTATTTACAACGTGGTGCACTTAACAGTTGTATTGGTCCTTAGCTCCTTGCTAATGTACAAACTTTAGCTTTGAAGGTGAAGATGTAGTACAACAACATTAAGTCCACCACCCACAAATGCACATACATATGTAGTTGCACACACATACATATATAATATTTCTAAAAAAAAGATAATATAAATTTTATTCAAGCTTGATTCAAATTTGAGCCAAACCGGATTGAAATCATTAGTTCGAGTTATAAATTGATTTTGAGCTGCAGAACTGCAAAAGCAAAGAATCATGGAATCTAAGGAATCACAAAACTAGTGGATTCAAAAATCTGATGAACTATAGAAGTCAGTATTGCTGAAGTGAAGAATAAGTTGAAGACTAGAACATTAGACGGAATAAAGCCAATGTAAGAAAGCTAGGGTCCTGTAAAATGCCGCCAAAGGAGCCATAATGATAAAAGAGGAGGGGAGCCAGGGATTTGGCACATTATTTATTTATTTATTTACCTTGTTATAGTTTCAATGGTTGAATGGTTACCTTTGAAATAGCTGATGCATTTATGTGAAGGTATTGAGATTTAGATTACAACTTAACATTTCTTCAATCCATGCACTTATTTTCTTAGCAGAATAGGTCAGGAAAATTTGATTTGAAACTCGGTTTTAGTTTTTAACATTTTTTCTGCTAAGATCTGGATCATCATTTTTCGATTTTCATTCATGCTCTAAATCTATGCAGTTACTTGCTTGCGAGAATAGTGGCATAAAACTTGGCGCTCTGAAGTCAGCAAATGAATCATTAACTCGGGTAGTAGTTTATATTTCCTTGATGGCGCTTTTATTGTCTTGGTGGAAGCAAAGTGAAGACGGTAAGGACCTCGTTTTCCCATCTAAAAATTGCTCCAAATCTTTCTTGATTTCAGGGAATCTTTACTATCAGTTGAAAAGCATGGCACCTTATATTCCAGAAACCACTGCCCTTTCTCCTTTGATAAAAACAGAACAATATGCAGCCCTCCCTTCTGAGTTTGTATGAGCAAGCATAGGAATATATGTCGAGTATAATTCACAAATTTTATGCTTTACTAATTCAAGGTATATTTCCTTATTGTTCATATTTGTTGAGTTGTTTTTGCAGGGTGTGTTGTCTGTTGGTACCATGACAGCCTTCATTGGCTACACCTTTACATTAACCTTTGCTGTGAGTTACTGTATACTTCTAATAGCATGCCTATGAATTCTGAAAATAGGAATGCATGTCATTAAATTCCATCCAATCTTAGAGATTGTCAAGGAATCTTTTTTTTTTTAAATTTTGATATCATGTTTATGTCAGGTTCAAGGGGCAGTTACCACACTCGGTCATCTTCGTGGTACCTTTGCTGCCATTGAACGGATTAATTCTGTTCTGTCCACAACAGAAGTTGATCAGCCGCTGGCTTATGGTTTAGAGAAGGAGCTTAAATTAGAAGATATGAAAGATGATAATCCTTGGTTTATTTATAAAGATGACTATTCCTCCAATATTCATGCCCAAAATCAACCTTATATGTATAAGCTGAGATCAGTTGCTAACGGGTGTAATCTAGCTTGGTCTGGTGACATTTGTCTTGAAGGTATTATTTTTATGTATCTGCTGGAAACCTATATCTTTCAGTTGGCGATAGATCCATATTAATTTCTGCTTGATCTAATTCTGCTGCTGTATTCGGATCATACAGTCTGACATGCTATCTACGCGTTCAGTTAAAGGTATTTGTCTGTCAGTCATAATAAAGTTCCTCCCTACGTGATGAATCAAGGATGTTTTATTCACAATTGCTAATACACATACAGTTCAACATTATTTTGAAAGGGTCATGTAAGCAACAACAGTAATTATTGGGGACATGCATGATCTATTGAAGTTTGAATCTGAAACATTTTTTAGATATATTTCATGAAATGTTTGACATACTACTTTTTACACTGGAGCGTAAAGAGAAAGTTAATATGATATTAAACTTCTTATATAAAATTATATATTTCTCGTGGAAAATAGTAGAATGGCAGAAGCTTAGTTTTTTATTCTTTTTTTATAAAGACTGTATGGTGATAAAAAATTTACTGTCAATCAATGCGAAGCTTTTGCATACTATTATTAGGTGATAAAAAATAACTAAAACAAAAATACCAATAAATCTAAGAAGTGGAAAATGAACAAACTTTTAGAAAGTAAGAACATCAAAAGTCCTTATAAAACATCTAATTTGAAGTCTGATATATTTTGGAGTGATATGTTTTCATGGTTTTTGTCCTTCTAGCATATAAAATTTGAAACTTTTTGTCCACTCAACTCTTTGGGCTAGAAATACTAACATTAAAGTCTTTTGAGAGAGAATTTGGATCATTGATGACCCCATCAATTAGATGATCTTCACAAGCAAAGTCCATGGGTGGGCTTGAATCACTGATCATTTAGTAGGTGTGGGTAAATCTCAATGATTGGCTATCAAATTGGGAAGATATTAACTTCAAGGTAGGATCTAAAGTTGATTTATATTTTGTGTATTAACCAGATAAAAGTAGACAAAATTACTATCATTCCATTAGAAATAGATTTTATTAGATTAATTAGGAGGTTAAAATGACTGAACCCAACATCCCAAGTTCCAACTCAAAAAAATCTAGGTTTGATTTGACTTTGTTAGTGTTTGGGTTAGAGTTTAGGTTGACTTGAATAACCCAATATCAACTCGAATATAATTTGATTACTCTTCAAGTTAGGGTTACATGGATTGGGCCATGATAATTGGGTTAAACAAGCCATATTTAGGTTACCATGTTGATTCAAAAAAAATGCATGATCCACATGATAAATGTGTTTCGGTAGGGTCAAAGCATTTGACCCATATAATAAATGAATCAGGTTCATGTCAAGCATAATCAAGTTGAGTCAATTTTGAGTTATACTTGAACCCAATTAAACCTTCAACTCAAATTGACACCTCTAAAACGAATGCTCCCCATTGCCATGATTGATAGGAGAGATTTTGCAACTCTAAGGTGCGCTTTGGCACGGTGGCGTGTAGTGTTGCATACCGCAAATGCTTTGACAAATTGCTTTTCTTCAACGTTTGAAGAATCAGAAAAAGCGCATTTTTCAACACGACCGACTCAGGTGACAAATGAAAGTCGGTTTAACTTTTGAAAATAAAAAAAAATTGTAGGCTACGCAACTTCTTAAACAGATTTTTTTACAGACTCCACCACTATTTTTTTTTAGATAGCTGCAGCTATCTCAAACAAATCCTAAGTGTGCTCAAGCATTTTGAGAAGGTAAAAAAAAAAAAATATTGCAAGAAGAATAATAATAAGGGATGCCTTCAAGCTCAACCTTCTATCACTAGCTACTAACAGTGGAATTAATCCAGAATTGCTTTCTTCAAAAGGCTAATAGCCATTTTAACCATACCCTAATGGTCTAGGTATTTCGACTGTAGTAGCATCCACTTGAAGTGGTTTAAAAAAAATGTGACAAATGAAAATATAATGGATTGGTTGAATCCATAAACGTTGAAAATAACCGAAGTTGAAGTACCAGGAGGTTCTTTAGTAGAGTAGGAACATGAGCAAAATGAGGTTTCCACTTAAACATACATGTAGATAATCTATTCATGTGGTATTAATATGCAAAATCTTAGTCTATATTTGATATTTATATAATTCTAAGAAAGAGTAGTATATATAAAATTTTTAAATTTTAAAAAAGTATTCCATGAGGATTTTTTGTTAAATCTATGGGTCGCTAATCCAGCTAATTAATTGCTTGTTACTAACATTCTTTTGATGGATCCACTAGTACTTTCCATTCCTGTTGAATCTGTGAAACTGTTGAATCCATGGGATTTGACATACTTTTTATGCTGCTTTGTCAATTGGCCAACCTTTGTTGCAACTTTGTATCTGCTTGCATTTTTCAACACTTCCCTTCAAATTGGTAGGTAGAGGTTTGCCATTTTAAGTTTATTCAATGTAAGATTGCAAAGTCTTGTGGTGAATATATCTACAAGTTGACTATATACTGGGACATAAGGAATGGAAATCAATCCACTCGTCTATTTTTCTTTTATGAAGTTTCAATCCAGTTCCAAATTTTAGTTCAGTCATATCAATGCTAATGATATACTTGCTATCATTGCATATCCTTATTGATTCTTCTCATTTAATCTTCATATCTTCTAATATAGTTTTCAACTCCAATGTTTATATATTTTCTTGAGCAGTTACTCCAAATTGAAATTTTGCACTTAACCCTTAGACCATAGAATGTTTCTTGTCCTCATTATAAGATTTTCTTTAATTAATGTGTTAGGTTAAAGTTGATCTTCTATCTTTTATTTATTCCACATAATCAACATTGATATAGCTTTCTAGTTTTAAGGTTTCATTTCTTTAATAGAAAATCCCTCCCCTTTTTTCAGGATTTGATTTTAAGTATTTGCAAAATCTATAAGTTGCTTGTAGATTAGATTTGTCTTATGCTTGAGTTGACCTATGATATTTACTACAAATCTAATCCAAATTATCATAAGAGAGATTAGTTTTCCAATCAATTTTTTAATATTCTCATTTTCAACTTCTATTCATTCATTAGTGTCTAGTTTTTTATTTGGTTTAATTGGAGTTTTATCTAGCTTACAGTTTTCTATATTTATTTGTCTTAATAGATGACATATTTTTGTTAAGAGATAAATATTATTTTAATCTAAGGAAGTATTTAAGTTTGCTAAGTTTTTTTATCTGAAATTATGCAGTATGTTTTTAAGAATAATTCTTCATCATCACTTGTAATAATTATATCATAAACGTATACAACAAGAATTGCTACTTTCTCTTCTGTCAAGTGTTTCATAAAGACTGTATGGTCTTTTAGCTTTGTCTATATTTCATTCGCTTATTGGTTTTATGAATTTTTCAAACCATGCCTTCAAAGATTGCTTTAACCTGTTTATAGCCTCTTCTTAGTTTGCATAGTTATTTTTATTTTGTTTTTTTTGGAGGGAGTTGATGGATCTTGATGGGTGATCCATAAAACCTTATTCTTCTATATTTCCATGCAAAAATGCATTCTCTACATCATATTATTGCACGGAACATTTAAAGTTGGTAGCCGAAGAGATAAAGGATACAAATCATATTAATTTTTTGAATTACAAAAAACGTTTCCTAGCAATTTATTGTGTACGATTAGGCATATTTTTTTGCTATTAACTTGCCATTATATTTTAGGCTCCATTAATTTTATATTTTATAATAAAATCTAATTACATTTTGTAGCCCTTTTTTTATTAAGGTAGCACAACTATTTATTTGTATATTTTTGGTCATTTATCTCTTCTCATCAAGGTGTCTCTCATTTTTTTCTTAATAACTTACATAGAATTTGTGGAATTTAATAGTATTAACGTTTATAATGATTGCTTTATGTGTGGTAGAGAAATTTTTAAAAGACTTGTACTAAGTTATAGGATATAGGGAATATTCAACATCTTTTCTTGTAAATGCTTAACATTTTTTATTTATAATAATTAGTTGATCAAGATTATTATTAAGATGGTAATGAACATCTTTTCTTATAACAATTAGTTGATCAATATTATTGTTAAGATAAGAAGGTTACCTAAAACAAGTTCCAAGTCTTGAATTTGCATGGGTTTGGACAGGTTTTATAGTTCTTATATAGACTTGAAGTGGTTTCAGAATCAGAGCATTAATTTTCATGTGATCAAGTTATTGCATTTCCTATATAATAGTAGTTGAACAATCAAAAAAAATATATTTGGTTCATTAGACTTTTATTCTTTGTGATCATTTTCCTTCTAAAGATTTTTTTTCGTTCAATATTATATCTTTTGATTTAAGAAGATTTTTGGTTGTTTGATGATAACATTTATTCTCTCTTTTGTGTGAGTGAATATTCTAAAAGGACACTAAGTGCTCTAGGGTCTAATTTAATTATTATTATTTATAAATATCAATGTTTAAAATTGTACAATTGGATAATGAGGCATTTTTCGTCCGTGAGGCAAGGCATAAGCCTCTTGTTCATACAATTGCGCATGGTAAAAGTTAATAAACTAACATCCTAACAAGTAAATTAACATCTTAATATATAAGAAGTAACAAATTACACATTTAGTAAAAAGAAAATTATGTAAATTATAAATTTTAGGAGGCCGCGACGCAAGAGCAACAGGAGACAGCGACAAGAGATGCAAGAGTAGCAATTATCTCATGTAGCGGTTCGCGGTTAGCTAGAAGGAGATGGGCAACAACAGGAGGTGGTGGTGAAAGCAATGACGACGAGACATTGTGTGATGATTAGAATCGAACAAGTGAGAGTCGGGAGAGGGTTGAACAAAGAGGCATGTGAGCGATTTCAGGGTTTTAAGTTATATTAATATATAAAAATATATTTTAAAAGAGGCACACGCCTCTTTCCGCAAGAGGCGAGGCGTGCCTCATCCAAATTGAGCCACACATCTAAATTTTTCTTTTTGAGGCATAAGTCTCATTACGTTTTTTGCCCGAATTGTGCAAAGGCGCGCCTCAGAGCCTCTTATTGCACAATTTTAAACAATGACAAATATGTATATAAGACAATCAAATATTTTGGGAGCAATTTTTATGAAGAAATTGTTCTTACTAAAAAAGTTAGTGAGGTAGTTCCAGGGGACTTTTAAAATTAATCACTCTAGAAGGTATTCTATTAATAAAACATGTTGAGTTAAGAATAACTTAATATTATTTGAGAATTTGATTTTGGAAGAGAAGAATCTTGATAATCTCGAGAAGATATCTTTTTTTGTTCAAACACCTCATGTTTTGAGGAATGTCATAATATGAGGATTGATCAATAATATCTTTTTTTAGAAAGAGATAATATATAGTTAAAATTTTGTTGGGCATTGTAAGTTCTAAATTTTTTATTTTGATACTAAATTGTTTCATATCATATTGGCAGTGAACTAGCTTGAGGTAAGTTGATTATTGAGATCTACTTAAAAGAAAGGATACCTTATGATGTTTACCAATCTCACTAGTTCATAATAAAATATTCGAATATCAACATTTTTGAATAGTTTGGGAAACATATGTTTTAGCATTATTAAAAGACGGATGTCTTAATGATAATCCAAAATAGTATAATTATTAGAAACTGAGATAAATGAGAAAGATGAATGATTGTTATAACCAATTTCTCTTTAAGTATAACTCATCTTCTTCTCTAGTTTGTTTAATCATCTTTCCCATAATTAGGTGCAAAAAACATAGAGCAACAGCAGTTTCATAGCTATGACATGATCTTGGAGTTGTCTTATCCCAAAGTGTGACCTTTAGGTCATCAGCGTCTGGAGGATTATCAACAAGGTGGTGAGGTTTTCATTTTCCTGTAAGGTCTTGACAATCTGTAACAGTCTTAGATAATTTTTGCCATTAAGCTGATATGAGATTTTTAACCCCTAAAGTTATCCATTGATTGATTCGATTAATTTGATTCTCATTATTTGTGATGGTTGACTTTCTTGGGTAGAAGTCAGAACTACTGGACATGGAGAAGAAAGTACCGAACGAGAAATTAGGATAAAAATTGGTCAAAAATTAGAATTGTAAATTACAAACCAGCTAATCAATTCCTTTCTACCAGAACTCTTTCCTTCATTTGCTGGCTCCGTTGGATTCATCTTAATTAATTTCTGACTGCATTTTTCTTTGCTGAATCCGTGAGATTGGATATTCGATTTATGCAACTTCGCCAATCTACGAACGTTTACTCCAGCTGATCGCTGACCTGTATTATTCAACATTTCCTTTGTCTTATTGATTAAGAAGGTTAATGCTTTAACTTGTGTATTAAGTGGAGTCATTCTTAGTAAAAAGTTGTTAATTTCTTAATATCATTATGAATAGAAGCTGATAAATTCTATAATTTTGTTATGTTTTTGAATGAAGCATATACATTGATAATGATGTGGCTATGCAGAATATATCTTTCTATAGTAATAACATAAGTCAAAGTGATGAAATTATCAATATATTGCTTAGACCATTTGGATTTCCTTCACTTTGGAAAGAATGTTAATCCATCATGGACTGAACTAATATAGTTAATTTTAATAGAATTTTAAAGACTAATGGTTCTTGAATGATTTAAAAAGAACTATTTTTGGCACTCAATATTTAAGTATAAAATGAGATGTTTAATGTTGTGGGCTCCGAAAATTCGTTATCGACCTCTCAATAAAGAGAGTGATTTAAAATGTCGGAGAAATTTTCTGATAAAAGTAGATAAGACAATACCCAGAGATTTTGTCCTCATTTTGCGAGGACTTTAGATCTGGTTTCAGTTTCTAAAGAAAACCCCTATAGTTAATTACTCCTCTCAATGCTAAGAGAGAATTTTCGATGCTAATGTTGACGCTTAATGTAGGATAAGAAGACATAAGTTTAAAATTTAAGCTTATGAATTTCATCATATTAACTTAAAGCGATGGGAATGACGCCCCCGATCTGATCCCATGATTTCTTATCCGCAGCCGCGGCCCCGCTAGTAAGAGGTAGTCGAATCTAACCTAATCAAGGATCCTCGCCAATACATGAGTTACGCTGCCTAATGCGTCCTTATAGACTAAGCTGATGTTTATTTAAGGAGAGACTTAAGCAAATTTTGGCTGACAGAGTTTTTTCTATCAAGTTTATGCTATGGTCACAACCATTTAGAGATACAATCGCTACACATATATGGAGTCATTTGACAACCACCCTCAGAGACTCCGTAATTGCATCATGAGCACCACAAAGTGGATACGGATGTCCTGGTATGAGATTATTCGAGAGTAAATATACTGCAGATACTGATTTGACATCACCCTTTCATGAAGCTAAAAGTTTTATTAATTTGTCACATAAAACAATTATGAAAGGTGGGTTGAATTTTACCTTTAAATTTTTTAACTTGATTTTCATTTAGTCATTTTGAGATTAGTAATTCATCGATTTTTTATTTATTGATATTTAACTTATATTTATTTGATTTGAAATAACAATCACGTTCTATGAAAGATCCTCCTGAAATCTTCATTCAACATACATCATCGGATATATAAGTTTAGCTTTATTTGTTTTAGATTCAATTCTATTAACTTAATAATAGATCGATCTACTATCAAATGATAATTTTCTGACATTTTATTAAGTTGAAAATATTATAATATTATTAGATTTTAGGTTTTGTTAACTCAATCCGGCCTAAGACCCAACGGGCAATAACCTCCTCATTAACAAAGTTCATGCATTCAAAGACGGTGCCCATGTGGTGTATTTTTAGATCGCTTGATAATTTTAAGGTATTGAATTGAGTTTTAATCATGTTTTATAATTTGCAAGAGTTCAATTGAAATCTTAATTAATTCGCTTTTGCTCGCTTCAGATGATGCTAAGTGTTTAATCCGCATTTTGTTTTAACTTTTGTTCAATTATTTAAATTAATATTCATTTGTTTGCATTGAATAGACATTTAACTTGTTGTGGACTATATTATTAGTCATATAATTGAAAGATCAATTGTTTTAACAGCTTAGTCATTATATTTAATTCAATAATTGATCTTATTACTCGTTTAAGCTTCAAATATTATTCCTTAACTATTTCATTTTCATTAATTATTAATTCTTGTTTGATGAATTTCGCCTCCGCCGTCTCGCATAGGTCGCTCGAGCTTGGAGCTTTCATACCATTAAGAAAGCATGCATATTTATTGACTGGCTTAAAGAGTCTTCTAAACCCACCACGCAAGAAAGTGCATGCCTTCAATATCTCTGAATGAATTCTGAAATTCCTCCCGGCGTTATCCTCGTGTGATCGAGAGTCGCTTTCCACTATGCTTAAGAAAACGTGCACGGTAGGTGTCTTGCGACACTGCGATCGAGTGATTTTTTTTGCACCTACCGTGCTTATGAAAAGCGTTGCATAGGCCTTCAAACTTGTATGAAAATCATCCTGATTTCCTCGACACAAGAAACGCACGAAGTACTTATATCTAGAAATATTTGCAATTACATTGAAATAGTAAGTAGATGAGTTTAATATCGAAAGCAAGCATAAGGGAGCATTTGAAATGAAACTCACTCCTGCCATCCCCGTAGGGTTGCATCGGTGTAACCTAAAAATTAGAAAGAAAAAAATAATAAAATCCAACCGCTACATTTGGCTTCAATAGAATAAAAGTGGGAGCTCGGTTTTGTTTTGTCAAAACAGAACTCCCAAAGCAAGGAGAGAGAAAGGGAGAGAAAAAGAAAGAAAGTTCGAGGGGAAGGGAAACCTCATGCGTTCTAGAGGTTTTGTCAAAACAGAACCCCCAAACGCACGAGAGAGGGAGGGAGAGAGGAGAGAGGTGAAAGGCGGCCATGCCCCCATGAGTGAGCGGCTCCACCGCCGCCGACATCGCCGGCTCTAGTGCAACCGACGATCGAGAGAGGAGCCCCTCGTCGGGAGGAAAGAAAGACCGCAAGGCGGCGTGGACATTAAAACCCACGAAGTTGGGGCTTAGGCAAACCGAGAGGTAATTTATTTTCATTTGATTTTTTTTATAAAGGAAATACATTTATATTATAAAAAATGCATTTATATTATATGTTTCAATTTCAAAAGAAGTGAAAACCTAAATATCCATTTTACTATATAAATGTTTACATAATTATTTTAATATACAATATATATTTTAATTATATTAAAGGTTATGTAAATAAATCATAAATATGTTGAAAGATTTATGAGAATAATTAAATTTAAACCTATAAATGAAATGCTAATCAGTTTATGACGGATTGAATGACTAAAAAATACGATTAATCAGATTTAATATGGAGCGTAATATTTTGCTGAGTATAATACAAATCAAACTTAATTATTTAAACATTTATAGAAATGAAAATAATTATGTTACATACATATTAGTAGAATCATAATCTAAATTTAAGAATGAAAAGTAAATTGATAATTGAGAATTTAATAAATTAAAGTATTTTAGATAAATGTCAATCATTTAAATAAAGAATGAGAAATTATATAAAAAATTTAACGTCTAATAACTAGAATAGAATTAATATTATCAAGAGTGAAGTTATGTTTCAATATCGTATACACTTAAATAATTAAAGATTGATCGTTAATATTTCTAATTATGAACTTCACCATTAAAGAAATAAAGAAAAGATTCGAGAGTTCGAAATTAAAGTTAATTATATTCTACATTTATGATAAAATGTATTTAATTTCTGTGATAAAATACATTTTATATGATTACGATTTTTCTCAGATCAAATATGATTTATTTTTTTATTTCTTCATAAATTATAATTTATTTTCCGCTTTTTTACGTTGAATAATAAATCAATACTAGATCATATCATTTTCACATTTTTATAAAGCTTAACCGATTTATTGTTACATGAATTAATATATCCGTATAATTATAATGAACGCCAGAATGTTGAAAGTAGCTCATTTATTATTACAGATCGACCGACGAATGCACTGCATACCTAAAAAGATCAATGAAATTGGCAAATGGTATAATGTGCAACATGTACAATTATATGCAAGGACATTTTTGAAATTTTAAATTTTTTTATAATTATAATGTTTCTCATTTTTTTAATTAAATTTTTTTTTCTATGTGCAACATGTACAATTATATGCAAGGAGATTATATTACTATTATGAAGATTTTTTAGCAAATTATTTTTTAGCATAAAGTTATGTATTTTTATTTAAATCATTATCTTTGTAATTAAGTAGTTTAAACTTTTTTAATTTTGATGTTGTAAATGTAAAATTATTAGAAATATTTTATTATTAGACTTCATTTGATTTTTTTATTCCATTGAAATTATTCCAATAAATACAATCATATAAATTTTTTATTATAATTAAATCTTATCATAAATTATTTTCAAATATTTTATCATATTTATTAATTTAAGAGATGAAGAATTGATTAATATATATTTTAAAGCTTATATTTAATTTCAAACTCTAATAAATATAATAATATTAATTTCAAACGCCGTGGGTGGTGTCCTATATCAATATATTTCAAAGCATATATTTAATTGTATTGTCTTTAAAATTTAAACCTCATAACTTCAAAATAAAATTATATTAAAATAACATAAAAAGTTTCATTTTGAGATTAATAACAATGAAGATATACAAAACTCAAAAAAAGTCAACATAATGAGATATCCGCAGGAACCAAAATAATAAGAAAAGACTTATAAAACACAAAAAATCTATTATAATAAGATATTATTCTTCCGCTAATAAGTAGTAATACAAAAGAGTAGAAGAACAATAACAATAAGATTAACAACAAAAAAAAACATAATTAAAGTACATCAATTACAACTTTTGAGTAATACAATAAATTCATATCAATTAAATCTACAAAATTATTTATCACATATCACTCAAGTTGTTTGATTAAAAGCAAGACATTCAATTATTCTTTTCTTTCGTCATACCTACAAAAATAATTAATTCAAAAAAAAATCAATAAATGAATGTAAGGTAAATATTATGTAAACTAATTAAAAACTTACCATCAAAATATTAGTAGAACTGAGTGTATGTGTCAAATGTTGTTTCCACTATGATTATTCCTGAAAAATATCATACAAAAAAATTACGACGCATAAATCAATTCAAATACAATATATTGTTCACCATATCGTCAACAAAATCATATATGATTATGGAGGATTCTCTCCCCTTTCTATACTTTCAGATTGATCTAAATAAATGAGCAACTCGAAAAGAAAAGGTTTCATTAAAAAAATATCAGGGTTTACCTAACTTATGAATTTTTATAACTATATCACTTATCATTTCATCTACGATATGTTGACTTTCATGGAAGTCTATACGTCAGACTGCTATTATGACCAATTTTTCTCAGATCTACTACTAGTTTTACGTAGATCTACTCTTTTTTTTTCTTCGAGAATTATCAACTTTTTTTATGTGGAGCATTTTCTTCATTGATAATTTTATTAGCATATCGGTGAAAGGATTTTATCACTTCGCCATTCTTCGCCATTTAAAGGATGATATCGACTCATTTTTTAAGTTTCTACAAAGATCGACAACATAATCTTCATAATCTCATAATTATATTTAATAATAGACAAACACGATTAATATTCGATCAACTCTCATCTTCTACAACCCATGATTTTGATGCTAAATCCACTACATATTATTCCCATACATAGGTTATTCTCATAATATGTCATTTGACACAAAACGTTTTTCGCTTCTAATATTTTTCTCAAAGGTTTTCATGATCCTTGGGCATAATTTTTCAGCTCATTTAAAGCTCTTTTGTTTACTCTCCAATATTCTAGTCATCACCATAGATCTAATACTTTCAAGCATGTAAATTATAGACAATTCTCTTGCATCAATGAGAAAAGCATTAAAGCACTCATACATATTGTTTAGTAAAGTGTCACATTTTGGGCCAAAACTAAAATAAGATATACTCCACTCACAAGGTGATTTTTCTTTCAATCAATTAAATGCTATCACATCTAGATTCTTTAACTCCTCCATTTTATTTGTAAATTGATTAAATGATTAATTTTATGACAATACTTTCTTTCGAGTTGTCTCTGAATCCACAAGTTTAAAATTTTGATGAAATGTCTAACACAAAATCTATTAAAATTTGGTAGTATATTCAAAAGCAGGAATCACTCATCATGTTTATCTTAAATGAATGTGAACTTCTTTTGATTTTCAAATATCCCTAAGTCCCACAACCCATTTAATCGAAATATGTTATTGTTCTATTAAGTGTAATAATTGTTAAGTTGACCCTCGCTTTCCCTTTAAAAAACAATTATCAACACCTATAATGGGCCTGCATCCAAAAAACCTTTTTTACAAACAGCAAAGCAAACATAAAATTTACAAGATATCTTCTGACCATGCAAATTTGAATCTTCACTTATCTGTACAATAATTGGATGATCGCAATTTTCAAATAAGAGTCCCAAATTTTATTAAATCGATCTTCTTCTTTCATATGAATCCAAGATAATGAGCTTTTTTCGAGCTTTTTTATTTGGAAAACATATAATTTCAAATCATCAATCACTTTTTTTTATTAAAACATTACATTTAAACCGGATCGATCCCGATCTTACTCACATATCTCTTTACAATACCGGCAAGTCAAAGTTTACAGTAAGCATACGTAGTCTTGAAATGACCTAATTCATGTTACTCCTTTGAAATATATACGCAAAAGGACAATTAGGTCTTCTACAAATCACTCTGCATCTCTTTTTATCATTTTTGAAAAATTTAACTGTTTTCCCTATATGAATTGATATCTTTTGTACAGCTTCTTTAAAATCCTCCTTA